>OY986438.1:87610936-88848436 GCA_963920525.1 Dichetophora obliterata | reverse complement strand
TATTATTATTATTATTATTATTATTATTATTATTATTATTATTATTATTATTATTATTATTATTATTATTATTATTATTATTATTATTATTATTATTATTATTATTATTATTATTATTATTATTATTATTATTATTATTATTATTATTATTATTATTATTATTATTATTATTATTATTATTATTATTATTATTATTATTATTATTATTATTATTATTATTATTATTATTATTATTATTATTATTATTATTATTATTATTATTATTATTATTATTATTATTATTATTATTATTATTATTATTATTATTATTATTATTATTATTATTATTATTATTATTATTATTATTATTATTATTATTATTATTATTATTATTATTATTATTATTATTATTATTATTATTATTATTATTATTATTATTATTATTATTATTATTATTATTATTATTATTATTATTATTATTATTATTATTATTATTATTATTATTATTATTATTATATTATTATTATTATTATTATTATTATTATTATTATTATTATTATTATTATTATTATTATTATTATTATTATTATTATTATTATTATTATTATTATTATTATTATTATTATTATTATTATTATTATTATTATTATTATTATTATTATTATTATTATTATTATTATTATTATTATTATTATTATTATTATTATTATTATTATTATTATTATTATTATTATTATTATTATTATTATTATTATTATTATTATTATTATTATTATTATTATTATTATTATTATTATTATTATTATTATTATTATTATTATTATTATTATTATTATTATTATTATTATTATTATTATTATTATTATTATTATTATTATTATTATTATTATTATTATTATTATTATTATTATTATTATTATTATTATTATTATTATTATTATTATTATTATTATTATTATTATTATTATTATTATTATTATATTATTATTATTATTATTATTATTATTATTATTATTATTATTATTATTATTATTATTATTATATTATTATTATTATTATTATTATTATTATTATTATTATTATTATTATTATTATTATTATTATTATTATTATTATTATTATTATTATTATTATTATTATTATTATTATTATTATTATTATTATTATTATTATTATTATTATTATTATTATTATTATTATTATTATTATTATTATTATTATTATTATTATTATTATTATTATTATTATTATTATTATTATTATTATTATTATTATTATTATTATTATTATTATTATTATTATTATTATTATTATTATTATTATTATTATTATTATTATTATTATTATTATTATTATTATTATTATTATTATTATTATTATTATTATTATTATTATTATTATTATTATTATTATTATTATTATTATTATTATTATTATTATTATTATTATTATTATTATTATTATTATTATTATTATTATTATTATTATTATTATTATTATTATTATTATTATTATTATTATTATTATTATTATTATTATTATTATTATTATTATTATTATTATTATTATTATTATTATTATTATTATTATTATTATTATTATTATTATTATTATTATTATTATTATTATTATTATTATTATTATTATTATTATTATTATTATTATTATTATTATTATTATTATTATTATTATTATTATTATTATTATTATTATTATTATTATTATTATTATTATTATTATTATTATTATTATTATTATTATTATTATTATTATTATTATTATTATTATTATTATTATTATTATTATTATTATTATTATTATTATTATTATTATTATTATTATTATTATTATTATTATTATTATTATTATTATTATTATTATTATTATTATTATTATTATTATTATTATTATTATTATTATTATTATTATTATTATTATTATTATTATTATTATTATTATTATTATTATTATTATTATTATTATTATTATTATTATTATTATTATTATTATTATTATTATTATTATTATTATTATTATTATTATTATTATTATTATTATTATTATTATTATTATTATTATTATTATTATTATTATTATTATTATTATTATTATTATTATTATTATTATTATTATTATTATTATTATTATTATTATTATTATTATTATTATTATTATTATTATTATTATTATTATTATTATTATTATTATTATTATTATTATTATTATTATTATTATTATTATTATTATTATTATTATTATTATTATTATTATTATTATTATTATTATTATTATTATTATTATTATTATTATTATTATTATTATTATTATTATTATTATTATTATTATTATTATTATTATTATTATTATTATTATTATTATTATTATTATTATTATTATTATTATTATTATTATTATTATTATTATTATTATTATTATTATTATTATTATTATTATTATTATTATTATTATTATTATTATTATTATTATTATTATTATTATTATTATTATTATTATTATTATTATTATTATTATTATTATTATTATTATTATTATTATTATTATTATTATTATTATTATTATTATTATTATTATTATTATTATTATTATTATTATTATTATTATTATTATTATTATTATTATTATTATTATTATTATTATTATTATTATTATTATTATTATTATTATTATTATTATTATTATTATTATTATTATTATTATTATTATTATTATTATTATTATTATTATTATTATTATTATTATTATTATTATTATTATTATTATTATTATTATTATTATTATTATTATTATTATTATTATTATTATTATTATTATCATTATTATTATTATTATTATTATTATTATTATTATTATTATTATTATTATTATTATTATTATTATTATTATTATTATTATTATTATTATTATTATTATTATTATTATATTATTATTATTATTATTATTATTATTATTATTATTATTATTATTATTATTATTATTATTATTATTATTATTATTATTATTATTATTATTATTATTATTATTATTATTATTATTATTATTATTATTATTATTATTATTATTATTATTGTAACGATCCGCCTTTCCCGGCGTCTATAGCTGGGATAACCTCAGTGGTTGTCCGGGGTCGCTCCAAAATTTATTTTAATTGTTCTATTTCCGGACACCAAATCACAAGTTTTTAATTTTCAATTGAGAATTATTTATTTTCAGGCTTTAATCTGATATTAACAATTCAATATATATTCTTACTATTTAAGTTTACATTTGATTTAAATTAATTAATTGAAAGATCCACAGACGACCTTTGCTTTAATACAGGACAAATTTTATATATATTTAAAAAATCTTGTAGTATTTGCTATATTGGTTACAATAAATTACAGGTTTATGAAAATAGTTGTGAATTTATTTACGCGAAGAGTTTAATTATTTTCTATAAATTTCTTCGAGCAGAATTTATTAACTTTATTCACGCAATAATTTTAAAAGTTTAATTATTAGATATAGCAAAAATTATAGTTATTTGACTATTAATTTATTCAAACAGGATTTATGAAATTTATTCACGCAATTATTTTCAGAATTTAATCACTTTGTTGGAATTGTCGATAAATTTAACTCCCTATTTATAGGGGGGGGGTTTAACACGATAAAATATATGAAATAGCACTTAATAATAATATAATAATAAAAATGAAAGAAAATATAAAGAAATAGATTTCATATCACCGAATCCGGCACAGGAGTGGGTTGATGATAGGCTCGGGTGTTTTTTTAGGTTGTTCAGCGATGATGATGTGGTCCGTGTCTCGTCGGTTGGTTCCGATAGCGCCAGTAAGTAAAATGGTGACCTTGTTTTGTCAAGGACAGAGCGACGTGCCTGTGTTTTCTGTGTTTTAGGTATCGGGATTAAGCAGGAAGGACCTCAATCCAGTATGGAAGAAGGACCTCCCCTGCGGAAAAAGTGAGTTATTTCTCCCAGCCCGAGTAGGGCCCACGCACTGGTTGAAATAAAAAGGATGGGAGGATGGGTGTTTGTTTGTAGCTCGAGTAATTTTAATACCACGATTACTACTTTTATTTTTTCCTTTGGGAACACTGTGTGTGGGATAGGATCACTTCTCCACACAGAACACTTCACTCTGCACTCCACGTTTACTTGGTACACTCACCTTACACTGGGTCTACCTCACCAACACGTGCACGTTTGTAGAATTTAGTGACGTCCCTCTATACCGTGAGTTGAGCTCCTGATGATCCTTGGGACAATCTGATATCCTTTCGTCAGGACACTCGGTTCGCAGCTGGCAGTACTTGACTTCTAGTTATATTGAAGTTACCGCTGGCTGTCCTATCACTGGGTTTTTTTAGATTTTAAAATAGACTTCACAAATTTTGTTCTTTTCACGTTCACGTCTGACAAGCGACTCCCCGACTTGAGTCTCGGTTCGCTCTTATGTAATCATCTCGACAAAATGTTGCTGATTAGTGTTTCCAGCAGTCTCTTGTTTGCCGAGACATCGTCTGCTAGCTTCGGTTATGTTGCCCTCTCTGGCAACATTCCTGAGTCTGGAATTATCAACATGTTGCTTCCAGTGAAACATGTTGCTGGTTGTCCCATTCTCGTCGTTCCTACGTGATGTTGCAATAATTCGCTGCTCTCATCATGCTGCCCGTTCTTAGGGTCTTGTTGTCGTGTTCTATTGTCGTCATGTTGCTCATTTCTTGCTGGCATCGGTATTCTGAGTTACTTCGGCATTGTGTCGGTGACATCCTCTCAGCGGTACGAACCTTCTCGATTCTCGTATTCTCTCGGTGTCGTCATGCGCTTTGGTGCCAAGCGTCTCAATGGGGTCCCGTTATTAAATCGCCTGATGTTGCCTATGTGCGAGAAAAATACCAAAGAATTATACACATTTACATATATACGCATTTATATAACTGCGCAATTGATGATTGCTATTTATGATTAACCCTGGAAACCCATTGGTGCGTCAAATGTTCATGTCATGATTTTGTAGGGTCAACTGTCCCACTAGGGTAGGGTCGACATCTACGCTACTTTACTCATGACAGATTTAGGTGACTAATGTATTCGACTTTTCAAGCGGTAAGTATCGATGTTGACTTAACTTTCCGACGCATGTTCATAAGTGTTAGTCATTATGGCCAAAACTGCCGGTAACAGCTCGTGACGTCGTTTTGGCGTATTTTCGCGATACAGTGGGTCGCAGTGGCAAATTAACCATGGTTAATTTGTCAATGCTCGCCCACTGACTGACGTCATGAACTAAGGTTACTAGAGCAATGCTTTGCCAAACTACCCTGACATTAGTCCACCTATAGCCAGCCAAAATGAAAACAGGACCACTTTCTCTAAATTCAATGTTTTAATGGTTTTCAATGAGAATAATTACAAAAGCAAAAGAAATAATAATAAAATCTATGGCGCCAGGCCCAAGACAGTTCTGCGCGCGTCCTAATCCGACGTTCTCTCCTGGGGCTCGTTACCCACAGGGATTTTCAGGTGTCTCCTAGCAGGTGCCTGCTCGGCGGTGTGCTGCTGCCTTGACGGCTTTATCGCACTTTCGCGTGTTTTGGTGTTACACGGTGTGACCTCTGTAGCTCATGCCTAGGAGTAAAACATTAATTCGCATGTGGGCTAAATTTGATACAAATTTAGTCCTTACATTTCCTCCCTACTTTGCGGGGCGTTCCAAAATCATCACGGCCCCGATTCTGCTGATGATGACCCGGTAGTCGATGGCGCCAATGGTGATTTTTGATCGCATTCTACTGCCTGGTCTCCAATTCTGTTTGCGCTTGTCGATGAACTGGGTCAGCTGGTGAAGTGCGGCTAATCTTTCGGCGCTGGGGCCTGCTGGTATATCAACTGCAGTTGTGGTTGGTCGATATTCGCTTGAGCTAGACTGGGCTGAGGCTGGCTGGTTCACATTTTCGAGTGGTAGCACTGCAGCGGGTGTTTCGCGCAGTTCGCCAATGTCATCTACGGCGTCGCTCTCAGTTGGTTCGTCGATAAGTACTGGTGGTGTAGGTAGGATGGCTGTTCCAGTGCCAATGACTCCTCTAATCCACTCGGTAGAATTCTGTGGGGGATCATGTGGCGTAATCGCTCTTTTGGCCGTAGTTGGTGGTATTTTTATGACCATGTCGAGTGCGGTACAGGTGTCCAGCGGTTGGGGTCGACTGTAGCTTGGCTGCTGGCGAGGTTCAGTGTGATAGGCTGCTGGTCCAGCGTGAGCCGGAGCATCCGCGCAGATGATGGTACGTCGGCTTGCCGGTTTGATGACGCTCGGTCGGGATGGTAGTTGGCTTGGGTTGTGGTCGTCCTTGCTGTAGGTGGCTTCGTGTTCTTGCGTGGTGGTGGTTGACGGGTCTACGGGTGCCTTTTCAGCTGGCGGTATGGATTCAGCGAATCGTAGCGGAGGTAGTGCCGAATGCAGGTGGCTGGGTGTTAGGTTGCGCATCAACGTGGCCAGTTCTTGTCGTTTATGCCTTGCTTCTGCTGGCGGGAACCATTCTCGTCCGCCGACCTCTCTTAGATCTTGATTTGGCCGCTGCAGGAACTTCTCCGTGAAATGTAGCAAAAATACGCCGCAATCTGCGAAATTATTTTGCTGCGGCACGGTGACGGCCAGATATGGCATGGTTTCGGGAGTCCACGTTCCCTGTGGTGTTTCGGGGTATGCCGCCTGCCAGACGCACTGAAGGTATCCGCGTATCGGGGCAGCCACATGTTGTCGGGTTCGGCGTGCCAGGGAGTCCAGTAGCCAGATATATCCGCGCGTGTTGTCGGGTCGGGGTTGTCGTCGCAGGCATACGATCGCCAGGAACCAATGGTGGGCCTCGTTCACCGGAATGACCAAGTATGTTTTCTGGGTGATATTTACCCGCTTGGTCCAACGTTTGACACCCTCGAATTGTTCTGATGGCGTAGCCTGGTACCCCTTACGCGTTAGCTGTGTAAAGAAGTGGGTGCTGTACACGTGGATCTCCTGTTGTACTTCTGTCGGCTGTTGTAGGACGAGCCATCGCCAGTAAAAATCGATGGTGTTGTCATTTAGCCACTCGCCCTCCTGAGTGCACACGTAGTCGGCTGTATATAGCGTGAGGCTACCTGGGCCTGGTGGAAAACTAAACAGTGCCATGTTGGTCATAGTAGCAGCGTCGACGCGAGCATAGTTGGCTTGTACTACGGCGGTTTTGTCCATTCCGTCGGCTGCTGGTCGGTTGCCCTTCTGTCTCGGCTCCATTTTCCCTGAATTATAATAGCTGATTAAATTTTCTCTTCTCCTACTTGCAGTAATTGTTAAGTGTATTTACCAAGTTTTTATTTGAATTTTAACTTCCGTTTTGTGGCTTCTTATTAGCGTGTTTTGACTTTTAGCTGGTCTAGTTGGTTTTATTATGTTGTTGATCGTGTCTGAAAATACTGACTATTATTTTGAATTTTCTGAGTGTTGCCAGATTATAAATTCCGCATTTACAGTCGACACTACCAGGGGTGCATGTCAGTAAGCGCGAGTTGTTCACACGCTCAGTCCTGGGATGCACAATTGGATGTCATAAATCGGAGAAGATCTGCAGGAAAAGGAATAGGAGGGAAAGGATCGCCGTAGGATTTGTATGTAATCGCATTTCTTTTGCTATGACGAGTTTTATCAACAGATTTAATTTAGAACGACAAATTTGTTGTGTTTTCTTTTGGCCCTTGGAGCTGTTAAGAGTGGGTGTCATTATGCGAAATGATTTATCAATAGAGAGAGGGTTACATTGTTTTGCTGCAGACTTTTAATAGTAGCGTGTCTGCTACCTATTTATAATTGACTGCGGCTTTTGGGCCGCTGATTTGGCATTTTAGTTCGAGTAGTTGCCTCTACTAGGGTGGTTTGCAGTTGTTTCGGCGGCTGCTGCCGCTGGTTGCGTCGAAGACACACTTGGGTTGCAGTTGTTTGGGCGGCTGCGGCCGCTGGTTGTGTCGAAGACACACTTGAGATGCAGTTGTTTGGGCGGCTGCGGCCGCTGGTTGTACCGAAGGCACACTTGGGTTGCAGTTGTTTGGGCGGCTGCGGCCGCTGGTTGTGTCGAAGACACACTTGGGTTGCAGTTGTTTGGGCGGCTGCGGCCGCTGGTTGTACCGAAGGCACACTTGGTTTGCAGGTTTTTAGGTAGATGCCGCTACCTTTGTTGTTGATGATGGGTGGTAACATCAATCGTTGTATAGTTTAATAACGCGGTTATTGCCGCAGTTTGCAGTGGTTAAGACGGATGCTGCCGCTTGAGTCGATGGCCTATTGTCTACGGTAACTGCTTGGCGAGGCGTACTGCTTGTGGAAAATTTTATCCATTTTATGGCGGTGCCGCTGGCGTGCTGGAGTAGTTGACAGATGGCCCGCACTAACGGGCGCGAAGGCTCCTCTTCTCGCTTGGCTGGCTGTAGGTGTTGTAAGCGCAGTCTAGTTTGCAGTTGTTGGCGCAGGTGCTGCTGCGACTGTGCAGTTGTTTAGGCGGATGCTGCCGCCCATGACCGGCAATAGGTGGCGTTGGCACGTTCATGATAGCAGTTGTTGACGCAGTTGCGGCTGCTGTTGCGCAGTTGTTTCGGCGGTTGCTGCCGCCCTTCATTCTGAACAAATATAATTATTAGTTATCGATATTTTCCTCATCATAGAATTTCTTTAGGTCGCTGACGTGTACTTTTCGGGTACGGGACTCACCTTGTTTTTTTACTAACACGATCACTGGTGAGCTGTATCCAACCACACGGAATGGTCCTTCATATTTTGGTGCTAATTTAGCTGAAAAATTCTGGATAGCGCTGGAAAGCGGATGTTGTTTTACTAGGACCAAATTCCCCACAGTTGGATGCCAATCACGACGACGCAGGTTATAATGACGCGCCTGATCTTGGGTAGCCTGACTGAGTTTTTGCCTTACCAACTTGAATATTTCCTGGAGTTGTTCGGCTTTCGCTGTCGGCGACTGAGGTTCGCGGCCGGTTCCTGTCGTGTTTTCGTCATATAACGCACCAGGAAGGCGAGGTTCGCGTCCTTGGACCAGGAAGGCGGGGCTGTAGCCGGTCACGTCCGATTTACTGCTATTCAGGGCCAGAGTGAGCTCGGGTAAACATTCGTCCCATGTCTTGTGTTGGTCTTGACTGAACTGAGGGCGGATTCCGAAAAACGCTAAAGCTAAATCTCCACCGCTAAAGCTAAATTTATAGTTTTTAGCGATATTGCTATTATGAAAAACTCCATCGCTTATTTTCATGCTAAAAATTTAGAGACTGAACGAGGTTTTAACGAAGAATAAAATTAAAGCTGTCATAGCTAAATTTTTAGCGATTGCTGCAATTCTAAACTTTTTTTTAGCGATTTACAGAAACTCTAATTTTATTTTTAGCTATAATTTTAGAGTCGAATATTTTGTTGCCGCTAAGTTAAAAATCATAAGATTTTTCAATTAAAATCGTAATTTTTGATATATATATTAAGAAAAATTAATACTTTGTCTCTTTTGAATGTTTTCAAAGAAAAATATACTAATTTAAAGCACTTTTCCCAAAACTTGCTGTTTGTATATATCAGTTGTATTAATATTAGGGGTATTTACGTTTCAGTGCACTTGCCTGTGCAGTTGAGGACTTCTGCAGTTGTGCAGTTAGGTTTTCGTAAACAAACCACTGACACTTTTTCCAAGCTGTCAAATTTTTCAATGCACACAAGTGCACAACAGCTCAAATCTTCAAGTTTTAGGCTGCAGTAGAAAAGCACTTGTGCAGATTTTTGATTTTGATATTGTGATTTTGTAAAGTGCAGAAGTCCTCAACTGCACTGGCAAGTACACTGAATCGTGAATACCTCTATTGTTATCATATAACATGCTTTTAGAAAAAGGTTTCATTTCTTAAAACTTTATGAAAATTTATTAAATGAATTGGTTGTTTACAAATAAGCTAAAATTGTTGTGACACACTCATATGTGATATTTCTGTATCACGAAGAAGCACACCAACGATAAGAAAGACATTTGAAGCAAAACAGTTCTATATGGAAGAAAGTATTGCTTCTTGTGTCTTTCTTATCATTGGTGTGCTTCTACGTTTTTCGGAATAATGCAGTTAGTTTGCAATTAAGTCATTAATTGACAAGAAATTTTGCATCTAATTTTTAATATGTAAAATGTACTCTGAGTGCAAAATTTTGAAGAATTAAATGAAACCTAAGCCTCCAATAAGCCACGACTGTTTTGGTATTTAAAGTTGAACCAGTCAAAATAAATTCTTACTAGTTTTTACATAGTTTTATTTTTATTTTGAATACAAAATTTATTTGTAGTAGTAGTGGCAGTCAAATGCGTCTTAAAAAGCTCGTCCATTCGCTGAGAAGACGTCAAAATTTCTGAATAACATTTTCAGGTTTCATTTGCCACAGCAAAAAATGACAATTTAAATACAACAGATAGAAATTTTCTTCAACTCAACATTTTCTTTCCTATAGAACCAATAGTGAAAAGTTTCCAAGTGGCACACAGCCATAACCAAATCAATTTTTTGACATAAGAATCGCTAAAACAACGCTTCCTGTGGCGAGTAGTAGAAGCAACATTTTTAGCTAGGCGATTTGAAACTCAGAATCGCATTTTAACGAAGTCGCTAAGGAATTGAACGGAGCATTTTTTTAGCATTTAAGCGATAGAGATTTAGCTTTAGCTAGGCGATTTTCAGAATCCGGCCTCTGGGCTATCATTGTTTTTAATGTTTTGTTGGCTCGTTCCGTGGGGTTTTCCTGTGGCGTGTATGGTGCCGTAAACTGCTGTCTGGTGCCGATGGTCTGTAGGAATTTTCCGAATGCGCGACTGGTGAATTGTGTGCCGTTGTCAGTAATTAACGTTTTCGGAGCTCCGAATCTGGAGAGAATTCGTTCTCTGAAGCTGCGCTGTAGGCT
This sequence comes from Dichetophora obliterata, assembly GCA_963920525.1. Lineage (NCBI taxonomy): Eukaryota > Metazoa > Arthropoda > Insecta > Diptera > Sciomyzidae > Dichetophora > Dichetophora obliterata. The sequence continues at coordinate 88,837,469 of OY986438.1, read as the reverse complement.
CTCGCTGGTGGCTGCGCGTAAGGGTACAGCCTCGGTCCATTTGCTAAACTTGTCATAAAAGACAAGAAGCATCGTGTTACCATGTTTGGAGCGCGGTAATGGGCCTACAAAATCCGCACACACAACAGCAAACGGTTCTTCCGCCACTCGGGACAACATCTTGCCGGCTGGGGCTTGCTGACTAACTTTGTACTTCTGGCAGACTTCACAGCATCTTACGTACTTGCTGACCTCGCGAAACAGACCCGGCCAATAGTAACGGCTGGCTATCCGGGCGATAGTTTTTCTTACCCCCAGGTGTCCGGCGCTAGGTTGGTCATGGTTTTCTCGCAGGACTCGGTTTCGCAGGTGGCGTGGCACGCATAACTTCCACGGCGCGGCGTCCTCATCACCAATCTGATTCGGGATATGACGGTACAGGTGGCCATTCTCCGTGATGTAATCGGTGAACTTCTCAGGGTTTTCGCGAATTTGTGCCTTGCGTCGCTCTAACCAGGGACAACGTTGGTTCGGTTCATCTTCCTCTGTTATTCGGCGAGTAGCATCTAAAGGTTGGCGGGATAATGCGTCTGCTACCACGTTGAGCTTCCCTTTCCGGTATTGTACGTCGAAGGTGAACTGTTGCAGTTCTAATGCCCAACGAGCTATCCTACCGGACGGACTTTCAATGGAATTCAGCCACTTTAAGGACAAGTGGTCGGTGACAACTGTGAATTTATATCCTTCTAAGTAGCAACGCATTTTGCGAATGCCCCAGATAATCGCGAGACATTCCTTCTCCGTTGGTGTGTAATTCTTTTCAGCTTGAATTAGGCTTCGACTCGCGTACGCGATGACGCGCTCAACACCGTCCAACTCCTGGGTAAGTACAGCACCTAAACCATAGTCACTGGCATCTGTCTGCAACACGAAGGGCTTGTTAAAGTCAGGGCAAGCCAGTACTGGTGCTTCCGTGAGTTTGATTTTTAACTTTTCGAACGCCTCTTGTTGTTCCGGGCCCCACTTCCAGTGTTTACCTTTCTTAAGCAGGGCTGTCATCGGTTGTGCAATGGTTGAAAAGTCTGGCACAAAACGGCGATACCAGGAGGCAACTCCAAGCACGCGTCGCAGTTCTCGTAGGCTGGTGGGTGGTGTCAGCATCTGGATGGCCGCAACTTTGTCTGGGTCGGTGTGGATGCCGTTTTCGCTGATGACATGCCCGAGATATTTCGTTTCCGCTCTGAAGAACTCGCATTTCTCAACGTTTAATTTCAGGTTGGCTGCTCTGAGCCGTCGGAAGACTTCTTTCAGGTTGTTCAGGTGTTCCTTCTTTGAACTGCCAGTCACTATGATGTCGTCCAAGTACGCAAATGCATACGGCTCTAGCTCTGGGCCGATTACTTGGTCTAAGGCCCTCTAAAACGTTGCAGGTGCGGAATGTAATCCGAAAGGCATGACTCGCCACTGAAATAAACCTCTCCCAGGCAACGCCGTATATTGTTTGCTGTGGTAATCCATCGGGATCTGCCAGTAGCCATTCTTTAAATCCAGGCTACTGATGAATTTAGCATTGCGTAATCTATCCAGAATGTGGTGTATTCGGGGTAGTGGGTACGCATCTGCCACCGATTTCGCGTTCAACTGACGGTAATCCACGCATAGTCGCCATGCGCCGGTTTTCTTTTTTACTAGCACAATGGGAGCGCTATGTGGGCTGCGTGAGGGCTCGATACAACCTTTTTCAAGAAGTTCGTCAACTTCTTTATTGATTACTTCTTGCATCGCGGGATTTCTGGGGTAATAGCGCTGCTTGAGAGGCCGATCGTCTAGCATCACTATTTTATGTTTGGTGATGTTCGTGGTGCCTTGTATAGCGTCAAATTTCTTCAGCTCGTCCTGGAGAAAACGTTCTACCTCTTCTGTTGATTGTTCAGCAACTTCCCGTAAGCTGGTACAGACTGGAGTTCGGCCGAGAGTTGACGGGTTGGCTCTCAGTGTGAGCTTTTGTCCGCCAAAGCTTAAACTGGCGTTGACTTTTATAAGGAAATCCATTCCTAGGAGCAGATCGTCGGCTACGTCTGGAAGAATCAGGAACGGTATTTTGCAGCGGCTATCGCCTATCGATACTTCAAGTTCTAACGTCTCTGTGACCCCTTTCAGTGATCCATCGGCCATGCGTACGTTGATTCTTGTAGGCAGGCTAACTCCGAACGACCTGAGATTCTTTGCAAGGTGTCGGCTGAGAAAACTTCGTGTGGCTCCTGAATCTATGGTGGCTTCGACACATGATCCACCGATTTTTACCTGGGCAAAGATGTGTTGATGGTCATGGTTTAAGTTTCGTGTTTCGATGGAGGCATTTGTCCTTGGGCCCCGTTCTCGCCTCGACTGTGAGCGGGACCTTGGGCGTTTCCCGACGCCTGTCGACAGCACTCATCGGTTCTTCTTCCTTTGCTCCCACAGACCCAGCAGAAAGCAACAAACTCGTTCTTGCAATCCGGTTTGATGTGACCTTCTTGTCCACAGCGTTTGCAGGCAGTCGCTGTGTTGATTACTCCACCAAATTGGGTAAGCATACGGTGCTGCGTTGGTTGTCGTAGCGGTGGTACTCGTTTTTGCTCATTACTTTCTCCGACGAGGCATTCGTAGTCTTCGGCCATTTCGATTAACTCGTCCAGCGTCGAGAAATCTTTCCTCCTGATGTATAGCTGGTAGTCGGTATGGCAGTTCCGGAATACTCGCTCCAATTTCTGCGATTCAGCGTAGTTCGCCAGCCTCATCATATTCAAGATATCCAAACAGTAGTCCTTAAATGTTTCGTTTGGCCGTTGTAACCGACCCCGGATTTCATCCTCCAAACGCTCAAAATATCGCGGAGGTAAAAAGAAAGTTAAGAACCGTATTCTAAAATTCTTCCAGCTGCCCCACGGTGCGTGTTGATTTCGCCACCAAATCAGGCCACGGTCTCGAAGTAACTCCGGCATGATTCTCGGCAGTTGGTCCTTCTCGATATCGTAGACTGTTGCCAGTTCTTCGACACTCTTTATGAATTCGCATGGGTCATGACCACCGTCATACCTTACAGCCCATCTTCGGACCTGGTCGACAACGTGACCACCTCGCAGATGTTCATCACGACGATGCAGTGTCCTCGGTATTTGCAGTTCTTGAATCGTTTTCTCTTCATCTTGGACTATGGTCTCGGTGCATAATGGTTGTGGCCGTGGTGATACCGGCCTGCGTTCGGCATGTTTTAGCCCCAATTCGTGCAGACGTTGCGCCAATTTAGATTCAGGGTCTACCTCTGATGCAAACGCAGCTACCCTTTTTCGCAACTCATCGACCGTACCGCCCTCGTCGATCTCGAATTCTTGTGCATAGGCGACGAGATCATCCTTTCTAAGCCCATGGATCCACGACGTTTTCACCATTGTCTTGTTCCTTCCGACTCACCTTCAGCAGTATCGAAGCTGTTGTTAAGTTTATGCTAGATATTCTAGTTGTTTTTTTTTTTTTTTTATTATTATTAAAAGTGCGTTTTAAGGGGCCTTTCAAATGTAAGGATTTCCCTAGGGTTCTTTCTCGACGACAGAAGCCGCACCGGTTGTCTAAAGTCAACTGTAGGACTACTTCTGTGACGTTAGAATTTCTACTCGTCACTAAATCTTACCGTGTAACCACCTGCTAGGAGTTTCTGAAATTTGGATATAATTGTGTGGGGCGTCAACTTTTATTGACGGCTAACCATATATTCTATTATGTAAGTATGATTATGATTTGTCGTTTTTTTTTCTATTATTATGATTTTATTTTCCTATTATTTAAATTATCAAATTTATTATTTATTTTATTTATCTGTATATATATATTTTTTTCTCAATGCTGAGGTTATACTTCCTCAATTTGTGCGAACTGCACCGACGCAATAAATCCTGAATGGCTAAAACTCAAAGCTAAATAAACGTCCTTATCTTTCAATATAATCAACACTAAATCAATATTTGCAAGTATTTGAATGCACCAATAGGTTTAGAAGGGTACCTAACTATGTAACCAATCTACCAATTACTAATATCTCAATTGAAAATTTTTGATTTAGTGTCCCTGCTCGGGCGCCATGTAACGATCCGCCTTTCCCGGCGTCTATAGCTGGGATAACCTCAGTGGTTGTCCGGGGTCGCTCCAAAATTTATTTTAATTGTTCTATTTCCGGACACCAAATCACAAGTTTTTAATTTTCAATTGAGAATTATTTATTTTCAGGCTTTAATCTGATATTAACAATTCAATATATATTCTTACTATTTAAGTTTACATTTGATTTAAATTAATTAATTGAAAGATCCACAGACGACCTTTGCTTTAATACAGGACAAATTTTATATATATTTAAAAAATCTTGTAGTATTTGCTATATTGGTTACAATAAATTACAGGTTTATGAAAATAGTTGTGAATTTATTTACGCGAAGAGTTTAATTATTTTCTATAAATTTCTTCGAGCAGAATTTATTAACTTTATTCACGCAATAATTTTAAAAGTTTAATTATTAGATATAGCAAAAATTATAGTTATTTGACTATTAATTTATTCAAACAGGATTTATGAAATTTATTCACGCAATTATTTTCAGAATTTAATCACTTTGTTGGAATTGTCGATAAATTTAACTCCCTATTTATAGGGGGGGGTTTTAACACGATAAAATATATGAAATAGCACTTAATAATAATATAATAATAAAAATGAAAGAAAATATAAAGAAATAGATTTCATATCACCGAATCCGGCACAGGAGTGGGTTGATGATAGGCTCGGGTGTTTTTTTAGGTTGTTCAGCGATGATGATGTGGTCCGTGTCTCGTCGGTTGGTTCCGATAGCGCCAGTAAGTAAAATGGTGACCTTGTTTTGTCAAGGACAGAGCGACGTGCCTGTGTTTTCTGTGTTTTAGGTATCGGGATTAAGCAGGAAGGACCTCAATCCAGTATGGAAGAAGGACCTCCCCTGCGGAAAAAGTGAGTTATTTCTCCCAGCCCGAGTAGGGCCCACGCACTGGTTGAAATAAAAAGGATGGGAGGATGGGTGTTTGTTTGTAGCTCGAGTAATTTTAATACCACGATTACTACTTTTATTTTTTCCTTTGGGAACACTGTGTGTGGGATAGGATCACTTCTCCACACAGAACACTTCACTCTGCACTCCACGTTTACTTGGTACACTCACCTTACACTGGGTCTACCTCACCAACACGTGCACGTTTGTAGAATTTAGTGACGTCCCTCTGTGGAAATTAAATATTTCCACGAGAAATATAATAAAAATTTGTTCGTACGTTTGAATAATTTATTAGATACTAAAAAATTTTGAAATATTTTTATACATTTAAAATATGAAAACTTAATTCTAAAAAATACAAAAAGAACTTAAAAACTAAGTGGTTTTAAAACAAAGTGTTTTACATACAATTGAAACAATATTAAAATGTAATAATAAGATAACACTACATTATTCCCCCTCCAAAGAATTCGGTATTAGTCTTACAGTGTTTGCTAATAAATTAAAATGAACTGTCTTAGCTGATTTATTTGCATTAAAAAGTGTTTTTGAAACATTAATGTTAACAAAAGCTGGCTTAATTCGATCAATATTAACCGTTATAATATTTTTGTTTTTAAGAATTTTAAAAAATTTTGGAGACTTTTCTAATACTTTGAATGGTCCGTCGTATGGCTCTTGAAGTGGTTTTTTAATAGTGTCATTGCGAACAAATACAAACTCACAAGTTTTGAGTGATTCTGGCACAAATTGTTTAAAATTCTGATTATGATGTGAAATATGTGCTTGATTATTAGCAACAATATCTTTAAGTTTGAACAAAGTTTCTGATGGACTGAATTTTTGCTCACTAGGAATGACTAACTGACTTGGCAATCTGAGTGTTTGACCATAAACCATTTCAGCAGGGGATGCTTTAACATCTTCTTTAAACGTGGATCTTAGCCCTAATAGAACTAGTGGTAATTCTGAGTACCAATTGTTTTGGTTATTGCTCGCTATAAGAGAAGCTTTGAGTTGACGATGGAAACGTTCTATCATCCCATTAGCTTGTGGGTGATAAGCTGAAGTTTTGATGTGTTTGCAACCAAATTTGGTAATAAAATTTTTGAATGTAGTTGATGTAAACTGAGGTCCTCGATCAGAAGTAATTTCCAGAGGAACCCCAAAGCGTGATATAAACTCTCTTTGGAACGTGTCAACAATAATATTAGCCCTTGTATCTTTAAGAGGATAAACCTCAGGCCAACGTGTGTTCCTGTCAATTATGGTAAACAAATATCGGTAACCATTTGAAATCGGTAATGGGCCAACCAAGTCAATATGAATATGTTCAAAACGACCGCTCGGAATGTTTATCTTGTGAGGTAGTGTTTTAGTGTGTCTATGTACCTTAGATTTTTGACATCTAATACATTCTTGAGTCCATTTGTTTATTTGTGTGTTCATGTTAGGCCAAAAATATCGTTGTGTGATTAGTCGTCTAGTACCTCTAGTTCCTGGATGTGAAATGTTATGTATTTGATCAAAAACTCTTTTCCGTAGTGTTTGGGGAATGTATGGTCTTGTATTATTTGTAGAATCTTCACACCAAATTTTTATGTTTAAAAACGGAATATCAACTTGTTCAAACTTGTAAGTTGTTTTGTCTGTTATGCTCTTGAGTTCTGTGTCAATGATTTGTTCCTGATGTAATTGTTTGAGATCAAGGTCGGGTGTTCTAACTTCTGTTACCTCGCATCTTGAAAGTGCATCTGCTACTGAGTTGTCTGTACCCTTAATGTGTAATATTGTGTTAGTGAATTGTGCTATGTATTCAAGGTGTCGTGTTTGTCTAGGACTACGTTCGGTTTTAGAAGATAATGCATTAACTAAAGGTTTGTGATCTGTGAAAACTGTAAAAATGTTACCTTCCAGGAAGTGTCGAAAATGTTTAATAGTTAAGTAAATCGCAAGTAATTCTCTGTCAAATGTACTATATTTCGTTTCAGCAGGTGAAAGTTTCTTAGAGAAGAAAGCTATAGGCTCAAGTTTATTGTTATGTTCTTGTTGTAAAACGCCACCTATTGCGGTAATGGATGCATCTACAGCAATCGACAGTTGTGCCTTACTATTAACATGGTTAATAAGTGTTTGCGTGGCAAAACTGTCTTTGATTGTTGTAAATGCATGTAAAGTAGTGTCTGTCCACTGTAAATGTTTGCTTTTAGTTTTCGAAGCTGTTGTTACCATGTCATAAATGGATTCAAGCATATGTGCGAGTTTAGGAATGCACCTGTGGTAGTAATTTGTCATACCTATAAATTTTTGCATGTGTTTGACTGTTACCGGTTGTGGATAATCTTGAATGCATTTAACACGTTCTTGTGACGGACGTATTCCGTGTTTAGATATGTTGTAGCTAAGAAAGTCAATGTTATCAACTCCGAATACACATTTGTTAGGTTTTATGTTTAAACCGTAATCATTGAGTCTTCTAAAAACTTGCGTTAAATGTTCGAAATGTTGTGTTTCTGTCTCACTAGCAATCAAGATGTCATCTAAGTATACGAAAATAAAATCTAGTCCATGTAGCACTTCATTAATGAACCTCTGGAATGTCTGGGCTGAGTTCCTCAAGCCAAATGGCATACGGAGGAACTCGAACATCCCAAAAGGTGTAGTGATTGCTGTCTTGTGTATGTCGTTAGGTGCCATTGGTATTTGATGATATGCTCTGACTAAATCGAGTTTTGAGTAAATGCATGTATTGTGTAAATTTAAAGAAAAATCATGTATGTGTGGTAATGGATATCGGTCAGGTACTGTAATTGTGTTAAGTCTTCTGTAGTCGCCACATGGTCTCCAATCATTGGGCTCGCGTTTAGGTACTAGGTGTAATGGAGAGGATGTTTGAGAATTTGACGGTCTACAAATACCAGAAGTAACTAAGAACTGAAATTCTTGTTTAGCTACTTTTAACTTTGGCAAGTCTAGACGTCGTGGTCTTGTGTAAGGTAATTGTCCTTCAGTGACAATGTGATGTACAGTGTGATGTTTAATTGGTGCTGTGTAATCGGGTTCTGTTATTAAAGAAGGAAATTTTTTGAGTAATTGTGTATACTTGTTATCTATAGTAAATAATTTAGGTAAAGATGTTTCAGAAAATGCTGAAATTGTATTGACAGATAAATTAGTTAAAGGGTCAATGAGACGTTTGTGTTTAAGGTCAATAAGAAGGCCATATTTTGTCAAGAAATCTGCACCTATAATAGGTTTGGAGATGTCAGCTATAATAAATGAAAATGGTAATTCACGTCGTAAATTTAAATTAAGTGTCAATAATTTTTTTCCAAATGTAGAGATTGCTGTGCCATTAGCAGCTTGTAATACCAAATCTGATTTTTTGTTTGAAATTTTGAATTTTGAGGAAGGTAGAACTGATACCTCTGCTCCACTGTCAATAAGAAAATTTAATTTACTAGAGGGGTCAAATACAAAAAGACGACGTGTATGTATGACGGGTCTATTATCAGTCGTCGCGACAACAGAGTCTTTTAGTTTGTTGAATTGTGTTGTGTTATGTTGTGTGGTGAAAAGTTGTCGTTTTGAACAAATGCACATGGTTGCTCACATTTACGTGCGTTTTTACCGAATCTGAAATGGTACTTACATACCCAATTGGAAGGTCGTTGACCTGAAGAGGACCTATAAGACGATCGACGTCTTGAAGTTCCTCTGGAACTAAATCTTCTGGAAATTGGACGACTGAAACGTTGATTCTTAAGTTCATCAACATCAAGCGAGAGTTTTTGAAAACATTCAAAAATTTTAGATGCTTGTTCTGCAAAATGTTTAGTAATATTTGCTATCTCATTAGAATTAGAGATGTGTTTCGATACATTAAAGTTATTCTTGATTGCAGATACCTCAGATTCTGCTAATACCTCCCACAAGTTATCAGCGAGTAATAACAACTCATCTAATTCCTTATGACCAGATCCTGTCAAAGCAATGTTCAGAATTTTAGGTAGTTTACGTAACCAAAGCTTATAAACTAAGTCTTTTTTGACTGTTGAACCAGCTAAAAGAAGCAAGGATCTGTAAAATTGAGATGGTTTTTGGTCACCCATCTCAGTGTCAGATAGCATCTTATCGAACCGTTTGTTCTCACTTAAAGTATGTCTATTTATCAGAACTTTCTTCAAACCTTCATACAAGTTGGTTGAAGGTGGTTGTTGTATGAAATCTAATACCGTAACTATGACTTCTTGTGGAAGTGCAGTCACAAGATATTCATACTTTGTTTGGTCAGTGGTAATCCCTTTAGATCGAAATTGGAATTCTGCATGAATAAACCATGCATCAGGACTATCAGTCCAGAACTGTGGGAGTTTGACTGACGTTGCATGAACTTCAATGTTAGATGATGAATCATCGAAAGGGTTCAATAAAGGAGGCTCAAAATTAATTAAATGGTTATCTCCGTCTCCTGAGGTGGATAACCGAGTAGGAGTACGTTGCATTGTATTGTTTTAAAGAATACTAGCTTTATTACAAATAAATTTCTTAAAATAATATTAATAAAATTGAAGTGTGCCTAGCGTGCAGTGTAGTGCCTACGGTTGTGAAACGATAAGCGCCGGCTTATCGTTTTACATCCGCTAAAAAGCTAATTGTGTAGTGTATATAAATACCAATCCTTAGTCGCTGATTTACTGACGTCGCTGCTTGTTTCTGGTGTCACTGCTTGCTTTGGCGTCGCTGCTTGCGTCGGTGGCGCTGCTTACTTCAGCGTCGCTGTCTGCGTCGGCGTCGTTGCCTGTCTTGGCGTTGCTGCCTGCGTCGGCGTTGTTGCCTGCGTCGGCGTCGCTGCCTGCGTCGGCGTCGTTGCCTGCGTCGGCGTCGTTGCCTGCGTCGGCGTCGTTGCCTGCGTCGGCGTTGCTGCCTGCGTCGGCGTTGCTGTTTGCGTCGGCGTCGCTGCTTGTGTTGGCGTCGCTGCTTGCGTTGGCGTCGCTGCCTGTGTTGGCGTCGCTGCTTGCGTTGGCGTCGCTGCCTGTGTTGGCGTCGCTGTCAACGTTGGCGTTGCTGTTGACGTTGACTTCTCTGCTGACGTTAGCGTTTCTTTCGACGTTGGCGTCTATTTCGACGTTGGCGTCTCTTTCGACGTTGGCGTCTCTGTCAACGTTGGCGTTGCTGTTGACGTTGACGTCGATGTTGACGTCGCTATTTCTGCCGAAGTTGTTGTCGATGTCGGCGTTGTTGCTGGCGTCGAGATACGCTGCTGCTATTTGCTTCGTTGTGGTGAGGTGGGTTCGCTGTTGTAGCTCTGCAGTGAGTAAGTTGCTCACGACTGCAGGCTGTGATGTTGTTGTTGTTGGTGTGCAGCAGAGTTGGCTGTTGTCGGTTAAGATAAGGTACCGACGTTGACTGATATCTCGGATTCGTTGCCAGAGTTGATCGGGCTCGAGACTGATGTATTGCTGCTGTGTTGCGGTGTTCGTGCTGAAGCTGGTGGTGTGGGTGTGTAGTTGTTGCTGCTGAGCAGTGGCGGTTTTGGTGGTAGCGGTGCCTCGCGCACAGGTTTTGTGGGTTGGTTGTGATGATGTAGATGTTGCTGCAGCTGCACTTTTAGTTGTTGACGCAATTGTTGTTGTTGCTGTGGCGTGTAGAGACTGAGCGCGAGAACTTATGAGCGTGTCACGGGGTTGCTCTACTTGAGTGGCTTAGAGCGCGGGGTTGCTCTGCTTGAGTATTGATGAGCTCGTGTTTGGTACTGTTGGTATCGTTGGTCCGGTTTCGACAGGATCGCCAATTGTGGAAATTAAATATTTCCACGAGAAATATAATAAAAATTTGTTCGTACGTTTGAATAATTTATTAGATACTAAAAAATTTTGAAATATTTTTATACATTTAAAATATGAAAACTTAATTCTAAAAAATACAAAAAGAACTTAAAAACTAAGTGGTTTTAAAACAAAGTGTTTTACATACAATTGAAACAATATTAAAATGTAATAATAAGATAACACTACACCTCTATACCGTGAGTTGAGCTCCTGATGATCCTTGGGACAATCTGATATCCTTTCGTCAGGACACTCGGTTCGCAGCTGGCAGTACTTGACTTCTAGTTATATTGAAGTTACCGCTGGCTGTCCTATCACTGGGTTTTTTTAGATTTTAAAATAGACTTCACAAATTTTGTTCTTTTCACGTTCACGTCTGACAAGCGACTCCCCGACTTGAGTCTCGGTTCGCTCTTATGTAATCATCTCGACAAAATGTTGCTGATTAGTGTTTCCAGCAGTCTCTTGTTTGCCGAGACATCGTCTGCTAGCTTCGGTTATGTTGCCCTCTCTGGCAACATTCCTGAGTCTGGAATTATCAACATGTTGCTTCCAGTGAAACATGTTGCTGGTTGTCCCATTCTCGTCGTTCCTACGTGATGTTGCAATAATTCGCTGCTCTCATCATGCTGCCCGTTCTTAGGGTCTTGTTGTCGTGTTCTATTGTCGTCATGTTGCTCATTTCTTGCTGGCATCGGTATTCTGAGTTACTTCGGCATTGTGTCGGTGACATCCTCTCAGCGGTACGAACCTTCTCGATTCTCGTATTCTCTCGGTGTCGTCATGCGCTTTGGTGCCAAGCGTCTCAATGGGGTCCCGTTATTAAATCGCCTGATGTTGCCTATGTGCGAGAAAAATACCAAAGAATTATACACATTTACATATATACGCATTTATATAACTGCGCAATTGATGATTGCTATTTATGATTAACCCTGGAAACCCATTGGTGCGTCAAATGTTCATGTCATGATTTTGTAGGGTCAACTGTCCCACTAGGGTAGGGTCGACATCTACGCTACTTTACTCATGACAGATTTAGGTGACTAATGTATTCGACTTTTCAAGCGGTAAGTATCGATGTTGACTTAACTTTCCGACGCATGTTCATAAGTGTTAGTCATTATGGCCAAAACTGCCGGTAACAGCTCGTGACGTCGTTTTGGCGTATTTTCGCGATACAGTGGGTCGCAGTGGCAAATTAACCATGGTTAATTTGTCAATGCTCGCCCACTGACTGACGTCATGAACTAAGGTTACTAGAGCAATGCTTTGCCAAACTACCCTGACATTAGTCCACCTATAGCCAGCCAAAATGAAAACAGGACCACTTTCTCTAAATTCAATGTTTTAATGGTTTTCAATGAGAATAATTACAAAAGCAAAAGAAATAATAATAAAATCTATGGCGCCAGGCCCAAGACAGTTCTGCGCGCGTCCTAATCCGACGTTCTCTCCTGGGGCTCGTTACCCACAGGGATTTTCAGGTGTCTCCTAGCAGGTGCCTGCTCGGCGGTGTGCTGCTGCCTTGACGGCTTTATCGCACTTTCGCGTGTTTTGGTGTTACACGGTGTGACCTCTGTAGCTCATGCCTAGGAGTAAAACATTAATTCGCATGTGGGCTAAATTTGATACAAATTTAGTCCTTACATTTCCTCCCTACTTTGCGGGGCGTTCCAAAATCATCACGGCCCCGATTCTGCTGATGATGACCCGGTAGTCGATGGCGCCAATGGTGATTTTTGATCGCATTCTACTGCCTGGTCTCCAATTCTGTTTGCGCTTGTCGATGAACTGGGTCAGCTGGTGAAGTGCGGCTAATCTTTCGGCGCTGGGGCCTGCTGGTATATCAACTGCAGTTGTGGTTGGTCGATATTCGCTTGAGCTAGACTGGGCTGAGGCTGGCTGGTTCACATTTTCGAGTGGTAGCACTGCAGCGGGTGTTTCGCGCAGTTCGCCAATGTCATCTACGGCGTCGCTCTCAGTTGGTTCGTCGATAAGTACTGGTGGTGTAGGTAGGATGGCTGTTCCAGTGCCAATGACTCCTCTAATCCACTCGGTAGAATTCTGTGGGGGATCATGTGGCGTAATCGCTCTTTTGGCCGTAGTTGGTGGTATTTTTATGACCATGTCGAGTGCGGTACAGGTGTCCAGCGGTTGGGGTCGACTGTAGCTTGGCTGCTGGCGAGGTTCAGTGTGATAGGCTGCTGGTCCAGCGTGAGCCGGAGCATCCGCGCAGATGATGGTACGTCGGCTTGCCGGTTTGATGACGCTCGGTCGGGATGGTAGTTGGCTTGGGTTGTGGTCGTCCTTGCTGTAGGTGGCTTCGTGTTCTTGCGTGGTGGTGGTTGACGGGTCTACGGGTGCCTTTTCAGCTGGCGGTATGGATTCAGCGAATCGTAGCGGAGGTAGTGCCGAATGCAGGTGGCTGGGTGTTAGGTTGCGCATCAACGTGGCCAGTTCTTGTCGTTTATGCCTTGCTTCTGCTGGCGGGAACCATTCTCGTCCGCCGACCTCTCTTAGATCTTGATTTGGCCGCTGCAGGAACTTCTCCGTGAAATGTAGCAAAAATACGCCGCAATCTGCGAAATTATTTTGCTGCGGCACGGTGACGGCCAGATATGGCATGGTTTCGGGAGTCCACGTTCCCTGTGGTGTTTCGGGGTATGCCGCCTGCCAGACGCACTGAAGGTATCCGCGTATCGGGGCAGCCACATGTTGTCGGGTTCGGCGTGCCAGGGAGTCCAGTAGCCAGATATATCCGCGCGTGTTGTCGGGTCGGGGTTGTCGTCGCAGGCATACGATCGCCAGGAACCAATGGTGGGCCTCGTTCACCGGAATGACCAAGTATGTTTTCTGGGTGATATTTACCCGCTTGGTCCAACGTTTGACACCCTCGAATTGTTCTGATGGCGTAGCCTGGTACCCCTTACGCGTTAGCTGTGTAAAGAAGTGGGTGCTGTACACGTGGATCTCCTGTTGTACTTCTGTCGGCTGTTGTAGGACGAGCCATCGCCAGTAAAAATCGATGGTGTTGTCATTTAGCCACTCGCCCTCCTGAGTGCACACGTAGTCGGCTGTATATAGCGTGAGGCTACCTGGGCCTGGTGGAAAACTAAACAGTGCCATGTTGGTCATAGTAGCAGCGTCGACGCGAGCATAGTTGGCTTGTACTACGGCGGTTTTGTCCATTCCGTCGGCTGCTGGTCGGTTGCCCTTCTGTCTCGGCTCCATTTTCCCTGAATTATAATAGCTGATTAAATTTTCTCTTCTCCTACTTGCAGTAATTGTTAAGTGTATTTACCAAGTTTTTATTTGAATTTTAACTTCCGTTTTGTGGCTTCTTATTAGCGTGTTTTGACTTTTAGCTGGTCTAGTTGGTTTTATTATGTTGTTGATCGTGTCTGAAAATACTGACTATTATTTTGAATTTTCTGAGTGTTGCCAGATTATAAATTCCGCATTTACAGTCGACACTACCAGGGGTGCATGTCAGTAAGCGCGAGTTGTTCACACGCTCAGTCCTGGGATGCACAATTGGATGTCATAAATCGGAGAAGATCTGCAGGAAAAGGAATAGGAGGGAAAGGATCGCCGTAGGATTTGTATGTAATCGCATTTCTTTTGCTATGACGAGTTTTATCAACAGATTTAATTTAGAACGACAAATTTGTTGTGTTTTCTTTTGGCCCTTGGAGCTGTTAAGAGTGGGTGTCATTATGCGAAATGATTTATCAATAGAGAGAGGGTTACATTGTTTTGCTGCAGACTTTTAATAGTAGCGTGTCTGCTACCTATTTATAATTGACTGCGGCTTTTGGGCCGCTGATTTGGCATTTTAGTTCGAGTAGTTGCCTCTACTAGGGTGGTTTGCAGTTGTTTCGGCGGCTGCTGCCGCTGGTTGCGTCGAAGACACACTTGGGTTGCAGTTGTTTGGGCGGCTGCGGCCGCTGGTTGTGTCGAAGACACACTTGAGATGCAGTTGTTTGGGCGGCTGCGGCCGCTGGTTGTACCGAAGGCACACTTGGGTTGCAGTTGTTTGGGCGGCTGCGGCCGCTGGTTGTGTCGAAGACACACTTGGGTTGCAGTTGTTTGGGCGGCTGCGGCCGCTGGTTGTACCGAAGGCACACTTGGTTTGCAGGTTTTTAGGTAGATGCCGCTACCTTTGTTGTTGATGATGGGTGGTAACATCAATCGTTGTATAGTTTAATAACGCGGTTATTGCCGCAGTTTGCAGTGGTTAAGACGGATGCTGCCGCTTGAGTCGATGGCCTATTGTCTACGGTAACTGCTTGGCGAGGCGTACTGCTTGTGGAAAATTTTATCCATTTTATGGCGGTGCCGCTGGCGTGCTGGAGTAGTTGACAGATGGCCCGCACTAACGGGCGCGAAGGCTCCTCTTCTCGCTTGGCTGGCTGTAGGTGTTGTAAGCGCAGTCTAGTTTGCAGTTGTTGGCGCAGGTGCTGCTGCGACTGTGCAGTTGTTTAGGCGGATGCTGCCGCCCATGACCGGCAATAGGTGGCGTTGGCACGTTCATGATAGCAGTTGTTGACGCAGTTGCGGCTGCTGTTGCGCAGTTGTTTCGGCGGTTGCTGCCGCCCTTCATTCTGAACAAATATAATTATTAGTTATCGATATTTTCCTCATCATAGAATTTCTTTAGGTCGCTGACGTGTACTTTTCGGGTACGGGACTCACCTTGTTTTTTTACTAACACGATCACTGGTGAGCTGTATCCAACCACACGGAATGGTCCTTCATATTTTGGTGCTAATTTAGCTGAAAAATTCTGGATAGCGCTGGAAAGCGGATGTTGTTTTACTAGGACCAAATTCCCCACAGTTGGATGCCAATCACGACGACGCAGGTTATAATGACGCGCCTGATCTTGGGTAGCCTGACTGAGTTTTTGCCTTACCAACTTGAATATTTCCTGGAGTTGTTCGGCTTTCGCTGTCGGCGACTGAGGTTCGCGGCCGGTTCCTGTCGTGTTTTCGTCATATAACGCACCAGGAAGGCGAGGTTCGCGTCCTTGGACCAGGAAGGCGGGGCTGTAGCCGGTCACGTCCGATTTACTGCTATTCAGGGCCAGAGTGAGCTCGGGTAAACATTCGTCCCATGTCTTGTGTTGGTCTTGACTGAACTGAGGGCGGATTCCGAAAAACGCTAAAGCTAAATCTCCACCGCTAAAGCTAAATTTATAGTTTTTAGCGATATTGCTATTATGAAAAACTCCATCGCTTATTTTCATGCTAAAAATTTAGAGACTGAACGAGGTTTTAACGAAGAATAAAATTAAAGCTGTCATAGCTAAATTTTTAGCGATTGCTGCAATTCTAAACTTTTTTTTAGCGATTTACAGAAACTCTAATTTTATTTTTAGCTATAATTTTAGAGTCGAATATTTTGTTGCCGCTAAGTTAAAAATCATAAGATTTTTCAATTAAAATCGTAATTTTTGATATATATATTAAGAAAAATTAATACTTTGTCTCTTTTGAATGTTTTCAAAGAAAAATATACTAATTTAAAGCACTTTTCCCAAAACTTGCTGTTTGTATATATCAGTTGTATTAATATTAGGGGTATTTACGTTTCAGTGCACTTGCCTGTGCAGTTGAGGACTTCTGCAGTTGTGCAGTTAGGTTTTCGTAAACAAACCACTGACACTTTTTCCAAGCTGTCAAATTTTTCAATGCACACAAGTGCACAACAGCTCAAATCTTCAAGTTTTAGGCTGCAGTAGAAAAGCACTTGTGCAGATTTTTGATTTTGATATTGTGATTTTGTAAAGTGCAGAAGTCCTCAACTGCACTGGCAAGTACACTGAATCGTGAATACCTCTATTGTTATCATATAACATGCTTTTAGAAAAAGGTTTCATTTCTTAAAACTTTATGAAAATTTATTAAATGAATTGGTTGTTTACAAATAAGCTAAAATTGTTGTGACACACTCATATGTGATATTTCTGTATCACGAAGAAGCACACCAACGATAAGAAAGACATTTGAAGCAAAACAGTTCTATATGGAAGAAAGTATTGCTTCTTGTGTCTTTCTTATCATTGGTGTGCTTCTACGTTTTTCGGAATAATGCAGTTAGTTTGCAATTAAGTCATTAATTGACAAGAAATTTTGCATCTAATTTTTAATATGTAAAATGTACTCTGAGTGCAAAATTTTGAAGAATTAAATGAAACCTAAGCCTCCAATAAGCCACGACTGTTTTGGTATTTAAAGTTGAACCAGTCAAAATAAATTCTTACTAGTTTTTACATAGTTTTATTTTTATTTTGAATACAAAATTTATTTGTAGTAGTAGTGGCAGTCAAATGCGTCTTAAAAAGCTCGTCCATTCGCTGAGAAGACGTCAAAATTTCTGAATAACATTTTCAGGTTTCATTTGCCACAGCAAAAAATGACAATTTAAATACAACAGATAGAAATTTTCTTCAACTCAACATTTTCTTTCCTATAGAACCAATAGTGAAAAGTTTCCAAGTGGCACACAGCCATAACCAAATCAATTTTTTGACATAAGAATCGCTAAAACAACGCTTCCTGTGGCGAGTAGTAGAAGCAACATTTTTAGCTAGGCGATTTGAAACTCAGAATCGCATTTTAACGAAGTCGCTAAGGAATTGAACGGAGCATTTTTTTAGCATTTAAGCGATAGAGATTTAGCTTTAGCTAGGCGATTTTCAGAATCCGGCCTCTGGGCTATCATTGTTTTTAATGTTTTGTTGGCTCGTTCCGTGGGGTTTTCCTGTGGCGTGTATGGTGCCGTAAACTGCTGTCTGGTGCCGATGGTCTGTAGGAATTTTCCGAATGCGCGACTGGTGAATTGTGTGCCGTTGTCAGTAATTAACGTTTTCGGAGCTCCGAATCTGGAGAGAATTCGTTCTCTGAAGCTGCGCTGTAGGCTCTCGCTGGTGGCTGCGCGTAAGGGTACAGCCTCGGTCCATTTGCTAAACTTGTCATAAAAGACAAGAAGCATCGTGTTACCATGTTTGGAGCGCGGTAATGGGCCTACAAAATCCGCACACACAACAGCAAACGGTTCTTCCGCCACTCGGGACAACATCTTGCCGGCTGGGGCTTGCTGACTAACTTTGTACTTCTGGCAGACTTCACAGCATCTTACGTACTTGCTGACCTCGCGAAACAGACCCGGCCAATAGTAACGGCTGGCTATCCGGGCGATAGTTTTTCTTACCCCCAGGTGTCCGGCGCTAGGTTGGTCATGGTTTTCTCGCAGGACTCGGTTTCGCAGGTGGCGTGGCACGCATAACTTCCACGGCGCGGCGTCCTCATCACCAATCTGATTCGGGATATGACGGTACAGGTGGCCATTCTCCGTGATGTAATCGGTGAACTTCTCAGGGTTTTCGCGAATTTGTGCCTTGCGTCGCTCTAACCAGGGACAACGTTGGTTCGGTTCATCTTCCTCTGTTATTCGGCGAGTAGCATCTAAAGGTTGGCGGGATAATGCGTCTGCTACCACGTTGAGCTTCCCTTTCCGGTATTGTACGTCGAAGGTGAACTGTTGCAGTTCTAATGCCCAACGAGCTATCCTACCGGACGGACTTTCAATGGAATTCAGCCACTTTAAGGACAAGTGGTCGGTGACAACTGTGAATTTATATCCTTCTAAGT
This sequence comes from Dichetophora obliterata, assembly GCA_963920525.1. Lineage (NCBI taxonomy): Eukaryota > Metazoa > Arthropoda > Insecta > Diptera > Sciomyzidae > Dichetophora > Dichetophora obliterata. Next base: position 88,818,944 of record OY986438.1, on the reverse strand, counting down.
AGCAACGCATTTTGCGAATGCCCCAGATAATCGCGAGACATTCCTTCTCCGTTGGTGTGTAATTCTTTTCAGCTTGAATTAGGCTTCGACTCGCGTACGCGATGACGCGCTCAACACCGTCCAACTCCTGGGTAAGTACAGCACCTAAACCATAGTCACTGGCATCTGTCTGCAACACGAAGGGCTTGTTAAAGTCAGGGCAAGCCAGTACTGGTGCTTCCGTGAGTTTGATTTTTAACTTTTCGAACGCCTCTTGTTGTTCCGGGCCCCACTTCCAGTGTTTACCTTTCTTAAGCAGGGCTGTCATCGGTTGTGCAATGGTTGAAAAGTCTGGCACAAAACGGCGATACCAGGAGGCAACTCCAAGCACGCGTCGCAGTTCTCGTAGGCTGGTGGGTGGTGTCAGCATCTGGATGGCCGCAACTTTGTCTGGGTCGGTGTGGATGCCGTTTTCGCTGATGACATGCCCGAGATATTTCGTTTCCGCTCTGAAGAACTCGCATTTCTCAACGTTTAATTTCAGGTTGGCTGCTCTGAGCCGTCGGAAGACTTCTTTCAGGTTGTTCAGGTGTTCCTTCTTTGAACTGCCAGTCACTATGATGTCGTCCAAGTACGCAAATGCATACGGCTCTAGCTCTGGGCCGATTACTTGGTCTAAGGCCCTCTAAAACGTTGCAGGTGCGGAATGTAATCCGAAAGGCATGACTCGCCACTGAAATAAACCTCTCCCAGGCAACGCCGTATATTGTTTGCTGTGGTAATCCATCGGGATCTGCCAGTAGCCATTCTTTAAATCCAGGCTACTGATGAATTTAGCATTGCGTAATCTATCCAGAATGTGGTGTATTCGGGGTAGTGGGTACGCATCTGCCACCGATTTCGCGTTCAACTGACGGTAATCCACGCATAGTCGCCATGCGCCGGTTTTCTTTTTTACTAGCACAATGGGAGCGCTATGTGGGCTGCGTGAGGGCTCGATACAACCTTTTTCAAGAAGTTCGTCAACTTCTTTATTGATTACTTCTTGCATCGCGGGATTTCTGGGGTAATAGCGCTGCTTGAGAGGCCGATCGTCTAGCATCACTATTTTATGTTTGGTGATGTTCGTGGTGCCTTGTATAGCGTCAAATTTCTTCAGCTCGTCCTGGAGAAAACGTTCTACCTCTTCTGTTGATTGTTCAGCAACTTCCCGTAAGCTGGTACAGACTGGAGTTCGGCCGAGAGTTGACGGGTTGGCTCTCAGTGTGAGCTTTTGTCCGCCAAAGCTTAAACTGGCGTTGACTTTTATAAGGAAATCCATTCCTAGGAGCAGATCGTCGGCTACGTCTGGAAGAATCAGGAACGGTATTTTGCAGCGGCTATCGCCTATCGATACTTCAAGTTCTAACGTCTCTGTGACCCCTTTCAGTGATCCATCGGCCATGCGTACGTTGATTCTTGTAGGCAGGCTAACTCCGAACGACCTGAGATTCTTTGCAAGGTGTCGGCTGAGAAAACTTCGTGTGGCTCCTGAATCTATGGTGGCTTCGACACATGATCCACCGATTTTTACCTGGGCAAAGATGTGTTGATGGTCATGGTTTAAGTTTCGTGTTTCGATGGAGGCATTTGTCCTTGGGCCCCGTTCTCGCCTCGACTGTGAGCGGGACCTTGGGCGTTTCCCGACGCCTGTCGACAGCACTCATCGGTTCTTCTTCCTTTGCTCCCACAGACCCAGCAGAAAGCAACAAACTCGTTCTTGCAATCCGGTTTGATGTGACCTTCTTGTCCACAGCGTTTGCAGGCAGTCGCTGTGTTGATTACTCCACCAAATTGGGTAAGCATACGGTGCTGCGTTGGTTGTCGTAGCGGTGGTACTCGTTTTTGCTCATTACTTTCTCCGACGAGGCATTCGTAGTCTTCGGCCATTTCGATTAACTCGTCCAGCGTCGAGAAATCTTTCCTCCTGATGTATAGCTGGTAGTCGGTATGGCAGTTCCGGAATACTCGCTCCAATTTCTGCGATTCAGCGTAGTTCGCCAGCCTCATCATATTCAAGATATCCAAACAGTAGTCCTTAAATGTTTCGTTTGGCCGTTGTAACCGACCCCGGATTTCATCCTCCAAACGCTCAAAATATCGCGGAGGTAAAAAGAAAGTTAAGAACCGTATTCTAAAATTCTTCCAGCTGCCCCACGGTGCGTGTTGATTTCGCCACCAAATCAGGCCACGGTCTCGAAGTAACTCCGGCATGATTCTCGGCAGTTGGTCCTTCTCGATATCGTAGACTGTTGCCAGTTCTTCGACACTCTTTATGAATTCGCATGGGTCATGACCACCGTCATACCTTACAGCCCATCTTCGGACCTGGTCGACAACGTGACCACCTCGCAGATGTTCATCACGACGATTATTATTATTATTATTATTATTATTATTATTATTATTATTATTATTATTATTATTATTATTATTATTATTATTATTATTATTATTATTATTATTATTATTATTATTATTATTATTATTATTATTATTATTATTATTATTATTATTATTATTATTATTATTATTATTATTATTATTATTATTATTATTATTATTATTATTATTATTATTATTATTATTATTATTATTATTATTATTATTATTATTATTATTATTATTATTATTATTATTATTATTATTATTATTATTATTATTATTATTATTATTATTATTATTATTATTATTATTATTATTATTATTATTATTATTATTATTATTATTATTATTATTATTATTATTATTATTATTATTATTATTATTATTATTATTATTATTATTATTATTATTATTATTATTATTATTATTATTATTATTATTATTATTATTATTATTATTATTATTATTATTATTATTATTATTATTATTATTATTATTATTATTATTATTATTATTATTATTATTATTATTATTATTATTATTATTATTATTATTATTATTATTATTATTATTATTATTATTATTATTATTATTATTATTATTATTATTATTATTATTATTATTATTATTATTATTATTATTATTATTATTATTATTATTATTATTATTATTATTATTATTATTATTATTATTATTATTATTATTATTATTATTATTATTATTATTATTATTATTATTATTATTATTATTATTATTATTATTATTATTATTATTATTATTATTATTATTATTATTATTATTATTATTATTATTATTATTATTATTATTATTATTATTATTATTATTATTATTATTATTATTATTATTATTATTATTATTATTATTATTATTATTATTATTATTATTATTATTATTATTATTATTATTATTATTATTATTATTATTATTATTATTATTATTATTATTATTATTATTATTATTATTATTATTATTATTATTATTATTATTATTATTATTATTATTATTATTATTATTATTATTATTATTATTATTATTATTATTATTATTATTATTATTATTATTATTATTATTATTATTATTATTATTATTATTATTATTATTATTATTATTATTATTATTATTATTATTATTATTATTATTATTATTATTATTATTATTATTATTATTATTATTATTATTATTATTATTATTATTATTATTATTATTATTATTATTATTATTATTATTATTATTATTATTATTATTATTATTATTATTATTATTATTATTATTATTATTATTATTATTATTATTATTATTATTATTATTATTATTATTATTATTATTATTATTATTATTATTATTATTATTATTATTATTATTATTATTATTATTATTATTATTATTATTATTATTATTATTATTATTATTATTATTATTATTATTATTATTATTATTATTATTATTATTATTATTATTATTATTATTATTATTATTATTATTATTATTATTATTATTATTATTATTATTATTATTATTATTATTATTATTATTATTATTATTATTATTATTATTATTATTATTATTATTATTATTATTATTATTATTATTATTATTATTATTATTATTATTATTATTATTATTATTATTATTATTATTATTATTATTATTATTATTATTATTATTATTATTATTATTATTATTATTATTATTATTATTATTATTATTATTATTATTATTATTATTATTATTATTATTATTATTATTATTATTATTATTATTATTATTATTATTATTATTATTATTATTATTATTATTATTATTATTATTATTATTATTATTATTATTATTATTATTATTATTATTATTATTATTATTATTATTATTATTATTATTATTATTATTATTATTATTATTATTATTATTATTATTATTATTATTATTATTATTATTATTATTATTATTATTATTATTATTATTATTATTATTATTATTATTATTATTATTATTATTATTATTATTATTATTATTATTATTATTATTATTATTATTATTATTATTATTATTATTATTATTATTATTATTATTATTATTATTATTATTATTATTATTATTATTATTATTATTATTATTATTATTATTATTATTATTATTATTATTATTATTATTATTATTATTATTATTATTATTATTATTATTATTATTATTATTATTATTATTATTATTATTATTATTATTATTATTATTATTATTATTATTATTATTATTATTATTATTATTATTATTATTATTATTATTATTATTATTATTATTATTATTATTATTATTATTATTATTATTATTATTATTATTATTATTATTATTATTATTATTATTATTATTATTATTATTATTATTATTATTATTATTATTATTATTATTATTATTATTATTATTATTATTATTATTATTATTATTATTATTATTATTATTATTATTATTATTATTATTATTATTATTATTATTATTATTATTATTATTATTATTATTATTATTATTATTATTATTATTATTATTATTATTATTATTATTATTATTATTATTATTATTATTATTATTATTATTATTATTATTATTATTATTATTATTATTATTATTATTATTATTATTATTATTATTATTATTATTATTATTATTATTATTATTATTATTATTATTATTATTATTATTATTATTATTATTATTATTATTATTATTATTATTATTATTATTATTATTATTATTATTATTATTATTATTATTATTATTATTATTATTATTATTATTATTATTATTATTATTATTATTATTATTATTATTATTATTATTATTATTATTATTATTATTATTATTATTATTATTATTATTATTATTATTATTATTATTATTATTATTATTATTATTATTATTATTATTATTATTATTATTATTATTATTATTATTATTATTATTATTATTATTATTATTATTATTATTATTATTATTATTATTATTATTATTATTATTATTATTATTATTATTATTATTATTATTATTATTATTATTATTATTATTATTATTATTATTATTATTATTATTATTATTATTATTATTATTATTATTATTATTATTATTATTATTATTATTATTATTATTATTATTATTATTATTATTATTATTATTATTATTATTATTATTATTATTATTATTATTATTATTATTATTATTATTATTATTATTATTATTATTATTATTATTATTATTATTATTATTATTATTATTATTATTATTATTATTATTATTATTATTATTATTATTATTATTATTATTATTATTATTATTATTATTATTATTATTATTATTATTATTATTATTATTATTATTATTATTATTATTATTATTATTATTATTATTATTATTATTATTATTATTATTATTATTATTATTATTATTATTATTATTATTATTATTATTATTATTATTATTATTATTATTATTATTATTATTATTATTATTATTATTATTATTATTATTATTATTATTATTATTATTATTATTATTATTATTATTATTATTATTATTATTATTATTATTATTATTATTATTATTATTATTATTATTATTATTATTATTATTATTATTATTATTATTATTATTATTATTATTATTGTTATTATTATTTACTTAGACAAATTTTTGGCATTTAAGACTTAAATCTTTTACATGCCGCATACAAAAATAGATAACAACCAATTAAATAAACTATAATTAACTATTACTGTTAAAGTAATTATAAAGATATTTATTTAAAAAAATTTTAGATTATTTTACTGATTCGTCATAAAAAACTGAATACAATTCAATTATTCGATGATAAAAATACAAAAGAAAACTGTTTCAAATATATATAAAAATCATTAAGATAATAATGCCAAAAAATTTATACTGAAAAGAAAAAAATTTATAAAAGTAATTAAAAATTGCTCAGGGTTGCAAATTGTTTTAATGTTTCTTGGAAGTGAATTCCGTAGTCTTATGGCATCAACGAAAAACAATCGGCTAGAGTTTAGGTAGTTACTAAAACAAAAAAATTTAGGAAGAATTTACTTAACATCTACGAAAAAGAAAAACTACATTTGTAAAACAGTGCAGACGATGTGATCATCGTGGTAAATTAATTTATGTATAAATTGCTTAAATTAATAAAATTAAAATGTTTTGCTTAGATAATATCATCAAATAATAAGTTTTAATTTTTTGGTCTCGGTATACATTTCTGTAGAAATGACCATATTTTTTTAAAAAGTGGAGCTTCAAAGAGAGAAAACACTCTGCTCTCCTTTTTTTTAATATTTTACAAAGAGAACGGAGCACTCTGCTCTCGCTACGTTTTCTTATTTACTATAATGACAGCGAAGCGCTTACATTTGATGACATGACAATTTAAAAAAAAATGCGCTATCCACGCATTTAGGAGCGCTTTAAAGTTAACCCAATCCTTACCATAACCCATTTCTTTTTTCCCCTTTCATAATAAGACTTCTATGGTACCAGTAGGCGGATTCCAGGATTTGCTAGCGCTAAAACTCTTAAAATCGCTAAAATGCTTACAATCTTATGTTATCCAAAATTTAAGCGATTCTGCTAAAATGCGATTCTGAGCTACACATCGCTTAGCTAAAAACCAGTTTCTTTATCCACCGTAGATGCGTACAAGTCTTTCCATGAAAACATATATTTTCTGTTAGTGTGTGCAATCATTGAGGTTAAAGCAAAAATAATAAAATTTGGACGAATCTGTGTTGGAGAATATTTTAATCATAATTATTTAAATTTGAGTTATAAGGTAAATTATGTCTTACATATCGTTGGCAAAGTCCTATGATCCTCTAAATTTTGTACTAAAAAAATTTTGTTCTTTTGTTGCGCGTTTTCTGTTGGCGTTCATTTCCTTAAAAACATTTTTGATAAATTAAATTAGGAACGGACAGTATAACGTTATTAATAAATAAAATTTACCTTGTTTTTAATGTTTTTTTTATTACTAAGCGATGTTTTAAAATTTTAGCGCCTGCAATTTTGTGTTGCTAAAAACTTCATAGTTTTAGCAACTTTTAGCAAACTAAAAACACTCGGCATCGCAAATTAGCTACTTTTTAGCAATAAACAAATGTCAAAGTCTGCTCTTTTTTTATCTGGTTCATTTTGTTCATGGCTTAATTTTAGCGACGAAAAATAGGAGATGGTTTGTGAGTCAGAATCGCATATGTCGCTAAAGTTCGCTATAAATGATTTAGCACTTTAGCAAATCCTAGAATCCGCCTACAGGAAGTCTTTCGATTAGCTTTAGCTGAAGCTAAGGTCTAGTCGTCCTATGATTTTAGCAAAATGTAAACAGACTTTAGCCCGAAGCTAAAAGTTTTAAATTTACTGCTTTTACTTTTTAAATAATTGCAACAACTTAACCAAAATAAAATCAACAAGCGTGAAAGTTTGGTGTTACTTTAATTAAAATATTATTGTACGTTGCGCTTTTGTGCACTTCAGTGGAACTTAGTTTGTGGTACCTTAGTAAAATAATTATATGTGCAACACTTCAAATGCAATTCTAAGCAAACATAACTTCATTTGTTTTACATTATTTTTTTATCGAAATAGTATTAAGGACTTATATGTAAAACAAGATATGGGTCATTCTTTTACAAACCGAACACCATTCTGACCGCCACATTTTTGATTTGCATGAAATTTTTTTTACGGGTTCTATATCGAAAAAAAGAGTCACGTATTCGAGGATTTGTTTTTTTTTATTTTGAAAATAGAGGGCGTTAAAAGTTTGAGATTTTCGTGATTTTTGCCTTGGAGACTTATTTTCAAACATTCATAACTTCGGTTCTGTTTAAGCTAGAGACAACTTTTTTGTTTCATTTTGAAGATAAAAAGTGAATTTTAAGAAAAAATAGTTTAAAAAAAATTATGAAAAATTTCGTAATTTACGTAAACTGTTCCTTTTTAAATCCCTTGGGCAATTTTTTATTAAAAAAATATCCTAACTTTCATACCTTGCACACGATTTCTTTTTTGTTAGATAAATTACTTTTTATCTGTTTTTCAAATCCCGATACTAATTCCGGGATTTCCCCGGATTCTTCATAAGTAATTCCGAAATTGCTTTTGAGTACCGAAATTGGAAGCCATAGACACTACATAATATTATATTATAATACAGACAACAATGATATAAGGCGAGAATATGAAGTGTACTTTGCAACTTGCACGCCGACGTCAGGTACCTTGCGAGTTTATTTAATTTTTTTGCAATAGTAATAATCATTTCTCCATCGATAAAAAATCGTTTTTTATATAAAATTTGACGTAGAATACGATGGTTATGTTTAAAAGACGCAAAGTGGCGACTAAGATTGGTCAAAATTTATTCAAAAATTTAAATTGCGTATAACAATATGAAATTTTTCATAAGTTTTTTTGAAACTACTTTTTTCTTAAAATTCAAAATAAAATAATAAAGTTGTCTATAGCTTAAACAGAACTGAAGTCATGAATTTTTGAAAATTAGTCTCCAAGGCAAAAATCACGAAAATCTCAAACTTTTAACGCCCTCTATTTTTTTTAAAAAAAAAAACAAAAAAAAACAAATCCTAATGGGATTTTTGTTTTCCTAATGGGAAACAAATTAAAAATGGGTCGGTCATTTTTTTGTTCAAATCTGTACGGTTTGTAAAAGAATTACCCATATAGCTTATTTAAAAAACTTGTTCTTAAAAAATTATAATGTTTTTAAAAAGTTCATAAGAAATATTTATATATGCAAAACCTATTCTTATTGATTTTATGGAATAAAATAGACATATATATAGATTTTATTGAAGAAATATGACTTGGTTAAGCGTGAAAGGCATGAAGTACATCAACGATCTGAGGATGGAGCCATCGATTTTCTGCCATTCATCTTAAATAACTGTTTTCTGATGCTTCATTGTCTCGAACTGGCGCCCGTTTTTATAAACTTGGGTCAAAAGAATGCCTTAGAGGTTTTCGATAAGATTCACGTCATGACTAACAGCAGGTCACTACAGTACGGGTTTATTTGTGGCTCGGGAAGAATTTGTTGGTACATTTTCCTACTGAAAAGTCCAGTTATCCTGGTATTTATAGCATGTGAACTAAATAAACACATAATCTAATAACTCAATAGGGGTACTCTCATGTCTAGCATAATTGCATGAGAGCACGGATTGTAACAATCCTATACTTAAACATCCAATGGATCGAGAGAGCACCCTATTGTACAAGCGTAGCATAGTACAATCAACAGCTCAAAGAACTCTGTAATTAGCTGCACTTCACGCTCATTTCACCTAGTGTTTGGCTGGTCTCTCATTCTCTTCTCTCTCATTATAAACACAGGGTTGTATTTCATAAACTATGCTTCATAGCATCGCCGTATACATGGGTATCAGTGTAGCATACATAGCAAATATTCTACGGTTTTTTTTACTTGTATTTTGTTGTTGCGGCGATGCACGCATTGCATATTTCCTATCCTTGCACCGTGCAACGATCATATGCTTGACATAAAGAATACACCTTACATACATTTGTGCATTCGATTTGCACGAAATAAAATACAGGGGAGACTTTCATAGTATCTGAAACCGGCTGAAATCATCAATGATCCACCCATGGTTACGCGCATACCTAATTTGTTGTGGCTATCGTAAATTGTGCCGATATTTCTGGCAACCATCGGGTCCGTCAAAGTTGAACCTTTTCTCATCCCCTAATATGACATTCCCAAATTCTTTCTCACTGGCCGCAATGTTGGCATTTTTATCCAAAATTTGATGGATTCTGCTGCTGGTAGCCCTTAGATCCAAATGCGCAGCAATTTCACCACTACTCATCCCTTTCTCCACAGCAAGACATCGAATTCGTCTTTTGTGCCGTTGGTCAATCACGGATTTTCTTTCACTACGCTTGATTATAGCATAGTTGCTAGGGTCTTGTCAAAAATTTGTTATGATGTTTCTGTGACGATTTGTTCTAGCAGCTATAGCACCTACTTTTATACCGGCTTCCTTTAAGCCTTTTATATTTCAACGATCTTCTTCAGATAAAGTGGTTCCTCTAAAATGTGCTCATATTTTGTTCCAAAAATGTATTACCGTTATGTTTATGGTTTTTCTTACTAAGGTTATTAGCAAAATTTGGTAATTTTTACGTTATAGCAGTTAAAACACAAAAAAGCAATTGTGCACTTGCAAATATTTTCTATTTTACACGCGAGATTTCGCACTATTTTTGAATAATGGTACTACGAATACGAGGAAGAGAAAAATTATCTGAACGACTAATAAACTCCATCCTTTAAAAAAATGTTTGGCATACTCAAAAAAATTGTATTATAACCCGAGAGAAAAAAAATATATTTGTGCACATATAAATATTTTACTGAGATATATTTTGCTAATCTAGGATGACAAAACACAATTATTCACAAGAATTTGAATTGAGCTACAATTTAAACTTAAAACTTAATTTATATAATTATTATTATAATGTGATTATATAATTATTATGATATGAAAAGACTCTGCAGTCTCACTAAGCTCCTTTTGTATCAAGTGTATTGAATAGTTTTTCATGTATTGAATAAACTTTTTTACTTTTCAAATCAATTTAAATCAAACGCATGTGCAGAAGATGGCATTTTATTGCATAATATTAACCATTGCTTTATAAAATCATAATTTCTTGACATGACGAAAATGAATATCTTTTAACCTTAATTAATTTTTTTAAAATATTTTTTTTTTAGTTTTTTTGCACAAAATTCGTACTTAACACTAAACCTATCGATAATTCTTGTATATCGCTACCTTAATATAGAAAGGGCCCTAACTCATTTTTTTTCAAAATAAATTTTTTTACAAATTTTTGCAAATAAATTGCTATAGAAAAAAAATTACTGCAAAAATATTGCTAGAGCATTGAATTGGTTAGTGTCTTAAATAAAAAAATCCATTTCAAGAAAATTCGGACCCGCAAATTATAATTTTTATTAATTTTTTTCCATCTCCTGTAAAGTAACAAAAAATGAGTTAGGGCCTTTCTATATTAAGGCAGCGATATCTATTCCTACCGCGCGCGGTCAAATTGACCGGTAATTAAAATGTTATCGATTTTATTATTCAATGCAGATAATTGTTGATTTGTTGCTAAATGTATATAAAATAAAGAATTTTCATGAAGTTTTGTCCAAATTTATTTCTCGATTAAATGTTTTTTAAATTCTGGAATAATGAAAAACATGTTGAGTTTAAATTGTAAGCTACCGTTAGAAAGGTAATTGAACGAACATTAATCCAAAAAAGTTTTGGAAAATTTTCGTTGTTGGTGGTTCCATCTCTTGCGATGAGCTAATTGAATTCAAAGAAGGGGTACGAAAAACATATTTGAAAAATTAAAAAGAATTTTTATCGTATTTCTACGTCTAAACAAAGTTTTATATTAAAAAACATATTGAACTTTTTAACAAAAAAAAAATTTTAATGAAATATATTAAAACAGCGGAGTATTGGCATTAAAAGTAAAAATTTTGATTTTCATATAATTTTTTTCTCATTATTAGCTATCAATGTTTTATGAAAATTCGTTGTACTCAACAGAGCTGTAAAAGAATGCATTCATTTTGATTTAAAATCATTTAATTCCCAATCAATGATTTAAAAAATTGATTAAGAATGCAATCATTTTTTCAAATCATTGATTGAGATTTTAAGTTTCAAATCACAATCAATGATTTGAAAAAAAGAATGCAATCACTTTTTCAAATCATTGATTGGTCTAGCTCCAAAGAGGGGGAGAAGTTATCCTCATACATAAAGATATATACTCGCCTTATCAAGGAGAGTCACCACCCGAGCAAATGAATGCTATATCTGGGGCACCTTGCATATAATTCATGCAGCTTTATATATAAAAAAGGTGTCTCTATTTCTTTGCACATCACTGTATGTCTAAACAGTGCAAAGTAGAATTTTTTTGCTGTAACTGATATTACTTTTATGATAATAGTACTTATTTTAAATATATACATATAATAGACGATGTGTTTGGTTGGTGGTAAATTTTCGAAGTGAGAAGATGACAAACAAATATAAAAATTCTGCCAATAACCTACTTATTATTAAAGTTAAAAATCTGCTCATAGTAAGAAATTTCTACTTTGCATGACAGGTTGTTAATTATGACTTAATTGAGAGGTTTGCATCAAAAAAATTGTAACAAACTTTTTCGATTTCAGATTAAAACAAAATTTCAGTAAAATAAAAATATTGCAATGATATACAAAAGCCCTCGCTCGGGCAAATTCAAAAGTTTTATCGCAGATAGACCCCTTGAACACGAAGGTGCCCATCTAAAATTCGACCGTCGAAGAGTTCAGTCGTGTTTTTGTAAGCTCCGCAAAATTATCCTTAAATTTCTTTCGTGAAGTTCTTTGCATTTAACAGTATTTAAATTACAGAACCTTTAATTAAACCATTTATCAAAAGTGCAAAGTTGGCGTTTTCACTCGTCCACAGCTAAAAGTTCAGCGGGCTATTTAATAAACAGTCAACAGAAAAAGTGACCCAATTAAATTAAATTAAATCCAAATAAAAGCAAAACAATCGAAAGTGATAACAACAAACCATTAAATAAAAATTAACTCACTAAGTTAATGTGCTTTTGTTGACCCAGCAGATTCAATTTGTTATTTATACCCAAAACAATAGTCAAGCATTAACCTATAAAAATAAAAAATAAAAAATTTGTGCGTGTCATCATTTCGTGCCTTATAAATACCTTAATAAAGAACTTAAGAATGGAATTCACTTGTGCCAACAACAACTGCTCTATCGAGGACAAAAATGCACTAACACTGAGCTGCAATGGTCTCTGCGGGAAATCTTACCACGGCTGCTGTGTGGGCATGACAAAGAGGAGTCTGAACTACATTCAGGATTACTCTTCACATTTTAAATTTTTCTGTGACGAGTGTAGGGATTTGTCGCTTTCACATGTGATGCTCGCCATTAAATGTTTGAGCTATTCTCTAAAGGCATTGCACTCAAACTATAAACTACTCTGCAGTAACCAACCTAACTTCGACGTCTTCACACACTTATCTGATGATGTAGCCAGAATAGAGTCCATGTGTAAAGCAAATAACTCCGACATCTCAACTATTTCAAAGAACCTCAGAGTACTAACTGAAATAGTAAGAGATAGTGAGAAAGCTTTTCATTATGAAGAAGCGATTAATGAGCTTAAAAAAGAAGTAAAAAATGGCTTCGTAATCTTAAGAAATGACGACTCCAACAAAAATATAATGAGTAACCTTTCTTCTTTGCGACATGATTTGGATATTGCACTACAATCTAATTCAAGTGCAGCTAAATCAACACCTCTGCAGCATGATCCTATGTTTGAAAATGAGTGACATCTGCGACGATCTAGATGTGTTCCGAGTGACGCTCGCAGATATAGCAGATAAAGTTAGATCAGCCCCCATTAGAGTTGAATCCCCACCACCACAGGCGCTTCACCATAACTCCTCCTCTATTTTCGACGAAATCACTTTAGCATCCAAGCATCTTCCATCAGCTGCCCCTTTACGTACAAGGCAACATAGTATAACTATTGATTCTACCATTGCCTCAGACACAACCATGCTTACAACTCCAATCGCTGCACCTAGAAGAGTTACCGAACGTTTTGGAACTTCGTGGACAATACCAGAATGGGAAAGCCGCATCCAAAAGTTAAATTCGGTCAACCAAAATGAGTGCATCACTGTATTTATCAAAGGCTTCCCCTCTAAAGCAAGTATATCCTGGGTGCGTACATACTTTTTAAAAAAATTCCGCCTCACCATATCCGATTGCCAAAAAACATCTCCAACTCGTGCCAAGTTAAGCAGTTTTAAACTTAGCTTACCATCTAAATACGCTTGGATGGTCCTGAGTCCTTCCGGTGGTATGCAAGAACACGGAAATGTACAAATATCTAGGTGGACGGACAAACCTGGCAGAACCTGGCAACCGAGAAATATTTCTAAGGCAAACGTATCTCTAAGTTATGCACCTAAGTCTAATTCAAATATTTCTAATGTTAGTTCTAATCCTAGCATAAACACTAAATCTAATCATAAGATAAGCAATAGTTATAAGCCTAAAACAAAATCAAATAATATTATTCCTAATGGTATTCCAAACTCCAGCTTAAATTCCAACCCTAATTCTCGTAACCCTCATCGCAGTTCTTTTTCCCAACTGGGAACTTAAAACCAATATTTTTCCCACCTTCTCTCCACAGATCAGTCATAAGCCCAGATCGGTCAACAATGGCAATTCTTTTAAAAATACCACAACTCACTACAGCAACAACAAGCACAACGGTAATCTAATTCCTGCAAACTTATATCAAAAGTCAGCTCCGACACAACCTATCACACAACGTCGCCGTGTATCTTTCAACCTTTCACCCGTCTCCGACTCAAGAGAAAACCCAACAAACACATCTACCAACTATCCGAATTTCATTCACTGCCATACTCTCAACCCGTCTCCATCCCCCTCCGTAGACACTAAATCATCAACTAACCCACCAACCATCCATCCCCGCACTTCAGACCCATCTCCTTTCCATAACATCCCTTCCAATCAACCTGGTAACCTTGAAACCTTTTTAGAGCCTCTAATACCTCCAAGAGTGAAATTAACATTAAACTCCTGTGCAGACACTGAAAGCAGATATGCCCTTTCTCGTCTTAGAGAGAACAGTGTCTATAACAACGTCCGTCTGTATCTCGCCTATATGCATAAAGCCCCTGATTCTACATGCATAGAGGGTAAGACCAAAACTAATTTAAAAGTTTTAATACAACAAGAAGGGCTGCCAACCGATGTGAACGATTTGCGTCATATGTTTAATTGCTTTCACGAGCAACTTGGAGTGTCAATAAGTCAAGTCAATGCGGACCTTGACACTTATGGCACTCACGTTAGGTCTAAACATGTCTCTTTTCTGCAAAAGTCTCGTAAGGAGCACCAACAGTATTATTGCCCCTAACTTTGACCCTAACACTACCCCTATTGCTAAAAACCAGTCAAAGTCACCTAACAACATTCCTCAAGTAATGTCCAAGGATCCATGCCTACCTGCCGACTCAATTAATTCTCTTAAAATTTTTTATCACAACTGTGGTGGTATGAGAGGTAAACTAAATAAACTATTTATCGACGCTAAATCTTGTCACTTCAAGATTCTGGTAATTACAGAAACTTGGTTAAACGAAACTTTTAAAAATGAAGAAATTCTGGACTGCAATTGGACTATCTACCGAAATGACCGCGACTATTCCTCAACAGGTCTCTCACGAGGTGGCGGTGTACTAATTGCTACCCACAATTCTCTTTCAAGTGAGCTTATAGAAACCCCTACTCACAAACTCTTTGAACACCGTATAGTAAGAGTCTATATAGGAAAAAAATTCTCTATGTACATTGGTGTCATTTACATCCCCCCAAGCTCTAGCGAAGCATCATACAATGAGCTATGTGAAACAATCACTACATTTACGGAAACCTTAAATGAAGATGATAGGATTGTTATTTTTGGTGACTTCAACCGTCCAAATATATCATTTGTCATTGATGAAAATGACAACTATCTTCTTCCTGTAAACCTCTCTAGTTCCATAGACTTTACATTAATAAGTACGTTTTATAGCAATGATCTACAGCAAGTCTCTGCAACACAAAACCAAAATAGTAGGTGGTTGGATTTAATCTTTACTAACTCGTACGACGAAGTGAGGGTTGTTCCAACCATCGAAGCAGAAAATTTGTTTGCTAACACTGCTCACCATACAGCCCTAACAGTAATGTTATCTGATATAAATATCTCTTTTACCCAGTCCTTCAATAACTCCATTGTGTACGATTTTCTTAATGCTGATTACGAAAGCATAACATCTCTTCTAGATGGTATTAAC
This sequence comes from Dichetophora obliterata, assembly GCA_963920525.1. Taxonomy (NCBI): domain Eukaryota; kingdom Metazoa; phylum Arthropoda; class Insecta; order Diptera; family Sciomyzidae; genus Dichetophora; species Dichetophora obliterata. Next base: position 88,802,482 of record OY986438.1, on the reverse strand, counting down.
TGGAGTTGCGCTCTATCGAACTTAGACTTAGATAGCGCTGTTTCGAGTTTTTATAATTACATTTATACAGCTATCGAAAGATATGTGCCTAAAATAAAGAAAAAAAACAAACTTTCAGAACCTTGGCTAAATTCAAATCTCAGATACCTGAGAAACCAGAGAAACCGAATTTACAAACTCATCAAAAGTACCGCAAATGTTACCGAAGAAATGAGGCTCAGATACGATGAGCTATCAAAAGAGTTCTCTTTCAAATCTGAAGAAGCTTACAAGTTTTACACAAACTTAATTGGAGAGAAAATTGTCCAAGTCCCCAAAACATTTTTCGACTTTGTCAATCTGAAACGAAAATCAGCCGGTTACCCTTCATCCATGTATAAAGGTAATATTATCTCTTCCAACCCTCAAGAAATATGTAACCTCTTTGCGGATCATTTTAAGGATGTATTTTGTCCACCAACTACTCAGTCGGATGTTTTCCCCCCCACTCCGAATTCACAACATATGGTTGAAAACTTTAGCTTGTCAATAGAAGACATATCGAATGCAATAAAGGGTTTAGATGCAACCAAGGGACCTGGACCAGACCTAATTCCCCCAAAGTTATTGGTGCGATGCTTAGACCAACTACTTGTGCCCTTATATATTATATTTAACAAATCACTGTCTCTTGGAGTGTTTCCCACTTTTTGGAAAACTTCCCACCTAATACCAATATACAAAAACGGTCAAAAAAGTTCAGTTGAAAACTATAGAGGCATAGCAATTTTGTCGGCCGTCCCAAAGCTATTTGAAAAAATTATTTGCGAAAAGCTAACGTACCTTATCAACCAGAGACTAAACGAGCAGCAGCACGGGTTTCGAAAAGGAAGGTCCACAACCACTAACCTCATGATAATGGTTTCTGACGTTTTATGCAAGATGGAGAAAGGATACCTAATAGACGCTATTTACACTGATTTCAGTAAAGCTTTTGATCGTGTTGATCACGGCATCTTAATACATAAATTAGAAAAATTTGGTTTCCCTGGATCTTTACTTAGTTGGCTATCAACTTATGTCCATGGTTGATCCCAATATGTTAAATTCCAAGGAATTGCTTCGAAGAAAATTGAAGTCTCCTCTGGAGTACCGCAAGGTAGTCACCTTGGTCCTCTTCTCTTCAATATCTTCATATCCGACTTGTCCATGGTGTTGAAGGATATTCCACATCTTATGTATGCGGACGACTTAAAATTATACCACGTAATTGAATCGCAGGAAGATGTAAATTTCTTACAGTTAAAACTCTCATCTCTTGAGACCTGGTGTACCCAAAACAAACTCTACCTCAATGTAAAAAAGTGTAGCGTGATAAGTTTTTCCCGTAGAAACCAAGTTGTAAATCACAAATACCGCCTTAATAATAATGAACTTAAGAGGGTCAGTTATATAGTTGATCTTGGAGTGGTCTTGAACAACAAACTGCGCTTTAATTTACACTATGATAAGATTGTATCCAGGGCCAGTAAACTGCTCGGTTTTATTAAAAGACGAGCATACGAATTCAAGAATGTATGGGTCACTACATCCCTGTACTGTGCAATAGTGCGCCCAATACTCGAATATGGCTGCATAATTTGGAATCCAGTTTTTGGATCCCATTGTGATAGAATCGAATCCATTCAAAAACAGTTCTTACTATTCGCTTGAGAGAAACTTATAACCCCCGCGATTGTGGAAGCCTTCCACCATATGAACACAGACTCACCCTATTAAATTTGACACCGCTATCAACAAGAAGAACGGTACTGGATACATGCTTTACTTTCGATGTTCTGAGCGGTGTAACTAACTGTGAATATATCTCTAACAAGATTACCCTCAATGACCCTTTAAGACGTACAAGGCATACTCGGCTGTTAACTGAATATCGGCATCATACTGCATATGCCAGTAATGAACCCATCAACCGTTGCTGTAGAAAATTTAATAATATATCCGATCACTACTCAGCTTCCATGTCCAAATTCTTATTCAAGCGTTCTCTATACAAGTCTCTTTCTCTGCCTAATCAACCCAACCTCTGAATTCTCTTTTTTTTCTTCTCCTCTTTCCTTTCCTTTTTGGCGTGTTCATGAAATAATGTTAATTAGGTGGGCGGATTACGCCCACTTCGAATTGCATATCTTTGAACACCAAAACAAGGAAGGGGGAGAAAAGGAAAAAAAATATAAAAAATAAAAAAGTAAAAAATAAATACCTGTTAGAATAAGTAAATAAATTTGTAAAAACCTGTTAGAATAAGTAAATTGCCTTGGTTGGCCAATAAATAAATAAATAAAAGTGAGTGTTATTGGAGAAAAGAGCGTGGCAATATTAGAAAAAAAATTAGTACAGGGGTAGGCACAATTTTGAAAAATTGCTGTCAAGAAAGTGGGCGTTATCAGAGAAAGGGTCGTAGAAAACACAATATTAAAAAATATTGTATCTCGAATAATACTGACACTACGGTAGTAAAATTCGTTACCTGAATGGGTATAATTTTTACAAGACAAGATGAATAAAGTGGGCGGAATTTGGAAAAGAGCGTGTCGCTACTATAAAAACACTGTATCTCAGTTAAAATATAGACTCGGTTACTTAAATTCGGTGCAAGAGTTCCGAAATTTTAATGGGGATGTAAATTTTCTCCATTGGAAATGTATATTTTTTTCATTGCCATTAAAATTTTCCATTACCACTAAATTTTAGTTCTATTACCATTACGTACTAATGATAGTTTTAGTGTTTTTTTCAAAGTGCATAGTTTTAATTCATTAAATTAATTTTAGAGTTAACCAATTTCAGGAGGTAGGCGTGGTTTTATACTATTTTTACATATTTTAATTACATGGTGAATATTTGAGACCAAGCTTATGTGCAAAATTTCAAGTCATTACTTCAAATAGATTTTACCATTTTGTTAAATTTTCTTTGTATGGGGCTTAGGAGTGTTTTTCACCCTATTTTAACAAAGTTAAAATATATGGTAAACTTTTGCAACCAAAGTTTGTTTATGTGCAAAATTTGAAGTCATTGCATTAATTTTGTGGCATTTAAAAAGATTTTGTTAAATTCCTTTGTATGGGAGGTAGGAGTGGTTTTCATCCAATTTAAACAAATTTCTAATATATGGTGTAAATATTACTTTGAAGCTAATTTACGAAATTCCAACTAACTTCATAATTCTATGTGATATTTTTAGAGATTTTGTTGTTTTGGTAAAGTAGGGTTGTATAGGAGGTAGGCGTGGTTTTCATCCGAATTTGCTCATTCTCGAACTTGATCTTCGTTATTTGAATATGAGCAGATATACCATATATCAATATGATATCTTTAAAATTGCGACTGTAATCTTGTCGACAGACCTTAACCTTATCAGCGTTAGAAACAGAGTGACGAAGTTAATGTACCCCTGACACAGTACGCGTAGGGGTATTAATAGCGTAATTATGAATATAAATGAATTGTGGCAGAAACAATTTATTTAAAGGCGTTAAAAAATGGTAAAAGGGCCCCGAAAATTAAATTGCCTAGGGGCCCCGACATGGCTAATCCGGCCCTGTAAACCCTTATCGTTCTCGATCAGTGTTGAACTGGTCTCAAATTAATAAAAAAAGGTTAACAAAATTCAAAAAGTAATGGTAGATGCATGAAGCTTAATGCAGATAACATTTATGTTAAGTTGGCAACTATGTTGTGGAATGCTCTGCCTTTTAGAATGAGAGAAATCAACAGAAGAGATATTTTTAGACGCGCTACCTCTAGTTTTTAAACTTAGTATTACAAAGTTTGTAAACTCCATAAATCTTTACCTTTTGAACTTGTCTAGTATGCAACTTCTCTAATAAAAAATGTATTTAGGAGCACTTAAGTAATGGCTTAAAGTATATATGAATTATATAAGATTCATATTAGGGATGGATAGTCGAGTAGTCGAAAAGTACAGTCGACTTTTTCATAAAATTTTTCGACATTTTCATTTTTCACAATTTTTCACAGTTTTTCGAATTAGGGATTCATATAACTCCAAAATCGATAAAACCTACAAAATACAATAACTATGAAACTTTTCTTATTCTTTTTATAACTCTTGTAACTCAATATCAACGGATAAATAAAAAAATACCCATATATTTTTGCACAATATTCCTAGAGTCTGGTCAGAAGTTTTAAATTATTTTAAATTTATATATACTTATGTAGAAGAAAGATAGGTCTTTATAAAAAATGTTTGTATATTCTTTAAGGGTCAAAGGCAAAAGTTCGACAGTTCCTTCTCATTTATTGGTGTAAATCTTAACGCCTAACAGTTTAAGGTGCCATTTATCTTGCAAAATAATAATCCTAGTAAAATCAATACATCAGGCAAAATTTGTATGTATTTTCAATTAAGGCAGTATTCTAGTGTAGTGAAATTCGGGCCTCTTTTAACGTTTGATAAAAAAAGCCAATTCATATTTTTACCATTAATTTTTTACTATGTGTTTATTAATATTTCAATAATACAAAAAACAATTAAAAAAAAATAAAAGTAAAAAAAATACTGGCTGCTGGAGTGGGGTGCTAAAAAAAGGGTGCCTCCATCTTGACATAATTTCAACCTTTCTTACGTATTTACTTACTTACTTATTTAGACGGTCTTGGCCTCATCTAAGAATTTCCGCCAGCCATTTCTGTCTTTCGCTGGCTGGCGCCAGTTGAAATTCCAAGCTTCGTCAGATTGTCCTCTACTTGATCTTTCCAACGAAGATGCGGTCGTCCTCTTCTGCGTTGACCGCCGCTGGGTACCGAATCGAATGTTTTCTTCACTGGAGCATTGTCTTTCATGCGCTGAACATGACCAAGCCAGCAAAGCCGCTCGATTTTAATGCGCTTGACTATGTCGATGTCAACGTACAGCTCGTACAGTTTATCATTCCATCGTATTCGGTACTCGCCGTTGATTGGTACGTAGATCCTACGGAGAATCTTTCTCTCGAATGCTTCTTTTCATCTGAACTGCTCAGCGTCCAGTTTTGTGGTGCATAAAGTAAGACGGGCATGATGAGCGATTTATAGAGCGTGATTTTCGTTCGTTGAGAGAAGGCCCTGCTTCTCAATTGCCTACTGAGCCCAAAGTAACACCTGTTGGCAAGAGTTACTCTTCGTTTGATCTCAATGTCGTTGGTTGAGCTTATGCTGGATCCCAGATAGACAAAGTCCTTCACAGGACTGTACGAAGGAGGTACTGTCAACTGTTACGTGGATTTCAAGACTCTGGGACTGTTTGTTTGTTGACACCAAGTATTTCGTCTTATCTGCATTCACTGCCGGACCCATTCGACTTGACTCTCTTTCTAATCTGGACTAACTTCGCTCGTATTATGGCCAATGATATTGATGTCATCAGCATACGCAAGCAGCATAACACTCTTGTATAATATTGTGCCACTACGTCTCAGATCAGCAGCTCGAATGATCTTTTTCATCATTAGCTTGAAAAAGTCGCAAGATAAGGAATCAGCTTGTCTGAAACCTCGTTTGGTAACAATTAGTGGGGAGAGGTCCTTCCCGATTTTAACTGCGCTGCTGGTGTTGCTCAGTGTCATCCTGCAAAGTCGTATTAGTTTTGCAGGGAAACCAAATTCAGACATGGTGGAGTACAGGTGCTTCCTTATTGGGCTGTCGAAGGTTGCTTTGTAGTCGACAAAAAGATAGTGGTTGTCGACAAAAAGATGGTGGTTGTCAACTTGTTTTTTTTTTTAGTCTTCTCCAAGATTTGTCGTAGCGTGAAAATCTGCTCGATTCCAGGTCTGAAGCCACACTGATAAGATCCAATCAGTTCGTTTACAGTGGGCTTCAATCTGTCACATAAAACGCTCGAAAGGATCTTATATGCGATATTAGAAAGGCTTATCCCACGGTAATTGGCACAAATAGAGGGATTGCCTTTCTTATGGATTGAGCAAAGCACACTGAGATTCCAATCGTTCGGAATGCATTCTTCCGACCATATTCTGAATAGAAGTTTGTGAATGCATTTAAATAGAGCTTCGCCTTCGTTCTTAGACAGCTCAGCAGGTAAGGAGCTATAGCTGTCAGAACTTCATCATAGTCGGGCAGCGGAACCTCGACGCTGTCATCCGTTTTTGGGGTTTCCGGAATATCATCTCTATTGGCGGGATTGTTGTCAGCGTCGCCATTTAGAAGCTTAAAGAAGTGTTTCCTCCATAACGTCAGTGTACTCTGAACATCTGTCACTAGATTTCCGTTTTCATCCTTGCAGGAAGAGTCCCCAATTTTAAAACCATCGGCAAGTCTTATTTTTTCGAAAAATTTTCGGGCCTCATTTCTGTCACCATACATCTCAATCTTCTCCTGATCACGCTTTTCTGCCTCTTTTTTTCCGCCTGAAAATACGTCTCTCATCCCACCTCTTATTTTTTTTCGCTCCTTAGTAGCCCCCATTACAACTGACTGCAGGGTGGTTTTGTAGGCGACGTTTTTCTCTGCAGTGGCGTCGCGACACGAGGTTTCGGCGAGGATGGTGGTAGCCTATCACCTCTTCAGCAGCCGCACGCATGGTGTTTAAAATGATATACATTGGAAGAGTGTATTCCGTGGATCAAAACGTGATCAATTTGATTTGTGTTTTTTTTGATCAGGGGACATCCAGGTGACTTTCTGTATATTGAGTTGTTTGAATCTAGTGCTACTTACGACCATGTTTCGTGCTGCGGCGAAGTCAATCAGCCTCATTCCGTTATCGAAGGTGTTGTCATAGAGGCTGAACTTTCCGACTATTGGACCAAATATATTTTTCTTGCCCACCTTCGCGTTGAAGGCACCAAGCACGATTTTTACGTCGGTGGTGCTAAGCATTTTCAAGGGGCTCGTAGAAAATTTCCTTGGTCTCATCGTCCTTGTCTTCTGTCGGAGCGTACGCACATAATAAAATTATATTAAAAAATTTAACCTTGATGTGAATTATGGCAAGCCGTTCATTCACAGGTGTGAATCGCAGGACGTGGGGCCGTAGTCTCTTGTCAACTACAAATCCGCATCCAAATTCGTGCTTCTCCACATGGCCGCTGTAGTAGATATCACAGGGTGCATGCAGAATGCAACCCTGTCCCTTCCATCGCATTTCTTGGATAGCAGTGATATTAGCTTTGTATCTTTCCAAGACATCAGTCAGTTGGATAGAGGCACCTTCCCAATTAAGAGTTCGGACATTCCAGGAGCATTCCGTAAATCATTAACAGTTTTTCGTTTTCGGTAGTCGTCATCAGATTTGATGATCAGTTTTCTTAGATTCTTATTTGTTTTCATTGAAATGGGTTTTTATGGGAGGCGGCTTCAAACCCGACGCACAACCTGTTTTAAGCCTAGGGAGGCCCGCCGCTTAGATTAGCCGCCAAACTAGCAATTGTCAGTTTTGACATTGCCCAGGAAACACTACGTGGAGGTTTGAGTCGACTTCATAAGGATTATGCTTGCCGCGCCAGGTTGAGACAGTCAGACATAGTACCCTGTAAAGGTTCGCCTCCGGTTTCCCTTCTTGTCATCTGAAAAAAAAGGATTGTTGATAGTGAGAATGTCACTATAGCCCGGACTAGAAATACAGCGACATGGCAATGTTTCGCAAAATGGCGACTTTTTGAAAAAAAGTAATTTTGTGGTCTTTTTTCAAAGCTATGAATTATATAAAAAATAATAAGAGACAAAATTTTTACAAAATTCTAGTTCGAGCTATAGAAAGATATATAAAAAAGGCCCACATTAAATTTTAAGTTAATCGGTCCTTTAGAACTTGAGATATCATGTCAACCGTTTAGGAAAAAGTAGTTTAAAAAAACGCTTTTAAAATTTTGAAAAGAAGTTTCCGCCAGTCTAACTGACGAAACTAAAATAGCTATAACTTTTAAAATAATTCGAATTTCGAAAAATCCTTTTAAGGAGATATTCTTAAATATATAAAATGACGAAAAATAAAAAAAAAAATTTTTTTTGTTCCTTCAATTTTCTACAGTAGAGTACTGCCTTTAACACTCACTTTACTTAAAATAAACAATTTTCATTAATGTTGTTTTGGAAAAAGTAAAAAACATAGGTACTCAAACTTTTTTAGGTATATTACCAGTTTGAAGAGGATTGTGTAGAAATTTCAGATTATTTAATCAATATCCTGCAGCAGGACGGAGGTTGGCGCACAGTGATGCGATTGGGACAAGTTAGACGGAATTTATTATTTTGTAGATTTTTTTGGTAGTTTTTGATTTTGAAGGTAAAGGAAAGTACAAAAATAGTTTTCTGTGTGTTTGAAGAAGTGGGTGTGTCAGCTGCCATACAACTTAAACACATTGTGCGCTATAACTTAGAAATCATATAAACTACGATATCAAAATTAAACATAGACGCCTAATATGTGATATCCAAAAAGTGTTAAAAATTTCGGTGCGATTGGATTAACAGCAAATTTAACAGCAACGCTAATAGAATTATAAACCATTCATTTTCAAATACATAGCATGTTGTACCCATTGCTGTAAGGCTGTGCTTATTAGACCACCTATGAAATATATGGAATGTGCAAAAGTGCTATTTTCTTCGCTCCCCGCGCATTTTCGTAGAGAACTAGACAAAAAATAAGATAAAAAAACCGGGTGCGTCTAGTGGTAAAATGCCAGTCGCATTTTACTTAAAGCATCAAAAACACACTTAAAAAAGTTCTGCATTTTTTTGATCTGTAACGCTTTTAAAAAGTGTTTAAAGTAGTTGGTGATTGGGACTTTGAATTTAAGAATAACCTAATCAATAACAACAGTGTATAAACTTTTGACCAAATTTTATTATTTGTGGTAAAATCAACGTTTAAAGACAAGATTTTAGAAATTTTTTGAGCACTTTTTTTGCAAAAACGGTTGCCATTATGGTTTTTGTACGGATAAAATTATATGCTTTATTTCATAATGGAGATAATTAAGTAAAGTTTACATGAAAAATTTTTGTATACAAAATATATATTTTTAGCGCCGATAACGCGGTTCAAAGTAAGAATATATAAAATATTAATTAAAAAAATTTGCGACAAAGTTTTGAAATGTGAACATCTAAATAAATTCATTCTCAAGCCAAGTAGAGAATAACTGCATGCTCAGCTTATCCAAAGACCTTCAGTATTTCTAATCGTTTCAGTTAAACAGTTTAACAGTTTTTCTAAAACATTTTGTACCTAAATATGCTTCGTTGCTAATGTAAAATCCACTTGTCATTTTTGTTGACATTGAGCCTGTTCTCACGCGCCTTACGCTAGGCGGCGCATCGTATTAATTTTGACGTATACAGGTAAGGTGGAAAGTAGGAAGGTGACAAGTTACGTCAGTCAGTATTTTCAAAAATTGTTAAAACTTTGCGATTCATTTTGGCGTCTGTTACTTTGAAGTTTCATTGTTTGTCATTTTCATCATTGTTCTCTTATGTTTTGGCGCAAATAAATTTTATTTTGCCTTGGTTGGGTCTTCACTTTTACTCATTTCCAATTTTTTTTGTTGCTGTTTAATTTAAGACTTACAAAGTGATGCATTTTCCGAAATTTAACAACAGATTTGATTGACTGTTCTCTCACTTCAAAATAAGGCGGTCTTAAAAAAGTCGGTAGTAAGAACACCTGACAGATGCCTAGTGTCAAAATAACGCCATTATTCTGCCTTTTTTAAGGCGAGTGAGAACAGGGTCATTGTAACAATTTGTATAGTGATAGCATGATACAAAGAACTACAGATAAAGTATTGCGCATGTCCGCCATCTTTGCTGTGATGTAGAAGGTGCTCATTGGTTGCAACGTAGCCACAATTTATTCATAGGGTGTACAGATTTTAAAATGTCAAAATTTTCTTATGAAATTAAATAAATATTGTTAAATCAAGGACATGTCCAAAATAAAGTAAAAATACTATATTTTGTAGCACTGTTTGTGAAAAAAAAATTTGCATATTTTGTAGGGGTGTTTTTTCCCCTTTTCACCGCTTTAGACCAAAATCGACTACGTTGCTTGATGTGCTTGACAAAATTTTGACTGTTTATTTTAATTTTGCTATCTTCGTCTCTTTTTGACATTTTCTTTTGAATGTATTTATCAAGTGTCACATTTGAATAGCACCAATGACGAGGTGCGCAGTAAATTTTTTTCGTTGCGCCGGGAATACGTCGTCTGTAGTTCTTTGTATCATGTAGAAATAGTGTTTAGCATTCGCAACTATATCAAATAAATTGTGAAAATGGAAAACAGCTACTTGGGAGGAAAATTAAGATTATCTTGCAATCAAAATTAATTGTTAAAAAATTATTAGTCGTTAATGATATTGCAGAACGTGGCAATGCTTAATTAATGCTATCACGTTTTAATGCCATTTTAACTCACTAAGAAGAGCAGAAAGAGTTTATCCTGCATGCAATGGAGAAATATTATAAAAATTTGCCATCCAACAATTTTTCTAAGACAAAATTTTTTCAATATTTAGATAAAAATTACCTAAAACAAAATTGCAGTTGTTAAAATGAAAAATTAACTTTAAGATATTTGTTTAATGTTCTTTATCTTAAATGTGTTACCAATGATTTAACTTAAAACATAATAAATATTATTTCTGCTTGAATTATATTACTAACTAAAATTTAATTATATAATTTTTTGTTTTAATGTTTTTAATTATTGTTTTATATATTCTTAATTTGAACCGCGCTATAGTCGCTAAAAATAAATATTTTTTATAAAAAAATGTTCATTTAAACTTTACTTAATTATCTCTATTACGAAATAAAGCACATAATTTTGTCCGTACGTAAACCATAATGGCAACCGTTTTTGCAAAAAAAAAAATGCTCAAAATATTTCAAAAATCTTGTCTTTAAACATTGATTTTACCACAAATAATACAAGTTCGGCAAAAGTTTATACACTGCGTTATTAGCTAGGTTATTCTTAAATTTAAAGTCCCAATTACCAACTACATTTAAATACATTTATTTATTTAATATTCAGTATTACTTAGCCGCGTTTGCGAAAAAAATTGAGAGCGGTGTCGGAATCGCGACAAAAACGCGCAATATGAACGCTGCGTAATAAGTTACGATACCATTTCATTTATCCTTGTTTCACAAAAACTTTTCAATACGTATTCTTAAATTGAAAAATTTTTTGTACGAATTTTATTCGTAATTTTCAGACACGAATAGAATTCGTAGAATGAACGTAGTTTGGTAAACATTTCAAATATTTTATTCGTATTCGTATAAAAACAAATTTATATTGTACTTTACATAAACGATTGATAGTAATACCTAGTCACGAAAAAGCACCTTCTGTTCAGCTAGGGTTTGAACCGCGGTTTCTTAGCGTATAGGGCACGCACTCTTCCAGAAGGCTACGGCCACCTTGCAATCACACATGTCCTTATATTCGATAATTGTTCGACAAACCAGTCTGAACGATTTCAGTTCTAAATTTTTTAAACTGAACTAAAAATTCGTACCTTTTACGAATAATGCGTACGGTCAACCTGCAAATGAATTTTTTAGTAAATACTACGAATGTAATACAACAAATTACGAAGTTATTCCTACGAGAAATTGACGAATGTTAAGAAATGATATCCCTTATTAGTCGAAGATCATTCTTCGTAGCAACAGAAAGCAAGGTGCATTTAATTCAGTAACAGATATAAGCTTTGACGATAAGCAAATGTATGATTTAAGATCAGTCATTGTAATCTTAATAAAATGACAAACAATTCTACAGTACTTAATTTAAGAAATTTGCAGCGATTTAGGCAAGAGCAAAGCTTCTAACTCAAAAGCGAAAGAAAAAATTAGGAAATTGAATAAAGAGGCCAATTTTGGATCAAGGACTAATTTTTAAAAAATCTTATATCATATTAAGCAATCGATTTTACATTAGAATATGTCATAATCAAAAGTTTTTTATGACATAAACGTGAAAAGGAGACTCGATTTCAAACAATCATTTTATACTTCTTAAAATTCACGTTATTTAGCGGCGCCCACCCAGTTTTAGAATTTTCTGTACTTTTTTCTCGTCACGTGCTTATATTAAACCAGGATTCAGAATCAAGCATTGCAGGAGATTCTGGAATATGTTAAGAAAATGTATGAAACCCAAAACACATCTAATATGCATGTACCTCTTTATTGATTTATTCATGTTTTGAATAAAAAATAATAAATTTCTTAAATCATTCAGATAGTAGGTATATTTTCTTACTCGATTGTAGGAGCTTGCAAGCTGCTAGAACTGATTCATGATGGAAAAAGTTATAAGTAGATTAGTGTCAATGCGGTGTGAGATCCGGTGAAAAATATCTTCCTTAGCATGCGGGCACAACATTTCAAGAATAGCGACAACTCAAATTTTTAATTTTTGCGAATGATATGGCTTTTGACCTCCTAAATCCAAATCAGAAAAACTTTAGTCCACTCGAAATTGGTTTAGGAATTAAAGGCTTCCAAAGTTAAAAAATGGCCTCAAAATTTAGTTCTTTTTTCAGTTTTTCAACAAAAAAATATTGTTTATTAGGAAATTTTTGTATTCTAATTTTAAAAGTTGAAATCTTGGGGCTCGATAGTAATTAATGCGATTGCATTTAAGGATATAGGCCTCACATTATTTAATTTATTAAACTATTAAAAATATTTGCTTTAGCAAGAAATTACTGAAATGCATTACATGACAAAAAAATTAAATAACAAGTCAACATAATTAAATAACATTTTTAAATATTGTACATGATACGAGAAAGATTTTTACACCGTCTTTAAATTTATATTAGATTTTCTTATGTGTAAAAGCGTGTCAACCGGTGTAATGTGCATATCATATTCACAAAATTAGTACCAATAATTGTAGTAAATAGTATTCAATTATTATCTAGATTCAATTATGCCTTTTCCACCCCCCCTACAACAAATCCTGCGGACGCCCTTGTGAATCATCATTTATGAGATTCTTTCTTTTTTTTTTCTTTCTTTAATTTTAAGAAAGAACTCTTCTGGAACTTTTGGTTACGGTAAATTTATTTTCATCTAATTTAATGAAATAACGTTTAAAAGAAATTTAATTTAAAATCATAAAAATCATACATAAAATCAAATTTTCGCATAAAATCAAATTCTTAAAACGAAATTTTGCTAATTTCGATTGGACTTTCCTTGACATATGAATATCATTAAATTTGGGTTCAATTTTATTTCAATTATAGAATCTTAGCCATAATCGCCAAAAAAGTGTACGCGACAAAAATAAAATTTTACAGCAGAAGCAATTTCCTAGTTTGGTCTGCATTATCAGTGCATCTAAACTCGATTTTTGTGATGCGTATAACTTAGAATAGTTCAACATAGAGATTTGAAGTTGGAGAGATTTGGGAGTCGGTGGAAAAGTGAATTTCGGATTTCGTGGCGCTTACACTTTTTTGGTGCTTGAACAAGTGTTGTACTGGTACGTTTCCTTTTTGCTCTGAGCGCATCATATATGGGCTATTCTACGACACTTTGCTTATTGTGAAAACATAGATGGAAAAACACGAACTCCACCGGCTTTATTTAATTTATTTAATTAATTTAATTAATTTAATTAATTCAATTTATTTAATTTATTTAATTTATTTAATTTATTTAATTTATTTAATTTATTTAATTTATTTAATTTATATAATTTATTTAATTTATTTAATTTATTTAATTTATTTAATTTATTTAATTTATTTAATTTATTTAATTTATTTAATTTATTTAATTTATTTAATTTATTGAATTTATTTAATTTATTGAATTTATTTAATTTATTTAATTTATTTAATTTATTTAATTTATTTTATTTATTTTATTTATTTAATTTATTTAATTTATTTAATTTATTTAATTTATTTAATTTATTTAATTTATTTAATTTATTTAATTTATATAATTTATTTAATTTATTTAATTTATTTAATTTATTTAATTTATTTAATTTATTTAATTTATTTAATTTATTGAATTTATTTAATTTATTTAATTTATTTAATTTATTTAATTTATTTTATTTATTTAATTTATTTAATTTATTTAATTTATTTAATTTATTTAATTTATTTAATTTATTTAATTTATTTAATTTATTTAATTTATTTAATTTATTTAATTTATTTAATTTATTTAATTTATTTAATTTATTTAATTTATTTAATTTATTTAATTTAATTTAACATATTAGTACAATAAGAATGAATTCTTTTGCTGTACAAAGGCAGTAGCTTAAGCAATGAGTATGATGTTTTGAGATATTACAATTATAATTAAAATTTAAGAATACTTATGAAATCATAATTAATCATAAAAAATGCAGTTTATTGAATTAGAACAACAATCAATAAGTTAAAAAAACTTTTTTTGACGTATTAATAACTAGAAGAGAAAAGAAAAAAAGGAAAAAAAAGAGAGAAGAAGAAAGCAAAAAAAAAACAAAATTTAAAGTAGAGGTCTGGTTTCTTATCTTATTATATATTTTTGTTTTAAGAAAAGTGATTCAAAACTGCTCGCCTAAAGCCACCTATGCTATATATACATTTAATTACGCTGGGTAAACTATTCCATAATCTAACGGCATTGACGAAAAAAAGCCTGGTAGAGTTCAAATACTTCTAGTTTGGTATTATAATATTATTGCTTCTGGTCGACTGGCAAAACTGTAGTTTTTCAAAAAGATATCGAGGAGTTTTGAAATGAATAAGTTTATGCAAAAAGATGCAATTACGGGCATTGAGGTAACTAATGATGTCAAAACCAAGTATGCTTTTCTTGAATTGATAATGTGGTCAAATCTGAGAAGGTTATAGACATACCTAGTAGCATGATTGAACGCAACTTGCAGCTTGTGTTCAGATCGTGAATCGAGCCTACTATAAATGAGCTCAGAGTAGGTAATGATAGGAATAATAAGTTGCAGCACGAGCTTGCGCCTTTTTTTCCACAGGAGTAAACTCTGCTGACACTTTAAGGTTGCGCAGAATGAAGTATATGGTACGCACCATGTTATTTATGTGATCCGTGCATGTTAAGGACGAGTTAATGTGATATCCAAGGCTTTTTATATTGCTAACTAATTTAAGTTTCTTGTCCCCTATAAACAAGTCTGGAATATCATCAAAGACAATTTTATTTTTGCTAATAGGCAACACATAAGACTTCTGTGCGTTTAGTTTAAGATAATTTTTAATGGCCCATTCGCTTATACTATTTAAGTCTTCATTTAGCCTGCAACTTAAGTCTTCCAGGAGGCCAGTTCTGCGAGAAAGGTGTAATTGCACATCATCAGCAAAGGCATGCATAGAGGCATATTTACAGACGGAAAAAATGTCATTGATAAAGATTGAGAATAGTAAAGGGCCAAGAACTGAGCCTTATGGCACTCCACTGCATTTTCTTTTCTGAGTTTAAATAAGCATAATTACATGATTGGGTTCTAAAGAATCGTTTCACTGTAAAACTTTTACTGGGATTTATACTGGGAATAAAAAAAAACAAGGTTGCCTGAACGACAAATTACGGACTTGAATTTTCGAATTAATTGGAATAAATTTAATATGAGGAGGTTCCTGACAGCCCGAAGAATCAATGCGCCAAATTTCATTATCGTGCTCTTTGAAGTTCTAAACTTCTCAGGGTCGAAAATATCGTCTTAAAATATACAAATATGTATTGCAATTTACGCAATTACTTTTATAAATATATTCGCGTCGTGCAAGAATAATACAAAAAATTGTGTCCTATCGATTCTCCATTACTCATAGCAAGATTTCCCACAAACAGGATCGTCGAGCAAGCTACCGATAAAAAGATACATCAATCAGTAGTTGAACTTTGATGAGCATAACTACTCACGAAAAGCACTATATTTCACACACACTCTCTCTCTCTCTCTCTCAATTAGTAATTTATCAATATAATCATGGTGTAAGAAATATTGGTGTGAGTGAGTTTGACACTTCTCTCTCAAAATGATAAAATTATGTTTCCCCGCTCTTGTCAAAAACAGCTTATGGTGAATTGCAATGAAAACAAATTTTGTTAAATTCGTGTCTTTCTGCAAGTTTATAAGATTTTACTGAGATTAAAGTGAGAATAAAGTGATATGGAAAACAATAAAAAATATATAAGACGCTGTGCGTTATGAAAAAAAAAACAACGATGTGAATGCAAGACAATTTGCTTGCTGGCCAAAGCTTCATGTCGGCGGCTCCTTCCAGCGCACGTTTCTGATAAAATGGCCAAAACATTCAATAACAAAATTGGCAAATCGGCGAAGACAACTGCAATAACTTTTTGTCAAGACAACACGGCACAATTAAGTGCATTAAATATTTATTTATACTGAATTCTCACAATAAAAACTATAGCACATCATCTATCAACTCAAACAAATAACACAATTTGACAACTATCAACAGTTCCGCTCTTTCGCTCACAATTTTTTGACAGAAGCAAAGAAATTCATGGTGTTGTCAAAAACTCACTAACACCTGGTTTTCTTACACCATGAATATAATGCATTGAATAATCGATAATTTTGCGTTTACAGAATATAATGTGGCACTGGCAAATGACTAATACCCAGGCATGGGCGTAGCCAGGATTTTACTCAGGCCCATCCTGGAGGCCCATTTTTTCGGCATCATCGGCACAATCTTCAGTGAAGCAATTTAAAAAATCATCATTCAGGTTCTCTTTTTTCTCCTTCATCAAATTTCTGTGCACGCTTTAAAGGAATAATTACGCCGTTGTGAGGATGATTTTAATAAGTCGAGATATGGTATGAAAAGCAAAACCATCCAATATTCGAAAGGCAATGTTGTTGGATGAATTGTAAGCTGATTTTTAATTTTTGCGTGAAGCAGTATTTACTACACTGAATGATTGCAGGATTGGTCTTTTCCACGAACTGGCAAGTCGTGAGATTCACAAAAACTATAACCGAAATAATCGAAGACAAAAGCTATCGATTTTTTTCTATTAATTTCTTATTACCAGACAGCATCATTACATCAATAAACAGGTCGGTAATTAATGCGTGAGTTGCTTCTGCTGATCCTATGTGCCACTCACTTGGCTTCTACAATACTCATGCATATTTTTATATTTTGTGAAAGGCTTTATAACAAGTGATCCTAAAACTGCTTGAACGTTTTAAGGTGGAAAGAGGGAACAGTACCAGAAAAGTGCACCTCTTAATTTTTTGAGTATATTAACCACGGCGCATAGGTTTGTAGAAATTTATGACAAAATTTCAGTTTGGGTCCAATCGTGTCCTCCTTAAAACGGTAGATTTGAGGAGGTACGGTTTTAAGGAGGAACCCAAGGGTATTTGAGCATTTACAATTTCTGAGATGTACTCATAAGGGCACACCGGCCAACCCACTTGTCCAAGTCGTGTTCACAGAAACTGTCACTATTGCATGTGCTTTTGCAATTAACATCTCGCAAGTTGGTGAAAAAACTCATCATCCTCTTCCATTCTGGTCTCATTGTAACTCAATTTTATTTTCTTGACTGTAAGGTATAAGGTCTTTATAATTTGCAGTAACTTAATATAAACTTACCACCAAAAAACTTTCTTATATTTCCATCTATAAAAAAAATATAACTTACAAAATGCACAAATAAATCCAATCAGAAATTTCATTTTGAACTGCCGATTTTGTTTCGTTAGTTTTGACAACGAACGTTAGTGTTGGTGAAAAATCGACTAACTAAATTGTGCAGCTCAGATTACTATATACATATATGACAGAGTTACCAATCAATTCAATTAAAGCCTTTCATAAACGTTTTTTTAAGCTTTAATAAATATTAAAAACTTCAATACTATTTTGATTATAAAAAAAACTGTTTTGAATTTCTAACTTTAACACTAAAAAAATTCTTTTTCTTAAGTTTAGGGGGGATTAGGATATTTCTAATCTTAAAAGAGAAAACGTACGTTTTGGGAATTTATTTTTTGTGTAAATTTTTCAGTACTCTATACTATTTACGGCTATTTTAAGGCCGTTAAATTAAATGAAATTATACAATCAGATTATGATATAAGATATTAAAATACTCCTTCCTTCTGAGTTTCGTGAGCGTGCTTACCAACATTTTTCACATAAAACTCAGCGGCTAAATATGCAAAGTATCGTAGAATAGTCCATATGTACACGGTTAGAAATCTTGTACTAAAATTGAACTTTTCTGTACTACATATAAGTCTACACCAGCTTTGGTTTCAAATCTAGTATTAACAAAATACTAAGAAATGGTTTTAATACAGCTTTGGTTTCAAATTTAGTACAAGCTTGGATTCAAATATTTAAAAAAAAATAACAAACAACGCGAGATTCGATCACACGACATTGAGTTTGTAAACTCACTACTCTAACCACAGAGCTATTGGCTTATACATAAAAAGCGAAAAACAAACATATGAACCGAGTCGCCTAATATTGAGTCGCAGCATTGCCAGGCCAACTTTTTACGGGTCTTAATCCAAATTTAGTATCCACATGTACTAGAATTTAGTATTATTTGTATTAAAAACAAAAAGTAATACAGAGTTGTACTTAAATTGAAACCAAAAAGACTAAAATTGAAACCAAAAAGCTACAATTTAAACCAAAAAGCTAAAATTTATGCTTTCTTTTGGTTTCAATTCTAGTACAGAAAAGTTTTAAATATGAGTTAGTATTTGAAAAGTTTCAATTTAAAACCGCAAGGTTTAAAAACATGCAGTAATATTTTAGTGGGACTAAAATTTAGTCCAAGATTTCTAACCGTGTATCAAAATCCCTATCTCATGGTTGAGAGATAAAAAATTTTAAAATTGGTTTTGTTTTCATTGCATATTTTAATACATTCGATTTATTGCTTAACATAAATTTATCGCGGTCAAACAGCCTTAAAATATAAATTAATATAAAATTATTAATTAATATAAATACATGTATAAACAAGAAAAATGTACACATTAAATTGGCAACAATATTAGAATATAGAATATATTATAATAAAAATAAATTAGATCGTTATTCACATATCATCAACAAACAAATCAAGAATTGAGATAATTAAATAAAATGTACAGATGAAAAACGGATGTGCATTTTGATCTTAATCTAAGACACAGAAGCAGCCAGCAGGTACATCTGTTAGGATGATACAATGCGTTTCGTTAATACGCACATCTCCGCATCTTTGAAGAATCTCCACGTAGGCTGGAGGAGTGTTCGGTCTGGTGGAGTGGGTGGTCTTTCATTGCCATTCTATAGTTGCGTTTTACAGTAGCTGGAGGTCGACATCGTTGTATTTGCTTAACTTTCGTTGACTTAAATTTGGGAGTGTGTTTGCGTGTGTGTTTGAAGTGAAAATCTAGCCGTGATAAGCTGCTGGATAAGCAGCTGGAGCAGCGTAGTGTGGATAAGCTGGAGCTAGAGGCACCTTAGCGACCACTGGAGCAGCGTAGGCCGGAGCAATAACCTTGGCAACTGGAGCTATGGCCTTAACTGCTACAGGCTCCCTGTGAACGACTGCATTAAATCCATGCACTGGATCAGCGGTGTACTCAACCAATCTTCTCGTGCCGTCTGGCTCGATAAGGGAGTAGGCACCTTGTACGACATCGCCATTACGTGTCTCCTGTTGACTCTTGATGTCGCCGGTTGAATGATCCTGAATGAAATGCAATCGTTTAACTATCCATATATTTATTACATAGACTCATACTTACGTGCACATCATAGCTAAAACTGTACTGTGGATTAGGATCGTATGGCTCGGGTCCTGCTACTTTTGCAACAGCCGGAACAGCAATCTTAGCCAGCGCAGGATACACGGGTGCAGCTATTTTGGCTACAACTGGTGCTGCGTAAGGATAGTGACCGCTATGATATGCCGGGTAGGCAGGTGCTGGAATGACTACGGCTGTAGCGGCGGCCACCAAGGCACTGATGATTATCAACTGCAAGTCAGAAAAAACTTTTACTATTATGCGAAAGTACTATTACAACTCCATGCAGTGCTGCTCCAAACAAGAACTTGCCTGTTGAACCATGTCTGTTGTATTTGACGGATGAAATCACTCTGTGGTTCTTTGCTAAACCGACCTTAGCTTTATATAGCAACACCGAGAGTAGCAGCAACAATTTTAACATAGATAAATTTGCACCCGCCCCTGCTTCAAGTTGCAAATATTTATGCAAAAAATTAAAAAATAAACTCCAAATAATTCAGTTTTTGTTGTTGACGCAGACAACGATTATGAATGAGATTTAGGCCTATGCTGCGGCACAAACCAAAACAACAACAACATCTTTAGCTTTACGCACACTGACTTCACTGGTGTGTTAAAATCGGGTGGGGGCTTTCAGGGCAATTTGGCGCGGCTTTGCTGTCGTAATCACCAATTTCCCCGCTATTAAAAGTTAAGCGAAGTGCTTGTCTCGAACTGCTGCTGCCAGCCAAACAACGCATTTTTAAACACAAGTTGCTACTACAGCTGCGCCCTCTATCACTTATGTCGATTTTGTCTACAATGCACCAGCTCCAATTTAAGACATAGTTTTGGCTTCTAGTGCTCAATGCATTTTTGACAATGGAACTTATGCTCTGCTATAACATTTTTATATTTCAATTACGAATCTTTTATGTAACTCAATTTATACACCTCAACAAGCTGACGATGGAGTGGAATCACAGCTCTATCTTTTGCATACAAGATTATCATTAGAGCATGTCGTCTTTCATGCGTTGAACTTTAATACGCCGCCTAGCCAGCAAACATCCTTGACTTTGCCGGTGTCGTCCTACAGCTCATATAGGTGATGATTCCATCGCTATTCGTTACTCGGTCTTGGCGAAGATTGGACCGTGGATCCTGCCAAGTATCTTTTATCTTTGAAAGGTTCTCTCCAGGATTCCAGATTTCTTTTGACATTCTCAGAAGCTTTATTTATTCAGCCAAAAGCTGCATACTACAACAAATTTTCATTGTATAAATTTTTTTATTGTAGTCAAAAAATCTATATATATAAAATAGGATGTGTGTATGTATGTAACGTATGGACTCCAAAACGGCTGGGCCGATTTTGATGAAATTTTCAGGTAATGTTCATCTTGGTACGGTGGGTAACATAGGCTATATTTGGACCACCCGATAGGTGGCGCTAGGGTGGACTTATATCGAAAATTTTAATTTATGGACCAATTTAACTGAAATTCAGAATGTATGTTTGTTTGATCATAAGAAAATAATTTGTGTATAAATGGACCCGATAGGCGGCGCTGGGGTGGACTTATATCGAAAATTTGAATTTATGGACCAATTTAACTGAAATTCAGAATGAATGTTTGTTTGATCATAAGAAAGTAATTTGTGTATAAATGGACACGGTAGGTGGCGCTGGGGTGGACTTATTTCGAAAATTCGATGGCGTGAAAAATATATAAATACTTTTAATTTTGTTTTATAACGAGGGGAGTAGCGAAGCACACCGGGTTCAGCTAGTCTATATACATAAAATAGGATGTGTGTATGTATGTAACGTATGGACTCCAAAACGGCTGGGCCGATTTTGATGAAATTTTCAGGTAATGTTCATCTTGGTACGGTGGGTAACATAGGCTATATTTGGACCCGATAGGTGGCGCTGGGGTGGACTTATATCGAAAATTTGAATTTATGGACCAATTTAACTGAAATTCAGAATGTATGTTTGTTTGATCATAAGAAAATAATTTGTGTATAAATGGACACAGTAGGTGGCGCTGGGGTGGACTTATTTCGAAAATTCGATGGCGTGAAAAATATATAAATACTTTTAATTTTATTTTATAACAAGGGGAGTAGCGAAGCACACCGGGTTCAGCTAGTATATTAATATTTTTTTTTTGTTACAAGCTTTAAATTTGCTATTCAGCCGAACCAACAAAGCTTTTGAACTAAAATTTAAGTATGCACCTACACCCAAAAATATTTAGGATAAAATTACGAATAAAATCTTTGTAGAAATACAAACAGAGGCTATTCGCAGAATGTACAAACGTTTGTAGTGTTGGCCGCATGAAAAAATTTTTGAATTCGTAACTTTGTACATTCTAAAAACGCTGTTTGTAAAAATCTGTTATGTATAAATTTGTGAACTGAGCGAACATGATTTGATAATAAACAAAGCGGTTGCAGCAGCGTTCGTATTTTCGTTCGTATCTTTTGTAGATGAAACGAATGCGTTTGTAAAATATACAGATTTTTCTTTGTACAATGTACAAAAAGTCATTTGTACTATTCACAAAGTCGTTCGTAGGCTGCATAGAACAAACAGCTTTCTACAATTATATAATTATTTTGTAAATACATAGTACGAAGCTTTTTTTGGGTGTATGTCAAAACAACTCTGTAGTTTTCAAAAAATAAATTTGTTATCAAAATATTAGTTGTCCTCTTTCATTTGATGCTCCATATTATCTTACTTCAACAATTTCTTCTGTATTAAAAATATTTCTGAGTTTTGTTTGGAATTCAAAGTCCTTTTAAAAATCATTTTGATGCTTTTTCAGAAAAACCAAGTAAGCAGAATTGCCAAACTTTAGCTTTAGTCCTGCTAAAATATCGATTTGTTTTGTGTGCACCGTCTTAAACGGCGATGAAAAGTTATTTATTTTGAACCCTGAACGGTGCAATGATCACCGGTCAAATTAGTATTGCTTGGAGGAGAACGTACACTCAACGAAATTCAATTAAAGTTACCTCATTTAAAAAAAAATATTACTTAATATTACTGCAAGGAAAAGATGTTTTATTGGTTTAAATGTTCACTCAGGGGCGTATCTAGCGGGAGGTAAGGGAGGGTAGACTACCCACCCTACTTTTTTAGAGTCGGCCAAATTGTTGATTTTTACTAAAATTTTTTACAATATTGATTTTTATAAACAATAATTATGAACGCATCAAAGCCAGTCGTACCTTTTATTGCCATTTTCATAACAAAAACCAATTTTAGTCTGCAATTTCATTTTAATTCATACCCAAAACTATCTTTAGTCGGCCAATCCACTTATAGTCGTACCTTAAACAAACTTCACTCGGCTAACTCACTTTCAGTCATGCCTTTAACGAAGTTCAGTCGGCCAACTCATTTTAAGTCGTATTTTAAACAAAATTCAGTCGGCCAATTCACTTTCAGTCGTACCTTAAACAAACTTCAGTCGGCCAAATCATTTTAAGTCGTATCAGCGTTGAATTGTTGTAAACGAATCCAGTGTTCCTTTGTGACAAAATGCAGAAAAAGTTCAGGAAAGTAGTATAAATTTTGTTAAAAAAGTACGGGCATAGTAATGCATAAAATGGACCGTTTATAGTCCAATTGTGCAACCGTACCCTTGACCAAGAATAAAAACCGAAAATGATATTTTTGTTTGACCAAAAATATATAAATGATTTTTATTTAAGATTTAAAAGATAAAATAAAATTACTATTCTTATATCTGAGCAAAAACTTGAAAATCATAAAGTAATGATGAATGCTTAAGTTTTTGGAAATGCCCAACATTTGTAATAAAAAATTTAATGATCGAAATCGTCCAACATATTTAAAGAAATTTTCTTAGCTCAAGAACTCTGATGTAACATCTTTAATTTCATATACTTAACATTTGAATTTAAATACAATTATAATAAATAAATAAATAATGAACTTAAGGGATTTAGTCAAACTATTGAAAAAAGATCCGTTGTAGCTTTAAAACTTGAGATACTGGAAAAAAGACCATAATTTTTAAATCTGCATTCAAAATTCATTTATTACAAAAGCATCGATTTATGTCATTATTGATGTTCTAAACGAAATTTTCCAAAGCTCTAAGAAAATTGACAAGTGAACTCGAAATGCTGCATATTCGCTATCAAACCAACTCATTTCTGTTGACTTTATTATATGCCTTGTTTTATGAAAAATGTGCAAGTAAAAATTAAACTCCTGACTGATTTCTTGAAGCCGTTGAACTGAATATTTTAGATGCTATGAAATTTATTTCTTTTACCCTTAAACATTAGAAAAACTAAATTCGGACTCTGAATTAGTATAGACTCTGATAACCTAATTAGTAGTGCTGTTGCATTGTTAAAATCTTTTAATGTTGATGCTGAAAAGGAATTCTCAATTCGCCATCGCCGTCGTCTTGCGCCGAAACGTTTGGATGATAACAATGCCAACGCAGCTTGTTTTTCGATGAACTGTTTTTATAGAAGAAAATGTAAACTTGTATTGGATAAGATACCTCACTGATGCGAGATAAATTAAGCAGTTGCTCAGAAACAATAAAGCCTCTGTATGAACTCTTTAATCCAATTCTATCTTCTACTAACTTGACCCAAAAGAGAGTTCTAGAATCAATAAAATTGTTACCAAAAAATTGTTTGTTGGATTCACTTCAATTGAAAGCGGAATTTGAAGTATTCTATGATCTATGCGAAGGCGTAAAAACTCTATCGGGTACAACTAATGTATAAATAAAAAATCTCTTCCTACAGCTAACAAAATGTGGCGTTTGCTGTGCACAGTGCCTGTTACTGTTTCAGGAAATGAGAGAACGTCCAGCAAATTAAAATTAGTTAAAAATTATTTAAGAACCACGCAAAGTGAGTCACATCTTAAGGACTTATTAATACTTTCATCGGAAAGTATTGATCTCATTAAAGTATTAATAAAAG
Source organism: Dichetophora obliterata (assembly GCA_963920525.1). Taxonomy (NCBI): domain Eukaryota; kingdom Metazoa; phylum Arthropoda; class Insecta; order Diptera; family Sciomyzidae; genus Dichetophora; species Dichetophora obliterata. Next base: position 88,777,686 of record OY986438.1, on the reverse strand, counting down.
TGTTGATCTCATTAACTTAGATAATATTGCGCAGCAATGGGCTACCTTAAAAAAAGAAGAATTAATATTTAAATGTTTTACTTAAAAATTAAGTTTGTATTTTTTATTTAAAACACTATTTTTTTAATTAATTTAAAAAATTAATTAAAGAAATTGAAAGCCTTGTTTATATTTATAAACTCTGAATTTTTAAAACAAAAACGAAAATAAATTTTTAAATGCTGATTCGATAATGTTGAAATACTTTTATTTTATTTTCTTTGATAGAGGTAACGATATGAAAACTGCCTTTAAGGGATCTTCTTCACTTGAAAAAGATCGAAAGATTGAAAAGTGTTACTATATGTGGTTTAAAAATTTCAGGATTCGTTAAAACGGTTTAGTTAAAGATTAACTAAAAGTCCGTTTGAGCTGAAACTGTTTTCTCTAAGATTGTTACCTACAATCATCTATTTAAACCTTAATCTCGAATTTTTAGAGCGTTATAAATGTAAAAAGATAGAGTAATTTTTCAATTTTTGTTTTGAAAATGGCGCCAAAACAGGTATACGGTTTAGTTGGCTGATTACACTAAGCGCCAAATTCCAAAAAAATTGCTGTGATCCACATGCCACTAATTTTTTTCCTATGGCCTTTGGCCTTCTAAGCACGAACATCACAATAAAAAAATTTTCCATGGATAAGTTTTTGAGATATGATTTTTTGAAAAAAATTCCCCTTTTTCCAGGATGTAGTGTCATAAATAGCAACCTATCTCGAAAACGAATTAACTTAACCAATTTAAAAAAAATTAAATCAAGACAATTAAGTTACCTACAAATGCTTTGAACAAACTTTGTCATTTGGCTCAGTAAATTTGACGGAATTATATAAAATTCGGCAATTTTTTTTTTATAAAAATCAAGTCGAATAATGTTTCAATAATCTAAACACAAAAATCGAAATCTCAAAAAAAATCTCAGCTTATCATTTTGTACGTAAAGATAGTTTGAAGAAAAAAATACACTGCCTTTGAGGAAAATTCATGATAGAATAGTGAAGTTATATACCATTGAGTGAAGGTACCGAAATTCTACTTTTATTTGATTTTTTCATTTAATGCCGGTTAATTTAATATAAACACATCTGAAATTAATTTTTAACTAAAAACTTTTATTTCTAACGAAATATTAAATATCTACATAAATCTTTGAAGAGTACAGAATAAAAAGAATACCAAAAAAAAAAAAATATTGACTTAAATAGGAAAGGAAATAAGTTCGGAAAAGTATTCGAAAATTAATTATTTTTGCATAATTCTTTAATAAATCGTGAATAATTGTTTCGTATTCTGGATTCCTATTGTTACCCAAAAAATCAGATACAATCAACCGAAACGAATTCCATGCAGCATTCTCATCGGATGACAACAAGCTCTCAAATTGTTGATTTCTCAGCAATTTTTTTATTTGAGGGCCATCAAACACACCTTCCTTAATCTTTCCCAGCGTTAGATTTGGAAAAATTGTTCTTAAATAAGTAAACGCTTGACCATCTGTTGCCAGGGTTTTGATGAAGTTTCTTATCAGTCTGAGTTTGATGTGCAAAGGTGGCAAAATTATGTTTTCCATGTCAACAAGAGCTGTATATTTGACGTTGTGCATGCCCACTGTCTCGGCCTCTCTTTTGGGCCAGTCCTTTTTGATGTAATGCTCGGCACGAGCTCGACTGTCCCAAAGACAGAGAAAGCAGCAATTTTTAGTGTAACCACCTTGTAATCCACGCAACATGGCGACAACTTTTAAGTCACAACAAACTTTCCAGTTATTCTCTTCATATTTAATATATTTCACCAATTTGTTGATTGCCTCATATGATTCCTTAATAGTGACATTATGTGCGATGGGTATGGACGGATTGTGGTTTCCGTTGCTTAATAAAACAGCTTTTAAACTATCTTCGTTACTGTCGATAAACAACCTCCACTCTTTTGCGTCATACGGTTGATGTAGCTCCACAAACAACCCGGATATATCGTGACAAAAGCATATGTTGTCTTCCATCCTATAATATTTTGCGTAAGGGTCATGCCGGTCTCGGTAGTATGATGAACGGACATCTTTAGCCAAGAAGTGTCGTTCTTTCATACGCAATGCAAGTAATTGTGCATTTATTTTTGTAAGATTCAGATCTCTAACCCAATCGTTTAATTCCGGCTGCGTCATTACTTTTGGCCTTTCTTCCACTTGCATTTATTTGTCTCGCCAGCTTTCCTGTGATATGCTTGTTTCTTCTGACATAGCTCTTTCAATGTGAAATTTCGGATACTGTATTCCATCTGAATGCAGAACTGGAAGCGTTAACCCAGCAGCTGAATTTTTCGGGTAATTCCATCGCATAGTTTTCCCGAAGCCACCCTGTTTGCATAAGCAAAAATAGCATTCAGTGACATGACACTGAGTCTCTCTCCAAATCATTAGCTTGACGAATTTCATGTTTCGTCTGTGCGAAAAATACATTATTGTAATCAGGGCCGTAAAACTAAATTTTTTTTTAGAAAATATAGTTTTCTCCTATTTTAATTTTGTCTATATTTTATAAATACTTTCGGCATAAATTTTTTAAATTTGGTCATATAAGAGACACCTTACCGATGGCCCACCCTTCATATCCTTAACATTCTAAAACAAATACTTACTTGGAGGTAAAAATTGATTGACACACATGGCATATACAACTTGGTGTCCAATGTTGATTTAAAGTTGCAGGTACCATTGCAAGATACTGGCTATACTTTTTTTGTAGCGAATCCGTGAATTTATGTTTATTTTTATTAAAAATATATCTACCAAACACGTAACAAAAACTGTCGGGATCGTTATCGCATGAAAATAATCTCGCTTTCTTGCTCATTTCACCAGTTTTAGTCAAGATTTTAAAAAAATGTAATTAGGCCGTGTATATAGCTTACAACGTACGTGCTTACAAAAGATGCACTTATAGTGATATGAAATAGAGAACTGAAGGCAGTGGCGAATTGTTAAAAAATTCCAGGAAGTAACCTTCTAGCGTCGCCAACCAAGCATGTTGCGCATTTTTTATTCCTATTAACTTCCACTCAAGCCTTTCACTCAAAAGCAGGTATGCGCGAAGGGTACGCTATAAGCAACTAAAACAATAAAAATAAAAAATACAAAAGAAAACCGGTTTGACCTGTTTTACGTCAGCAAAAAAAGATCAGGGAAAAAATTTAGCGTATCAAGCGAATCTAGCAAACTACTACTGAATTTTTAGCTTTACCTGCTTGTAGCGTACTCTTTTTCGTATACCTAACTCTGAGTTAAAGGCTTGAGTGGAAGCGAATAAGATATCTTTATATATATATATATATATATATATATATTAGGGCGGGTCAATTTGTATGGACGAATTTTGTGGAGGTCTGGCTCAGCGAAATTCGTAAAATACATGTAATTTCAAGACTTTTTCTCCACTACAGCACATACAAATTCTGAAAAAAAGCTGTGCGGACTTTCGTAAATAGATTTTGTTCTCAATTATAAAATATGAATGTATGAATGTATGTGTATGAATCTATTTACGAAAGTCCGCACAGCTTTTTTTCAGAATTTGTATATGCTGTAGTGGAGAAAAAGTCTTGAAATTACATGTATTTTACGAATTTCGCTGAGCCAGAATTTGACCCGCCCTAATATATATATATCCGAGTTTGAGTATATATATTTAATTATATATAATTAATTTTTAATTAAAAACTTTTATTTTTAACGATTTATGTAGATATTTAAGATTTCGTTAAAAATAAAAGTTTTTAATTAAAAATTAATTTCAGATGTGTTTATATTAAATTAACCGGCATTAAATGAAAAAATAATAAAAAAGTAGAATTTCGGTACCTTCACTCAATGGTCTATAACTTCATTATTCTACCATGAATTTTCCTCAAAGAACGTGTGTTTTTTTCTTCAAAGAACTATCTTTACGTACAAAATGATAAGCTGAGGTTTTTTTTTTAGATTTTGAGATTATTAAAACATTATTCGACTTGATTTTTTTCAAAAAAAAAAAATTCGCCGAATTTCTTCTTATTCCGTGAAATTTACTGAGCCAAATGACAAAGTTTGTTCTAAGCATTTGTAGGTAATTTAATTGTCTTGTTTTAAATTTTTTTTTAAATAGGTTAATTCATTTTCGAGATAGGAAAATCATATCTCAAAAACTTATCCATAGAAAATTTTTTTATGGTGATATTCGTGTTTAGAAGGCCAAAGTCCATAAGAAAAAATTAGTGGCATGTGGATTAGAGTGGGGCGATTAGTATGGAAGGAAAAAAGTATTAATAGGCGCTTCGCGTTTCTGATTCTTGGGATTGTACTGAGCAAAAATTCCAATCGATTCCAGATTTTGACTTGCAGTTTTTTCTCAGACTTTTGTCTCGTTTTTTTTTTTTTTATATTTTGGTCTATAACAGCCAAACCATTGACATTTTTGTCTTAGTATTGGATCGAAAATCTCAATGGTTTGGCTGTTATAGGCCGAAATATCCAGAAAAAAAACGTGACAAAAGTCTGAGAAAAAACTGCAAGTCAAAATCTGGAAGCTCGATTTTCACCGTAGACGTATGGTTTAGTGGACTTTTTTGCTCAGTACAATCCCAAGAATCAGAAGCGCGAAGCGCCCATTAAGGTGTTCAAATCGCCCCACCCTAATGTGGATCACAAAATGGGTGGCGCCTTGTGTTATACGTAATCTTATAGTTTCAAGTATTATCGTTTAGATGAACTAAAAAATTTTCAGTCATCTGTTGTAAAAGCCGAGAAATCGTTGCCACCTTTTTGGATTCGAAAGGTTATTATGAATTATAAATTATAAATTATAAATGTTGATTTTATATGATTAAAATACAAATTCTAAATGTTTGATAGTTTAAATCATACTTAATTTTAAATACAAATTCTTGTTGTTTGATAGTTTAAAATCGTTTATTGAGCTTTAGGTCAAGGTTAGAACAATTAATTGCTCTAACGAATTTTTCCAAAGAAACAACAACAACGTTTTCAATATGAAAAGGAAAACATCACTTGCGTATTAGCGCCCCGTTCATGCGTATTAGCGCAATGTACCACAGAGGCGATGGGATTTTAAGTGTCAATTTCTCAGTTTTTCTCCCATTTCATATTTCCATGTTTGTGGTTGTATTTTTGATTTACTTTAGTTTTTATGCTTATATCATTATTATGGAGTCCAGCAGTCTGTTGGAAGTCTTTCACTAGCAAAACATGGTTACTGAAGTTGTTTTTAGATTTTGCTGGTATATTTTCAGGCTGGTATATTTCCTGTTTGTTCATGCTCTACCATTTGATTTAAGTTTTTCTAAATGACCTTGTTACGAAACATATAGAATTTGTATTTAAATCATATAAAATCAACATAATAAATAACAAGATCATTAAGAAAAACTTTAATCAGATAGTAGAGCACGACCAAACAGAAACAGCCTATTAATATAACAACAAATATTAGCTTACTTCCCCCAAAAATATTTTATGTTTCAGCAAACATAATATATTTATTGCAACAAATTAGCTTATTTGCAGTGAACATAACGTGCTTTCGCAAAACATTCTGTTTACCATAATATAAAAACACACAAGTTTTTGAACATAATAGTATCTATGCTTCGCTATTATGTTTGTGTCAAATATATTTTTTTCTGCGTGAACTAGCGCTGGAGATTAGCTATCTGAATAATCCTATTAAATGTTAGTCTATTAGATTAGAACGTTTTCAGAGAAATAGTGAAACATATAAAGGCCTAATTTTGTTAAATTTTAAACAACCGCTGCAGCACGCTGTACTGACCCCCTTTAGTAATAACGCTAACTCATGTTCTGGTTACTCAAGCTGATACGTAGTTTTCGCAGTTTTGTTTATATAACTTTAGCTTTTCATGAGGTGAGTCATTACCTAACTAGGGGATCAGCAGGAAAATTTACTTATTGGAATTCTTGCGTGCGATTGATTCATTATCTTATTCTGCACCCATGCACTAGTTTGAGGAAACGTTTACTAGATTTATATAGTTCCCTAGACTAGAGTCATCAAGATTTTTTGAATGTTTAAACTTTTTTAAAATGTATCCATATATCATTTAATTAAAGCGAATGAGGCATAGCAACAACTAAAACGTCACTCCGAACTCAACACCAAACAACTTTTACACGCATTAAAACTTGTTTCCTACGCGGACAAGTTCATGAAGCCTACGTGTGCCTATCTAAAAAGATGCCGATAAGGTACGTGTTTTATGTTTTTATGTTTTGGCACACTTTTTAAGCACCACTTCAGGTTGAATTATGTGCCAGACTCGCTATTCTGCAGTTCAATTGTTATTTATTTCTAGCATATATTTTAAATAACTTAGATATCTATCTACAACTATGATAAATGCTTAATGACACAAAGGAATTAATCTCTTCCATTCTCATGAGACACCCGCTAGATACGCGATCTAACCAAATCTGACTGCAAGAGGCACAGCTGGCCTGGGAGCTACTACTGGTACAGGCACTGGACCACGCTGCACCACTGCGTTGAAGCCATTGACAGGGTCAGCTGTATAGAAGACTGTGCGCAGAGATCCGTCGGCATCAACAACGGAATACGATCCCTTGACTATGTCGCCATCCCGAACTTCCTGTTGGCTTTTGCTGTCACCAGTTAAAGCATCCTGTACATTGTAGGCGAATGCATACTGTGGATGTGGATCAATTTCTGTGTTAACTGGAACGGCAGCTACCGGCGCTGCAGCAAAAGGCACAGCTCCATGCAGGAGTCCACATTCGATGACAGAGACTAGCGAAAAGCAAACAACCGCAATCTAAGGATCATAAAAGTACCAACTTCAGTCATTGAAAGATTGCGTGGAACGGCCAATATCCTTTCTTAGCACATTTCCACTTCTGACGAAAGCAGTACTTACCTTAAGAGAAACCATTTTAATTCGTGTGGTTAAAATTGATGAGCTGTCTTGATAAAAACGGGTTACTTCACGAGTGATTGATTTCGTTTGAATGACACTCAAAGCCAATCGAACCAGCTTTTAAACCAAATGCAATACAGGAATACCCACTGCTAGTGGCGTCTTCAATTTTTGGTCATTGAAGCCATTGCCAACAGTCGCGCAACGCAACGAAAATAGGCTGTGGCAACCACGTGTTGCATAATCAACAACAAAACCAAGTTGGCGTTTCTATAAGCTATTGATACTGAGCATAAATTCACTTGCATTGCATTGTTAAACGTGCCAAAACTTTCTGATATCATTTATAACTAAGCAAACAAACATGCCAGACGTGTTCAGCTAAATAGGTAATAGATAACATTATAGGTTTCGTACGAATTATGATAATAGAAACATTAAAAAAAGTAAATATGTACGTGCATACAACGGAAGCCGATTTTCGGGATCGCGGACTAGTCACTTTTAATCCCGGAATTTTTCTTTCGTGTTCCCGGAATTTAAATATTATACAAGTATATAGAAAAATTTTTAAAAATGCTACTTTTTGTATATAATCGAATAAGGAACTATTTTATCTTCTACATTGATATAAATTATTTGAATAGCGATAATCTAATATATAGAAATGAATGTTTGTTTGTTTGTTCGTTCGCTATGCGCTGCAATACCGTTCATCCGATTGCGATAAAACTTTGTCAACTTATTGTTTGCACTTTCGCGAACAATATAGGCATATTTAAAATTTGTCACACCCCCTTTTACCGCCCACAAATCAATAAAAATGCTATATTTAAGACAGTTTTTGTCGTATTAAACTAAAATTTGGTAATTAAGTTCGTATGATAACTATCGGTAACTATACTTAAAATGGGCGTGGTCCCACTATAGCTACGCCTGCTTTTAAGAAAAAATAAAGACTTTGAAATTACTGGTCCGATCGAAGCGAAGATTTTGGCAGTGAATTTGTTTCGAGTACGAGATGGTTTAAGAAAAAATTGCCGCACCACATGACATTTTATGGGAGCTAAACAAGGGGGAGTGGAACCTCCGATGCAACCAAAATTTGCAATATCGAATAGTTTTGGAGTTACAGGTCACACAGCATCGGAATTCAGTATTCGACATCAAATTATGCATGCAGTTTCATAAATAATATTTTATGGGCGTTGGAAACGGTGGAGTTTCACCTCCCCCCAAACAACCAAAATTTGTGCTATCGAATAGCTTTGAAGTTATAGGTCGCACAGCATCGAAGTTCAGTAATCGACCTAAATTTACACATGCAGTTTTACAGAAAACATTTTATGGCGTTGCGCAAGTACAACCCAAACATGCAAAATCGAATAGCTTCACAGTTATGGGTAACACAGCGTCAGAATTCAGTATTCGAGCTCAATTCATACATGCAATTTCATTAATAACATTTTATGGGCGTAGGAAAAGGGGGACTGGCATCTCCCATACAACCCAGATTTGTGCTATCGAATAGCTTTGGAATTATAGGTCGCACAGCGTCGGAATTCAGTATTCGATCCGTATTTACACATGCACTTTCATTGGTAACATTTTTTGGGCGTTGGACAAGGGAGAGTGACACCTCCCATGCAACCCAAATTTGCGATATCGAATAGCTTCTGAGTTATTTGTCGCACAGCGTCGGAACTCAGTATTCGACCTAAATGTACACATGCCATTTCATTGATTAAATTTTATGGGCGTTTGCCAAGAAACCTCTTATTTGACCCAAATTTGCGATATCGAATTGCTTTGGAGTTATAGGCCGCACAGCGTCGGAATTCCGTATTCGACCTTAATTTACAAATTCAGTTTCATTGATTACATATAATGGGCGTTGGTCAAGGGGGCGTTGCACCTCCCATAACCAAATTTGGGATATCTAGCAGCTTTGGATATATAGGTCGCACAGCATCGAAATTCAGTATTCGACTTCAATTTACACATGCAAGGGAGATTGGCAGCAGCGCGCCGGGTTTCAGCTAGTGTATAATGTGATTAACTTGAGCCAAAATTTTAAAAATATATAATAAACTTTAGTTAAAAAAACTTGAAGTTTTTTCTTTCAGAAAAAGTCTTATTCATCAGAAAGTGACAATATCCGATAGTGAAAGTAAAAGCCAGGAGATTAGAAGTAAGTCAGAAAAGAATTAAAAAATCTTTAAATTTAATCTCTCAATAATTTTCTCACGCTCTTTTTAATAGTAATATCAGTTTCTTCCCAAATCTTATAACTTCCTAGATATTCAGCATGTATTTTATCGTACGTCACAAAATGTAATCCTCCTCAGTAGGGGCATAACTTTTTTCAAAGACCATATTTACATGGCCCTACAAGTTGAGGAATAGGGGAAAAAAGATAACTGCATTTTTATTTTCTTATTTAACTTCAAAAAGTTCACGCCGGACAAGGCAATATCCGAAATAAAAAACACCTTAAAAAAAAAATTTTACATTTTATTTTAAGTTACAATTCAATTTTATCACAAACAAATATATTAAAAATTTGGTTTAACCTTTTAAACATTTGTAGAAATAAATTTAATATTCAAAGTATGGGGTGTTTTGCATCTAGGGTAGATGTCCTTTACAACTTTAATGGCACGTTCGGTACATATGTTAGAGCGCTGTTGATTTTCTATGGCTGAATCTTCTTTCACCCAATGTTTTAAGAAGCATACGTGAGCTTTTTTAAACCTCTTTACCGAATTTTGTAAATTTTCAAAATTATTGTCACGAAAACAATGATCGGAAAACCAAACGTCATACCAAGCACCGCATATAAATTGGCATATCGGAGTAAATTAAGCTCTATACTTTAGTATGAGTATAAATGTTAAAATCGCAGGAATAGCTCTGGAGTTCCAACGAGCGTTACTTAGCGGTGGAATTGCTTTGAACTTTATAAATGGAAATTTTTTGTTTTTTTCGTAGAACCTGAAGGTTTCCCCAAGTTCAAACAAATATTGCATATCATCTCGCCATTTAATGCACTTTACTTCAATTTTTTCCTTATTTTGTATGAAGCTTTCTTTAAGGTATTCATAGTGAGTGATAAGTTCGGAGAATACATTATAAGATATATTAGGCGATGTTGATTTCCCGTCAAGTAACTCATCCATGACATGCCTTAATACCAAATCTAGCACATGGTGCTGACAACCAATATATTGTGGTGGAGGTAGTTTCAGAAATTCGTAATGTTTTCTCAGAAGAGAAACAACTCCATTTTTAATGCCAGTATTGACACTAGTTGTATCGCAAACAATCATCTTTATTGATTTCCAAAGATCAAATTTATTGAGCTTTTCTTTAATTCATTCATATATTGTTACACTTTTGCCATTATCAAAAACCAAAACAGCCAGCTTAACTTCTCGTTCTTCATTTTTCAACACAACTACCTGTATTTCTTTATCACCAAACTTTTTCCCATCAAAATGAAGGCACCAATTTTCATTTTTAAGCGTGTTTACATATTCTTTTTCCAAAACTTCTGCTGATTTCATTGCAGCTTTGTAAATTCCTGGTTGTGAAGGTGTCGGTATATTAACTCCTGCTTTAGCCAACTCCTTGCAGATTTTAGCTGCATTTTTTGTGGTAACGTTTGCTTTTTGAACAATTGCAACCGCTGCGACTGTTGAAGATTTTGAAGATTTTAATTGACGTGGTCGTTCGAAGTCTTCATCATATTCAGCATTTGAACTCAGGTCTTCGTCGATAGATGTTGTTGAGTCAGAACCACTTTGATTTTCTTGGCAGCAATGTGAATTAACTGCAGCTCGACTTACTTTACAAGCTATTGATGGATGCACGTTGATATTCTTAGTAGTTGTGTATCCAACTTTTCCATTTGTATTTTTCCAAAGTATATGCAATTTTTTATCCTCTGCACTGAGTCACAAACCTTTTTCGTTAGTTAGTAACAGGCACTTTTACCATTTTTGTGCTTTATAAAATTTGAATAATCGTTCATAAGTTTTTCAACTTTTCTTTCAACTGAAGATTTTATTATGCTGAGGAAATTAAGCTTAAGCCACAAATCGATCACTTCTGCTGACACAATTTTATACCTTTTTATTTTATTTTTTTCTAATTTAGCTAAAGCATTGCATCTTCCAATAATAATTATTTTGTTCGGTATTTAACATAAGTCACTCAAATAATGTTCCACATTTGGTATATCGCGTCTTTTTGTCTTACTTTGTTCGAAACGAGTTAAATTATTTGTCCAAATCTTAGAGTTCTTTTCTACGCACCGTTTACTACTTTTAAAAGACATTGAAGGGCACTTTTGATTTTGATTTAGTAATTAAAAAATACAAACAATCAATTCAACTGCACGTTATGCCGAGAATTTAACAAGCAAAAGTAGCTAAGATGAATTTACCGTTGTCATGACAATCGGCCAACTATGCTCAACATTACAAAAGCATTAGTGGAAAAGACATATTTGTTTTAGGCTGAGTTTACACTCATATTTACTCACGTTACGTCGCGCAAGACTTTAAAAGTAACGTAAATACAATAAGTGAAAATTAGTAGAATTTTGCCTGACTTAGGAAAATTTCATTATGCTCGCGGCGTGAACTTTTTTAAATGAAATTGAAAACTAAAAACGCAGTTATTAATTTTTCCCTATTCCTCATTATGTGACACTATGTATTTTTAAATTTTAAGGAACATTTTAAAAAGTTATACCCCTACTCCTCAGCATGTATTTTGTCGTGCCCCAAACATTAACATACGACATTTTTTAATGCAAAATGATGATTTTTCTTATTGAAAATACAATTGTAGCACGTCATACAATTTCGGTTGCACTCATTCATACTAAGTGTGTAAAACAAAGCGAAAACAAGAAATAGAAGTAAACTCAAACGTCTTCGAATATACTAATGGTATTTACTGCATTCTTTAAGCCCTGCTAATTGTCTAAACATAACAAATTTGTTAATTCCTGTAAATATTTCGTATAGGAAAATACTTAGCAGGTTAGTAACAAGCTCAGCACCGTGTTTTTGTTTGGCAGATACCATTTGTTTAGTCGAAAACGTCAAACTTATTGAGTGTAGTAATGAATCGTTTTGGAATGAATTCTAACAAGTACCAAATTATTTTTGGTTTGCAGCTTCAAAGTCTAAAAACTGCCTTTTATAGTAATAGTAATAAAACTCATTTTCTGTTTGTTTGTTTGTTATACAAATCTAAACAGCTCAACGGATTTCGTTTAAACTAGGTATACAAATTAAGTGCATCCTAACTTAAAATGTCACATACTTAGTCTTTGCCACGACCCCTCCGAAATTTTTCAACTAACGTTAATTTTGTTATTATAATATCTTTTTGCTATCAGAGTTTTTTGTGTATATAATTTTAAAAAATGTCTGTTATTTTGACATCAAAAACACTCACATATATTCAAAATTGTTGAAATTTTCCGTGCAACGACTTTTTCATAAAACATCGTTACCAAAGAATGAGAAAAAAACGACATGAAAATCAAAGTTTGGTCTTTCGATGCAAATATCTCCGCTGCCAATTTATATATTTCATTCGAATTTTTTTGTTCCAAAGTTCAATAAAATCACTTCACAAAAATAGTTTGAACTGTACCGTTAATTCAGTGTATATATGTTTTATGATTATCTCAAAAAAAGGTCCAAAATATTGACTTTTTACTCAAAATTGACTTAAAAATTGCTTTTGTTTTAAAAATTAAATCAACTAAAAATTGCACATCTGGCTACCTTTCTATATGACATAGCATTTATTTGCAAAAATCCTTCGAGCTAAACGCAAAAATTATTTAACTGTTTTTGTCATTTTTTTGCGAAATTTATTTTTTCCAAAATGTTTTTATATTTTTTATAAAAAGTCAAGTCTCAAAAATAATTTATGTGAAAAAATTACCACAACATACAATTGACTATCTATAGCAGTGTAGGGCATTATTCAAAAAAAAAATATTTAAATAACGAATAACAATTAATATTTATTCTTTATTTTTTCAATCAGAACTCAGCATCAAGAATTTTTTATTTTATTCTTTATTTGAATTTCAAATAAATTATTCAAAACTTGTATTCGTCGTTATTCATTATTTGAATATGTGTTTAAATAAAAATCTATATATAAATAGGCGTAGGAAAAACAGGGGCCGAATTACAGCATCCGTGATCGAGCAGAATTACGAAGAGCACGACGAGACAAGTGCCTATCAATCTTCTACAAGTTGCTCGATCACGGATGCTGTAATTCGGCCCCAGTTCGGTTTCATTTGCTCCCGTGTTTCTCAACCGATCTGGATAATTTTTCTTTCAAATGAATAAGAGTAGGGAGAAGTAGTGAACTGAATATTCTTTTTTCAACCCTTTTTACGCTCTTTTGAGGGCGAAAGTGATTTCATAGCACAGTGTGGGTCGAAGGTCACAGAAAAAAGGTCGAATTTCGACCACTGGCGATTTCTAACAAAAAAATAAAAACTTTGTTACGGGGTTGGTAGAGACTAGCGAGTCCAATCCCGGAAGCTTTTTTCGATCCCCGGATTATCGGAAACTTTTTCGTTACTTGGTAACTTTTGAATTTAATACGTTGATTCCTTTGTTCTAAGGTGGATACTTTTGGATACAGTTTTGACTGGCATGGATACCTTTTTCTATATGCCGCGGCAACAATGTATATAAGTATTTTCGATCAGGGACCGAAAAAACAGTTATGACCGTAATTTCTATTCAAAAAGTCAAATGGAAAGAGTAAGTAAATCTATCCAATATTTGAATATAGCAATGTGATGCTTGTTAGCTAAGGAATAATAATCTTAAATGATTTTAATTTTTTTAATTTTTTAAAAAAGTCAATAAATAATCGTTATTTTTTGACCAATTTTATTTCGATCAAAAATAAAAGTTAAAATTTGACTTTTATTTTTTTTTTTTTGATCAAATATAAAAGTTAAAATTTGACTTTTATTTTCTTCATCAAAAATAAAAGTTAAAATTTGACTTTTATTTCTTCGGTCAAAAATATATGTTAAAATTTTACTTTTATTTTTTTGATCAAAAATAAAAGTTAAAATTTGACTTTAATTTTTTTGATCAAATATAAAAGTTTAAACTTGACTTTATTTTTTCGATCAAAAGTAAAAATCATATTTTAATTCTTATATCATATGCTTGTAGCCACTGTCTCAGTCGTTTGCGAAATGAATGAAAACACAATGTGCAATCCTAAGCAAATAAGTAGTGTCATTTTAATAACGATGTGCAACGATATGAAGATCGATAGCAATGTTTTTTCTCATTGAAAATATGTTACGAATAAGTGTAAAAGAATAATAATTATGAAATTATATTATAAATTTATTTATATACATAATTATAATTTATTAATAATTTATTTTAAAAATTAATTAATTATAATTAATTATTAATTAAATCATAATTAAATTAAATTTTTATTGGTAAAGATCAAAAATAGAAATTATTTGTTATTTCAATAGAACAGTCATTAAGCAGCATATTGATTTTTTTTTATATCGAAAAAACAGTAAAATTTTAACTTTTATTATTGATCGAAAAATAAAAGTCAATTTTTAACTGTCATTTTTGATCGAAAAAATAAAAGTCAAATTTTAACTTATATTTTGGACTGAAAAAATAAAAGTCAAATTTTAACTTACATATTTGATCAAAAAATAAAAGTCAAATTTAAACTTTTATTTTTGATCAAAAAAATAAAAGTCAAATTTTAACTTTTATTTTTGACCGAAATAGTATCGGTCAAAAAATAACGTTTATTTGTTGACTTTTTGGAAAAAAAGCATAACCGTTACGGTCCCTGCTTTCAATCATCAGTAGAAATACCCAGTAGAAAATTTGTCTAATAATATAGATAAAACATAGAAAAAAGCATGGTCGTTTTTCAGTGCATGTATGGACAAACATTGTGGTGCTATGTTATGTTACACTAGCAGGCTACTGTTGACGTTTTTTTTATCAATCTCCTTAACGCCTTAAAGACGGGACAATTTTTTTTTGATTTTGACTAAATTTTATATAATACTTTTGCAGTTATGGTCATGGTATAATTATTTGACAAGGTAGCCGTGACAGTTTTTTGGCGATTGGTAGTTGTCAGAAACAGCTTAAAAATGTTGTAGTTTGCTGCTGTTGACTAGCTATGTGCTTATTTTTAACTTATCTTTGATTCATTAAATTTATTCGCGAAGTTGATTGAAATGTTTTTAGTTTGTTGCGGTTGGCTAGCTATGCTTAATTCGTCGCTTATTTTTTCACTTTTCTTTGATTAATTGCATAAACAGCTAATTTTGACAACTACCCATCGCCGCTCGTGAGAAAAAAAGCCAGTCTACGCTACTACCTTGTCAGTAATTGTGCCATGGTTATGGTTACTAAGAAAGAGAGCACATTCAGCCCTAACACTACCTTGTCTAGTTCTACTTTGCGCTGTGCTGGCTGAACACGAAGAAAAATAGAGAGTAACATGGAGTTTATTGAAACTCTCACAACACAAACGCGTCAAAATACAACGAATATGCAATGTGTGGCAGCTGGGGTGATTTCTTAAAAAACGTTATACCAAAGAGTATAAATGAGTAGAAGAGGTTCAGCCACTCAATGTTAAATGTTACCCTTCAATCTCGGTGAGGTCCGCAAGAGGTTTCCCAAAATTGAAGCACAGTTGCAGCGGCGCCTGTTTCTTCCTATTTGAATATCTAAAGAAATACTGCAAATTTTATAAATGAAAATATAATTTGACAGCCTTTTATTTGCATATACATTAGGGCGGGTCGTTAGTGAAAATCGTATTCTAGGGATCAAAATAAGAAACTTTGCTCGAGAAACTATACCTCTAAAACGAATTCTAATGCCCCAACTTTTGACTTTTGTCCCGTAGGGTCAAATTTTAAAAAATCCCTCTTTGACCCATTTAGAGTGCCCCAATCGAGTCCAAATGTATGATCGACCCCCACTAACTTTAGAAAGCCGATCTGCCCATGCCAGTGGCACAACCCCTGGAATCCCCTGGGGGTTCCTCATACAAACATTTCAAAAAATCACCGTTTATATAAGGAACACCCCAGGGGGTTTCCAGGGGGTGTGCCACTGGTATGGGTGGATCGGCCCTCTAAAGTTAGTGGGGGTCGTTCATACATTTGGACTCGATTGGGGCACTCTAAATGGGTCAAAGAGGGATTTTTCAAAATTTGACTATGTATATTATACATGGGTGCCAAATTTATTTTGCTTCTAGCTGGACATTTTTGTTGTGATTTTGTTGTAGCAATATTTTGGTTGCTGCTGCAAGAAAGATTATCAGAAATTTCATTAGCCGAATAGAAAGACGGATTCCTGATTCGGCTAATGAAATAATTATTGCTTAATCATGAGTTGTAAAAATGTTTGTTCATTAACAGAAATAAAGAATGCATTTAAAAAATTTTTCCTCTGATTTATTAAAATTACCTATATTACGAAATAAAAATTTAGTTAAAGTGGATTTAAAGTATTTTTTTAATATAAAGAAAATAAAAATCTAATTAAATTGGATTCAAAGAATTTTTTAATGTTAAGAAAATTAAAATACAATTAAATTGAATTCACATTATTTGCTTTGAGAACTTTACAATTTTACTATTGTTCAAATTGTTAAACCTATTATTTTTAAAAAATTATATCTAAACAACCACCAAAAATAGTTCTTCCCAATCAGAGAAGAAGACAACAGATTTATTTTAGATAGATTTTTCGTTTAAGGATGCAGTCTGGTTCGCGAGCCTACTTTTCAAGTTTTATTTCGGGTAGTGCAAAACGAAGTAATATAATTATTGAATTTTAAACATTGATTTGAAGCATTTTTAAAGTACAACATTTTTAACGTATTATTTTGAACATGTTTCTATTATTTTAAGATATAGCAAAATCACTAGTTTCATGTTACCGAGAAAGTATTGCTGAACATTTTATTCATCGATTACTTTCTCTCTTACGGAACGAATTATTTTTAAACAAAGGTAGTCAAAGCCATGGCTGCGAACAAATGCAATATTTTTAAGCCCCTTTTTTATGACCATTTCTGAAAAGCATTTTTTAATTGGTTGGAAATCAGTGGCATGGGAAAATTATTTCTTCATTTTTTAAAAATTTAAATATTGCTTTTAAGTATTTAATAATAGTTATCAAAAATTAAACATGAAATGATACATCATGTGAGAAAGTAAAAGAAATGCAATTTCCAGTTCTTATTATTTTCACGACAAAATCAACTTTTGCACCGTTTTCGGAAGAAAAAAACAGAAATTTGTTGGAAGTTTTTGAAAAAAGGATTAATTTCATTGTTCGCAAAAATCCTAATATAAAATGAAAAGTAATTTTAAATTAGAAAAATAGTATTTTCGATTTTGTATAATTTTTTAACAGGCACTTTGAGGGGAAAAAATTGAGTTTCAACAGTTATAACTTTTTTATCCGAATTTTTATTTTTATAATTTTTTGCAATAAATAGCTTAAGACTATGCCATAGCCACTTGTGATGTCGTCTGTTAAAATGTGAAATTTTTGGGTTCTTAGAGACTTTTTTCGTTAAAGTATCCAAACTCGATATTTACAAAATGTAATACTTCTAGTAAAAATTTTCAAAGCGACCAAGTGCCGCTGCAGCTGCGCTTCAATTGTGGGACACCTCTTGTGGACCTCACCGAGAATGAGGGGAAAAATTTAACATTGAGTGGCTGGACCTCTTCTTCTCATTTATACTCTTTGCTTATACTTTTTGTTCATACTGTTTGAATTACATATTTGAAAACCACGAACGAGCAGTGTTTTAAACGAAACGATTGATCGGATAGAGATACGGAATGATGCCGTTAATCTCAAAAATGTCACGTTTTTCCGACACAGTTTTTCGTCATTTTTCGGACGTTTTTTCCGACAATCGTCTTAGAATTGTTCCGTTTTGTTTGCGTCTATTACAACAATAGTGTATAGCTATAAATTTATGCTTAGCGCTTCCACGAACCCACCCTGAATAAAAACCGAGTAAATGTGTATTAAATGTGTATTAAAAAGAAATTGACATCACAGAATTATTTAAAACTTTACAGAAATTTTAGATCCATTAATGGTAAGTGCATTTTTATTTTTTTTAATTTGTGATTTAATTTTTTTTAATTGAAACAGTGCTAGTCAAAAACAAAATTAAACCTGGGTCGCATTATACGCATTATGCGCAGCTGCGTATGTTTAATCATTTACAATTTTGTTATTGCAATTTTACGCTGCAGTTAACTTACCAAACATACGCAGCTAACATCGCCAATACGGCGTTCATTGAATACCACTTATATTAAAAATATTTGGTTTACGCTGTGAGAATCGAAGTCATACCCCTTTGATTAATAGTGCTACACGCTACTCACTGATCCAAACATTCTCGCTCCGTTAACTGGTTTCTTCAATATTTAATTATTAAATTAATTTCTATAACTTTTAATTTATTTAATCATTAAATTCATTAACATATTGTGTCGATGAAAAATATCAAAATTTATCGGCTTTTCCGTTGGCTAGAGACTCAAACGATTTTCCTCAAATTCAGGATATTATATTTTTTCATCTCAAAGACTCAGAAATTGGGTGTGCTTTTTGACATAATTTTCCATATAACTCCTTTTTTTATTGCTTTTAATTTATCCATATACTTAGAGCCACCTTACCATACACTCTTGAATCCTGAAGTGTCCCTATAGGAAAATCAACTAACTCATAAGTAATTGAAAAAGCAGTTTTTTGTCAACCACAACTGATTGAAATTCTGACTTTTTTCCCTACAACCAACTCACATATTTTGTATGGCGATGTCCGCTTAATAAGTCCATTGACTTTTGTCTGCATATATTTTCCACCACTTGAAAGATAGTTGATTTTAAACTAGTTGATAAATGGTTAAAAATATATCAACTAAAAACTAATCCATTTTGCACTAATTTAAAATTAATTAAAAAGCATAAAAGTGGAAAATTGGTATTTATCAAAAAGACTACACCAAAAAATCACAACGATTTTACCGAATATTATTTCTTAGCTATTTTTACTATTGTACTTTAACGCTAACAAAGACTGTTAAAGAAATATTATTCAATTTAACAAAAAAAAAATTTCTTGGGATTTGAGCCCGTTATACCTAAATTTAAAATTTTACAAAAGAAACGGAACAAACTTTAATTGTTCTCTGATTTTAGTTGACTTTGTATAAAAGAGTTTTTAGTTAATTAAATACGAACGATTTGTCATTCTCAAAATCTTCGGCTTCTCAGCGTGACTAATCAATAGCGTAATCGAAAACAATACCCTTCACCAACATCGAATCCTACATGCGTCCGCCAACTTTTGTTAGGATCTTATGGCGTTTTCTTTTCTTAAGAAATGATGCATTTTTTCTAGATCAACATTCTCGAGAAAAGAACACGATTAAATTTTAGAGGTCACTATTTTTTTAAAAGAGCAGAATTTTCAAAAAGGGCACAAAAAATGCAGGATTTTTTTGAGAAAAGAAAACACTATTAAGCAGCTCAAAGTTGAGCAGCTCCTTCTTCTCAATATCGGCTACATTAAGTACAGCATTTACTGCCATTTCAGTCATTTGAGGATGACACACGTTGACGATATTGCTGCCCAATGTAGTCATAGCAATTTGCCCCAACGGTTTTTTATTATTTCAATCGATGGGAAAGGGCTCGGCAATTGCTTCAAACTGTTTGACAGTACAATGAGCTGCCATATCAAACCCATTGGCAGTATGAATTGTATGAATGCCGCGATCGATTAAGCTCTTAGCTTGCTGCACCATGGGATAGCTGCACCATCAACTTTTCAATCTCGTGATCGCACCCATAAGGTGCATTATAGTGGCGTCATCATTAGTGACTGTCGCCGTCTGTGTTGACCATATTCTTTTTCCAGCCCTTCGGATCTAATGAGCTCTTTGTGATGAATGCGATTTAATGTAGTGCCAAAATTTGAGTCGTGATCGCATCAATTCCTGTGATACGCCTCTGATTCTCTTCTAATGATGCAAGGCGCTCATATTTCAAAATAGATTTTCGGCAAAAGATTGCTGCATTTCTGCGGATTTTTTCTTCGTCCACAAAGTCAAAAATCACACGAATTATACAATTGCAATAATAAATGAACAAAAAAGATGGCTTAGTTCTCAGACAACGCAATTAAAAAAATATTTTATTAAAAAATATTTATTTATTATTTTTTTTTTATTTCACAAATTATTCAAATGTTTGTCCAAAACAAAAAAAAAAATTAAAGTAAGTACCGCCTTAATATAATTCAAAGTAGTTTATCAACTACTTCTAAATTAGTTATTCAATTACCTGTGTTGAAAAACAAGTCAGTTTCTTCCATCAGTTTGTTCTTCAAAGTCTTTTTAAAATTTAAATAACATTGCCATTAAGTGGAGAAACTAAATTTCCTTAATAATTTAAACATATTCTACGACGACAGAAGAACTATTGAACGGACTTGCTTTATTAAATATTCATTATGACCTTAAAGTGACTGTGGATTAAGTCGTCGATAGATATGCCAAAACACGGAAGCACAGATTAGATTTCGTGTCGTAATTTGATCTTTCAAACAGGGTTTGGAAATTTTGTGGTACATTAAATTCAAAAATTTAAGGCAACAATTTTATTCCTTTTTTTATTTAAGTTATGTTAACTTTTTTTGTATTTCATACATATGAACTTTATGTATAAAATCACTGAAGACTGGATAACAGGGCTCTCATCACGTATGACGAGAATCGTTTGATGATATCGTTTCAACGATACTTTAACATCACGTAACCTTTAATTTTATGTATCGTCTAAACGATATCGTTTTGCTAGCTTCATGTATGGCATATAACTGTCAAATGATATCGTCGAAACGATTGCTCGGCGCGATAGTAGTTGAATATGGGATAGCATCGTTCAAACGATAGTCGTTTTAAAAGTTACGTGATTTGAGCCCTGGTCTTTTATTTGAAATAATCGATTAACTGATTTTTTGTTAAATAATTAATATTCATGTTATTCAAGAAACCAGTTTTTACATTTTGCCAAAAATTATGTGTTTTTGAATTAGATTGCAATTTTTAGTGAATTGAATTTTTATCCACTGTAATATTCTTTTTAATTAAATTTTTTTATATGTTTACCACGCAAAATTAGCGACTATCGCCAATATTTGCAACTACTACGAAGTAACACTTTTTGGATCGACCCCCCAAATGGAGTTCCTGGATCCAGCACTGACTTATATTAACAATTTATTAAGAAAATTCTTAAAAGTATGCCAATGTAAACTTTGCTTCTCTTACTAGCATGGTGTCGTTTGTCTACAAAAATACAAATTTTGGAGAAATATTTTGGATTCCACTTAATTTAAGCATTTTCTCTCGACGTATATACTTTTTTCTGTATTTTGAAATAAAAAAAATTTGAATTATGGCCGCATTCGTTACACAAACATATTCCTCAATCAGTATAAGATATCAAAAATGGGCAGTTATGCATTGTAATTCACTTTTCGCGAGTTTTTCTAAATAAATAATAGCATGTTACCTATTTGCCCTGTTCACACTCATCAAATCGTTTTTCAAATCCAATAGAACAACGTGGTAATTCCATGGAAATTTCACGTTTTTCTATTGTATTTGACAAACGATTTGATGAGCGGTTTGAAATGTGAACACCCCTATTCTATAACATTTAAAACCTATATTTCTAATTTACGTCAATCTTTCCAGCCGTATTAGCACGAAAGACGGACAAACAGACAACGAATAGCTTTTATATATATATATTAGTAAGAGTTATATTTGTTTGAGTGTGAAGCGAGTGTTAAGTGATTAAAACGTATTCCATTTTTTCGCCAATTACTTTCCAGCGCCATTTACCCTAACTCTACTGATCTATTATGCATTGACAGGCGTAGAAATTCTCTGGGAGCATCTAAGCAGTAAATAAAGAAATGTTAATGAATTTTTATTTTTGTACCGTGCTTTTTATTCGGTAAATGCTTTATATTTCACTAGGTTTTTTTCTATCTTCATATATGACTAAGATACATAAGTACAAGTACGTTATAGGTAAAGCAATGAAATAAAATATAAGTTTATTTACATGTGAGTTTGAATTTGTAGTCAAAAAGACAGCGAAACAGCACGCACGCGCACCCACAAGCAACAGTGCTGAGCGGGTGCTGAGAACTTTTTAAATAGAATAATTGTGGAAGGCGATAAAGTGGCATCACTCAGATTCTGGCAGATGAAAATGTAGCAATATACATAGATAACAATAAGATAATTATAATAATGATAATGAAAAATGTGTTCTAGTAGAACAGAAGAGGCTGAGTTCGAGAGTGTCGACGTCGTTTCGCAGAGGTGTCAAATTCTAGTGACCATAATGACCATGGTTACCGTATGCAATCGCAGGTGCTGCATAAGAAACTTTCGCAACGGCAGGCACTGCTGCTATAGCTATGGCTGGCTTGGCGATGACTGGTCCGCCTTTCTTTTCCACTACTGCGTTGAAACCGTTCACATGGTCGGCTGTGTATGTGACCTTCCGTATTGAACCATCCGGTTCAGCCAAAGTGTAACTGCCGTGAACGACGCCATTTTCAAGCGACTCATGTGCTGACTTAGAATCGCCTGTAGAGTGATCCGACACACCGTACGCATAGCTGTATTTTGGATTCGAGTCGAAGGGTTCTGGCACAGCAACTTTAGCAACAACTGGTGCCGCCTTCACATAAACTGGTGCTGGTGCTGGATGAGCTATAACGGCGGGTGCAGCGTGAGCGTATTCAACAGCAGGTGCTGCGTATGATATTGCTGGAGCATGATAACCATGCGATTCATACCCACCACCCAATGGAGCTGCTTGGGCAATCGAAAGTGCCAGGCACACAACTGACACCACCTAAAAAACAAACAATAAAAAATATTTATATATGAGTTAATAACACTTTTTAAGGATAAACTGAAAATAATCATCACTATTCACTATGAGGATTTTTTTATTCCACACGACGGCTAAAATTTACCTTTGCGAACATTTTATAATTCGATGTGCTCACTCACAGAAATACAATTTAACTTTGAGATAGATTCTTCAAGAAATCTTTGCTTATATAAGCGATTTGAAGAATTCAGTTCACCACCACCAGCCGTCATCTAATGAACCAAAATGGCCAAATGGCAATTGACAATTTCTGTGCTTGGCATCACGTTGCAGTGGCTAAAACTAGGCGACTAACTGAGTGCTATACAAAAAAATTCACTCTTCGCCAATCATCTTGGCCACTTATGAAAAACGCTTTTGGACTGATTTCATCACATTGTGCGTTTTCTCAATGGATTAGTTTGCCGACTAGCTGGCTGCCTGAGCAGTTGCTATGGTCTTCGTACTTATTATTTACGTTACCCAATTATGTGGAAAATATTGGCTCATAAAATGCTGAATTTTTTTTTTATCTTAGTGACATTTTTAGTACGCACTTGAAAAAAAAGCTAGTCGCGAACAATTTCCGCGCACACAATTTATGATGGATAGATATAGACACGGTGGTGCGTAAATTGTCCTGTAAGTAGTGTAAAGCACTAACTTCTCTTTGATGAAAGGTTTGAGTATTTCTTAATATCGTTAATGACTGCAAGGAGCATGCGGGGATAGTCACTGTTACACAAAACATGAAATTTTAACGCAAAACCCTAAAAGAATAGCCTTGACAAAACGGAAACCAGAAGGTACCTCAACTTTGATATTAATTTTGCTTAATTTTGTCCACTATGTAAATTGCATGGATTTTTAGATTTTAAACTCAACAATTCAACAGTATATTTTACATTTCGATTAAATAGATTGCTTTTATCATGTACCTATAAAATAAATTTCGGAAACATATGCACATTACACACTGTTTCCACTAACAATATTAGATTGCATGCGAACTGTCAAATTGAATTGCATGATATATATCTCAAGTGTAGACCACTCATATCATGAAATTTATCTCTTGAAATATTTATTGAAATATATATATTTCATGAGATGAGCTGTCACTTTCCAATAAAATATGTAAGTGTGTGCATTTTTAAGAACTATTCAAGCAAAAAATATTGCAAAAAGCATTAAAAGAGTAAAAAACATAAAATGGAATGGCGATTGGAAGAAATTATTAATATAATAAACTTTTACAAACAATTCCAAAACGAAATTTCATGAGATGAAGTGCCCACCTTAATATTATAGCATGAAATCTGGATATCATGAAATTCAATTTGACAGTTTGCATGCAATCAAATATTGTAAGTGGAGACAGTGTGTTAAGGTGCCTTAAAAAAATGTGCATCCCTCTAAAACGAACATTGATCTCTTTTATAACGATTACCAAAATATTTTGGCTGTAACGAAAGCCGTAAGTGAGCTAAAACTTTTTACAAAACTTAACTTAACTAAACTAAACATAAACTAAATATATTGGCCGGTGTAATAGTTGTCTAAATGAACTGACAGAAATTATAGGCCGGGAAAAACTTTTCCAATATGCATACAAAAATTTTAAATTTCGGTATTCGGCTTAAAGATAAATCTGTTTTTCGTGCATTAACCCTAAAAAAATAATCATATTGTAAGATAATCATGCGTAAATTGATGCATGAGTTTTAACTAGCTGTAATGTCAAGTTTTATCAATTGATTTGAATAAAACAAACGATTTTATTTATTTAAACACAAGTGAAATAATAAATACCACAATTTGTGTATTTATATTTATTTATTCATTTAAAAAAAAAACAAAAACTGGAAACCTCTTCCATAAGTTTAAGTAAACTTTACGCAGACATGCGTCAACGTTACGCAGACTATTTTTCTATGAAGTGAAAATTCGTGAACCTAGCCACCTAAAACAGGAAGTCGTAAGTTTTATATCTATAACGGATATTATTGAAGTATATATTAAAGGGCTGCAAAAATGTATTTGCTTTTTTAATTCCACCAAGTACTTTTAGCTAGGCACATCACTTGTAGAAAAATTAATTAATAGCGTAAAACCGTTGCTTGTTGCTCAGAGAAAAAGTAATGTTTTAACTCTCTCTCTCTCGGATCAAATGCATACGCAACTTGCTCTCACCAATTACAGTAATTATCGGTCGCTATTTCGGCAAATGAAAAAAAAGCTGTATAGTTCTTCCTTTCTGTATAGTTCTTGTAGGCTATTTATAGATCACCACCATCAACTCTACCAAGGTTGCCATCTGTTCTAGTTGCTTCTTATTTGTTTCAATATTCATTGGTGTTCGACAGCTTGTCGAAATGCACCATAGAAATGAAAAGAGTTTTTTTTGCTTCGCTAGGAAGCTAGTGTTTTTAACTGAAGGTGGCTATTTTCTCAACCAAATGTTCAATTGCTCATGACTTTGACCGAAATCGATCAATTATTAGATTATTTAATTAATTTGACATTAATTAAACTTATTTGTCCGTGCCCGTCATAGTTAGTTAATTAATTTGTGATCTAATCATTAAATTATTACATCAATTTACTTGATCTAAAGCTCGCAATTAAAATTCATGTAATAACTTAATAGATTGCAAATTAATAAACAAACTATGACGGAGCACGACCAAATAAGTTTAATTAATTTCAAATTAATTAAATATTCTTATAATTGATCGTGAAAAAATTAGCCCAATATCTCTTTCCAATCAAAAGTAATGGCTAAAAAATCGAATTTTTCATACTATTGGCTACCCTGCAGTATTGCCTACTGTTAAAATACTAGTAAATGTACTAGTTCAAAAAATACCAGTACTAGTTCAGCTCAAATGCTTTTTACACCGTGAAAACTGGTTATTTTCCTGTGTTAATGTCATAGGAAAAGACAATTGTCTCAACATGAATTGTGGTAGTATTTTTTCTGGCATAATTTGAGCTAGTTTGTGATAGTAGAACCTTTTAAACCAGCAAAATACTAGTATAATCAAAACTAGGCTTTTGACTGCTATGATTTGAGCCACCTTTGTGCTAGTATGTTTTTAACTAGTTAAATACCAGTTTCATATTATTATTGTTTTAGCCAGTTCAATTCTAGCAGTTTTCATACTAGATGTATGCTAGTATTTGTTTTGTTCTAGTCTTTTTGAAACCAGTTGTACGCTAGTACTACGTAAACTGGCTTTATACTTGTATTATTGAAACTGTATTTAGATTTATATTTTTAAGCAGATTGTTATTTTTTGAAAGCTGTCCATTTATCTTATACAAACTAAATTTGAAATAACTTCAAATAATTGTGTTGAATTAAGGATGTAGTCATCATGTAGTCATGTAATAAATAAGGATATGATTTATTTATAAGAAAATAAAATACAATCGTTTAAATATTTTTGTATGTTTTTATAAACATCTCAAACTTTCCAAAAAACATTTTTTTATTTACAATTTTTTTTTTTATTTTGTACATTTGAAGTGGGCAAAAAAACAAGGTGTTTTGCTGGCTCGGGTGAAAGTTATTTTAAAGAATCAATTTAAATAGATTATTGTTCTGTAGACTTGTCAATCTGGCAGGTAGTTGATTTAAACATTTCTTCTAAAAAATAACAAAATGGCGGACATCTAAAAAGAAATTTTAAAAAATCGTTTTTTTTTGTGGAAAATCGGGGGGGGGGGGGGGGGGAAATAGGAAAAAATGAATAAAAATGTACAATTCTACTACATGTGAGAGTCATTGGCGTATATAATAACGTATTAAAATTTCAGTTCAATCGGCTGGATAGAATTTTTTTATAACACATTTCTGTGTCAAGAAAAGCGCTTCTAAAGTTTTAATAACACACAGCGCGCTGTTACGTTAAGTCGAAAAATATGGAAAAAAAAAGTATAAAAGTATAAGAAAAATATACTTATGAATTAATATAAAAATAGTTAAAGTTAAATGGAAGAAAAATAAATTAAAATATTTTATATATTCATAGCAATACAATAACATGCAAATCTGAAGATGAATGTGCGATTCAAAACAAATACGAATATACCCAATGTGAGGGTTAAAAAAATAACAAAAACCAAATAATTATATGGTTTCGTTAATATTTTGAAAATGTCTTTTTTTAACGCTTTGGAGCTATTTTCGAAATAACTTCTCCGGGGTGTCTGAGTAGTCAATTCCACCGATTGACTCCATAAATAAATGAAAATATGAACAAATTTTTTTAGCAACTAAAGTTATAAATACTTACTATGAGCGTCAAAAGTGAGTCAACACCTATGAAATTTTTGTTTCTCTTTAGATTATGAGATCAAAATAAAAGACACATCGATTTTAAATACACAAACTAAAACGTTTATTCAATATTAACAAAATAATAGCAAAAACACAAAAACATCTATGACACTTGAATTTTTATGCACAGTTAAACAAAAACAAATCATATTTTGTTCATCAAAAGTGAGCCAACACTTGTATTTAAAGTTAATTTAAAGGCAAAAACTGTCGACTTTATGGTAGTTAATATTTTGTTTGGCCCCCTCGGTCTTTTTAACCTCTTGTAGCCTTCGGGTCATCGATTTTACTAACTTTTTGGTGTACGCCACAGGTATATTTTTCCACTCCTCTAGAAGCACTGCTTTAAAGGATTCTTTGCTGGTTATCTTTGTTTTTCGTATCTGCCGGTCCAAGTAGTCCCAAATATGCTCAATTGGATTGTGGTCTGGGGATTGCGGGGGGTGATCCAACAGTTTTGGTGTTCGGTATAGGAGCAATTCTTTTGCCAAACGTGACGTATGCTTGGGGTCATTGTCTTGCTGGAAGATCCAATGCTCAGGCAAACCACATTTAGCAACGCTTGGTGTGACATTTTCTTGTAGAACCATCAAGTAACCTTGTGCATGCATTGTGGTTTCAATAAAAGCAAGTTCTCCCACACCCGATGCCGCAAAACATCCCCAGACCATAACCGAGCCTCCACCATGTTTCACCGTAGTTTGAAGGTTTTGTTCATTGTACTCTGCATTCTCTCTCCTAAATATTTTCCTTAGCTTTTCTGAACCAAATATTTCATACTTACTTCCATCTGTACAAAGAACAGTGTTCGAAAACGAATAATCTTTGTTTTTGTATTTATCAGCATAATTGGGACGTTTTGTTTTATTAACTTTAGAAATGTATAGTTTCTTTCGTGGTTTACGGCCAAAAATTATGTAAAATTCTTCTTACGGTGCTGGCACTTACACCCTATTCGAACTCCGTTGTGATGTCTTAAGCAATCCGCACTGCACTGGCTCCAGGATTTTTTCTTACAGTGAAAATTATTCCTTTCACTTCTCTTTCACTTAGACGTTTTGGTCGGCCTGATCGCTTAAAATTTTCTAATTGCTTGTGGTTTTGAAATGTATCCACGATTTTTTTTATAGATGTGTGGTCCCTTCCAATAATTTTAGAAAATTCACGCAAAGATTTGCCACTTTTCCTCAAATCCACAATGATTTTAATGTTTTCTAACGAGATTTCGGTTCTCATGTTTCTGGATATTACTTTTATAGTTTGTTGACTGTTTCACTGCATATAACAATTAGAACTAAATAAAACAATGTTCATTTGCCTTGTTCGAGTAGAGCCACGCCCAAAAGTAACTGCAAATTTAACGGTATTAATCACACAGACTTTTCATTACACAAGTGTTGACTCACTTTTGACGTGCAATATGTGATGTATTTGTGTTTAACTGTTCTTAAAAACTTAAGCTGCATAGTTGTTGTTGTGTTTTTGTTTTTATTCTTTTAATATGGAATAAGCCTTTGAGTTCGTGCAATTAGAATCGATGCTTCTCTTATTTTGATCTCATAATCTAAAGAGAGAAAAAAATTTCATAGGTGTTGACTCACTTTTGACGCTCATAGTATATCATTACCTGAGGATTATTACCTGAGTATAATATAACACCTATATTATTCTCATCAAAATAAGCCATAACTGTGTTTTAGAACTCCGATATAATGCCAATCCATCAATGTTCAAATCTACTTTAATTACGTCGCTGTCAATGAAAATTTTTTGAATTTTTAAATTGATTTCGTATCCCTGTATGTCAGTGCAGTCCTGGATACATTGTTTCAACAATTGCTTTCTCGTAATTGTTTAATAACGTTTTCGCAGTTCGTGGCACGTCTGTTTTCTTCACGCAAAATACCTAACAGCTCTTCAAAACACTTTCGGGACGGTCTATTTTTTATATGTCACTAGGTTAGTTTTTCCTTTATGGATGCCGTACAGGCATCAAATTCATTGGGTTAAACACACATTCGTCATGAATTGGCTCGTGTTGCTGTTGTGTCCACAAGCTATTTTCTGAATTTAATAAAATGTGCTTCTGCTCTTTTACTAGCATTTCCTTATCTTCAACATCATCCTACTTTTTTAAATATATTTCCTTCTGTTTCTTCAAAAGCCTACTCAACTGTCTTTTACTTCTCATTTTTAGCAAAAACTAATATAATAAAAAACACCTTAACGAAATTATACTAATCAAAATTGCAATTTAATAAAATAATTTTCACTTGACCACAGACTTCGAAAAACGGTACGTAAATCGTTACAATAACAAATATGCGACAATAGCAGCAAAGCACAGCAACAAATTCAAAATAAAAATATGCACATAAACACATTAGGTCTGTTTCCGTACTAACTTCAAGTAAAGTTCGAGTAAAGTTCAAGTAATAGAGAGTAACTTGATTATTTGTCAAAATGAGAATATTTATCAAACAGTACGGAAACGACTTCAAGTAAGTTTCAAGCTATTCACGCCTTTTGCAACAGAAAAATTTATTGTTGCTAGAAATTATTAGTGTATTCGTATAAAAAACACTTTGTGCAAAATATATAAAACAATAATACTTGTATATAATGATAGGAATCATTTTTATTTCACAAAAAAAAAATCGAAAATATTGATCTTATTATTTGACATTCAGCTGTGAGAGTAACATTTTGCTTGTTCTTCCTCTCTCTCGAGCTTGAAAATGTGTAAAGAGACGCTTTCAAGTAGCTTCAAGTTACTTGAAGCGAGTACGGAAACAGACCTATTAATATATCATATTTTTAGATATTAAAGGAAACACAGATATTTAATTTTATCTTTTCAGTTTATTTAACTTACCCTTGTTAAATTGATAGACATTGAATAGAATTGAATTATATAGAATTCAATAGACATTTTTTGAACACTGCAAATTATGTTCGGATTTTATACAAATAAAAAATGAATTTTTTATCAATGATAGTACTGAAAATTATTTATTTTTTATTCAGGACAAGTTTTGTTTTTCTACCTGTTCGTAAAAGTTTTATTATTAATTTCAATTATTGCATACATTTTTACTAGGGAGGTGATGGAGCTTTTTTTTATCAAAACAAAAACAAGAAGTGTTGATATTATATGATTTAAATACAAATACTAAATGTTTGCTAGTTTAAATCATACTTGATTTTAAATACAAATTCTAGTTGTTTGATAGTTTAAAATCATTTATTGAGCTTAAGGTCAGGTATGAAAAATTAATTGCTCTAACGAATTTTTCCAAAGAAACAACAACAACAATAAAGGAAATGAAAATGAAAAGGAAAACATCACTAGCTGATTTTATTGCAATTTCGGCCCTGCTACAGGCTTCATCAGAAATTTTTGATTCACCGCATTAGCGCAATTCACCACAGAGGCGATGAGATTTTAAGTGTCATTTCTCAGTATTTCTCCTTTCATATTTTCCTGTTGTTTTTGTATTTTTACTTTACTTTAGTTTTTATGCTTATGTTATTATTATGGAGTCCAAAAGTCTTTTAGAATTCTTCCACTAAGAAAGTTACTGAATGGTTACTGAAGTTGTCTTTAGATTTTGCTGACATATTTTTCAGGCTGTTTCTGTTTGGTCGTGTTCTACCATTTGATTAAAGTTTTTCTATATGACCTTGTTATTTATTATGTTGATTTTATATAATTTAAATACAAATTCTAGTTGTTTGATAGCTTAAAATCGTTTATTGAGTTTAAGGTCAGGTTAGAACAATTAATTGCTCTAACGAATTTTTCCAAAGAAACAACAACAACAACAACGTTTTCAATATGAAAAGGAAAACATCACTAGCTGATTTTATAGCTATTTCGGCCCTGCTACAGGCTTCATTGCGCAAGTGCAAGCGCATTAGAAGAGAAAAGCAGAAGTTTAGAAATTAAGAAGCGATAAGGCAATAACTTTGCTCTTTATATTATACAATTTACCCTTAATTAATTTTAAATATAAACATATAATAACTTTTAAATTCTTTGAAATGTAATATTTATTCTAAGTTTTGCTTAAATGTTTTTTGTTATAAATGGGTTTTTTTTTATTTCGAAAATTCTCGAAAATTTTAGATATTTTTAGGATTTTTTTTTAAGGATTAAAAATAAACTTTTATTTAAACTTTTAAGTTGTATTGAAATACTCATTTCACATTTGGACAAAAACAGAACAAAATGGCGGAGTTTTGAATATTTTTTTAACCTTTATTTTGATTGCTTTTGATTCTTTTATATTTTCATAATTTCAAGAAATCATAAGTATTTTTTTATTATTTGTAATTGTTATAAATTACTAATCATAAACTTCTCCCTCGAAGATTATGTAATGATTACAATTCTTTTTAAAATATAATATAATTGATTACTTATCGTAATCGCAATTTAACAGCTATGCTTAGAACTTTCGGCTAATGAAAAATGTTTTTGTTATCTTTTTCAATGTAATTTGCTCAAATACAAGCTGTCAAGTATCAGTTAGCAAGTGGTCGAAGAGTCGCAATCGTGATGACCGCCACAGAACTGTTGTTAAATGTAACTCTTTGATATTTTTGCTGTTGGATGCCCCAAGCCATGCACCTGCTCTTACTTACAACTCAAGCATATAATTTAAGCGTTTTTTGAGTTATTTAAAGCTTCTTCCGGCAATGCTGACTACTGGATCTGAACTTTTGTACCCTTGTAACTAATTTTATTATTGTAGCATTAATGCGTACCAAGTTCACTTATTTGGTGCCTTGTTTTATCACCACATCAGTTAAATTCCTACACTCTATCTTACTTACCTTTTTTGTTACGTTGATCTCTATCTTAACATATAACTTACTTACCTTTTTTGACTTTATGTATTAACTTATTAATTATCTTACATGTTTTGTGTGTTGTTATTATCTGTTACCTTGTTCTACTAACAAAAACATTTTCATTATTATTCATATTTTTATATATCAAAAATTTTCATCTGATATTTTTAGTTGTAAAAATATTTTCAAATGAAAAGTTACGAAATAAAAAATTGTCTTTAAATAAAATAAATAGCAAAAAAAGGTTACAAACCTCGCACCAAACATATACCGTTTCTTATAATTATAGCCCTTATTATGAGTTGCTTTTGAAGTTCGATCTTTGCTGGTTATCGAAATTCTTACTATGAGCAGTGCAACCCTGGCAAAATGTTCGTTGTTCATTGAATTTTCAGTCGAATAGAATTTTGCTTTCGATGCGTTGCGGGCTGAGCAATAGTTTCACGAAACAGTGCAGTTGAGGACTTGTGTAGTTGTGCAATTAGGTTTTCGTGAACACACCTCTATCACTTTATCACTTTTTCAAAGATGTCAAGTTAGCCACTAGGCTACGGTCGCCACAATCTATCTAGTTCTCGATAATTTCAGAAGTTGGCAGATTAAATGTTTGAAATACTTCTGAAATTATCGAGAACTAGATAGATTGTGGCGACCGTAGCCTAGTGGTTCATAATTTCAGAAGTATTTCAAACATTTAATAAACACGCACAAGTCAATTGATCAATAATAGAAATTCGACCAACGGTAGAGTGCGGGTAGAGTGCGTGGCCCCTAAGCTAAAGAACCGCGGTAGCCCGGGTTCAATTCCAGCTCAGACAGAAAAGTTTTTTCAATTGAATTAATTTTTCTGTTCGGTCGTCACCTCTCTGCAGACAATGGCAAACCTCAGAGAGTAAAAATTGGCATGTAAAGCTTCTGGAGAACAT
This sequence comes from Dichetophora obliterata, assembly GCA_963920525.1. NCBI lineage: Eukaryota > Metazoa > Arthropoda > Insecta > Diptera > Sciomyzidae > Dichetophora > Dichetophora obliterata. The sequence goes on along the minus strand of OY986438.1, from coordinate 88,744,492 downwards.
AAGCCGTTCGGAGTCGGCATAAAACACGTAGGTCCAGTTCTCGGTCATTTGTGATCAAACATTTAACAACACGCACAACACAATTGATCAATAGAAGCTAGGTCAAAGTCCTTCCAAGGGCTGAAATGGAAAGTTTATTTTTTTATATTTTTTAGATACGTGGCAAAAACGGGCCACGCACTTTAACTAGTATGCAACGGCCACCACAGTGTCATGGTGGTTTTTATGAACCCCCAAAAATTTTTACATCTTTTCAGAACATTTAAGAAAGCAATTCAGGTGGTAAAGTCCTAGTATTTCATATTACTTTTCACTTTTCTGATATTTTTAATTTTCTTAAAATTTATTCTATACTTACTTATACACCCGTTGTTACTATAGCATTGATTTTGTAGAAATTTTTTTTCAGGATTTTGTTTTAATTTCTTTAAAAATAATTTTTTAACCTTTTTTGTCATCGCCAAACATACTAAGGTCCTCAAATTCATCAAACACCTCAAATGTTTAGGGTAAATAATCTGCCATGTAAGAATTTGCAAAGTTATATTATTGCAATTGGGTAATTGCATACTTTTGTAGTAAGTAAAATTCTTGGTTTAGATGTCTTTTATAAGAAAAAATTCCTTTTCTATAGGAACATGCAAGTCGCTTAAAATTTCCAAGTAATTTATATTATAAAAACTTTCGTACTTGAAATATGCAAAAAATTTTGAGTACTAATTTAACTTCTTGGTGAAATAAAAAAAAAATCAGTCAAAAATGAAAGTGCCGGCTTTGGAAGTGAATAAATCGGTCTTGTTACAAAGGATTAAATTAATTTTTTTTTTTAAATTTTGATTAATTGTCCGTTCAATCGTGCTTATTAATCTATTTCATTTTCGTTTCCTTTCTAATTGTAATAATTTTACAAAAAAAAAAAAACCTTAATGAATTTCTATATTTCGCAAAAAACTTTGGTTGTTTGAATGAATATTTGTTGTTGAAAAAATATTCAAAACAAAAAATGGCTTTTTAATGTTCTTTCATGTAGTATGCATAAATTTAGGGTTGATTTAAAGTTTCTATCGTAAAAATCTAAAAACGTTTCATAATATCAAAAAAAAAAAACATTTAAGATTTTTTTTTTATATTTTTTATTTTTATTCATTTTGTATTTTTGTGATTTTGTTTGCATAAAAAGTAATGGTGTACTGAAAGAATCATGGCATTTTCTCAATTCGTTTCTGAGTAATACTCTCAAAAACTCCTTTAAACACTGCCACACCAACAACAACGTCACCTACCGGGCCAAACTTTAGACCTAAGCCATCTACAGACTCTGCCCGCACACACACACCAAATTTCATCAAAATCGGTCCAGCCATTTAGGAGGAGTTCAGTGAAAAAGCCATGTACAGCAGAATTTTATATATAAAGATTATGATGTAAAAAAATATTTTTTTAAGTCAGTTAATTCTGAATGGTTTCTAAAATTAATGTAAACATTTTCTTTTCTTTCTTTGAAGTGCAATTGCATCAAATAAAAACTATATTTTAAAATCTATCCTTAACTCCTCACCTTTCAACTTTTGCAAACATGCCCACCATATTCCATTTAAAAAAGTATACTCGTCAAAACAGATAACTTTTACATTTCTTCCCTTTTTAAATAAATTTTTAAGATCGAAAAGTGATTGATGACCTTCAAAATGAAAAAAAAGTCATTTTACTTTTATAAAATTCCATAATAAAGACTTTAACTTCGCAGTTCAAGGTACATCTTAGCCTTAATAACTAGCTACCATTTGTTTTTAAATTTAGATGCGTTCCAAACATATTGGCACTAATCCAAAAAACTCATTTACCGATGGTTAAAGTTATAGCACTTTATGTATAAGTTCATTGTTAATTATATGTTTAAGCAGGGTTGCCATACTTTCAATTTTTTAACAAAAAAAAACCGATAAAATTTAAAAAAAAAATACGAAATGTAGTCGATGCTTTGAAGGTAATTTTTTTTTAATACATTAAAATTTAAAAATTTACATAAAATGTAAATATAGTTACTTTAAAAAAAATGTATTTACTTAAATTCATAAGAATAACCATCAATATGTAACAAATAAGCTCATTAGTGCTTTTTTTTATTTTTGATAGTTTATTTTTTTTTAAATAATATTCCTAGTTTAACGTATGTATCTAAAATAGCTTTGGGCTACAAACAGCCTTTTAAGGAATCAGTCACAAAAATATTTTAGCTGAGAGACCGTAGTTGTTCATTTAAGTTCATTTGTTTCAGTTCCGGTCATAACAAAAACAAAAATTTATCAAAATCTATATTAATTTTTGATTTAATATTATTTTTTGCTGAGTTCCCGTCAACGCATGCAAAAAAATACTTTTTACGGCCGCCAGTAATTAAAAAAAACTAAAAAGTTTTTAATTAACTTAATCTTTTCAGTATCATGTGTTTGATCAAATTTTCAGTATCAAATTTTTGAATTTTAATTTATCTATGAAATAAAAATATTGAAAAAATATACTGCAAACTACCGAATTACCTCTTATTTACCTGCAAACTACCTTTTTAACGATTGAGAAACTTAGATCCAAAAATGGTCAAGTCCACTTTTAATACATGCAATAACAATAGAGTTCAGCTACTACAACTTTTTTACACTTTCTCCGCAATAAGTCATTTTAAGAACCAACCCAAATATCATTGAAATATCTCAAGATATCGATAAAAGTGGTAAAAAAAAAAACAAAAAGGGAGAAATATTTACCCACCATAATATGAGTTGGGCTCAGGGACAACACAAGACATAACAACTAACCATGCGTTTACAAAGATCTAATCATACATTAGTTTTCACTCTACTTTTGAGTTGACCTTTCGACAAGTTAACATCAAACAAGCTACAGTTGTTAACAAAGGCACTCATGCGATTTAATGGAGCAGTAACATATAAATTGTTCTACTAAATGGTAAATAAATCAAGTTGTTAGAGTTTCTACTGCTTCTACGGTTAGTGTTAAAATTTATAAGAGAAAGAAGTTCTGGAGAATCGAATACACCAGTTATGAGTTGGTGTAAGTAGACGATATCAGCAGATTTTCTTCTCTCACGCAAAGATTGCATCTTTAATAATTTTAAGCGATCCTCATATGGAGGAAGGTTGAATGTGTGAGTTCCACTCAAGCCACTCGGAGCAAACCGAATAAAACGTTTTTGAATTCTTTCCATACGATCAACATGCACATTGTAATGTGGGGACCATACTTGACTTGCGTACTTCAAGTGAGAACGCACAATTGAATAATGCAGAGTTGTAGTTGTTATTTGACAGCTGTTTGACAGTTGTTTGACAGCTAGCTCTTTGGCCCACCGTTTTATAAAGCCAAGCATAGAAGACGCTTTTTTACAAATTCTATTAATATGCATGTTAAACGATAACTTCGAATCCATGTATATACCAAGGTATTTGACGGTAGTTACACGACTTGAAGCAGTATCTTTAATTTTGTAATCAAAAATAAAATTGTTTCTTTTACGCAAAAAAGTCATAGTTTGACATTCATCTGGATTTAAAAACATCTTATTTTTAGAACACCTAACCTCAAAGGATTTCAAGTCTGACTGGAGCAGGTCTGAATTGTCATTAGAATCAATTGTTCTGTATATTTTCATATCATCTGCATAAATAAGCAAATGAGAGTGCTTGATGATTTGATTAACATCATTAATTGCCAAAATAAACAGAAGTGGACCCAGGTGGCTGCCTTGAGGAACATCCGATTCTGCAACAAATTCAGAAGATTACACGCCTCGGAATCGTATTTGATAAGATCCCTCCATCAAATACGATTTGATCCATTTTACAAAATACTCTGGAAATCCCATTAATTGAAGTTTAAATAAAATTAGATTATGTGGTAATTTATCAAAAGCTTTGCTAAAGTTAGTGTAAATACAATCGACCTGGCTACCAGAATCACTAGATTTTAAGCAGAATGTAGTGAAATCAAGGAGATTAGACACATGACTTGCCCACAGTTAATTTTCACTCTATCGTACACTATTCGCTCAAAAAGTTTAGGAATCAAAGACAACTTAGCGATAGGCCTATAATTAGTGACGTCATTCCTGCAACCTTTTTTGTAAATAAGACTGATAAAAGATTTTTTCCAGAAAAAGGGAAAATTAAATTGATTTATTAAAAAGTAACGAGAGTGGTTGACACAAAATGGAGCCGCATTGTTTTAATACTGCGGCAGAAATTCCATTTGGTCCAGCGCTGAAATCTTCATCGATTGGTACAATATGCTTAAAAATATCCTCTGAGGTATAAGATATATGCTCCAAAGAAACTTTGGATGCGTTGTTCATATAATCGAAATACGCTAAATCAGGATTAAAAGAATCTGAACAAAATGATTCTTTAAAAAGATTGGCAAAAAGGCCACAAATAATGGTGGAGTCGTCAGTAAATCCATCCTGAAATTTGAAAGAAGAAGGAAATCCATCTTCTTAACATTAATAAATCCCCAAAATTTTTTTGGATCATACAAAATGCTCAGCTTCATATTATCCAAACATTCATTATATAAAGCAGCTGAGCGATTCTCAAATTCCAGAAACAAACGTTTGTATGTCTCTAGGTCATTTGAGTCAAAACTACAAACGTATTTCTTACATGCCCTATTCCTATTGTTGCGAAGAGTCTTTTAATCCTTTGTGTATCAAGGGTACGCAGAATTTTTCGCAAATTTGAGACTATATGGTACGAACTGAGAAAACATGGCAAAGAGCTCCATATAGAAAAAATTTATTGAACTATTTAGGTTATTATTATTTATGCATTCTATAATTATATTTAATTTGCTATAAAGTAAATGATTCAACCTCAAAAAGTCACCTTTTTTGAAATTAAATTCATAAACTGTGTCAACAGAGCTTGAATTTTACATATTCTCCTTATCAAATTTATACAAAATACTCAATAGTATACTTAATGATGGTAAATACCAATAGTAGTAAGGGTATGAAGTGCCTTCTTAACAATGGCATTCTTAACAATGACATTGTTACTGTCTGTAATTAAGACTAGGTCAAGCAGTCTTTCCAGACTATTATAAGTACAACTAACTTGTTGTAAGTCAGAACATATATTGTCAACAAATATATGTTCTTGGCGTGTCTTTGAATTAGATGCAATAACGAAAACAATAAAACGTCGGCGTTAACGTCAAGTAAAATTAAAATGTATTCTATGCAATCCACAAGGCTTGGGCTCCGTGCCCAATATCTCTCAAACTGTCCAGCCTGAAAATATACACATCCTAAAACATAAAAGGCAAGCATGCTGCTCCGCACACAGTGGTTCTCAAATTGTAATTATTTTTTTGACAGTAAAGTACTTTTACAAAACATACTCAAAACTATTCAGCCTGAAAGTATGCACAGAAAATATATTCGATACATATCAGTGACAATATTGGGTTTTTACAATAGTACATTTTTGATCTACCTCTTTTTTCATACTTTTATAAAAAATTTATGACGAATTTATTGAAATTCTTTTGATTCGTTTTAAGTCAATTGTGCCAAAAAATATAATTGTATCAACCGCGAAACGACACCTGTGTTGCTACGGGCATGATGGTTGCAAGGCCAGTTTGTAAAGTTGTGTATGAATATGATTGCTACCAAACTCGACTTTTTGCACTTTTACACTTGAAAGTGGTACATTTGTATTTTTCAAAAATCAATTGAATACAAAATCAAGCTTTAAAAAGAGAAAAAGTGCTTTCAGCAAATGTCTCAAAAAAAAGTGTGCGGTGGCCCTGTCGTAGTTTGGTAAACAACAGAGTTATTGCTTTCATTCGGAAGTGAAAATCAGAACCTGCCTGAATGTCTCCAAATTTTTTTTTTTGCCTTGGCCGTTCAAATAATGAAATCAACATAACATTTCCTAAAGCACATTTCTTAAGAACTCCCAAAATTTTAGACTAATCTTCGTTTTTTGTTAAATTAATATTAAAATCATTTCGTCTCCTTGTTTTATAAAGAGTCGATTTAAAAACTTTTTTCCAGATCTTAAGTTTTCTGCGTTAGAATGCGACATTTGACTGTTTTAATCTAAAGTTGACCTTTTCAATATTTATGAAAAAGTTAATGCTCTCAAATTATAAATTATTTCAATACCAGTCAAGAAATAACAACCTATTTTGGTGAAAGATTTTAAAAGTATGGTTTTTGTGATATTTTCCATTTTAAAGTACACAAAAATATAACTTTGATGTATATTTTGGTTCTGATTTTTCTTTGTTGTTAAAATAAAACTGTTTGCAAAAATTTTAAGGTATAAAGTATGTTTGTAGCAGAGTGGATACTTTACTTATTTCGGTGAAAATACTCAAAATTACCTCCTATACAGGCCAAATATGCGGTATCGAATAGCTTTGGAATTATATTTAGCAAAGCCTCAGAATTCGGTATTCGACCACAATTTAAAAGTAGCATTTCCCTGATAATATGTGATGGGCGTTGGACAAGGGAGCGTGGCAGCTCCTACACCACCCAAATTTGCTATATCGAATAGCTTTGGAGTTATAGGCCGCACAGTCTCGGAATTCGGTATTCGACCACAATTTACTCGTGCAGTTTCACTGATAACATGTGATGGACTTTAGACAAGGGGGCGTGGCACCTCCTACACCACCCAAATTTGCGATATTTAATAGCCTTGGAGTAATAGGTAGCAGAGCCTCGGAATTCAGTATTTGAATTCAATTTACACATGCAGTTTCACTGATAAGATAGTATGACGTTATACAAGGAGGCGTGGCACCTCCTATAAAATTTAAAATTTATAAATTGAATAGCTTTTGAGTTATAGGTCGCACAGCTGATTAATTCGACCTCAATTTACACATGTAGTTTCACTGATAACATTTTAGTGGCGTTTGGCAACGGGGGCGTGGCAGAAACGTGTTTTAGCTAGTAGTTTATACCAGCTCGAAGAGTTCGTTTTTTTGTTTTGATTTTTTTTTTTTGACATATCTTTGTTTACGTTATTTCCGTTATTTTACTCATTACAAAGTGATTTAAGTTTTGCAAATCTAATTAAAACTTAAAATTGCGATTTAGGGATTTTTAAATTTAGCTAAAAACGTACAAAAACATGTTTTGTAAGTAAAATCTTTAGTTAAATTTATGATAATTGGGTTTTTAAAGTTTGAAGATATTTTTTGTACGAACTTACCAATTCGATTTTGATGCTGGCAATTTTGAGTATTTTTAGTAAAATAGAAATAAGTAAAATATCCAACCTGCTACAATCATACTTTGTTTTTTTAAAATTTTCGTAAAAATATTTTTTTAACAACAAAGAAAAAAAAAACCAAAATTTATATCAAAGTTACATTTTTGCGCACTTTAATATGGGGAAATGTTAAATAAACGGTTATATTTTAAACTCATTCACAAATGTAGTATTCAGAAAATTTCTAAAAAAATCGTTAGATAAGTACAAAGCTTAAATGAAAGGTGTAAAGTTGAATATTTATAAGACTTGTAACCTAAAAAATACTTTTAGAGTTATAGAATCATAACTGGAGAAATATTTTTAAAAATTCAAAAAAATCAAAAAATTCTTCTAAAAAAAATTCGAACCAACCTGGAAAAGTCGTAATGATTTTTATTATCTAGAAACAATACTCAATCGAACTAGCAATGTCGTTTTTGTAGCGCAAAAAATTTTTTCCAATTGTTCACTAGTGTAATTAGGATTTCGTCTTAGTGTTGTTTTATAAACCTTTGAGTGTTTTTGAATATTTTAAATATGAATAACGATTTCGTTTCTATTTTAAAAATATGAATTTCGATTTTATAATATCAAATAATATCAAATTCTTTTTCCAAAACGCAGAAATTAAGAGAAAGAGTTATAAACGGTCCCTGCCTTTAATACAGCTAATCTTGGCATTTCGGATCACGAATTTCAAATCCCGAAGTCCCGGGATTCGCCAAAACCCTTCGGGATTGAAAGCCCTAGTTTTAATACATATAATCCACGAAAAAAATGGAATATTCGAATTGCCGGCTTTCCTCATATAAACTAAATTATAAACTGCATAGAATGTTCAAATTTTGGCTTCGTCAAACCATTTCAGAGATTTGCTTAGTCAAACATTCTTTAAACATCTGTTCTAAGGGAGCCTTCGCTCGCTCCAATAAAATAAAAAGTATTTCTATAAAAAAAAATCACAGCTGTTGAATTAGTTCGACTAGAAAAAAAAATAAGTTAATAAAGCTATAAAATATTTTAAGAGCACATAAAAAAACCCTGCTTCTGTATAAAATTTTAAAAATTTTAAAAATCGAATTTACCTGGCCAAAAAAAATGAACAACAGTATTTTTTTTTGGTCAATTCTTTGCTCTAACTTGTTTCTTCATTTTCTTTTTATCAATGTCAAGTCAGAAAACTTTCTTTCTGCTGCTGCAGAACTAAGGGACAATGACGCGAAAAATAGCGGGCAATTCTGACAGTAGAACAGAAGAACTTAATTTGAATGCGTTCAAAAAGCTGATACTTGGGAGGGGTTACAAAATGTTCATTATTTTAATAGGATGAATCAAAAGTTTTAATTTCCATTATTATTTAATTTCAAATGTTTTAATTTGGAGAAATTTTTAATGTCTACAAAATTTACAAATGTACCGAATTGAAAAAAATCTTCCAAATAACCAGAAACCAATTTGAGGAAAAAAAAGCTACCACATTTGGTAGAATTCAATCAAATCGGCAACGCTGATACTTGGGTCAAGCAAGATATTCTCAGTGAAGAAAATAACTGAGTAGAATCATAAAAGCAGAAAAGAAGCTGATTTTTCTTAACGAAATTCGATTTACATTTTCTCATGAATTTCTCAATTAGAACCGATAGCTTTCTTGCTTGGTGTGCCAAAAAAAAAAACGTTAAAACGGAAAAAAATTTCATATTTTTAACTTATGCTTGGCAAACAAGTTTTTCGTTCGATAGCAAAAAAATACGGCTTATTATTTGCAAGTTACGCAAACCAAAAATTCATAATAAAAAACTTTTTTTGCAACAATTGTCAAACAAAACTTACTGATTTTCATATCAGCATGTAAATTCACGAAAAAATTTACTGATCTAGTATTAAACTACACAAAAACTTTAACACTGCCACGATTTTTATTGTATGTCTTATGCAAGCCGATCTAGCCAAAAATTTATTATGAATTGGTTAATTCTTAGATAATTTGTTTTTTACCCTGGCCACTTTCTAAAACACACAGCAGTTATTTACACCATATTTTGGCTAGTGTTAAACAAATGAAAACCAGAGTTGAGGTGTTTTTGCTGTTTGTTTTTGCAGTTCTTTCGTATGCGTCTTACAATATTTATGTACATTCAGTTATATTTCCAAACCTAACTAGCACTTGGACAAGTTTCAAATTGTGCGTGACTGTTTAACGAAATTCCGTCGCGCGACCTTGTATCTTTCTTGCTTTTGGCTCGCAACGCGTACCTTTTCGGCCCCAAAGCATATGTTGTTAGGAAAAATAAAATGGCAATAATTGTTTTTGTGCGTTTGAAAAAAAAAATCCATTGCCTTTATTAAAAGACTATATCTAGTGAACTGCATATAACTGAAGGACAGCTGAAAGTATTTAATTGTTAGACATGCATACTCGTAGTATATTGCAGCGTGTCAACAAGCCAACCCAACCCAACAAATCCCAAACATGTTTCAAATTAATGTTTTTTTTTTACATAATTTTTGTCTTGTGTTTAAACTTCTAAGCTCAGCATCTCGTACCAATTAAAACTGTTTCATGCGTGCATAGTTATTGTCTAATGAAATTGGCTGCCTCTTTTGACCGAATTTGGATTTGTCTGAGCGGCTTTTTGCCGTCTCCAAATGGTCTCTACACGGTCAAAAATCTTTAACTAAATGACACTGAAACCAATGCATTTAAACATGCATTAAATTTTATTTTACGTTTTTAAAGAAAACTAATAATATTTTGATGGATTTAAATGCTAATGAATAAGAATAAAATATGCATGACCGATTATCTTATATATATTACGCAAACGCAAATTTTGTCCGGCGTAAGGCTTTTTAAGTACAAGTCCAATCTTAATAAATTTAGTATAGTTTGGTAAGTTTAGACGTGTAGATGTGCAAACTTGACTTTTTATGTCTTAAATATTTATTTTTTTTTAGATATAGCGAGTTAAAGTTTGCGTATAATTGTTGTTGTTATGTTGTTTTTTTCTCTTCTTAATTTCAGCATATGCCTAAAAATATGTGAGGTATTTAGCATCACCTATCAGCTTATAAAACAGTGGTCAAAATAATAGCGCACTTCATGTGGTATCTACGAAATTTTCAATAACTGCCTTGAATTTATATTAAACTGTTCTTTTTTTTTAAACAAACCAAATTTTATTATTTTTTCAATTAAATACTCTATTAGTTTACTAAAATTCAACAAAACTTCCAAACATATTACTTCTATTAACATTTTGTTGTTTTTTTTTTTGAGGCAAAATTATAGCACACTTAGAATATATTTATTGTATCGTTAAAGATCGTTAAGTTAAATGTTTTAGTATGAAGAAATAATGCCACCACGAGCCTTAATAGTGCAATTTATGCGGTTTGGAATAGAGTGGACTATTAACAATTATGGACATTATTGACCAAATATCCTTTATCGCGTTCTTTAAATCAGCAAGTGTTGAGATTTTATACTTTTGCAGGTCTCTATCAATAACTGACCACATGTTTTCGATTGGATTAATATCAGGTGATGTTGGAGGCCAATCCAGAAGAGAAATGTTGTTGTTTTAAAACCAATTCATACTTAAAGCTGCTTTTTGACATGACGCGTTATCTTTTTGGAAATAATATTGTCTTCATTCAGTCCCGAATATTCTTTCCAAATATTCGGGTAAGGAATCAGAAATTAATTCAATGTATTTACTAGCATTCAAACGTCCTTCATAAAAGAGCAACGGACCAATTCCGTGTACACTAAAGCAGCCGCATACACTTATGGAACCACCTCCGCCTTGTGCTCTATTCTGGAAACAAAACTGTTGATTGCTTTCCTGCTGAGTCCGACGAACAAATCCTCGATTTTTTCTATTTACTAGTTCAAAAGGGGATTCATCGCTTAAAATGACCCGCTCCCAATCTGTTTTGGTCCAATTTTTATGCGTTTTACACCAGTTAAGCCTCTTCTTTTTTTTAAGTTCATTGCGGAACGGCCGACGTTTCTGAGTGTAGCTTTTGAGACCACTTTCTAAAACACGACAGCGAGTTGTTCTTGCACTAACTGTTTTTTTCAGGGTAGCCGACCATTCACTCGCAAGATTCCGACTACTAGCTGCCCGGTTTTTCTTACACAGTTGCACCAAATAACGATCCTGAGTGGAAGTTTTACACCGTCGACGTCCTTGGCCTGGTGCATTATCAAGTGGCAAGCCCTCCAAAACTTTATTGGCAATATTATACACATATTTTCGTGAGACGTTACATCGTTTTGAAATTTCAGAATGAGAATAATTTTCGTCAAATAGCGTTTTGACTGAAATTTTTTGCTCTAATGTGACAGATTTTCGACCCATTATTTTAAACGAAGTTTTACTCTAAAAAATTTTATGCACTGATTTGAATGTTTGCATAACTCATTAATACTGAGCTAAATGTGTTGATCTTTGCTAATTATTGAATTAGTTACCGTTATTTTCACTGCTGGTACTTTTCCATTGCTTGTGCACATAGTAGAATTAGAGAAGGTATATGCATTTCGGAGAGACAGACTGCCGGAACTGTCCAAAAGAAGTTGACAGCTCTTACAAAATCTGAAAACGACGAGAATGCGATAAGAAAGCAAAAATAGGCAAGAATAGCAAAATGCTTGAGTTTGACAATTCTGGCTATGAGAAAAAGAGAGCAGTCAGAAATGCATATACCTTTACTAGTTCTACCATGGCTTGTGCTCTATAATTTTGCCTCTCTTAATTTTGTCATATTGCCTCTATTCTTTTTCTAAACACTTCATAGAGTAAAATGATAAAATATGTAAACACAGTTTAATCTGAGATAACCCAATGAATCAATTATGCCAGCACAAAATTATGTTTAAATTTTTTGTTCCTATTTTTTTATTATAAAAAGTATAGAAGTGAAGTGCGCTTTAATTTTGACCACGCTTTAGCTATGAAACTGTTATACTGACGAATAATCTTTTATAATTGCACAGCTAAAACTACGAATTGATATATTCATTATCAAAGTGATACTGGAATGATTTCTTACAGTTGAAAAAAGATTTCTAAGCTGTTGGTCGGAAAATTTTTTAATTTTTAAAAATTTACACAAAAATTTAATAAAAAATAGAGCTATTCATTGCAAAAAGGCCAAAATTAATTTAATTTTTTCAATTTTGATCAGCTGAAAATCTATTCAATAGCTTAAAATAAATACTATGTATGTTTGATTTTGGCGTTGTAACACCACACGGGCTTACTAATATTAAAAATGGGTCAAAGATTTCTGACTGTGTACCAACGGAAATCTAAGACATTTTAGCCATACGGTGTGCTGTAAAAAAAAACACGCACACGCATACAAACTAAACTGAACACAGCCAGATTTTGGCTATAAACGACACTTGAATAGGTAGCAGAACAACTGGTTGACAGCAGAAATGGAATGATTTCACTGTAAATAAAATATTTAATTTACAGTGTTGCACAATTGGTTGGTAAACGCCCGATTCACTGTTGATTGATTGTTCCATTCACTTTTTTCACATCGATTTTATATTTTTTGGTATCTTTGTTTAACTATTGTTCATTAAGTTGATATAAAATAACCACCTTAAAAATAATTATCACGAAAAACTTATTGCATGAAAATGTTGAAATCTCGATTGTTCTTTTATTTTTCCTCGATTTATCATATAATATAATCTGATAATTATAATCTGATATAATTATGATAATATATCATAATATCATATAATATTTATATATTTATTTACACGGATGTTCATTCAGGCAAGGCCTTGTCGTTAAATTACCTAAAAAAATGTAAACAAATTTAATATGTACAGTCAGTTTAAACGTTTACGTGCTCCACAAATCTTTCTCACTCCTGTGAGTTTTATTTAAAACTAGCAAATAAACGCTGTAAAAATATTCAATCAAAAAATTGTAAATCTTAAAATTGAAAGTATTTCGTTGACTTCGATTTAAATAAAATATTTATGTTAAAAAAAATGTATTTCCAAAAAAGAAAGGGAAAGAAATGATATTAAAGAGTGAGATGATGAGATAGTTGCAGTACCTTTGAATCTAAAATAAAAACTGGATTGTAGCAGTTTAAAAATGAAAAATTGTATGCGCATGGAAAAGCTTATCGAAATAAAATTCGCTTTTTTTATATAACGCAATAGCTAGCAAAACAAAATATTGTTTTATTAATTTTATAAATTGACTTTCAAATGTTTCGTTGTTGTATATATATATATTGTTTTAGTTCTAGGTCTGCGATTTAATGCAATTTTAGAAAAACTTTGAACTATTATATATTGCAAATTTTTTTTTTCCAAATTGAAAACATCTATTTGTAAGAGCGATTTGGGCCAGCCTCGGTTCCTTAAAAAAAGTCCTTGCATTTCTTTTTTTATTTTGTGAATTGTAGAAACAAATCCTTGTAAAAGCTTTGGTAATTTTCAACAATTTTTGCACTTAATATACTTATTTAAGCCATTAAAATGTGAAAATACATTCTAAAATATTATGAATATAACAACTCAAAACAGAACACAAAAGCATTAAATGAATAATTTACAAAAACATATATAGCACACTCTTTTCTGAAAAAAATATTCTGCATATTTTTAACTCTTCAAGAGTTCTGCATTTTCCGTTCTTTTCTAAAAAAAAATGTTGACCTCAAAATAAATCGTGTTCTTTTCTCGAAAATTTTGACCGCAAAAGACTTACAAATGCAGAATTTTTGAGCTGTAAAATTCGGCGGTTCTGCATTCTGCTCTCTAATAATACCAACATAAAAACAAAAAAAAAATAATTTTGAAATTAAAATTATGTGCTGTGAATTTTAGAAGAAAAAGTTGCAATTTTGAAAAATTTTTCAAATTTAATCAAAAACAATTTTGATTAAAGTGGCTAGTTTTAATAAAACTGAGCAGCTTGATGAATGTTTGTAAAAAATTCTATGCAGTCGGCACTATACATAACCTCAATCGTAAATACATCGGAATTCAAAACAACAGTGCAGCCAATATCAAATGAAAAAAATGTTGCATTTTTCCGTTCTTTTTTCAGCTCAAAAGAGGATAACATTCTGTAAATTCAGAGCAGAAACTAAAAAGTTCTGTGATGAAAAATTTTGTCCAGGAAAGAATGCGGTATTAGTTTTAATAAATTCGAAAAAGCGGCGAATTCGTTAGTCTAAATTTGTTCTAACGACTTATCTCAGCTTACATTTATCGGCTATATAAAATAATATAGCCGGAGCAGAGTGCAGGTTTTCCTAATTTAATGAAGGCTACTCGCCTGTTTAAAATAAATGGTTTATTTGCACAATTTTATTTTGAAATAATCACTAATTTAGATGAATAAAGTTTATCAGCGAAGAAATCAGGACAGATAACAATTCTGCTTTAAAACTGTAGGTTCTCTTTCAATGGCTGCCATTGATCAATGGCGTGTTGATTCTTTCTCTGTCCAATTACCAGATCGGATTGATCTACGAAGTAAACAATAAGCGCTACAAATAAACGAAACAGCTTATTTCCGCATATTAAATGCGTTCGTAGCAAATTTTGTCTGTAAATTTGTAAATTTTGCAATGCACACCACAATCCTGCATGCAGAATCTGAAATATAAATATCAAGCTTCATTTGATTTAAAACAATCACCTTCGCAATTGCGGAATCACAAAAAGGACCTAGAAATGATATTTCCAATTACAGACCTATTGCAAAACTGTCATGTACTCCCAAAATTTTTGAAAGTATTTCTCTTTTCCACTGCAAATCTATTTTCCTCCTAGTCAAAATGGCTTTCTCAAGGGAAGATCGACTACCACTAACCTTACAGAATTTGCTTCAAACGCTTTATCCTCGTTGGAAAGCGGGTACGATGCTGATGTAAAGTTACTTCAGACTTTAGTAAAGCGTTCCACAAAATCTCACATACTATCATCTTTCTTAAGCTTAAGGCCTTTGGTTTTAGTGCCATCTTTAGATTTTCCAATTCAGCTGCCTCTGGTGTCCCACGAGGAAGTCACCTTGGTCCTTTGTTGTTTGTTTTAACAATCTCTGATGTAGATGGAATCATCAATGATTTCAATCTCTCTGTGTATGCTTATGATATGAAAATCTATCGGCGCTTACAAACCAACGCCGATTCTTGCAATCTTTAAGATGATGTGGATAGTTTTTCCGCTTGGTGTCAAAAAAATCATCCTGAGCTCAAAATCAGTAAATGCCAAGCAATTACATATTCACGAAAGCGTCTCCAGCTTCCCCCGAGATCTTATTACGTACTAGGCAAGCCAGTTTATTTACGAGACTTAGGTGTAATATGTGACAAGGAACTTAATTTTAGGTCTCATATTGATAATACAATATCATTAGTAGAACCAACTCTGCACTGGGTTTCGTGAAACACTGGTCCAGAGAGTTTTCCAATCCTTACGTGACTAAATCTATTTACCCTTCCTTTGTTAGACCATCTTTGAATATGCCAGCCAGGTTTGGTCTCCTATCCACAACACCCATTGTGTCCGAATCGAAGCCGTCCAACGAAGATTCATTCGGTTCGCACTTCGCGGTCTTCCCAATTCTGACAGTTTTAAATTACCTCCTTATGGAGACCGCCTGAAATTGATTAACATGCAAACTTTTGCAGCACTTCTCCAATTAATATCCTTTAATACCTTTAATACCTTTAATAATAATAAATAAATAAACCCTGTTAGAATAAGCCTAGTTCTTAGTTAATAAGCTTGTATTAAGCTTAGGGGTCGTCCATAAACTACGTTACTGATTTTCCGGTTGTTTTTACCCCCTCCCCCTGCGTTACTTTTCGTAGTGCTTTTCAAAACCCCTCCCCCCCCCCATAAAGTAACGTGACATATGAAATTAATTCATTCGAATGATTATATATTTTGTCTAGCTCTGACAATTTTCACTAGTATTAGTGACTAGTATGACTAGATACATTAAAGGAACAATTGGAAAAAATTCAATAATTAATATCATCTGTAAAAGCTATTCCATCTGCGATCCAAGATTCGATGCTCTCAATCACTGGGATAGAAGAAGCTGGTAGTTTGTTGAGGATTCTTCAAAATAGAATTTTTCATCGGATTCTATGTCGACCCATTCAGGTGAATCCTCATTTCTAACGCAAAGAAATTCACCTGGTCTTTGACAGAGTACCCTTAAAGGCTGCACCCGAGCTGCACCAAGTTCTGCGTTTTTGTGTAAATGCTTTCTGAAAATTCATTTATTTAAATAGTATGTTTTATTCCGATTTATTGTAAACGATATAATACCTACTTATGACAATTCATAGAAGTTTTAAAAACGAAATAAAAGCCGCTGGTAGGACACGACCTTGAACCGATTTCTTCTTTCTGAGAAGGACAGTACATGTCATACGGTATATCCTTTGATCAAGAACATTCAAGCCTTAACGTCAAAGCCTGTTGCAAAAGCAAAGACCCAAATTTTTCAGACGTGTGCTGAGATAGTGAAGGAATACCAAAAGGTTCCTGTGTCGAGGGAAAAGGCGGTAGAAGAAATCATTGAAACAAAAGTTAACCATCAATTTAGACGATCAAACATAAACATGTAAGGTTAAACATTTTTGAAATGATTGTGTTATTATGAGAGGTTTTTCGTCGATTTTTTTAATTTTTGGTAACGTTACAATATCTTAACACCTCCCCCCCTACCATTATTTATCGTAGTGCATTTCAAAACCCCTCCCTCATCCCCTAAATTGGTAACGTAGTTTATGGACGACCCCTTAACGAATATAATTTTTTATAATAGCTTATTGAATTAATATAATAGTACATTAAATTAAGAACAGAACATTTAATAAGAAATTATGAATTTAATAGATTTCAAAAAGTTTGAACAGAAAAAGAAAGAATGAAGAAATTCAGTTGGACAAAAAATAAGTAAGAATAGATTGCCTAAAAACATCTCTCCCTGAGATTTCTCTCAGTCCACGTGGCAGAGCATTCCACAGTCTGATTCCACACAAGCGGGAGGAGTTTAATGAATTATATCTTGTAACTATGAGAACATTACTTCGTCTAGAAAAGCTAAATTGAAGTTTATCATATAAGTAGGAAGGTGTTTTTTATAGATCAGCTTATGGAAATAAATACAGTTTCTGGCATCAAGGTAAGATGGGAAATCACACCCAAGTATGGCATTTCTGTAACTAGATAAGTGGTCAAACCTACGCAACGCATAAACATAGCTCGTCGCATAATTAAAAGCAACTTGTAGTTTTAATAGAGGATGAGTCGAGCCTAATATATACCAAATGAGGGTAAGTTATCACAGGTAGTATCAACTGTGTATTACCAACTTACGTCTAATATTGATAGGTGTCACACTAGCGGACATTCTTACATTACGCAGGACATACACTTATTGGACTACACTACTAATGTGATCAGAACACGATAGAGAAGAATTTATATAAAAACCCAGATTTAGAAATTTCGACACTAATTTCAGCTTGTTTGACCCAATAAATAAATCAGGGATATCAACAATAATATTAATTTTTTTATGTACAGTAATCGCCACTTAATTGCATCACACATAATTGATTTCCCCGCTTTAATAAACGAAAAGTTGTGTCAATATTGTGGCTCCCATAAGAAATGTACGGTGCTATTCCCGTTTATTTGATTCCCGCTTAATTGAATTCCCCGGTTATTTGCTCATAAAAATTTGGGCCATTGTGTAAAATCAATATAAAAAATCCCGCTTAATTGTTTCGCAAGAAGGGCTTTCTTGGAAACGAAAGAAACTGTCACTAAATGCGTAATTTCATTGCCATTTCAAGAATATATTGAATACTTCTCTCGAATTTACCAATAACGAGATATTTTGGTGTCAGTTGATCCACAACCTAAAACACGACTTTAACCGATATCTCAAAAACCCGCGAAATGAAAAAAATTCCCATTGTTGTGATCACCGACCCATAAAAAATTACTTTGGGTTTAAAAAAAAAAAAAGTGCAGTCAAGGAGTATTTTTGAAGTGAAAACTTCTTTAGGAGCGTTGAGCGATTTTGGTAGAGGGTAAATCTTTGGTTTGCGTCATTGTTTTTTTCCGGTAACTCTCGTCATCAATACAGACAGCAAAGATAACAAGATAGGAAACTTGGAAAACATAAGCAAGCAATCATCAATAAGTTCCCCTGCTGACGCATCGTTCTTTCCCCTCCCTTTGCTCCTCTGCGAAACATTAGCTGCATTCCCGTGGCACTAGATCAGATCGAATCTCAGTAAAACAACGTTAGTTCAACTTTATATCAATTTGTCATCACAGTCTTGAAACAGCTGTTTTAACAACAATAACAAAAGAAAACAACAATACTAAAACGCCCATTGAGCGGTGAAACATCAAAATAGGAAAATGAATAGTTATTTAGATTTGCCAACTATGTTCGTTTTGATAAAAAATGCTTGAAACTTGGCAGCATTTTAAGATCAGAAATAGAGCTAGAAATTGAGCTGGTTTTAATTTTTGTTTTTGTTTTGTGAATAAAATAGATCCGCGCTCTAGATCAACGACCACGGGAATGCAGCTATTGAATGTTACTGTTTTTTTCAATGTATATGTAGAGCTAGCTGTAGGCTAAAATAAAATAAATTTATGATATTTGCTTTTTGTTTGACTGGCCGTGAAGTCTTTTTTAATGCCTCCACTTGAGATCTTGCTCCCAGGTAAACAAAAAACATAGCAAGCAAAGTGCTGTTTATTTTCCGCCGCCAATTCGGTTCATTCCCTCTAACGTTGCGCAACCGATGTGATACTGCTCTTCTCTGTTCATCGTTGTAGTAGATTTGCTTGGTAATTGTTGTTGTAAATGTATTGTTTTGTGTTATGCTTGGAATGGGCGTACGGCTCTACATATACATTGAAAGAAAAAAATTTAATATCATTTTTGAGGACTATTTTTTATTCAATAGTGCTCCCTGTATTTTATTTTTATATCAAAAATATTCAATTTAAATGTAATTATATAGTTTGGTGTAATTATAAAATAAAAACGCTATCTGAATAAAAAATTTTTTGAAAGAAATATTCAAAGCTTGAGGGGGTGAATATATAAAAATTTTTTCCGATTAGTATGAAAATTCTTATATAGCAGTAAGGCGGTCCGTGGCAGGACAAAGTCTTCCAGGGAATACTAATATTTTACATATATGTTTTCGCTTCGGTCGGCAGTCCCCTCACTGCTATACTTTTTTTTTATTGAGCAACTGGTCATTTTGATTGAGCGGGATTGAGTTTCCCGGTTAATTGAAAAAAAGTGTAAGCATTTTTGCTTGTGCAATAAAGCGGCGATTACTGTATATTATTGAATTGGAAATCCTAATATTTTAATTTTTTCTAATTTGTTTTACTATCGCATATATATTAATTTCTTTATGAATATAAAATTATTGCAGTCGGCGCTATTCTTTGCCACACAATCATGATCTTTTTACCATCCCTGCACTGCCAATAGGAACGAAATCTAAGCACCAAAATTGAGATCAGCGATTGAAAGGCGCACTTCCCAACAAACAAAAGCTCTCGTTTTTGTGTTCAGCGATCGAAAGCGTTTATTTTATAAAAGTCTGATTACACAGGTATGCACTGTTTCGGACCAGAGAAGACGAAAGTGGTGCTATGTGTAATTTCGCGCACTGAAATCAAAACCGCAGTCGGTTTTTTTCTATCAGCTTGAGTTTAGGAATTGTAGGTGGAATTAAAAAACTTTTCTTTTTCTGATAACTGGACTATATCTTTAATCGCATTATCTTATTTTATCAGCGGCTGAAAATTCAGATTTATCTGACTGACAAAGATATTGGCAAAAAATAAAAAGTTTGCTAAGGCTATTATTATGATATGCTATCTGACAAAAAAAGTTTTTGAAAATAAATTTAAGGAATAAAAAAAAACATTATTGCAAACATGAAAAAAATTTAACAATTTTTAAATTTTTTAACCTTGAAGACTGATGTCTTTAAAACTACAATAGACAATGAATTTTTGTAAACAGTTATAGTTAGGCCTAATATTTTTTAATCAAATCTATTAAAGACAATTAAAATCGGCTAATGCGTTAAAAATATATAGTTTTATTATCAGAAAATGAAATATTTTTTAATTTTGTCTATATCTCCATAACTCGACCTGATAGAGAAAAACGGACTGCAGATTTGAATTTAGGGCGCAAAAATACATACAGCACCACTTTCGTCTACTCTGGTTCAAAAGTTGGCCCGTATTTGTAAACCTGTGTTATATAAGCGCCAACTTTAAAGGCTTTATTAGGAAAAATTTAAATAATAAGATTTTCAGTATAATAATATAAATAAATAAAATATCAAATTTGACCAAGAATTAAATTAATATAGGGAAATTAATTTAAAATTATTTTGTACATTGTAGTGATTTTGAAGTGGGGGTTTTTTTTTGCTAAAAAGTTTTTTTCCATTGCACTAGTGTACTTTTCCAAAACTTTAAAAATATCACCTCTGAGGTAAGAAATGTATAACGGGCTTATAGATAATTGTTCAAGTTTAACAATGAAAGGAAAGAAATAAACTTTCAGTAGCTGTCCCGACCTGCTAGCAGTATGCGGTCGCTTGCTTGTTTTGCATGCACGATCTCAAAAAGGTCAAAATTATACTCTAAAAACTATCTTTGATAAATAATTAAAAATTAATAAAAAAGTTTTCTAAATTATTTATTAACTCTTAGATCTAGAGCCAAAAAAAATATATTGTATACAATATAACAAAACAAAAAATTATAAAGCGATATTGTAAAATATAATTTAACTAGCAAATACCCGCTGTTTCGCCTACGATACAAATATTAAATACCATGTAAAAATTTGAAATTTTAAAATTAAAGTATTTTGTTTTATCTTCAAATGCAAAACATACAATAAAAATATTTGTGTTTGTTTAATAATTAAAACGTGATATAAACATTAAAAAATTACTTTATTTAATTTGAATTACCTTCTTACAGTAATTGTTATGGTGACATAAAGATGCTTGGCTTTTTCTGTATTTTGATTTTTTTAATAAGTCCTGCATAACAGGGTTATACAAAAATATAAGTAAAGAATTTTTTATATTTGTAATTCGAAAATGTTATTTTCTTTCTTATGTAATTTAACTTATATTCTGAATATGAATATATTTTTCTTAAGTTTTGAAAAATTTCCATTATTATGACATCAAACTTTTGGCTATATCTCGAAAACTATAGATTTTCTGAGTACAACGCAATTTTTATGAAAAGTCGTTAATTAATAAAAATAACGTTAAATGATAGATTTTTCGAAAATATTTTGTAGGTATATCTAATATATTTAAAATTGCTGTTAATATGACATCAAAATTATTACGATATCTTAAAAAGTACAGATTTTCTCAATATAACACATTTTCTTTAGAATTAGAATGAGAAAGAACCGATTGAAATTTATTTAATTTGCAAGCAAACATCTCGGCCATTTTCAAATCGACGATCATCAAATTTCTTTTGACTGAAAGGTCAATTAAGTGAATTTGGAGAAATGAGAAAAGATTAACCAATTCAATGTTTTATATAGTTTTCACAAAACCTTTAAAATATTCAATTTTTGCCCAATATTATTGCTTATTTTTGTTGCAATTTCTTTTCAATTTCCATTTTCCCACTCTTTAGTGCATACCATTTATCTGGAAAAATTGGTTTATTTTGACTCAAAACTCAATAAACAGTTTCTGTCATTAAAAATTGTGGGCTACCACCCCCTATTATTTTTTGTATAAAATTTTATTTTTTCAAAATATTAAATTTTTTATAATTTTTTACAGCTTAAAAAATAGTTTCTGTGAAAAAAAATTTCAAATATTACAAACTACATTATCAAATTTTAGTCTTATACTACTTCAAATGACAATTGGGTCAAATGACTCATTTCAGCCCATTCAGCTAAATGAGAAATGAAGTCATTTCATTTCCCACACAAATTCTCAGTTGCGATTCAACTTATTTAAAACAATTTAATGAGATTGGATACGTTCTTAAAACTTATTACAAACTTTTTCGAACGCATTTATTGGAGAGTGTATAAAAAACACCGAACACACTAAAAACAAAAGAAAACGTCATCAATATCAATCAGTAAAAACAAAACAAAGAACCAGTTATCAAACGAAATGCGATACTTTTGCAAAAAAACAAACCAATGTAAGCACTTTTGAATGACTAATTCCAAATAAGTCATTTCGGACAATTCAAACGTAGTATTATACGACCAAAACCGATTGAAATATAGTATTTGCATTGATTTGGTCGGTCAAAGGGGGCGTGGAAACCCCTTTTAGTAAAGCTGTCGAAATTAACCATAAAAAAAATTACCAAATTTTAGTCTTGTACGGCCAAAACCGTCTGAAATATAGCATTTTCAGCATATTGTAGACGTGAAAAGTAGGAGTGGCAAAATATTAGTAACCTATCCCGATTTCTTTGAAATAACAAATCGTTTGGTACCTATATCGGTTCAGTGGTTCTCGCGTGATTGTCAAACATCCGTGCAGTGTCACAACGCTTTTAATAGTATAGATAGATAGATAGACTAATAAAATATCAAGTCGTGAAAACTTAGATGGCAAGGCAGCAAAACATAATTTATGCTTATAACTAAATTCCGGCAACTCCCCTCAAAACATTTGCAGAGAAAATTAATCAACCCTCTATGACAGCAAGAATAGCGGGGTTCACATGATGTTGTCACGCCTGGTGTGATGGCCTTAAATTTGAAACATTTCAAATTCAAGATAACATGTCAGTCGGCTGTATCGAGCATTCGAACGGTAGAATACGAGGCTTGTCCTACAATGCGTGACAACATGTTACATGTAGGACCCAGGGTTGCCAGTTTGGTAATTAATTACCAAATTTGGTAGAAAATTTCTGACTTGGTAATTTGGTAATTTTTTTATAGTTTTGGTAATTTTTTCCCTTTTAGTTTTTCCAAAAAATTCAAAATAATCAGTTTGTTTGCAAGATTTATATTGTTTTCTTCCTTATTAAGTTTCCTCAATGTTCTTGAGGCTTATCTTAAAAATGAAAACACCCTTTTTCGATTCCGCATGAAAAGTTATTCATGATAGGGCTGATTAGGTCTTACCATTTTTGTAAACAAATTCTTTTTCATCATTTGTTTTGAAGATGATGGCCTTTAAAAATCATAGATTTTAAAACTTTTTCAAAATAAACATATTTGCTACCGTGAATTGTCTGAACCATAAAAATTTTTTTGTCTTTGGAGTTTAGGCATACATTTTACCTTTGCAAATATTGTGGATAATTTCAGATATATTATGAATTACAGACAATTGATTACATGAAAAATTTATAGGAAAAATTTCTAAAGTAACTTACTGAAAAATTAGGGTTTTCCAGCCGCTTTAAATTGCTTTGAATAAATTTAATAAAATTTTCGTTTCTTTCACAATATATTTTTTTAAAACGTAAAAAGGTATCATCAAAAGTTTTAAATACTATGCAATAGTTTGTGCTTAGGAGCAGTTATTGGAAAAAAAACTTTATATCATATTTTTTCATAACTTTTTAACTTGAGGTGATGGTTACCTTATAATTAAAATCAGTGCCCGTAGTTAGAATTGATATCCTACAAAATAAATGACCTGTGTAGTTTCTGATTTTAGTTATTAAGAAATTATTAAAATTTAAACTTGAGGAAACCGATCATTTTTGAAAGCATTAAATGCCATTTCTTTTTATTTATTCATTTACATTCTTAAAATCAATATTCATTGCCAATGAATGCGGTATACTTCTTTAGTTTCTTCTTATTTCATATATAAAAGTTAGGATATCATTTTAATAATACCATTAATTTATCATCTTTGTTTTGTGACTTGTGATTTTTATATTAATATAATAATTCATTTTAAACAAGAAAAAGTTCTACTTTTTCTATATATGTATTTATTTTTTTTATTTAGTTTAAATAAAACAGATATACGTCTCATTTTTATAAGTATACTAGCAGGTCACTGTTGTCCGCGGCTTCGCCACGGACGTTTTTTTATCAATCTCCTTAACTCCTTAAAGACGGGACAATTTTTTCACACATGTGCTAATTTTTACCTAATTTTGGTTTTGACTAATTTTTATGTGCTACGGTTAGTTTTGCGACATCCGACTTAGTGATGCGATATGGCATCTTGTTTTGTTTTGTTTTATTTTATTTTGTTTAGGAGCGCCGCTCTGCATTTGTATGTATCTCACTTTATGCTTTGTTCGAGGCTCATCATTTTTTTTTTTTGTTGCGCTGTGCTAGCTGAGCACGAAGAGAAAGAGAAAAATAGAGAGCAACATGGAGTTTATTGAAACTCTCGCAACACAAACGCGTCAAGAGCCAACGAATAAGCAATGCGTCGCAGCTGGGATGATTTCATAAAAAACTTAGTAACTTAAATAAATATACTTAATATTAAAATTTCGAAAGAAAAATACCCCTATCTAAATCTGTAGCACAAATATGATATTTTAAAAAAATTTTCATTAAAATCGGACCAGTACCTTTGGAGTAAAGTCGTAACTTTAAATGTTCACTTCAATTTTATATAATAGTATAGATGAGCTTATGAATTTTACTTATTTTTTGATTTTTAGTTATTAAAAATAAGAAAGTTTAAACAAAAAAATGTAATACTTAATATCAACTAAATTTATTTTATCACTATATCTTTTTATTAATTTTAAGTATATTAATGTTGAATAAATGTTTTTTATTAACAAAAATTATAATTTTATTGATTTTCCTTCTTTAAAAAATGTTTGTTTAGTTTGGTAAATTTTACTTAATTTTGGTAACTTTTTTATCAAATTTTGGTAACTAAATTTCTTTACAAGTGGCAACTCTGGTAGGACCATGTGAACCCCGCTAATCTCCCTGAAAGCAACTGCACAACATGGCTGTCATGCAGTGATGCTTACCCGAAGAGAGTAAAAATCCACAAATGCAACATAAAAAATCCGTGTAAGGAAATTTATATAATTTTTTTTTTTAATTTAAAACTAACAGCTAATAAAATTACTGAATTGAAGGCAGTAATAGTTTTTTACAAATTTTTAGTTTTTTTTAACAAAAATTTGCATTAAACTTATAAAAGATACAAACAACATTTATATTACCACGTTTATCCGACGCTTCAAGTTGATTCGATTCAAACTGTTCCATAGACTGAACTTCAAACCGTCTTGAAATTTTAAAAGTGATTTAAAAAAATCAAATTTAAATTCAGTTTTATATGTTCATAAGCAAGAATTTATTCTTAAACCGTTCCGAAAATCAGCTGTTTTGCTTTCATTGTCAAGCTTTATCGAGAGCGCTTCCAAAATCGTTTTCACAAAAGCCGATTTATTGCTTGGAAATAAACACGTTATATTAAACTGTACTGAGTCAAAATGATGTAAGAGAATGCTCTTTAACGTGCCGGATTAACTTTGTATATAACTTAAACTTAAAAACGTAACATAAAACATAAATATTCCTTTTAATGGAACATTAGAGTTTTTAAATCGGTAATCATTATAAATTCAATAACATTGAAATACATTTCACAGGCAATTTAAGTTTTTTGACCCATTAATGATAACGTATGATATGTCAAACCCGATG
Source organism: Dichetophora obliterata (assembly GCA_963920525.1). Classification (NCBI taxonomy): domain Eukaryota; kingdom Metazoa; phylum Arthropoda; class Insecta; order Diptera; family Sciomyzidae; genus Dichetophora; species Dichetophora obliterata. The sequence goes on along the minus strand of OY986438.1, from coordinate 88,718,457 downwards.
AAAGCATTTTTCAAAAATTAGCAGCCAATGTAAAGCTTTTGCTTCCAACAGTGTGATAAAACCAAAAGTATGCTTTTTCCAAAAAAAATCTCTAAAATTTACCTTTAAAGCCTTTTTGTTTATTTTCCCCGCCAGTTGCAAGTGTAGTATTTCAATGATAAGTGAAAAATGCCTCTCTGGTGAGTTATTTGTTTTTATAAACATTAATTAAAAAGAAAATATAATTAAATATAATCATTTATTCTAATTTTGGGTTTTTTTTTATTTCTCTACTTACAGACCCCTTTTACATACGCTTATGATCTTAAACATTTACACACTTAGCCACACCTAAATCCTTTGAATTGTTTTTTAACTTCAGAGCTCTCCGCCTAATATTAATAAATATTTATGCCTAAAATTTCAAAAACCAAAGTCAACGAGTTCTGGTGGTGAGCATTAGTGGGTTAAGCTGTATGCACTCGCCTCAAATTGGGGTGCTCTCTGACTCACTTTGATATTTGATTCCTTTAAACATTTTTATTATTTGCAGGTGTTGATAAGCGCAAAGCTTTAACAAATTAAATAAACATATTTCTTAGTGATAAGTACATATTTTTACCATTCAATAATTTTTGACATAAAATTTGGTAAAAAAAAGCTAAATTTACGAAAATGATGTGTGATATTCTAATCTAGCTTATTTTGCCGCTGCTGTCCGTTTATCTATGCAATGACACTAGAAATTATCATAGGGATTGTATAATCAAAGAACTATCAAACTGTAATCAAAGAACTAATATAAAGAATTATCAAAAAATACTCGGTTCAGCGGTTACTGAGCTTATCTGGAAGCAAAAAATCTTCATGGGCTTCTATATGAACTACGCGCAAAAATTTCTGCATCTTGATTTTTTTTCTGCGACATAACTTTTGACTGAGCCTGAGGGTTTATATACTTTTCGGTTGAGTCAGCTTAGACAGAATACCAGATCAAAATTATCACAATTTTTTAGTATCAATTGATTGTGACGATGATGGCAGAATAGAGCTGTAAGAGAAACCGATGATGAAATTTGTGTTGACAACATTGATGCGCTCAACAAAATAATACACGAATGGTCTGTTGCAACAACACCACAGCACAACAACATTGATCAAAACCATGCAAAAGGAGCAGTTGCTCTTAAGCAACAACAGTTTATTTCGCAATAAATGATACAAAAGTAGTTTACTCTTACCAATCGATGATCCAGTTGGAACAACGAACACACTACATCTTTAACTCATCATTTCTATTTTTGTATTCTATTATTCTAATCATTTTAAATTTTTTTATTCTATTATTTTTTTATGTACCTTTTGTAACTAGTTTATTGGATTTTAAATAAATACTGTTAGCTTGTATTTGCACGCGTACCCTTGAAAATCTTTTCGTTGTCTAACATCTCTCTGTATAGTTACTATTCTTGTTCCAGAGACAATACATTTAATTTAGTACGCATAATTGCAAGGCAAAAAAAGGACCTTCAAATTTGTCATATCAATGCTCAAAGTCTTGTAAACAAATTTGATGAATGTAAATACATCTTTGAAGGCTCCGGTTTGGATATTATTTGCATTACTGAAACATGGTTTAATGCTGATAGGCGTACACATGCAGGCGGTGCTGCTATATATGTTTAAAATGCTATCCCTTGTAAAATGCAACGTAAGTCAGATAATGTTAGCGCTGTAGAGTATCTGTTCATTTCGGTTGTAAATGGTTATCAGAAATTACAAGTTGGAAATGTTTATAGACCAAACAGGAATGTTCCTGTTCTATCCTAAATCGGTAAAACAAATTACTTTAGCGGAATATGATTAAGCTTATAGGCCGTAGCCCATTTAGTTATTTTGCTAAAATGTTGCATTTTTCTGGTCTGTTTTGGACAAATAACAGGTTAACATTTTTTGAGTTAAGAATGAATAAAATTCTGCACTCTCAGAGGGCAGAATTTTGCGCCAGTAAAAAAAACGACTTAAGTTTCATCCTTCTAGTGTAGATTGCTCTTTTATTATATGGTACGTTATTATTACATATGATAACAATTATAAAATAGTTATTATTGACCTACTGAATTTTGAAGGACTGAAAATTTTGAGAATTTTTTCAGATATTTTGAAAAAGGTTTAGAGGTCGCTCAAGCTAGTTTTTTCCAAAAAACTAATTCTTCAAAATAATAATTGTGCTTTCTACGCAAAATGAGTGCCTAACTGAAAAATATAATGTTCCAACTATATTATTTGGAAAGTAAAATGTTGAAATTTTATTTTCGTGGGCTGGAAAGAGGTGTTCCGAATGTTTTTCTGTACAGGAGGGTCCAAAAAATAAGTTTATTTTGAAAAATTGTTCTGTTTTTTTTTTTAAACTTTAAATTCTCCAAAGTTTCGCCTTAATATAAAATCTAATGCTTGGTTTTCACTTTGTCATTTTTATGACGACACAAAATTTTATCACCTGAAATATCACCTTAATCTCTAGAACATTTTCTGCATAGCTCCATTTAATAATTTATTTGTTTTTGATTTTCCAAGATTGCCAAATGTAGAAAAAATGTCAACATGTTGTCATTTTCAATTTGATTGACAACAACTGGCCACTCAAAATGACATAGTGAAAACCAAGCATAAGTATACAGCTTTAAACAGTATTCAATTTTAAGTAAATAAAAAAAAAACAAAATTTTGTTAAACAAAAACTCTTCCAATATCGATTTAAAAGACGTATACTCGTAAAAAGCGAATTTTACTTAACAAAAGGAAGAGAAAATGAGGATGTTTAAAACTTTTTAGCATATATTCGTCACATTGAAATTCGTACATAATTTCAACAAAATTTTCGAAAATATTTCCTCATCAATCTTGATAAAATTTAGAAGATTATGTTCCTTACTGCTTGACACATAAAAAGAACTTAAATTCGATATGAATGAACTTAGCATTTATTTATCAACAAGCTTTAAAGTTAAAAAATTTTAACGCGGTTTTTGAACTTTCTCTTGAAGAAGATTAAAATAAAATATTTTTAAGTTATGCCGAATATACTTCGCTATAAACTTTATACAAACTACTACTGCTTATCGACCAGCAGCACTTACGACCACACTTTTAACCAAAAATTATACACATTAAATTCGTTTAAACTTATATCGAATTCGTATGATTTTCGAATAACAATTATTGACATGCGCCCCTGACAGCGGCTGTGACTTTACATCTAGATCATCGATATGCGGCTGCACGGCTATGTTGGCGACTTTCTTGGACGACTGAAGTCGAACCATCGCGACGTCGCACCGTGGGCGATCATGGTCATAAATACAAAAAAGTAAAAGTTTTGATATTGTAAAATATTTTTTTACTACTCGCAAGCGACTGTTCATACATCAGATAAGGAAAACCAAAAAAAAAATCACTTAGATATTTTTTAAATTTTGGTCAGGAAATGGCTTCAAATTTTAACTTTTTTTAATGAAAAAATTTGAAAATATCTGCTGTGCTTACTACCTGTATTCCACTTTTTTTGTTTTTAAAAGAATGGAATTGAAATGAAAAAATTATAAAAATATGATATTTAATGCTTCTTAAACTGAAGTTATTTTTTTATTATTAAAGAAAATAAAATTTTTGTGACTTTTTAAAAATAAGCATTTTTAGTGCATAAAAGCTAAAATCTTTGGAAACTTTAGCAGGTAAAAAAAACATCAAAAACCATCTTTCCAAATTTTTAAAAATGGTATGCATTAATGTATATATTTATAGAAAAATATTGTTGTTTCTACCGGAACTTCTCCAAAAGCAACGCCGTAGATAAGGGGGGTTCAAACCCATGCCCCCTTAGCTATCCAGAATAATTTAATATATTGAACAAAAACACAGATACTCTCAATTTTTTAATTTTGCCAAAACATGAAGATAATTTGAAAATTGTGTATACTTATTTTGGTTAGCAGATATTAAGTTAAATGTAATAAAATATAAATATTTTACTTAATTTTTTCCTTTGTATTGTTGCGAACATACTAACATTTGCAGAACATATGAATACAAATTGAAAAAAATGATTATGAAAAAGGCTGTGAAAGTAAAATGATAACACTATGCGCCACCATTTTGATGATCGATATGCCACTAAAATTTTCTGATAGATATACTACGGAGTTAAATCCAAAAAGCTTTTATCCATCCCGATATTCTCGGGATTGAAAATCTCGGAATGCCGGGATTAGTTCGGGATTGAAAATTTTAAAAAGTAAATAATTCAAAACGTTTTTAATACAATTTTTTATTATATATTACTTGAAACTAAAAAAAGTAAATTAAGTCATTTATAAAGCAACAAAAGCAAAACAAAACACATTAAGGGTATTCACATTTGCGTTGTTTTTTTTAGTGTATTTTACAAACCCCGTGATATTGATACGACACTGTATCTAGCGGTAATTAATTTTTCTGTTGTTTTACATGAAATCTCTTAAACCCAAAAGTGTGGTAATTTTAAGAATCGCAATGATATGTTTAGCGTACGTGATTTTTCAAGTTCCATAAACAACTGATCGGTTGCCAGTTATTATCTAATGGCAAAAATGGAAGAAGCTCATAATGCAAGTCAAACTTTTTTATTCCATGTATTAATAAAATATATCAAATTGGGTAGTTAATTGTTTTGCATAGTAACAAAAAGCTATAGTGGAAGCTTCCCAACCACAAATGCTATTTTAAAGAGTGCTCATAATTGTGGTTTTTAAACATGGCAAAAAAGCCACAATACCACGATACCACACAATTGTGAATACCCTTATTATTAATATACTAAAAAAAACTTAAATATATAATAGTTGTACGATAATCTTAAGCAATTTGTAAGTTTCGATCACAATTGCCTTCAAAACAAAACAAAAGTATTTCTTATGTCAGAATATCTGACAATTTTGAAATACATAATTGACTTCCCGATGTTGCAAATTCTTCTAAAACTTTGCAAAGTCCTTGCTCTAGTGAAAGGTTTTTCTAATTCTATATTAATACCAACTTAAATTGAAATGGTTGCATTTACATGAATATTTGTAATAGAAATTTTTTTCTTTGAAAATCCCGGGCCTTAAAGAGGCTTTAATCGTCCGGGATCCCGAGATTGACTTCCCTAGTATCTACAACTATGCATAAATTTGTTTATCTTTTTTCGTTGCTTTACTTGAATAAATACTTGTCGTCCTGCTCAAATTCGAGCGATTGAATAATTTGTGTATACTTAAAATTAAAATAAATAAAATGTCAAAACCTCTTTTCACTTCGATTGTTAAAATTGCTTAAGAAATTTTGAAAGATCTTAGGCCTTCAGAAAACACTATGGAAATGAAAAAAAAAACACAAACAATTTTTTGCTTCAGTAAACGACTCCCTTTTGAAATAACTATCTACATAGTTGGCGGAAAAGAGTTTTTTGTGATTTTTTTCTCGTGGAATATAATTGTCTTGATTTTATGATATGCATTCCTCAAACTACAAGAATATTTATAAACTATATCTATGTATAAAAATAGTTATTTAACTAGTAAGGAATGGTCTTCAACTGGGCCGAAGCTAAAAAACACCACAGCAGCTAATATTCGGGTAAGTATATTCGAAATTTTGAAGGTTTTGTTATATTGATGACGTCACTTTGTATAAATGATAGGCGTGGTTTTCTTTCAACTTCTCCAAAAATCAAACTCAGAAAACATTTGAAGTATTAAAGTTGCGCATGTTTTGTATTGAATTAATTGTTGAGAATCTATGAAGATTCTACTACTTTGATGACGTCATTTTGTATGGGAGGTAGGCGAAGTTTTCATTAGATTGTGCCAAATTTCAAACTCAGAGTGGATATTAAAAATTAAAACATATATCAAGAAGTTTAAGTCTGCATATTATTTTGTTTTGTAAAGATATTTTACCATTTTTATAAAGCTTCTTTGTAAGGGAGATAGGCGTGGTTTTCATCCGATTTAGTTGAATTTCATACTTAAAGCTGATATTAAATATCATATGCAAAATTTCAAATCCATATATGAATTTTTGTGAAATTGAAATAGATTTTACTGTTTTGATAAAGTCCCTTTGTATGGAAGCTAGGCATAGTTTTCATCTGATTTTGCTCATTTTTGAGCTTGGCTTGTTTTTTTCAGAAACAAGCTGAAGTATCAAATTTCATTACGATAGCTTTAAAATCACGGCTGTAATCGCGATCACAGACTGACAAACGGACAGACAAACATCGACTCGGGTGGTGATGCTGATTAAGAATATATATACTTTTCAATACCTACCACGTCTCCTTACGGCGTTACAAACAGAGTAACAAAAAAATTTGTATTTGAAGTGAGCGTGTCTGTAAGCAGATTTGATCCAAACTGATGTATATTTCATATTTAAATGTACAAGCACTCCTACCAAATTTTAAAGCTCTAGGTTTTTTTTACTATTTTAAAAAAAATTCTTATGGAAGGTGAGCGTGTCTGGATGGATTTGATCCAAACTTATATAAATTTTATATACAACTCTACAAAGCACTCATACCAAATTTCCAGTCTCGAGATTTATTTTTACTATTTTCTGTGGGCGTATTTGATCCAAACTTATATATATTTAATATTTAACTCTACAAATCACTCATTCCAAATTTCTAGTAGGTTTATTTTTACTGTTTATGGCCAAAACTTGTATGAAGTCCTCCCACTGTGCGTCGTTGGCATCTGCCGCACACTCATGCTTTATTTACCCGATTTACGTGTCTCGAATTCCAAATTATGTTTAAAACGCATACGCAGAAGCACCATGGACAAAAAGCATGGCATTTTTCGGGGGCCATCTGCCGTGAGTATAAAAAGCAGCGAATTTTTAGAAAAATTATGTCAGTTCACTTTTAATCAACATACAGTGAGAAGCTAATAACTAATCCTAGGCCCACAATGAGTCCACTTATTGTAAGTATCATCATCATAACCATTCAACGGTTTACCATTTAAGGATTTATTTAAACGCGTGGACTACGTTTTTGGTTTCGAGTAGTGTAATAGACAATTTTAAAATGTTTACTTTTGGTATTTTCCGATTTTAAGTTGATGTTTTGAAAGAAGCTTCCGCTCTATCGCACTTTTTTACGAAATTAATTTTAAATCATATGTGATTTCTTTAGATTGCTGCAGTTCTTTCCACCTTGGCGATCTCCGCAAACGCAGGACTTGCGCCGTTTGCTGCTCCTCTGGCGGCAGCGCCATTTACCTATGCTTCGTCACCCTTACATTATGCTGCTGCTCCATACACTGCTGCTGCAGCTGCTTACCATCCAACTGCTTCGTACGTCGCCGCACCAGCACCATACATTAGATCTTTTGCCGCTCCAGCACCAGTCGTTGCCGCACCAGCACCACTTGTGGCCAGATCATTTGCCGCTCCAGTTATTGCTGCACCAGCACCACTTGTGGCCAGGTCATTCGCTGCTCCAGCACCAATTGTTGCTGCTGCTCCAGTTGCTGCCGCACCCGTTGTAGCTGCCAGATCCGTTGCTGCCCCCCTTGAAATTGTCGATGCTCATCCACAATACAAATTCGCCTATGATGTTCAAGACACTTTGACTGGAGATTCAAAGACCCAAGAAGAAACCCGTGATGGCGATGTTGTTCGCGGTTCGTACTCGCTCATCGAACCCGATGGTTCCCGTCGCATTGTCAACTACTACGCCGACTCCATCAATGGCTTTAACGCAGTCGTACAAAAAGACGTTCCCGTAGCTGCTGTTTCTCCAGTTGTAGCCGCCAAGACAGTTGCTGCTCCATTAGTAGCCGCTCCAACTCCAGTTTTTGCCAAGTCTTTTGCCGCCCCCATCGTAGTCTAAACCTTTACCGATACTGCCGATACATTTTACCTTTAGCTATCATAATGTCAAAGAAGAAACCTTCTACGGAGTTCGGATAGCAGCAAGCAATAAGCGGACTTTCACTTGTACAAAAAGTTGAAGAGCCAACATTGTTTTTGTTGTAAAATAACTTTCATCATCATTAATCTGTTTTTAAATAAAAAAGGATCAAATATTAAATATGTTAAGCATTTTTTACTTTACGCATCCGAAAGACAAGTTTAGAATTGCTACGAGTAACTAAGAATCGATATAAAGATATGGATCATATAAAGAATCGGAAGGAAAGAAAAACCAATCCTAAAACTATGCTCGCTTTTGTTTTAAGACAAAGAAACTCCCAACTATGTAACGCAAAACATCGCACCGCAACTACAAAAGGGAAACAAACTGCATTGTATTTCGGTTAACTTTATATAAAACAAGGATACTTGCAAATGAGTGGTGGCAGGTAGCCTACTGGGTAGAGTGCGTTACTCGTATGCTTAGGAATCGCGATAGCCCGGGTTAAATCCGCAACTCAGAGAGAATTTTTCCAATTGAATTAATATTTATTTTAAGCTGCCACTTCACTGAAGACAATGACAAACCTTATAGAGAACTTCAGCCGTGCGGAATCGACATAAAGCACGAAGGACCAATTCTCGACCATTTGTGTTCAAACTATTAGTAACACGTAAAACACAATTGATCAATAGAAACTCGATCAAAGTCCTTTCAAAGGCTAAAACAGCCAATTCGTTTTCTTTTTTCGAAATGTTTAGTAAAAATGCATTTTAAAGGAGGTTTTAGGCAAAAGCGATTAGAATTAAGGCATATTTTAGAAGATGTTTTCTAATGAAGTTTATTATTACATCCCTGCAGTGAAAAATTGTAATAGTTATGAATTTAACTAGTTAACTCACTAGATAAAATAAAACTTGTAAAAAAAATACTAGATGTTAAACTAGTGAAATTTTACTAACCAAAATGTTACTAGATAATTTACTATCTGTATTCCAGCTCATGGGCGTCCGCAGGGAGATAGGATGGGAACTCTCCCCTCCTAGGCGATGAAAATTTTTTACATATCTTCATTTTAAATCAAAAAAGACATCATTTTAAATTAAAAAATTTTAAGAGAGAAGCAAAAAGGTTTCTAATTGTAAGTTGCGCTTAAACTTAGGGCTTTAAGAACTTTGTTAATAAAAATGTCGTTTTTAGTTATAGAAGTGTAAAATTTTACAAAACATGTATTTTGATAAAGTGCATCATAATCAATCAAAAAGTCGATTTTGCATTTTTTGTAACTTTCGGCTTTTTTGATTTCATATGACGATATGTTCATCATGTGTTAAATATATTTTGAAGAGAATACAAAAATACTTTTTTAAGGATAATTTGTAAATAAAGCTGATCTAAGCCCTTCATTTTTAAATCCTATGTTGTACCCGTTGCTGTAAGGACGTGTCGATATTTCGCGTTTTTGTCGCGATTTGTGACAACGCACTCACGTTTTCTTTCGCAGAAGTGGCTGAAAAAATACTGAATTTTGCATGTATTAAATACATTTATTTATTTATTTAAATGCTTCAATTATTATATTTATGTATTTAAATGATTAAATGCATGCAGTATTTTTAGCCACGTTTGCGAAAAAAAATTGATAGCGGTGTCTCAATTGCGACAAAAACGCGTATTATGATCACTACCTAATAAGTAACGATACCATTTAATTTACCCTTGTTTCACAAACACTTTATAATACGTATTCTTAAATAAGAAAATGTTTTCTACGAATTTTATTCTTAACTTTTAGCCACGAATAGAATTCGTAGAATGGACGTAGTTTGGTACACATTTCGAATATTTTATTCATATTAGTACAAAAACAAATGAATATTGTACGAATACATTTACGAATGATCCTAATACCTAGTTACGAAAAAACCCTTTGTTCAGCTGGTGTTTGAAATGCGGTTCTTTAGGTTATGGGCCACGTACTCGTCCAGTAGGCTACGGCCACCTTGCAATCACACATTTCAGTTGAAAGTTTTTAAACTCAACTAAAATTTCGTACCTTCTACGAATAATGAGTTCTATCAACCTACGAATGAGTTTTTTAGTAAATACTACGAATATAATGAAAGAAATTACAAAGTTTAATTTAAAGTTATTCCTACGAGAAATTGACGAATGTTAAGGAATGATATCCCTTATTAGTTCTTCCGTTCTTCGTAGCAACAGATAGCAAGGAGCATTTAATTCAATAACGGGTATAAACTTTGACGATAAGCAAATTTATGTTTCAAAGTCAAACATAAAAAGTAAATAAATTTAATAAAAAAAATAAAGTTATCCAAAAAGTCGGCTCGATTTTCTATCAGAAAGATGATCCAATTTTAAGTTTTTTTTTTTAATTTTTCGTAAACTTAATAAAATGACACACAATCCTGCAGCTTTTAAATTAAGCAAGAGCAACGCGAGAGCAAAACTTCTGATTCAAAAGCGAAAGAAAAAATTAGGAAATTTAATACAGTAGGCCAATTTTGGATCGAGGACTAATTTTTGAAAAAAAAAAATCTTATATGATATTAAGCAAGCGATTTTACATTAAAATTTGTTATAGTCGAAAGTTTTTTATGACATAAACGTAAATAGAAAACTCGATTTAAAGCAACCATTTTTTACTTCTTAAAATTACATTATTTAACGGCGCCCACCAAGTTTGAGTGTTTACTGGACTTTTTTCCGCATCACGTACTTATATTAAACCAGGATTCAGAATCAAGCCTTGCAGGGAGGTTCTGAAATATGTTAAGAAAATGTATGAAACCCAAAACAAATCGAATAAACATGTACCACTTTATTTATTTATTCATACGTTTCGAATTAAAAAACAAAAACTCATTTTTCAATTCATTCAGATAATAGGTATGTTTCCGTACTCGATTGCAGGACCTTGCAAGCGGCTAGAATTGATTCATGTTGGAAAAAGAAATAAGTACATTCGTGTCAATGCGGTGTGAGATCCGGCGAAAAATATCTTCCTTAGCATGCGGGAAATATTTCAAAAATAGCGACAACTCAAATTTTTAATTTTTGATATGGATTTTGACTTCCAAAGTCCAAATCTTAAAAATTTCAGTCCGCTCGAAATTGGTTTAGGAGTTAAAGGCTTCCAAAGTTAAAAAATGGCCTAAAAATGTAGTTTTTTTTCAGTTTTCCAACAAAAAAAAATATTTAATAATGGGAAATTTTTGTATTCTTATTTTAAAAGTTGAAAACTTGAGGACTCAATAGTATATAATGCGATTTCATATAAGGATATAGGCCTCACATTATTTAATTTATTAAACTATTAAGAATATTTGCTTTAGCAAAAAATTACTGAAATGTATTACATGACAAAAAAATTAATGCCCCTATCACCGCCTGCGAATCGAACAAAAATTAAGTCGAATTCGCCAAGTTCGTATCACTGTTCGCGAACTTCCCTAATGTGATTCGACTCAAACGTCAAAAACAGTGGAATAGAAATATTGGTGGTATCACTGTTCGCGAATTTTTTAAATGTGATTCGACTTTAACGTCAAATACAGGCGAATAAAAATATTTGGTGACGACCTGGCAGATAAGATATTTGCTGCACACAAAATTTAACAAACAAGTTGAAAATAATTGGAAAAGGTAAGTAATTTGCATTATTTTTATTTCTTTACTGCTTTTCTTTGATTTTAAACAAATTTTTATTTATTTTTAGATGAAAAAAACCAACAGCCGGCAGTTCCATAAAATGGTGCAGCTAATGCAGCAGAATCCTAATGTAGCAACAGGCTTAGCGAAATTCGGCTCCACAAAACAAAGCCACAAGGAGGCATGGCAAAGCTTTGCCGTTGAATTAAATTCCCTGGGACCTCCTTTACGCAAAGGAAAGGAATGGCATGAGGTGAGCTCTTATTTAACACTATATAAAAAAGGTACCTACAAACTAAAATTATAGGTTTGGCTGGACTTCAGGCTGAAAACCAAAAAAAAATTGTCAGCAATCCGAAGGAAGCAACCGAGACTGGTGGAGGGCCCAACAGACAGCTCAGCCTTTCACCGTTGGAGCAGGCTGTCGATGCTCTCCTCAACTTGAGGCATACTGCGGCCCCCAGTGGGCTTACTTTTGGCGACAACATAGTCGACGCAACTGTCTCCCTGTCTCCCGCAAGTGCGACAATACCAACGTCCGAAAATCTACATAGCCTTTCAGAAGATATAGCTGATGACGAAGAGGAGGTGGAGGAGAAGGTCGTAGACGAAAATATTCCACCAAATAGGAGATCGAAAAGGCAAATAGCGTTCGATAGAGACGAGGAGCGCATCAATATTTTAAAAAAGCAAACAGATGCTCAAGCGGAGTTGTTGCTTAAAGCTAAAAATATAGAAAAAGATCTGCACGACATTGCAAGATATACTCGAAAAATACACGATTTGAAGAGTGAAAAAATAGCTATTTTAAAAACAAAAGAAAAAAGAAAAGAACGCGAAATGTTTGAGGCAACTCGTCGCCACAAAGAAAATCTTGAGCTCCAATTACAAATAATTGAAATTAAAAAACTAAAATATGGAGCAAGGTAAGCACACTATGTCGTGTAGATTATTTTCTATACTTTTCGCTGTTTGCAACAACTCCGCTTGAGTATATGTTTGCTTTTTTAAAAATACATTACTTTTTACAATGCATTGAATGCGTCGAATGCATTATATTAATGCATTTATTTATGAAATGACTGATTTATTTTTTTTAATTATCTTATTTTATTTTTATGTAATAACTAATGGACTTATTTTATTTTTTTTTTTATTTTAGATATGTAAGTATGTAATGTAAGGAATGAAATAGAAAAAATTAATAGAAAAAAAGCAATGAATTTAAAAACATATATGTGATAAAAGCAATAAATGTGATAAAACTAATAAATTTGATAAAATTAAATGAAAATATTTTCTTTCAAGCACAACGTTCAATGCACTGCAATTCCAAACGAATGAGTCGAGCTTGATCCGGGAAAACTGGCGTCAACAGACCTTATAACCATATTGTGGTCACAAGCCTGCATATTAAGAGGTTAGAAATTGAAATCAATGTCATAATATATAACTTACGATCATTGCATTTATGCTGAAGTAACCCTTTCTGTTTAAATAGTGGTGTTTTGCTTGTGCTGGGGCAACAATGCCAATATGCGTTCCATCGACGCAGCCGATAACTCCCGGGAAGCCAGATTTAACGTAGAAAGCATTCCTGGCCTGTGTTTTCTCTTGTTTCGTCATGGTTATTCTTATAGAGACAGGACAACGCTTGGCTTCAATAACACTCACGATTTCCTTTAAAATTGTGGACACCGTTGATTGCGCAAGACCCAGTTCATAGTCGTTGCCAACACTCTTTTGGTAACTACCGTCAGCAAAAAAGCGAAGAGCAGTAGCTAACTTTAAAATTGGAGGACTCGCACAGCTTCGAAATGACTGCATCGATTCTTCAATATTCTCCAAAACAAATACGAAGGCTTCTTTGTTAAGCCTAAAATAAGATTGAAACCTAAAAGAATTTACTATTTCACTGCATATCAAGCGGACATATAGAGATACTCACAGGCTGTCAGGAACTTCTAGCGGATTAGATTTGTCTCTAATGCTACGTCGTAGTCTGCACAAAGTTTCGGGTTCTTCATAATCTCCAAAAAATAGATCTGTGCTGCTAATCATTTTATAGTTTGCTATTTTAACAATAAAAAACAATTTTTTACCGAAATTTAAGCTAAAACCTTTTATTTGTATTTATCGCGGCTTAATTGAACTTTGAGGTTTGACTTTTGACGTTTCTAAGCGAATTTTTATGTTTTCTGCTTTGGCAGCACCGTATCTGAGGCGAATAAGTAGGTTCGCAAACCGTACCACAAAAAGAAAAATTCGCCAAATGATTCGATTCGACTGAAGCATTCGATACGCAGACGGTGGCATAAATAAAATTTTTAAATATTTAGAACATGATACGAAAAAGATTTTTACACAATCTTTAAAATATATTCAATTTTCTTATGTGTACAAGCGGGTGTAGTGTGCGCATCATGTTTACAAAATGCGTACCAAAAATAGCATTATATAGGTTACATTTTTTTATGTTTATTCTAGATTCCTTTGTGCCTAGAAAAATGACCTAGAAACTGCAGAAAATTACCTAAAAAATTACCTAGAAAACGCAAACAACTACATAAAAATAAACTTCTGCACTGAGAAGAGGAACATATTTAAAAGACATTTAAAAGTTTTATCTCCTTAATATTTCAGTAATAGGGCATAAAAATAAAGTTAATAAAAACTACCATATCCTGAGCTTTTATCTTTCCGTGTCATCTTTCATACCCGTCCGTCAATTTCACCACACTCGGAGCTTTTTTTTCACCGAGGTCTATAAATAAAGCTACTCCTTTTTCTAGAGGTAATTTCTTCGATTGAAGGAACTCTATTGTTAAAGGAATAAGTTTACAAATTTGCATTTTTCTATTTTTTAGTGTGAAAAAACGAAAAAAAATTCTCTTAAAATTACACTAAAATGACCTAAAAATCCGAAAAATGCTCTAAAAATTAAAAATGTTCAAAAATTACAATAAAATAACTTAAAAATCGCTAAAAATTACTAAAAAATTACCTCAATTTAGTAAAAATTACCTGAAAACTAAAACCGATAAAAAACGATGAAAAATAACGAAAAAATGCCCTGAAAACTTTTCGTATTTGGAATTTTGGAAGCATAAGTGGATGTTCTAAATAACCAGAAAATGTCATAGAAGCAGCAGAAAAAAGGCAGACCGATTTAGGCGGCCAAAATTATTTTATTCGATAAAAACCGGCTATTATATAACATACAAATTTTTTTTTGCTGATTTTCGTACATTTAATGGCGCTATACGTACTTTAAAACTGTGAAGTGAAAATGTTGTTATTTTAAAGAAATTAAATACTTTGAAAAAAAATTTTAAATGCTCTCTTACCTCCAAAAATCAATACGTTGAAAAAAAACTAACTGTAAATGAAACTTCATTTAATGCTCTTTGATATGGTGTTAACTTCTCAGAAATATCTGTTTACAAAATTTACGAGGGTCGTTCAAAAAATATATTACTTACAAATCGTGACTTTGACTGCGTACAACAGTACGAAAGATCATTCCAAGATCAAAGTTCATTATGAAAAATGTGTATCTGTTTATTGTGCATAAAAATTTTTATGCATTTTAAGAGCGTTAAACTGTTATTTTAAGAGATATAGAGTAAATAAGCAGGGTACCATTTTTAAGCCGTTTTTGGGCGTTTAACCCCAAGGGGGCCTGCGTTTTTTCCACAACCGAAGTCCAATTTTTTATGCAGATCTTATTTTTAAGCCTCAATCTAACAGAAAATGGGCGGGGAGCGAACAAAAGCAGAAAAAGGCACATATAGGTACTCTTATGTGCATAAAGTACAATTATATATTTTCAATAATATTTAACCTTTTTTTGATGCGACCTATCATAAAAATGACTGTAAAAAATATGCGAAACTCCGCATTTTGTTTAGTTTTTGCCCAAATGTGGAATGAGTGTTACAATATAACTTAAAAGTTTAAATAAAAGTTCATCTTTTAAACATTAAAAAAAATCCTAAAAACACCTCAAAATGTGTTTTAAAAAATTCCATCAAGCCGATTGAACTGAAATTTTAATACGTTATTATATATGCCAATGGCTCTCGCAGGTAGTAGAATTGTACATTTTAATTAATTTTTTCTTAGTTTTCTCCCGATTTTCCACAAAAAAGACACGATTTTTTAAAATTGCTATTAAGATGTCCGCCATTTTAATAGTTTTTATTGAAAATATTTAAATAAACAACCTGGCAGAATGACAAGTCTACGGAGCAATATTCTATTTAAACTATTTTTATTAAATTACTTCAAGTGCCGTTATCACCCGGGCCAGCAAAACACCTTTTTTTTTTTTGTCCATTTTGGACATACAAAAAGAAAATTGTAAAATAAAAAGTGTTTTTTGTACAATTTGAGATGTTTATAAAACCATATAAAAATATTTAAACGATCGTATTTTATTTTCTTATAAAAAAAATCATTCCGAAATAAACCTTGAAAATTAGGGCAGAGTACCGGACTACATCCTTAATTCAACACAATTATTCGAAGTTATATTCAATTTAGTTTGTATAAGATAAATATGCAGCTTTTTAAAAATCCGCTTAAAAATAGAAATCTAAATATACCCTGTAGGAAAATCAACTAATTTAAAAGTAGTTAAAATTCACACAGCTAGTTAAAATTCTGACTTTTTTCCATAGAACGAACTAACTATTTTGTATGGTGATGTCCGCTAAATAAGTAAGTTGAATTTCGTCTGCATATATTTTCAACTACTTGTTAAATAAGTTAAATTTAAACTATTTTTTAATTACTTTAAAATAAATCATTTGAAAACTAGTTAATATTCCACTTACTGAAGATGAATTTAAAAGCATAACAATTTTAAATTTCTATGCATCAAAGTGATCATTATTTCATTGTTTTGAAAAAAAAAAATACATAAATTCGTATTTATGAATTTAAAAAAAAATATAAGCTAAAATTTGGTTTTTTTTTTAACCACAAAAATTGTTCTAGAGTTCAAACTAATGCAGCTATGTGGATGTTTAATAGTTCATTTTAAGGCTGAAACAAACAGCTTCAATGTGGTATGCAACACAAAATAATTTTTAATTTTGTTTTAACCGTTACAGAAACTTTATTTTTTGAATAAAAAAAATACTCCATTTTTAATAATTTTGTTATATATATATATATATATTGTTTGTATATATTATTGCTTTGTATATGTTTTGGATGAGTTCATGAGAAAATGATTTTTTTCAGCAAAAAAATGAGAAAAAAGTGTAAGATTTCATTTTTTTAAGCAACAAAATAGCTATAGATCTTAGTCCAAACAAGCTATGTAGATGCTTAATATCACATTTTAAAGGTAAAATAAACAGCTTTAATTTGATATACAACACAATGTAAAATTATTGTTTTTAACCGTTACCGAATTTTTATTTTTTTTTAATAAAAGCAATCCATTTAAAATTTTTTTTTATATGTGGTTTGTATATATTTTGGCTAGCAGTAGTCAAAACTTCATGCTGGGACGGCGATGGGTTCATGAAATATAATTCTTTTAACAAAAAAAAAAACAAAAAAATGAAGAACTCTTTTTAAACACAAAAATAGTCATAGATGCTAAATCAAAACGCTATGATGTATAATAGCCCATCTTTAAGGTAAAATTAAGAGCTTTAATTTGATATACAACACAATGTTAAATTTTTTTGTATATTTTATACGGTTATATTGTATTTATACAATATACGGTTACAAATAAATTTAAAAAATGTACCTTTTTATGTCAGTATTATTTATTATATCGGAAAATGTGAATTGAATGAATTAAATTATAAATAAACTACAGAGCGTGAAGGAGTATGAGTGGATATGTATGGAAGTTTTTCTTTGATTTCCCAATAAACATTTACCTTGGAGATCGGCTTGACCTCAAGTGGAGCTCCAGTTCGTTTCTCCAATCTCCAGTGCTGGATATCAACTTGACCTCCACTTGAGATCCAAGCCATTCTCTAGAAAAATGGACCTTCGATCTCCAGTTGAAATAAGGCTGGATGTGCACTTGATTTTTTACCACCTATTTCCCTGTCCTGCGCTCGCTTACAGACGGTACAAAAATTTGGGCTTTTCTTTCATGAGCTTAAGGACCTGTCCACTAAGTAAAGAATCCCAAATTAACATTCCTTGCTTTTTTCTGTTTTGTACCACTTTGTTATCTATTAGAAGTGGGATTCAAGACCTCAGTTGTCTAAACTTGGTAAATCGCAGATTAGTACGAGGGTCTTTTTGTTACTTTTATTTATTAAACCGCCTAGTTATAAAAATTTTCCCTTACTGTTATTCTCGTTTAAAAAAAAAATAAATTCAAGTTCCTTACAAGGCTTTTTTCTCTTATTTCAGTGAGATGCCTACAGAATTTTGGACTCTTTCTAATCACGAAAACGTTGCACGTATGCGTCTTAAACTGGAACCCCAACTCTATCCAAAAACTCATGAAAATGCAGCCAACCTGCGAGACAACACTTCCAGTGCACACGATACAAAGTCTGGACAAACAAAATTATGTGCAAAAAACAATAAATAATTTGTTGTTTTTTTTTTTATTTGACAGAGTTCTATCGGAATTTGATTCTACAATAAAAAATGCTGTAGTGCGTGATTTTCTTATTGATGACGAAAACTTGCTGCTGGAGGAAGAGCTGCGGCAATCGTTAGAAGCGCAATCACAGCAAGATGTTCCTCTGGAGAAGTCCGTTATTTCGCAGGATTGCGAACTCATCACTTTGATGACTAAAGTTAAGGGTAGAATTGAAGTCAATCAAACACTATTCACATTTGTTGATCTAAGCCCGCCCACAGAAGAAGGCTCCAAAAATGACTTTCGGTGCGATCTGCAAAATCAATTTGAGTCTTTTTGTAAAAATTTGATTGAAAATATTCTATTTTCTCCACAGCTTCACGATAAGTAAAATACGCGAGGTGCATTTGCGGAAATATAATTTGCGACGTAGTGCTTTGGAAATTTTTTTGGTGGATCAGACTAGTTATTTTTTAAATTTTACAACTAAGGTTTGTTGCTCTAGATGTCGTTGTGCACGCTTTTGTTGTAGCTATATCTAAATTTTAGACAAGAAATAAAATTTTCACAAAAATCCTCAGTCTTCAGCCGCCAAACATACTCTACGGTTCGGGAAGATCTCCGGCTGAATTACTGCGGGCATCTGGACTAACCCAAAAATGGGTTAATAGAGAAATATCCAACTTTGAGTATCTTATGTACTTAAACACCATTGCGGGTGAGTCAAAAATAAATATATTTGGTAGTTCTGTTGTTTTTATTGAATATTCCAAGGGCGCTCATACAACGATCTGAGTCAGTATCCTGTCTTTCCATGGATTCTTGCCGACTACACAAGTGATATACTTGACCTGACAGATCCGAAATCATTTAGAGATCTTTCGAAACCCGTTGGTGTGGTAAGCAAGCCTATCAAAATCATCTCGAAAAAGGGTTAATTAACATCACAAAAAATTGCAGATAAATCCCAAAAACGAAGCGGAAGTGCGCTCCAAATACGAGTCATTCGAAGATCCTTCTGGCGCCATTCCCAAATTTCACTACGGAACTCACTATTCTAACTCAGGCGGTGTGTTGCACTACTTGCTACGCGTCGAACCATTTACTTCGTTACACATAGACCTGCAGAGTGGACGATTCGACGTCGCCGATCGACAATTCCATTCCATTCCGCAGACATGGAAACTGTTAATGGACAATCCTAATGATGTAAAGGAATTAATCCCTGAGTTCTTCTATTTTCCCGAATTTCTTAAAAATATGAATAAGTAGGTTCTGTGATCTTGCTGTTAACAAGTTATGTAAGTAATTTTTTATGAGTTCAGATTAGATTTGGGATACTTGCAAATAACAAAAGAAAAAGTGGACGATGTCGTGCTGCCACCTTGGTCAACAACGCCAGAAGAGTTCATTGCAATTCACAGAAGAGCACTTGAGTCGGAATATGTTAGTCAAAATCTTCATCATTGGATTGATTTAATTTTCGGGTAAGCTTATGCTGCGGTAAAATGACATTTGAAAACAATTTGAAAAATATTTTGGAAGACATATTATTTAAATTAATTCTAAATTTAAATAAGATTAAACGATTTAAAACTAGAGAAATATTTTTAGAAATTTAGAAACTATAAATGCCAGATTCGATTATTTCTTGTATTTTATTTGTTTATGGAGTATTTCTTCCATTGTTTAAAATATTCTCAAATGGTGAAGACAAATTAAATCAGCAGATCAGCTCGGCGGTTGACACAAAGGTTACAAAAGGATATACTATATGTCCACAAATTTATTATAACTTTACGTCTAACACATTCATCACTGTTGCGTTCACCGGTCTTTCACTTCATAGACGCCATTCCATCGGATCCGAAAGGGTTGAATTTGGACTCTTTTGAAAAGATCTTCTTTCTCCAACCAACTGTAGGTCAAATTTCGTGTTGTTTGGCCCATTTTAGACAATTTTTGCGCAATTTTGTTGTTAACACGGTCTTTTTGTCAGGTCGTTGAGCGCATAAATGTACCTCCTTAAATCTTCCTCGGACAGCTATAGTGTTGATTTCGAATCCACCACTTACAATAAACTCACTTCTAATATATTCTGCAGTTTGAAGCCGATCTCTCAGGTCTCTCTCATAGAGCCCGATTTTATGATCTTTCAACTTTTTTATTAAAGCTGACGAAATCTCTAATTGTATCAGCACCAAAATACATGAAGTTAATGACAGCGCACACTTGAAGCGAAGCACATTGATAGCGAACGCGACACACTTTGGAAATTAAAATTAAATGCTTAGTATGATTATTATACGCAGTTACCTTTTTTAAGATGAGGCCATTTCTTATTCGAAATAAAATTTGCTGACACTTGCTTCGAACCATCGCGAAGCACTGATAAGACTGATAAAAAGATTCAGGTGCAAGAACGCGACATTAGAACAGCAATGAGAGCAAAATAAAATGTTACCGCTAATGGAGCTTTATTTGGTCTTTTTAACTTTTTATACTCCCGCGCGCACTGCGTTAGCTTTGTCACTCCGGTTGTAACGCCGTAAAGTGTATATATTTTTTATCAGCAGCATCAACTCCTGAATCGACTTAGCCATGTCCGTCTGTCGACACGATTACAGCCACAATTTTTAAGCTATCGTAATGGCTATTTTGAATATGTTTATTTTAAAAAAAAATCAAGCTCACAGACAAAGTTACTTTATCAAAACGGTAAAATCTCTTGAAATGACACAAAAATTTATAAATTGGCTTGGAATTTTTGAAGCGAAGCTTTTACGCCTTGTTTTGTGATTTGCTTGAGTGAAATCTCAAAAACGCCTTTTTCCAAATTTTTTTCTTTTTTATTACAGGGTCCGCCATCTAACGTTTTTTTTTCAACTAGTGCTTATTTCTTGAATGGTAACACTTAGCTCATGTCTGATTTGACACATAATTAGTTTTATCCTTCCGCTGAACGAATATGGTTGTGTATATGCTTGAACAACGCTGGGAAATATTGCGACATTACTTTGAAAATCATGATGCCGATTTTGCCAAAAAAATCATCTTTTCAGATGAAGCTCAGTTTGATCTTGGTGGGTATGTAAACAAGCAAAATTGTCGCATTTGGGGCACAGAAAACCCGCACGCATACATTGAAAAGCCGCTGCACCCAAAACGAGTCACTGTTTGGTGCGGATTTTGGTCCAGAGGCATAATTGGGCCATTTTTCTTCGAAAATGAGCAAGGAGTGGCCGTTACAGTCAATGGCGATCTTTATCGGGCCATGTTGAACGAAGTTTTGTTCACAAAAATTGAAGAGGAGGATATTGGTAGCATTTGTTTTCAACAGGACGGCGCTACGTGCCACACAGCGAAAGCTACACTCGATGTTTTGCGCCCTGTTTTTGAAGATCGCATTATCAGCCGCAGAGCTGATATCGTTTGGCCACCTCGGAGCTGCGATTTGACACCGTTGGACTATTATTTGTAGAGTGCCCTCAAAGATAAGTGTTACGCCGACAAGCCAGAGACAATTGACGATTTAAATGACAATATTCGTGAAGCCATTGGTGAAATACAGCTGCACACAATCGATAATGTGCTTAAAAATTGGACCGATCGTGTAGGCTACTGCATGGCCAGCCGAGGCAGCCATTTAAATGAAATTATTTTCCATTAATAACCGGAAGGATTGTACTTTCAAATAAAAAAAGAAATTTGAGAAAATATTTAGTAGTTTTTTTTTATAGAATTTTCAAAAAAAAAAGTTATTTGGCGGGCCCTGTAGAATTGTTGTTTTTACTTGCGTCTATTACAAGAGGATATAACACAGCGTTGCCATATTCACAGTTTTAAGAGTAAATTACAGTTTTTTGAACAGGCTTACAGTTTTTTTAATTAACTCTTCGTGAAAATTATAGTTTTTTTTTTAACCCATCCGCGGACAAGACGGCATATGCCGTCAAGTTTAGAGCTAAAATAGGGACAAGACGGCACATACCGTCAAAAATGTTTTAAATTTTTGTGTCAAGCTGGTAACTCCCGCAGCAAAGTTAATGTTAAATTGTGGTTTGCCAATATAAGTGTGTCTGTAAATTTTCGTCCACTTAAGTCTATGTGTAATAGAAAAAAAATAACGGTCAGTTAGATTTGCATAAACATGTTGCAATCATGTTCACATCAGCAGAAGCAAGACGGGAAATCCCGTTATTTTTTAGTTCATTTTCGGTTTGTGTCCAGTTGGATCTACTGCGTTGCGAAAAGTAGAAGCAAATAAATTTGGTGATAAAGGTGAGTAAATTTTAGTGTGGAAAAAACAAAAATCGATCCACTTTTTTATTAAAATAAAGTTTTAAGTAAATAAATGAAGAAATGTGCTATGTGTGCTGCGAATATTTGCAGGAAAAATGGACGAATACAGCAAAGAGAGAAATAGAATTTTGAGATTGTTCCAAGAAATTGATTCTGGCGATGAATCTATATGCGATCCTTTTAGCGATGACGGAGAGTATGGCAGCGATCCAGATTATGAGCCAGAAGAAGAAAATTCCAACGAAACCCCCGGAAAAGAAGGAAAACATACTTGCAGTAAGCCTCAGGCTTCACGTATGCGTGTAAATCTGGAATTACCTGAGAATGAAATGCTATCGGATGATATAGATGGAAATACCCTCGAGTGTAATGATGGTGGCTCTGATAATAGTTCAGATTCAGAAGAATATGAAGAGCAACGTCCAGCGATAGAGTCTGAAGAAGAGTGGTTGAAAAACACCATAGAAGTACCTCATTTTAATTTTGATATAGCGAACTGTGGAGTGAAAATCGGTGTTGGTGAGAATTGTACTCCGAGGAATATTTTTGATGAAATTTTTACGTCGGACATAATAATGAAATTGGTAAGCTCAACGAATATTTATGGGTCCAACCTACAGTTAAATAGTCGTCCACATACTCGAAACACACGTTTCAGTACTTTTAAGCCCACAAGCAGTGAATAAATGTTTAAGTTCCTGGGTCTTTGCTTGCTTCAAGGACAAATCAGGGCGCCTAAGATTCGAGATATGTTTTCAAGTGATCCTCTTTATTATCATCCGGTATTTCGTCACACAATGATTGGTCGTAGATTTGAAAAGCTGTTACGCTGTTTGAGTTGCTCCTCTGAAAGAGACGATAAAACAAAACTAAAAAAAATCAAGCCTTTGCTGGATCTTTTTATAAAAAGTTTTCAAAAAGCCTTTTATCCTGAAGAGTACCTAGCTTTGGACTTATCACTTTTACTATTTCGTGGACGACTTCATTTCCGGCAATATATAAAAGGTAAAAAGGCTAAATATGGAATTAAATTGTTCGAGCTTACAGCAAGCGATGGGTATGTTTTGAATATCGAAATATACCAAGGAGCTGCAGACAACATTCAAAAGTCAAAAGTTGGAGATATTGTTCTGCGTTTGATGTCTCCATATCTCAACAAAGGTCATCATCTCATTATGGACAACTATTACAACAGCGTCGATCTCTCTAAGACTCTGCTATCCTACAACACGTACGTTACAGGCACACTACGAGCAAACCGTAAAGGAAATCCCAAAGCTGTTACGGGTGCTAAACTTTCCAAAGGGGAACACATATGGCGGCGTCAAGGTCAAGTTTATGTATCTAAATGGCGTGATAAGCGAGAAGTACTTTGCATAACTACTGCAAGCCACCCTGAACTTGTTGCAACTACCACAAAGTGGGGACAAAATGTTTTGAAACCAAAAGAGATCATCACTTATAACAACTATATGTCAGGAATTGACAAAATGGACCAAATGACATCATATTATTCTTCGCCGCGTAAAACTATCCGCTGGTACAAAAAACTTATATTTCACTTCTTGGATGTCGCAGTTTGGAACTCGTACTATATTTTTAAAAGAAAAACTGGCTTAAAAATGTCATTTATTGATTTTCGAAACATATTGATCAAATCTTTGATACAATTACCAGAATCCATTCAATCTGGAAGAGATTTAGTATCAACGGGTCCACTTCATGGAGGAAATAAAAGACCTTCAATAATACATACTGATCAGACGGGAGACCCACATTACATCGAGAAAATACCGCTAGCAACTGATAACAGAAAGAGGAAAACAATTTATCTACGGTGTAACCAGTGTAAAAAAGCTAAGATCCGTAAGGAAACATCATACAGGTGCAAAAATTGTCCAAACAAACCAGCCCTTTGCGCTGGAAAATGCTTTGAAGATTATCATTCATGTTAATAATAATTCTGTTTCTTATTTTGCGTTTATTTTTAAAAGTTTTTGATTTATTTTCATTGTCTTTGTCTAAAAATTACTTTGAATTCAATAAAAATACAAATTATTATTCAGTTACAATGCTTTTAAATACTGACGGCATATCCCGCTCTGTTACATCAGGCCTATTTCGAATAACTGGGTTGGGCATGACGGTAAAAGCCGTCAAGACGGCATTTCCCGACGTGTCCTGTGGGAGCAATTTGAAATTGTGGCTGGGGCAAGACGGCAATAACCGCAAAATAAAATTGTTAAAAAACTTCACGTAATTAATTTTGTTTCTTAATTCTAATAATTTTTCTTCAGTCCTGGACTAATTATCTTCAATAATTCCGAAGATATAGCCTATGCCCCACAAAGAGATCATGTGAAAATCAACTGTCCGCGAATGAGTTAAATTTCAGTTGTGAAATAAGAATTTTAAATATTTTTGGTTTTTTATTTTTATTTTTGATAATTAAAAATTGTGTAAATAAATGCCCTGTGACAACATTGAAGCCCTGCAATTATATTCCATCACTGCATTATACCATCGTTGTAATAATATGGAAGGCTTCAAATAGAATTTGCTTCGATATGTCAATTTGGTTGTCATTGATTTTTTTTAACATGTGGTTTTTAAAAAACTTTAAGATGAGTTTGTTATCGTAACTGAATTTGAAAATATTATTATTAACAATATTGGCAATCTAAAGTCTCTGAAAGATATTTATTTAGGTAGTGAAAAATCTATAGCATTGATGTCAACTCATAAATTACTATAATCGGAGGAAATCGATTTCAGAAAACATTGTATAAAATTTTAGGTTGAGCAATGTAAAAACTGTTAATGAAATTTGAACATTAATTTTTAAAGGATGTAAAACTTCTGTCTCCAATAAAGTTTTAAATACTTATCAACCATCTATATCGAAATTGAGTCGACATTTGGCAAATGTTATAAGTTGAAGTAGAATTGATGATGAATGGCGCAAATTACGTCGTAGTGATTTTAGCGATTTAAACACTTACCTGAATATATTTTAGCTCAACTGTTAATTTGCTAAAATAGTGAGGTAATTGCTAATTTTGCTACTTAGCTATTTCAACACGTTTGTTATTGCCTGCATTCAGCGGAAAGAACTGTTCCACAACTTTCGGGCTGAATGGTATGCTCTCACAGAACATGTTCCTTGAGATGTCACAATTTATATAGCGAAAATATTTTATGCTACTTCGCTACTTGAGCACTTTTTCGGCTAGAATGCGGCCATTGATTGGCCTTAAAACGAAAATAAAAATTTGTAAAGTGCTTTACTTCATGGTAAATACAATTCTATACTTAAAAAACCTCATTATTTCTTTTCGAAAAGTTAAAAATTAGCATAGAATTTTTTCGCTCGACTAAATGGCGTCTGCTACCTGATCAGTTTGAGTGAGCGCCACCAAAATTGTACCATTCAGCGAATTTTTACACAACAGTTGCCAACTGTTGTCTGCGCTGAATGCGGCCAATGAAAGAAATAAATCCTAGTGTTGCCAACTTTTATTTTTTAAGGCTAACTTTTATATTAGAAAAAACAACATAAGATACTAATGTCGTGGCTAGTTTAGCCACCATATCAAAATGTTTGAATAGATTCTTCTTTATTTTTATATGTTATATTTTTCTCTTTGCTCTAAACGTTTTATTTTTAATTTTAATTGCTCAACATTAGTATGTAACACTTCAATATATCGTTTCTATGTACATTGTTCTCTTTAAATGTTTTTTAATTATTTTGTACAACATTATTAAATTATAATTTTTTTCAATATTTTTTTTCATGTGCTTTTTTTTAGTTTTAAGCAATTTTTTATGAATTATTATATTCGGATAAGAAATATATAGAAAAAACAACATAAGATACTAATGTCGTGGCTAGTTTAGCCACCATATCAAAATGTTTGAATAAATTCTTCTTTATTTTTATATGTTATATATTTCTCTTTGCTCTAAACGTTTTATTTTTAATTTAAATTGCTCAACATTAGTATATAACACTTCAATATATCGTTTCTATTTACATTGTTCTCTTTAAATGTTTTTTAATTATTTTGTACAACATTATTAAATTATAATTTTTTTCAATATTTTTTTTTCCATGTACTTTTTTTTAGTTTTAAGCAATTTTTTATGAATTATTATATTCGGATAAGAAATAATTACAAACCTAAGTTGTTTTTCAATTACTTTTCCTTTCGTACTTTTTCTATTTATTTATTAAAAATTTCATTTAATGATTTTCTTTTATTAATTTTTTGTTGCAATTTCCTTATTTCAATATTTATGTACAGAAATGTATGTATACAGGGTGTCCCAGACTAAGAGCACAATAATGCGGGGGGTGGTCTCTCGTGCTGAAACGAGCAAAAAATCGTATTGGTGGAGGTGGTAGCAAATGCCCTCCTAGGGAGGTAGGAGGGAAAAAAATAATAGGTGTCATTACGTTTTAATCCATAAGTAACATACCACCACACCGATTACCGAACTTAATATTTTTTTTTGAAAAGGAAATTAAATTTGCTTTTCAATATAAAAGTTTCGCCACAAAGTCACAACTAAAAAAAAAAATATGATCACCTAAAGTCAAAAAATACGTTTTTTTCTTAAAAAGTTCAAATTTAAAGGCAATTTTTTCGAGAAACAACCAAATTTTTATTATTTTTTATGACGTTGCTCTTTTCCTTGGTCGATTCTCTATTAATCCGCTTTACATTGTTTTATTCTCAGAGCAGTCATTTATCGTAAAAAACGAGTTTCGGGTTTAACCACTTTTTTTTCTCACTGGAGCTCCTGGTGTAATGATAAGGATGCAAACGCTCACGACCAGCACCCGGTGAACATGGGATTTCGATTCTGGAACTCTGCTTGCAATCCTACGTGTATTAATAGTGGGATCATTGTGCACTATTCATTCTATTTCGTCATCAACCTGTGCAAGCCGATTACCAGGGCCAAGCTCTCTCGCTGGACAGAACCGCTGCACAGTGGCCGAAAAGGCTCATTTAGCGGCGTTTAATTAATAGCGCTTAGGGAAAAATTTTGTTTGTTTGTGTAATGCTTTTTTTTAGTTGAAAACAGATTAAGCTACAATGCTAAGAAAAAAAAAATTTTTTAAAAATATATTTATATTTTTTTTTTTTGTGAAAGTTGCAACTTTTTTTCATATTTTATACTTTTTTTATTTTATTCAGGAAAACATCGTAAAGTTAAAATATTTATTGTTTCACATTCCTTTGGGCTGAAAATATATTAAACTTTAATATTAAAAACATTTTTTTTTTATTTATTTATTTTGTTTTTATTTTTTTTTCTGTTGAAATAACTATTTTTGGCCATATACAGTCTTCATATATTTAAGTTGTTTTCATAACAAAAATTTTATTATAATTAAAAAAAAAACAAATGTAGTAATAATAATAGTAATAAAAGTGTTTTATTCCGTTTCGGAACTGCTAGATGAATCTAAGGTGCAAATGAAAAAAACTATTCAGAGTCGGAGCTTTCAGAATTAAGGTCGCTAGTTATATCATTCATATTTAAAAGAAGCTGCTTGACCCCAGCATCTATTTCGATGTAATTTTTCGAGTATTTCGAGGTGCTTTTAGATTTAGATGTAATAAAAGGATCCGACGAAACCAATAGAGCGTGCAGTAAGTCTTCCATTGTGTGCAATCTCGTGTCTTTTCGCGTGTGGTTCAGCCTATAAGTGCGAAAATCTTTATTTCTTGCCTCAAGTGCCTCTTCTGACATCATTCCTATTGGTAGCGAAACTTTGTCAATAGTATCTGCTCCATGTATTAATATTTTATAAACAGATTGAGGCATATAAAACCAAGGGTATTCGGAAACAAATATTTTTGCTGTTTCCCAGGCATATATGCGAAAAGCCTCTACGTTAACTGCATACCCACATGCCATTGTACGCAATATTATACCAAACCTTTTTATAAGTTCCATTTTTACTCCAGTTACTATAGAGGCCATGGTTGGCTGCTCGAAAAACATTCTGGCTGTATTCCCAGTGTTTGTATTCCCCGAACCCGTCGTTGAAATGTCCACCAAAATACCAAATTCTTTTCTTAGTTCAAGTTGAATTTTTCTTTTCGTTTGTTCAGCAATTTCTTTATTTTCTCCACGTATTTGCCAAGTTTTTATAGGTATTCTGTAGGCGATATGAATTATACACTCGAAGCACCGTATCCAAGCATGAAGTGTCGACAATCCATATTCGTACAAGTGGTTTTGTGGCTGCCTCAGTTGAACCAAATTTAGATTGTTCATCAATTTTGGTGTCGCACCACAAATTCCACAAGCCAGTGATGATCTCCGCTATGGTATTAAACACTTTTCCATCGATCATGGTCAAATGAAATTCGTGTGTTACTTCAAAAGAACTTAATTTTGTCGGCAGAATTTGTGCAATTTGTCTTTTTACATTTTCTATCTCAGCCCTTACTAAATCCGCTGACTCTTTTTCAAAAATTATTTTAATGGGTCTGCAGAACCGAGTTGAAGAAGGCCTGTTATTTTGCCATAGTATTGCGGGTCCTTTTTTAATTTGTAAAGGAACAATACATACAGCAAATAAATGCTCATCAATTGTTCCAGTATCAGAAACACTGAAACGTTGACGGTAAGTAGAGTGCCCACTGCTACCGTCACAGCCCCATTTAAATATTGCTTTTATGCAATCGTTATTATTGCCTACAGTCATGAGATCCTCAAAAGCTGTTGAAAAGCCTTGCATTATACGTGCAATAGTATGGTCTACGAGACTTTGCAAGCCAACTTCAGCTGAACGTTCAGTTACGTGTATGTCACTGGGGTAACACTCCCTTTTAGTTTTAGCCAAAATATCGTAGCTTGGATAAATATTGGCGTTTCGTTTTTTGGCACCAGATTGCATATCTCTGTATGACATTTTTGAGTATCCACCATCAATATAAAGAGCTAAAGCTTCCTCAGGTGTATACGGAATATTGGTTTTTGCTTCAGAGTCTACAGATTTAAGCATTTTTGGAGCTATTCCAGATTCTGAAGGTAACTTTGAAACAACCTGTGAAGCGCTTCTTTTTCCAGCCTTGTAAAGACTCACGCTCGTTGCTACCATTAACTCTTCGTTCGGTGTTTCATTGACAATTGATGCAATTTTTTTTATTTGAGTCTTCCTTGTGCACTCTGAAAAAGGTTTCTTATTACGTTGGGCAACGGCTGGATTAGGGAAAATAATGTCTTCATCCAACCAGATCTTATTTCGCTTTTCGAACACTGCCAAAACTCTATGACTTTCTTTCCACTTTTGTACAAGTTGGCTCATAAAATTTCTTAATTGTTTTTGAATTTGTCGGTATTGCTCTTCGCTATATTTCGAGCGATCAATGATATTAGCGAATACATGATTTTCAACCATTAAAAATTTGTTTGTTGGCACTGGTTCACTATGCCATATTAAAAAAAGAGTGCGTTTAGATTCTGCCATTGTAACTAAAAACCGAAAAAAATAAAAAGTTTGCAAAAACTAGCAGCCTATATATAAAGTTGACATAGATAACAACCAATTTAAACAAATTAAGCAAACAGTGAAACCAATCCAGTCCAATCCACCTTACTTTTATTCCACACAAAATTGGATTTCATATCTAAAAACACTTTCACAAAGGACATTTTATTTTTCAACTGTTAAGCACTTAAACATACAATCACAGATCACAAACAGATTTTTTTTTATTTAATACATACCTTTTAATTAAAGTAAAATCGCAAATCTTATTAACAAATTAAATATTTAATTTTTTCCTCTCAACAAAATTGCACTTGAAACAAGCTCAAAAACATGTGTTAACTTTGCTGAAAAATGTGTCAAGTTTGAATGCTCACAGCTGTACGAATATTGGGAACAAAACAAAAAAGAAAACACAAAAAAATCCGCTGTGGTTTAAGTTTTCAAAAAAAATAATAAAGTTTGCTATATTATGACTTTTAACATTTCGCTGAAGCGCCGCTAGATGGGGTATTCCGGCCACTGTGCGCTGGTTCTTAACCTATAAAATATGTCATTAATGAAACTAACTGAGGGAAGTTGCCTGTTGGGAAACCGAGCCTCATATTCTCTTCTCGCCTGGATTGCACTGCATTTGCAAAACCGTACCAAAAACAATATCTGCGTACTCTGAGCAGGGTTGATAAATGACGTTTTCATTTTGGTATACAAATTTAGAAAAAATTATTTAGTACAATTTTTTGTACAATTTTTGTACAAATTATTTAGTACAATTTTTTCTAAATTTGTATTTGTAAAAAAAAAAGTATGGAATAAATTTTGTTTACTCCACGCATACTGCTTTAACTTTGTCACTCCTTTTGTAACGCTGATAAGGAGGTGTGGCAGGTATAGAAAAGTATATATATTCTTGCTCAGCATCACCTCCTGAGCCGCTGGGTCAGTCTGTCGACACGATTACAGCCGCAATTTTAAAGCTTTCGTATTGAAATTTGGTACATGTGCTTACATTAAAAAACAAAGATCAAGTTCAAGAATGAGCAAAATCGGATGAAAACCACGCTTCCTTTATCAAACAGTAAAAATTTCTAAAAACGCCACAAAAATTTTTGCAGTTACTTGATATTGTGCACATAAGCTTTGAAGTAAAATATTCACCATATATTTCAAATTTGTTAAAATCGTATAGAAACATCGCCTATCTCCCATACAACGTAACTTTATCAAATCTTTAATATATCTAAAAATCACACAAAAATTAATGTTATTATTATAAATTTGCCCATAAACTTTGGCCGCAAAAATTCACCATATAATTGAAATTTTTAAAATCGAAGAAAACAACCTCCCATACAAAGTGATTTAAAATGGTAAAATCTCTGAAAATACCGCAAAAACTAATGTAATGACTTGAAATTTTGCACCAAAGTTCACCATATATTTCAAATTTGTCAAAATAGTATAAAAACCACGCCTACCTCCTAAGCAAAGTAACTATATGAAAACGGAGAAGTCTCTTAAAATTTCACAGAAATTAATTTAATAAATTAAAATTATGAACATATGCTAAGAATATTAAAATTCGCTTTGAGTTTGAAATTTGGTAAAATTGATAAAAACTCGACCAATCTCCCACACAAAGTGACGTCATCAAAGTATCATTACTTTTATCAATTCTCCAAAAATGTGTGTATTAACAGCATATTTAACACAAAATCTTCCATACCTTAAACGTGTTCTGCATTTGTGTTTTTGGAAAATTGGATGAACACCACAACCGCAAGTGACGTCATCAAACTTGAAAAACATGCATAACTAAGAATATACTGTGGGAGTATCTAAACTTCGACCCAGTTGAAGATAATTCCTTGCTAGTTTTTATTAACATCAAAGTGAATAACATTAGTTCTATTGAATTTGCTGTCAAAAAGCTTGCACTTTATTAAGAGTCGATTTTAAAATGTTAATTACTAAGGCCCAGTGTTTTTAACAATTCAGTTCATAAAGCTTATAAAAAAATTACAAAGTATTTTATATATTTTTAATTAATCACAAAGTTTTTTATAATCGTAAAAGGGGAACACAAGTAGTCTTATAATATTCATAAAATGAGATTAATAAAGTCTTTTAAAAAAATCATATATACATAAAGTTTAGAAGTCTTTTTATAATTACAAAACAAAAATTTCTATAAACGTGTGAAAATTGGCTCCTTAAAATCATTTTGTATGTATTTTTCAGAGTACCAAAATTCAGATTTTTTAATTCTTTTTAATTGTTTGCTTACTTAGAGTTCTAAATTCTGTATTTATTATAGAGTAAAATAACATGTACCAAAAACGCTTTGGTAGTAGGAAAGTGGAACAAATATGAAATTGTACCAAAGAAGTAAAATTGTACCGAAAATATCAACCCTGCCTCTGAGTAGCAGAATATTATAAGTCTGTTCCCATGGCAGAATAATGAGGTAGGGTTAGTAGCTTTGACTAGACCTATCGTTAATGTTAAAATCATAAAATATAGTGCTGCCATATCACAAATTAAAATCCAATGAAAAATCCATACTTTGTCTAAGCGTTTCTGATGAAATCCTGTACTAAAAATAGTTCAAAACGGGGAAGTACAGGTTTTTGTTTTAGGCAAGCTTGAAACGGACTTATTCTGCGAAATATTTTTGTATGTTATAATCCAGCTTAAGCCTTCTACTCAAAATTTATTCTTGGTTATATAAGAGTGTATTTGTGGTTTTTATAGTGAATTGTGTGTGAAGTTACAAACATTTTAATAACTTTTAAAATTAAAAAAATGGCAAAAAGAACTTGTTCAATTTGTCGGACACCGTGGAATAAAGAAAATTTAAGTTTTTTTTGTGTTCTAAGTGATGATGCGAAGAGGTAAAAGTGGGTGGAGTCTTGTAGCTTAGACTTGGAATTTACAGAAAACGTTTGTGAAAAACATTTCTCAGAAACCGTTTTCATCAACGCTCCACGTAATTCGTGCTGCAAGCCACCTTGTTTGATGCCGAATGCAGTACCGTCGTTGCAAGTAAGTTTAATGGTTTTATATTTGAACACTGTACCAATTTAAAAAATTTTTTGATTTATGTTCGTCCATTGCATTAGCAAACGATATACAGAAATTCTTAATAAGATACAGGATGCAAGTGAGAATAAATTTCTTGAATAAAAAATTAAAAATTTAAAAAGCCAAACGAAAAATTATGGGCAATAATAAATTAGTCAGGATTATGCTAGAAAACTACTTTAAAGCTTATTTATTTCAAAATAGGTACATATATCCTCATTTAATATTATTTATCTCTCATAAAATTCCTTTTCCATGTGTTTATCCCAGAAATATCATTAATAAAGTAAACTGGCAACTCTAAAACACACTTTGACATTAAGGATAGGTCTTGTCAAAGCTACTTACCCTACCTTATTATTCGCCATGTCTGTTCCCGTACTAACTTCAATTAATTGTAATAGATTAGAGAGTGTCATTTTGCATGTTATTCCTCTCTCTCGAGCTTTAAAATAAAGCTTTCAAGCAACTTCAAGCTACTTGAATCGAGTACGGGAGCAGACCTAATAACTCTACGATCGGTGAAAGACTATCGATTTAAGAATGTCAAGCACTCAATAATGAAAATTAGCAACCAAATAAACATTTTTTTTTTAAATTTCCGTTAAATCAAACTGTTTTACTAGTTATTGTAATCAAAGTAAACGAAGTCGCAGTGCTTGCTAGTGATGGGCACTATCGAATGATTTCAACTATCGATAGTTTACTATTGAATGATTTCAACTATTGAACAATTCGTTCGAATATTTCGTTCATTCATTTACTTTAAAAAATAGAAAATAGTGCACGAAACTATCGAATGATTTGAACTATCGAATAATTCACTCATTCATTCGAATTAAAGAAATAGTAACTAGTACAAAGAACTATCGTACGATTTTTACTATCGAATAAATTATTCATTCATTCGAATTATAAAAATTGTAGCTAGTACAAAGCAAACGATTTTTTCTATCAATTCAAGTATTCATTAATTAGACTTAAAAACCTCTAAGTAGCTTATAACTGGTGCGATTTCATTATAATTTTCATTTAAACACAAATCAATCAGTTAAACGTACTTTTTCAGTTAAATTTTCAGTACTCACGATGCGTTCAATCAGTTGAAAGTAAGCAAACGAAATGCAAATTAAAAAACTATCGAATAAAAAAAACTATCGAATGAATGAATGATTTTGAACTATCGAATCATTCGAATATTTTTATTCGATAGTTCCAATCACTGGTGCTTGCATTTAAAAACCTTGGGAGAGGAAAAAGTGAAAAGAGTGAAAAGAAGAAAAAATAGCTGCTCTGAGAATAAAACAATGTAAGGCGGATTAATAGAGAATTGACCATGGAAAAGAACAACGTCATAAAAAATAATTAAAAATTTGGTTATTTCCATGGTAGAAGGATAGAGGGCTGCAGCGCTGACTGTGCTCTCTTTCCATACTGCCATGTCTATCAAATTCAGCTGTGTGGCAAATGGAAACAAAAGAAAAGAAAAAGTTTTGCTTAGTTTTGGCATTTCCGGCAGTATGCTCTCATCTGGTGCATCTACCTGTATTCTTCTACCATGGTTGTTTCTCACAATTAAATTCATGTAAAAATTCAAAGAATAGATCACAATTAATTATTAAAGAAAAAAATGCCAGTTGACAACTCTGAAAAGAAAATACCACAGTGGTAAAAATAAAAAGCCACTGACAAATACAACAAGTATGAAAATTTAAGTAAATAAGAGCATGCATAAAATAAGAGCATGCATGTAATTATTTGAATGTTCAACAGATTCCTTTAACACAACTTAGAGATTAAAATGTTAAAACACTTAGTCCATGCATTATTTTTCTTGTTCGCAAACGAAGTTCCAGCAGAAAAAAGCAGAAAAAGAAGAAGATCGTTCCTTTTTTAAATCTCACCTCAAGTAGCGGGAGTTTGTGTAGAATAGCGGGGGTTTGAGTAAAAGAAAATTTTTCAAAAATGTTGACAAATACAACTGAAGAAACTGCCAAACTTTAAAAGCATATATTAACCAAAATAAAGGGACTTAATAATCAGTTTCGGTTGCAAACATCTAATTGTAACCTATCTTAAGTATTTGTATACAAAAAAACAGATTATATGCATTATATTCAAGGGTTGCAAAGTGATTTCTTTGTGAGCTTGTGGCCGATGAAGAACAAGAGTGAAGATCAGGGTTGATTTTTGTAATGCACAAATACATGCAAACCTTTTTTGAGGTTATGTTTTCTAAGTTTCCTATCTTGTTATCTTTGGTCTCAGCGCCAACTGAATAAGAGAACGTTTGATCGTGTCGGTGTAATGTTCGAATTCGAACTCGAGTTTGCGAACTATGAAATGGGGACCACTGCTCTAAACTATATAAATTTAATTTATTTTAATATTTGCGTCGTATTTAGCTTCACTTCTATTTTTTTTTTGCAATCATAAACAAGTTTTTAGTGTTGCTTATTGTTAAAATAGCAGATATCTCGAAAAATCCGAAAAATATCCCCGAAAGCACAACAAAAGCAACACTTTAATCCCTTTACTGTCTGCAAGTGCCAAAATCCACTGTCTCTGAAATTTCTTTGACAGTAGCGCTGATAGTGAACCGCGGACGATGAATCAAATGTGAGTGTATTAGTAAAAATGTTTAATGCGCTGTTTAGGTTAAACGAAGCGGCCATCGAGATCAATACATTTCATTAAGTCAAGCCAAAGTTAAAACAGCAACGTTGACCAGTGACGACATTTATCTTATCTTAGAAAGCCAGCTACCATTGGAAAACAATCAAGAAAGCTTGCTTGCGAAACTCAACTCTTTAACAACAAGACGTCCCAAAGCTGTGGCTTAACCACGTGCCCTGATCATTTAACCTTCACATCATTACATCATGCTAACAAGTGGATTTCCGCCTCTATAACTCCAACCGAAGTCACAGCAGTATGTAATCAACAAACTATTCAACTCACACTTACAGGGTCAGGAATACTTACGTTGAACCAACACTGCAGTTTAAAAAATGATGACATTCAGATCCAAGGTTATTTTGAATCATCCAGTCGTGTTTACACATCATTTGCTGGAATCGAAAACATTTCGTCCATCAGAAAGCCGAGCACCTTAAAAGTTTTATTAAAACCAAATCTTGAGCTTTTTGAAACAAAACTGAAACTCACCGATCTACAAACGAGATTATCAAGAGAAAACTTTAACAAGTTACCACACAAACTGGAATCAAACAAAATACATCATCATGTAGTCAGCTATCTTGCTTAATGTTTAGCAATAAGTTCTATTTTAATTTGCATTCTTTGGAAGATGAAAAAACACTACCAGCAAAGTCCCTCAACCGAGGCTACCACATCTCCTCAACCAATGCTACCACATCTCCTCAACCAATGCCACGTCAGCACAAGTCAGCATTTAAAATATAATGAGGAGGTTTGAGGATCAGCAACCTTCAACACCCTCCAATCAGCTGTTGGCACGTCCGGATTTTGTTTCTGGAGAAGCTTCAGTGCGGAGTCCTGTGGCACTACTCTTGGGAAGAGTACCTTCGCTTTTGGCAGGGACGGGATACTAGTCCTGTCCACTACTTCCAGTTGGGCACCCTCCCATAGGCCTTGGAGTGTTGGGGTTACTGCTTTCAACCAGTGCAGAGTTGGATCATCGTTGCACTTCAGGATCTTAACCCCATTGAGCCAGCCCGCTCCATCGAATGCGTCAGGTTGGGCTTCCAACCTCACGAACATCACCTCGAGAAGCTTTATCTCTACGGATTTCCATCTCTCGAGGGTCATTTTGCCTTGGGAATCACTCCGGTCGATCAGTGCTACGATCAGGTGTCGTTTAGTCACGTCACTGGCCTTGGTTCTTACCTTAGGCTGCGGGATTGTGTTTATGATCGGTTCCTGCTTCTGTCGTTTGCTTGCTGGAGCTTCGACTTTCGCACTTTCCACCGATCTTTGGCGTTTTTGAGCAGCCTGCTCTTCTACTTTGTTCGCGAACTGCGAAGTCGAAGGTGCAAAGCTTGGTTTGCTCGCGAAGTGTATGCGACCCTCTTCCACCTTTAGCTTATTCCAGGCGAGCGACTCCTTCTCTTTGGAAGAAAGATCAATCTTGCCTGACAGTCGGCTGCAGATTTTAAGGGCCGCTTTGTAGTTGGCTTGGCCTTCAACCCCTCCTTTGACTTGGTCTCGGGCCCTTCCTTGCGAGAGGAGCTAGAACCCGTTGACTTATCCGGAGAGAGGAGAAGCCTGTCCTCAACTAAGTTTGCGCTTTCGTGGTCCGAGTCTGCATCGACTATGGCACCCCTGTGCAGTAGTGTAGATGTTTTGGCAGTAGTTGTCATTATGCCCGGGCCTGCTCCCGCCCCGGCAACATTTTTGGCAGTAGCTTTGCAACCGCTATGGCCTGCTCCAACCATAGGGGAGTTGTGACCGCTGGCGGCACGCAGTGAGGATTGCTCCTCACTGTGTCCGCCGGCGGCCGCTGGAGTTGTTTTGTTTGTTTTTATTGTTTCTTCCATACAGTTCCCACGAGTGTAGGACAAAGGAAGGTCCACCCCCACAGAGGTCCCTGTGTGCGGGTAAGGCTGGATAGTACCGGAGGTCGCCTGGTATCCGGTACGCTCCGTTTGAAACTGGACTATTTTTAATGGGCCTCCAGCCTAGTAAATCCTCGGCATGGGTCGCATAACACCTTGATTCGGCCCATCGGAGGGACAAGGTGTGGGATAGGAGAGGTGAGATACAGGATGAATAGGAAAGGTATGGGGAGTGAAAAGGGGATATAGGTAGGAGTGAATAGCTACTAGTGCATCGCCAGGATGCAATGACCTGTATGACCTAGGACCCCTGTCAGAAGCTTGCGCTTCCGTCATTCCAGACTATTGCATCCTAGCGACCTAAACCCCCACACCAGCGTCAAGGTTGCTGTTCCAGTGGGGGATAAGTCGCTACAACAACAACAACAACAACTTGGCCATGAATGCGACATCAGCAAACGATGACAACGCTAAAACCAATCGTCAGCAAAAATAATGCATGCAGTTGGCTTAGCCTTCAAGTAATTTGCTAATTTCACATTTCTGTAATATCAATTGTTATATAGTTCATATTTAGTATAAATAAACAAAAATCAATAAAATTTAATCAGTACAAATTCAAATTTTGTGTTCAACATTAATAGGTTTATGCACCAAGTGCTCAATTTAAATTAAAGCTTTCGGTGTTTCGCCCAAGGCAACAGATCAAAATGAATTGTGCGTTTTCGGTGTATCGCCTAAAACAAAAAAGACACAATCAGTTTTAATAAACATTTTGGTGACCCCGACGTGATTAGACACACGTCTTTCAGTTTACTTATTTAAACGCGTAAAATTTAAATCCTTTAAAAAAGTGCGATTCGAAAAGTCCTACGCGATCCCAACTTAAAATGAATCAAAGTTGAATCATCATGGCTACTTTCAAAAAGCTTATGGAGATTCTGAAGAACACGGGTGAGGAAATTCAACGCCTCATCATAAACTTCAGAAAGGACTTAGCAGAGAGGAAAAAGAGCATTGAGTACTTCCATGAACGACTCTAGAGACTTGATAAGGCTTGGAAACATTTCGAACAGAAGGATACCAATCTCCGGAGCTTGAGTAATCTTCCTTTGGAGGACGAGTACTTCACAAGTGAGTACTAAGACAAGATTAAGGAAAAAACAACGGAATACAAGAACATATTCCAGAACGAAATCAAGCGACTTGAGGTACTAGGCAAAAGTCAGGCAGCAACACAACAATTCGCTGGCTAATTCTGAGACAACGACCAAAAGCAGTCTGGCAAGTCAGCTGTGCTCATTGATTGAGAAGCAAAAAAGATCAATCAACGCAGCTAGCAAAGTGCTTAGTCAAGTTCTGAATAGTGTGACACATCAAACGTCACACTATAACGCAATGCAGGCGAAGATAGCAGAAATGCATTGGAAGGCCGCCCAAAACCTTCACCAAAAAATTTGGCTATCTGAAGAACCTGGCTATTACGTCTATCAAGTAGTCAAACCTCTCTGACAGCAGTGAACAGGCAAGCAGGACTAAAACTGCCAAAGGCCGAGCTGCCACAATTCGATGGCAGCTACCACAAGTGGAAGTAATTGCATGATCTATTTATGGAATTGGTGAACAAACAACCAATTCCACAACGCCAAAAGATGTGGTTTTTTAAATCAAGCTTCTCAGATGACGCTGCCAGATTAATTTAGCACTTCGCGGCATGTGCAGTAAATTACGAAGCAGCTTGGAAAGTAATCAATTAATTGGAAAGAATCCACGAATGCTGATTAATGCATTATTAAGAAGATTACTCACGCCACCAACATTCAACGCTGAGAGTGCAGCATCAATTAAGCTGCGTCACGATATTACTATGGAATGCGTTCTTAGCCTTCAAAATTTAGGTGTAAAAACAGAAAATTGGGATCCAATACTACTGTACATCTTGACTGAGCATCTCAGCAAAGGTACTAACGCATTATGGGAACAATCATTGTCACAACCAAAAGAAATTCCTACACTGGACTTTTTCTTTAGTTTTTTTAACCTGCGTTTTCAATCATTAGAAGCTCTTGGTGCCAGAGCAAGCAAGGACAGTAGCGACCAAGTACGCAAGAAATCCTATCAAGCATTGAGCGCATC
The DNA here is from genome assembly GCA_963920525.1 of Dichetophora obliterata. Lineage (NCBI taxonomy): Eukaryota > Metazoa > Arthropoda > Insecta > Diptera > Sciomyzidae > Dichetophora > Dichetophora obliterata. The sequence continues at coordinate 88,678,717 of OY986438.1, read as the reverse complement.
AATAACGGCGGATCAAAGGTGCATTGTCTGTTAACAATATCACTTGCTTTTCAGATGTCAGGAATTCCTTAAAATGACGCCAAGACTACGTTTTAATACTGTTCAAGGAGCTCACCTTTGTGTTAACTTTTTCAAAAATGATCACAAAGCCAAGTCGTGCTCATCAGGTACATGCCTAGAATACCATAAGAAACGCAACACACTCTTGCATTTAAAAGGACTTGGAAGGAGTCACAACATTATTTCATCATCTCAAAACCTGGCGTCTACAGCGGCCCAAATCAGCAAAAAACAAATGCGCAGTAACTACAAGATATCCCAGCGTCATAACCGCGCATCGAGATCGTTCACCAAATACCACGAAAGCACTGCTTAGCACTATTTCGCTGACCATAATTGACAATTGGGGAAAACCGATACCTTTCCGCGCTTTTCTAGACAACGAGTCGCAAGCCAATTTCATAACAAAGGGACTTGTGAAAAAACTTGGTCTGCAAAAGAACACATGCCTCATAGGAATCGAAGGTATCGACAAAACTCAAAATCACTTTGCAGAAAGAGTCAACATTCAAATCTCATCAACAACATCCAACTTTAAACAGCAAATAGAAGCTGACATACTACCAGAAATAGTATCAAAACAACCATCTCATAATATCGATGTACAACGATACAACATCCAACTTTAAACAGCAAATAGAAGCTCACATACTACCAGAAATAGTATCAAAACAACCATCTCATAATATCGATGTAGCCGAGTGGAACTTGCCACAAAATTTGCAGTTGGCCGATCCCAAGTTCCATTAAGTTGGAAGCATCGACTTTTCTTTTCAACACTAAGCAATGCAAAATTATCACTTGGAGATGGACGACCAATTCTGCAAAATACACTTTTCGGCTGGATCATAGGTGGAGAATACAATCAAGAGACAGCCACTAGGTCTTTTACATGAGTTATATGCACAGAAGACGAATCACTAAACAAGACGCTGGAAAGGTTCTGGAAGTTAGCGGAATGTGACTCTCAGGCTAGTAAATTCACAGCTGCCGAGATGCGGTGTGAAAATCACTTCATGAGCAACGTTCGTCGACATCAAGACGGTTGATTTATCATCAAATTGTCTTTCCTAAGTGACCCTAACCAGCTCGGCGAATCAAGAGATATAGCCTTACAGAGATTCAAAGCTATTGAACGAAAGATGAACAAAAATCCAGAATACAAAACACAATACGTTACTTTTATGCGCGAATATGAGAAGCTAGGTCACATAGTAGAAATATCGCCAACTGAAATCAAAGGAGCTCATTGCTCTCTTCCACATCATGCAGTTCTTAAACCAGTCAGTTCGACGGTAAAATTAAAAGTGGTTTTTGATGCCTCGACTAAAACGTCTTCCAATGTTTCACTGAACGATATGTTAGCGACGGGTCCTACCATCCAAGATAACGTTTTCTTGATTCTTCTACGATTTCATATTCATCATTTCGTATGTACAGCAGATATTGAAAAAATATACAGGCAGATATGGATCAATAAAGACGACCAGAAATACCAATTGATTTGGTGGAGAGAGGATCCGTCCCAGCCCAATAAATGTTTTCGATTTACCACAGTAACAAACGGCACAACCTCTGCTCCCTACCTAGCCATTCGCTCGCTGCAAGCACTAGATAACTTTAGTAATCATCGAAATACAACATCAACTACTGCAGATGCTAGGCTCAACAGTTTTTTACCTACGAAAGTGGTGCGCAAATCATCCAAAACTACTTCAAAACATTCCGGTTGCAGACCAAGAAGTCAAGCTTAGCTTCGACAACTCAGGAAATGAAAGCATCAAAACAATGGGTCTCACTTGAAGACCTAAGATGGATGAATTCGAAATTAAAATTACTCAAATTGAAAAAGAGAGCATTACAAAACGAACAACCTTGTCGGACATTTCTCTCATATTCGATCCACTTGGCTTTATCGCGCCAGTAATAGCAACTGCAAAAATATTTCTTCAACAATTATGAAAGCTTAAGATTGATTGGAATGCTGCTCTGCCACTTGAAATGCATTTGACATGGCACAGATTCAAGAGTGGCTTCAATCTATTGGAGAACATCAACATTCTCCGTCACATTTTTGACCACAAACTTATCACTGATCCTTAAGTGCACATATTCGCTGATGCTTCAGAGCAAGCTTACGGAGCCGTAGCCTATACTAGAGCAATTGACGAGCACAAGGCAGTCATTGTGCTACTTCTATGTGCACGCTCATATGTCGCTCCGACAAAACAAATAACACTACTTCGGCTGGAGCTTTGCGCCGCTAAACTCGTCGTAGATTTAATGCAAAAGCTACAAGAAATCGTTTACTTCAAGAAAACTGACTTTTTCCTTTGGTCAGACTCCACAGCAGTCCTTGGATGGATAAATGCAGACTCTTCAAACTATCATACTTTCATAGCCAACAGAATCTACAGACATAGATTCGTTCAAAACACAAGAACTCCAAAGGCCACTCGCCCAATCCACAAATCACCACGTTCAGACGAGTTAGACACACCTCTATTTTACATTATGAGAACAATTCAGGCTTCTTATTTTAGCCAAGAGCTTAAACAATTAAGAAGACCTCATGAAGTCGACAAAACTAGTTCAATCACCACTCTATCTCCTTTCATCGATGAAAGAGGCATTGTACGAGTGGGAGAACGTCTGGAGGCTTCTGCATTACCATATTACTCTAAGCACCCAATGTTAATTCCTTACAATGACCAATTTATTTAATTGCTGTTTATCATGGTTCATCAAGACAACAAGCACTGTGGAGCTCAAGCATTACTGGGAATGATTAGACAGCGTTTTTTGCCATTTAAGGGAAAGACTACAGCCAGAGTAACTATTCAACAGTGCATAATATGCAACAAGGCTCGACCACAACTGTTTCAACAGATCATGGGCAATCTACAACCCGCTCGTGTGACTCCAGCAAGACCTTTTATCAATGCTGGCGTGAACTACTGCGGTCCGTTTTGGATCCACTACAAAATCAGGGGTAAAAGAGCCACAAAAGCATATATTGCTTTATTCTGCTGTTTTGCCACCAAGGCAGTCCACCTGGAATTAGTAAGCGATTTGTCGACAGAGACCTTTATCGGGGCTTTAAAACGTTTCATCAGCCATCGTGGACGTTGTCAGAATATTAATTCTGATAACGCAACAAACTTCGTAGGTGCTAAAAATAAAGTGTCAGAATTGGCGCAGAGCATATATTCCAATAATGGACAGGAAGCAATCTTCTTCACATGCAGCGCAAAGGGGATACAATTCCAATTTATTCCCCTAGAGCCCCACATTTTGGAGGCTTGTAGGAAGCGGCAGTAAAATCTGCGAAACACCTGCTGCTACGAAGCAAATCAACTGCGTCATTTACGTACGAAGAATTGGAGATGGTAATTGTAAAGGTAGAAGCGATACTCAATTCAAGACCCTTAACTCCCATGTCAAATGATCCGACCGATTTAACAACATTAACTCCAGGCTTGTGCCAGGCTCATAGGCTTGACACTTACAGCACCAGTTGACAACCAAGCAGACAACCAAACGGCAAACCAAACGAAATTAACGCTTTTATCTTACTGGGAGCTGTTATCTCCACTCAAGCACGATTTTTGGAAGAGATGGTCTTCTGAATACCTCAACGAGCTCCAACAGCGCCATAAATGGAAGACACAGACTGCCAACATCAATTCAGGAGACATGGTCATCATCAATGAAGATAATCTCCCGAATAGTAAAGGCTCCATTACCCATTAATATAGACGATCGTCCAAAGGAAAACGATGAACAGGGGATAATCCCCCCACCGCGCAACAATGAAAATGAAAAGGATAAAGCTGTGTCGTCAATCCGGGAATTCAGGTCAGTAGAAGGTTCCGACGGATTCAATTTAACAGAGGAATCCAGAAAACATGAGCTACGCATAAATACACAACGAAATGTCAACGACGATCAGGAAGTAGTGTTCAAGAAAAGGCAAAAAGGAGCACTATATCACCAGTGTATTGAAGTGTAATATACAGCATTAGTACTGAGTATGGTTCTGATCGTCGCCATGGTATTCAAATTTTACTTATTTGAAAAAAAACAACAAGAGTCATCCACCAAGAACTGACAGGCACCAAGTCATCTGCCATTTACAAACCAAGAAGTTTGCGTCCTCACTGCACCCCAGATAAATCCACTTCATACAGAAAGCACTACAACTCCACACCAACCAAGGCCGCGTCAACATTCATTCACCATAGACGTATAAGTCTTCAGACGTATCTGTTGAACAGTCGTTCAACGCGGGGGAGAATATTTAAAGCTACAAAACAAAACAACATCAGTAGCATAAAATTAATAAGTCGCTACAACAACAACAACAACTTGGCCATGAATGCGACACCAGCAAGCGATGACAACGTCAAAATCAACCGTCAGCAAAAATAATGCATGCAGTTGGCTTAGCCTTGAAGTACGCAAGGCAGGTAACTGACCGCGTAGTTCATCAAACCTTTGCAGTTGCAGTTATTATTAACGACAGCACAGTTTTATATCAGGAATTTTCTAACAATAACAGGCCTAGTTGATTAATTGGCTAATAGAGCTTTTACATCTCAAAGGCGATGTAAAAAAGGCGATCCCACTATCTGTGCCAATTACCGTGGGATAAGCCTTCTTAATATCGCATATAAGGTCCTGTCGAGCGTTTTATGTGAAAGATTGAAGCCCATTGTAAACGAACTGATCGGACCTTATCAGTGTGGCTTCAGACCTGGAAAGTCCACCATCGACCAGATTTTCACGCTACGACAAATCTTGGAGAAGACTCAAGAAAAACAAGTCGACACCCACCATCTTTTTGTCGACTACAAAGCCGCCTTCGACAGCCCAATAAGGAAGCACCTGTACTCCACCATGTCTGAATTTGGTATTCCTGCAAAACTAATACGACTTTGCAGGATGACACTGAGCAACACCAGCAGCGCAGTTAAAATCGGGAACGACCTCTCCCCACCATTTATTACCAAACAAGGTTTCAGACAAGGTGATTCCTTGAACATTCGATTCGGTACCCAGCGGCGGTCAACGCAGAAGAGGACGACCGCATCTTCGTTGGAAAGACCAAGTAGAGGACAACCTGACGAAGCTTGGAATTTCCAACTGGCGCCAGCAAGCGAAAGACAGAAATGGCTGGCGCAAATTCTTAGATGAGGCCAAGACCGACATACGGTTGTAGCGCCAACTAAGTAAGTAAGTAAGAGCTTTTACATTTTTTTTAACTTACAAAATTTTTTACAATGCATAATAACACAAATTTTCTGATTTTTAAACTCAATCAGTTTTGACTTTGAAAATTTAATAGTTAACGTAAAAAGAATGTTAAATCGGTCGGATCATTTGACATGGGAGTTAAGGGTCTTGAATTGAGTATCGCTTCTACCTCTACAAATACCGTTTTCTTAAAGCAACAAACAAAAAATTAAATAATAAGCTGTTAACAATCTTGAGATATGATTAATTCTGCAGTAGTATTTTCATGGGTAAAAAATACCCAACCGTGGTTAATGGGCTAATAGGCAATATGTATGAATTATATTAAACCTTTATAAAATAAAAAAATATATGAAAAAGAATTATGAATCTGCAAACCAAAAAGTTAGTTTTTTAAGAGCGTACATGAAATTTCCAACATAGAAAACGTTGTAGCAATTATAATAGGCAGTAGCCAGGCAGTTGTTTGTCGTAAATAATTGCACGTTCCTGTACAAATACAATTAAATCTTCGTCATCCATAGCTGTGGATACATAAAACTATCACATTAATAACAAAAACTCAACAAAAAGCGTAGTTCAACAAAATAAAATAGCGCAATAATCGAATCTAACCTCAATGTTTAGTTGTTCTTTGAACAGGCGTAATGTAAAGTAACGTAGAAATCGAAATCCAACGGATCTTTACGTCCCGTTACATTACGTTACTTCTATTATAATCACTTGTATAAGAAAAGTATTGATTGAAACAGTGACAGAACACACTGCTGCAGTGACATTTCACTACATTACGTTACGTCTATTATAACTGGGCCTTTAGATTCTCTTTTGTTGTGAGTCTTGTGTACATGTGAAAAGTTACGCTCAGAGAGCGCTCAGTGAGCTATGAAGCGTCCAGTGCTGGTATAAAGAGAATAATTGTAGACAAAACACTGTGGCTCGACACCTACTAACAGTGCACCCTAAACAAGTGCGCCTTGGGGTTCGTTCCCAAGCGGCACGCAATTTAATTTTACGCTTAACCTAAACAAGTGCGCTGCGGAAAAAACTGCTGCTCTTGCTTGAACCAGCTCAATCAGATGGTTTAAAAATCTTAAAGAAACTTAGTAATTTTGCAAATAATTCTTCCATTTCCAATTGAGATCAATTAATTAATAACAGCTGATTGCTCTTTGTTCTAATACTTTGGTTTAATGCAGCCAACTTCACATCCGCACGCACTGTCAAAATTGGAAATTCGATTCATGTTGCCGTAGTCCGGTGCGTGTTTCGGTAGGCTTCATACAAAATGTTTTTAGTTAACATTATGGTTTTAAAATTATTTTTATTTAAAAAAACCATTAAATTATCAAACTTATAAAACTGCGAAAAAGCCTGGCTTCTCTCGTGTGTCCAACGACGCATCTGTTTTTTCAAAATGAAACGTTTCACCTCACAAACTCCGTTTTAATGCGTATTTAGTGTTTTTGTGTGTGTTTAATGCGTTTTTATTGGCATCTTGGCATTTTTCAATTCATTGCAACAAATGCAACCGGCCACATCACTTGAAATACGTCGACATGGGCAACCGTGGCTACTGCACCTGTCAAAACTGCGACTCTGACCTCGATATTAGTGATGAATAATAAATTTAGATTCAATGACTTTTATGCAGTATTTTAGTTTCTTGCCCATCAATTAAAGCGATTTAGGTTGATGGTTATACATGAAAACGGTAAGAATATTTTGTGAAACGCTTCACCCCATTCACTGTTTAAAAAATTTAAATAGTTATTTTCATAATTTTCTTTAAAAATTACCTTTCCAACAAAATAAAAATTAGGGTAGAGACACAATGGGTTATTGAGATATGGTAATTTTAACATTTTAGCAACAAGTTTTTTTTTTATTAGCAAACGAATTTAAATTTTGCACTACCGTTGGAAATGTAATTGAACGAAATTTAATCCAAAAATAGTTTTGAGAAAGTTTTGGTGGTTGGGGGCTCCATCCCTTGCGGTGAGGTAATTGATTTCACAGAAGGGTTCTCAGAACGTCATTTACAAATTTTATATAATATTTTTCTTAAAGCTGGCAAAATTACCAAAAGTAGGGTGGGGACTTAATGGGTCCATGAGATATTTTTATATTATTGAACAGGTACTTTTGCCAGCTTTAAGAAAAAATTATTTAAGTGGCGTTCCTTGTACCTCTACATCGAAATCAATTACGTAACCAAGGCATGAAACCACCAATCACCAAAATTTAAAAAATTATTTTTGGATTAAAGTCCAATTATTTACCTTTCCAACGGTAGTTCAAACTAACAATCTGTTAAGAAATGTTTGAAATCTGAATTTTAGTAAAAATCAATTTTCGAAGTTTTTGCCGATTTTTTTTCAATTTTGTGCACCTTGTAATTCTGCCAAAAATCACACCAATCTGTTTTCCTAAAAATTAAGTTTTTCATTTCCGTCAGTGATCTTCCATGCACAATTTCATCCAAATCGGAAATTGTCATTCCACAATTTTTATTTTTCCGGTACGTTTAAAATGGAAATGTTGCATATTTAACTTTTTCCGAAAAACCGTACAATATATTGAAGATTATTGAATAAAATTTGAAGATAAAAATATTTTTTGTGACGTACAGAACCAATTTCTAGACCCGGAATCCCGGGATTCCAAGCCCAAAATCCCCGGATTTTATTCACAAGAAAATATAAAAATTTGCAGGAAATATAAATGCAACTGCAATGTAAACAAACGATGGTTTTTTATAATCGAAATCGCATTGTTCTTTTTTTATTGCTCTATACATTTTTAAAGTCTATTTTTTAGTTTGTTTTGGTACTGATCTTAAAAGATTTTGTTTACTAGGCTGTTCAACTTTCAGCAATAGTTTATTACTACATATGGGTAAATCCAAGCGTTCGGATGTCACATTCGCATTCATTTTTAATAAATTTCGCATATTTTATTAACAGGTTTCAATTAAGATGTATCTGGTGAAATAGTTCTTCATGAGTATAGTTTATAATAATTATAACATCCTGCATCTTACCGCAGTTTACCTAAAATTTGTAATTTTTTCTGCAAAATGGTCGATCGCACCTCGAAAGTCTATAGGAACAAACAAATTGCAAAGTAATTAAAAAACAAATTTAATGTATTGTTCTTTTCTTGCCTCAACCATTTTTTCACTATCTTTAGCCAATTCCAATTTTACTAAAACAAAAAAGTTAACGAAACATTTACTTAACATATACGAAAAAGAAAAATTACATTTGTGAAACAGTGCAGGCGATTTGATCACCATGGTAAATTAATTTATGCATAAATTGCTTAAATTAATAAAATTAAAATGTTTCTCTTATATAATATCATGAAATAATACGTTTTTCATAAATTATAATTTTTTGGTCACGGTTGACTTTTCTATGGATTTGCCCATATAGTTTTGTTTTTTTACTATAAAAGGAATATTTTATTCACATCATACTTTTTACAAGCTCTTTGTTCAAGCAGCTCTTTTTAAATTTTTTAAAAATATAAATTTATATTGTTTGTTTTGTTTAAATTTACGTTTATGTTTTTATTTTGAAGTTTTAAATGTTGAATGTAAAAAATCATAATTTTTTTTTAATAACTTATTATTTAATTTAAATATTTAAAAATTTTGCAAATATCTTTAACCCACTCAGCGCAACCGTTCTTTTAAAAGGCCACCAAAAACGTCAACATAAATGAGAAAAAATAGTTTCCGGCGCTATGTGGGTTAATTAAGGACCGTAAAGCTATGATTTTTTATTAGAAAAATCATTGCACTATAATCGATATTTTTCGTATTTCGTATTTTAGTATTTCGTATTTATTTATTTGACACTTGTTAGTACAATAAGATAAAGTAACATCTTTTATAGTACAACGAATATTATACATAATCAACAAATCACATATATATAAGAGATAAAAATATTAAAAAAAAAAACTATATAAAAAAAAAGCGGTAATAACAACTCAATAAAATAACAAATTCTATTAAAAACTCCCTTAAGATTTTCGTCACTTGAAAACGGTACACCAAATAACACTGCATCTGCTAAATTATCAGCACCAATGTTGCTCGAGTTGTTATTGCTTAAGAGCACGGTGCTTAATTTCTTCTCTAGCTCTTCACACCGAGAACTTACTGTACGAAGCTGACTACCTAGCAAGATTATTTTACTCTCAAAATCAATAGCATTAGTTTTTAGTACAGAGACTTCAGAATCGATTTTAGCAACTAACTTTGATTCGATGCTCACAATTTCAGCAGCTTGATCGAGTTGTCATAATTTAGTATAAAGCGCTCTTCCAATTGTCGAAACTCAGATTTCAGATTTTTGCTCAGCTGCCCTTCTAATTCCCTCTGACTTGGGCGTACAATCACTGTTGCTATTAATTCGGTTAGAATGCTGAATAAGTTGTTGGCGCGTCAGACGGGGGATGTTGAGATCAAACATATCCAAGCAAACATATCCACCAATCATGGTGGGTATGTTTAAAAGGCAAATGAGTACAGAAAACTATTAGGATTAATTCAGTTTTTTTTGGTGTCGTACAGTTGTTGAATGAAAAAGGTCGTTTGGGCGCTTACTCCAGTATTTTCATATGTGAATAAATCTATCTCACCTTATCGTACGTAATTTATATACACACATACAATTTTCATATATATATATATATATAGATTCAAACAAAAAGGACCTAAAGCTGCTGAAGCTCTTAACGTATTCTACTATTGCTCTTATGAAGGCGCCGTTGATTTGGATAAAATAACGAATGCAGTGGAGCGTGAAGCTGTCGAAGGTATTAATTGATTTCTCTGAACTGACTTGCATTAGAACTTTATTTTTTTCTATACTTTTTCCTTAAGGAATGATAAATAACTTTGGTCAAGTTCCTTCCCAATTGTTACGCGAAGCGCATCCACGCCGCTTAACTCAGGAAGAAACAACGCTAAAACTCTTGAGATCCGAGTTAAAACGACCCGATTTTACACAATTTCTGGATAAAATTGTACAAATCTATTGTAACCTCTCATCAACAAAGGATCCTATCATCTTCCTTAGTGTACCTCGAAGTCCTCCGCGTTCGTTTTTGCAACTAAGCCCTGATGTCTTGGTCAGCATTTCAAAATCAGGCATTTTAGGATGCAATTCGTGGATGTCCTATGATAAAGAAAGAGGTTTCTTGCTTGAAACCGATGCCACTACAACTAACTTAAAGTATCTTTAATCAAATAATTGCAAATTGACTAACAAATTCAGACTAATCTAAATTTTAATTCTTTCTCAGAAATCGCAAGCGGCTTTTTGGACCATTTCATCCTTCCCAAGTGCTTCATTCACAAATGTTTGCAGTTAGCACAGATGGTAAGCTATTGTATGCAGGTGGAATTTGGGACAATTCATTGCGTGTTTTTAATCTGCATAGGGGCAAGATAATGGCTTCTGTAACACGTCATCTAGGTAAGTGAAATTTCTTAGCTTTGTATACAAACATTGCTTTTTTCAATTCAGTAATATTTATGCAAAAAATAATGCAAATTTGTGTATTGTAGTTTAATAAAAATTGTAAAATTATTTTTCCTCTTTTAGATGTTATAACCTGTTTAGCCCTTGATAATTGCGGTTCTTTCCTAGTCACTGGATCGAAAGATTGCACCTGCATAATCTGGAACATTCAGACCCAACAGTTCAACAGTGGACCCAGTAGTATTCCTGTGCATGCTCTCACAGGTCAATCGCAGCTTCATACCGTTACTCAACTGAATTCTCAAAACAGTTTCTCTCCCAAACCGTTGACGACACTCTACGGGCACGACGATGCCATTACAAGTGTAGCTATATACACTGAATTGGATATGGTGGTGTCCGGCTCTATGGTAAGTTATTTGTTTTCTAAAAGTTGATATGTTTTCTATTATATTTTCGAAATTAATAGGATGGAACTGTTAACGTCTATACGATACAGGATGGTCAATTCGTACGGACATTAAAACCAATAGGCTGTACGGAGCACTGCGTGCAAATTTCATACGTTTCACTTTCATACCATGGTGAGTTAAAATAAAAATTCTATTTTCTTATTATAAATATTATTTTATTGATAAATTTTTTTGCCTAGTGTTCGCGCCAACACCGAATTCGTAAAATTAAAAAATTAGGTGGCAACCCTTTCCACCATATTGAATTTTAAAATTCTGAATTCACATTCAAAATCAGCGAGCTCCTAACACTGTTAAATGATGTTTAAAACTCTTAAAAATACATTTTACTAGGTGGCAATACTGTGGTAAAAATTAAGGTGGTAACCCTAACTTCCACCTTAAATTTTAAAACTGTGATTAAAGATTCGAAATCAAATCCGTTGTCAGAATTTCAAAATTACAAGAATTCGCAAAAATAAAAAAAATTATGTGGCAACTTTATGCGCCACCTTGAATTTTAAATTTTGACATAAATTCCGAAATAAGCTACCCTCTAAAACTGCCAACAATGGAGTTTGAAAATTATCAAGGTCAAGTAAGCTTGAACTTGTATAGTAAGCAAGTACTTGAAGTAGATTTCAAGTAGGCTTATGCAGTTCTCTGATGCAGATATCTGTGGAAGATATCTCATTTACCTGAAGCCAATTTAACGCTTCATGTATAGCAGCGAGTTCAGCTTGGAATACACTGCACTAATCAGGGATCCTGAAGGCTATGTTAATGTTTACTTCTTCATAGTAGACACCTGCTTTGCCATGTAGTTTTTATCCATCGGTAAAGATCTCAATGAAATTGTTAGGTGAAAGGTTTCCTTGTTCCTACTCTTCTTAAAAGGGAATGGATACATCGCACTTCCTTTCAAAGGATAGTTTTTGTGTGATGTCATCGATAGACCTAGGTATAGGAGGGAGACATTTTCTAAGTCCTAGTGTACCGGTTGGCTGTATTGGCGGCCATTTGCTTAGCTAGGATTTCAAAAGGTGTAAGGTGGAGCATTATGTCTATTACGTCTGTCGGAGTAGTTCTTAGTTCTACACTGATGCACAGTTCAGCTGATCTTTGAACTTTACGGAGAAGGCTAAGCTGAGTCCGTTTTTCGAGTGCATGCCACCAGATGATAACCATATAGTAAGATTGGCCTTATAAGTGCTGTATAAAGCCAGTGAGTAACACTTGGTTGTAAACCTCACTTACATGAGTACAGGATAATATTAGATTTTTTGGCTCTCTCTCGAGTAGATTTGGCTTCCATTTTAGTTTCCTATCCAGTATGAGGCCCAGGTATTTTGCTTGATCTTAGAAGCTGAGTATTGTGTTTCCCAGTTTAGGAGGAATTATTAGAGGTAAAATGTGTTTTCTGGTAAAAATCACGAACTCAGTTTTATTTGGTTAAGCTCACAGCTGATAGCTCAGTTGACTGGAGTATTTAGGCAGTTTTGCAAAATTTCTCGAAAGGTAGATATGTATTATCCAGAGGTAACAATCGCAACTTCACAAACTGGAGTATTTCATATGAATTTGTGTGATTAATTAAAAAAATCAATCTGAAGATACCGAACAATGATTAGTACTGAACGAAACAAAACTCTACATCACTATGTGAAGAAATAATTGAAAAAAGTCAACAGTACTCGTGCAATGCAATTGCAAAGTTGACGTTTTTTTAATTTTGGTGCGGGTATAGTAAGAAACACAAAACTTTTGATATTTGAATGAGATTTTTTTTGAAAAAGTTAATAAGTTGAAGATAAAACCATCTACCTCAAACTTTTTAGTAACGTTAAATATCTGTTGTTCTTATTTTTAATGTTTATTTTTAATAAAGTGTCTGCTCTTATTTTTAATGTTTTTTTTTTCATGTAGGCTAATAAAATCTGTGTTTTTAGGTATATACATATGTAGGCATACTTGAAATGTATACATGAAGTCAACGTTACTATTGTTGTTGTTGTTTTGTTTAACATGTATACCAGAGATTTGCATGAGACCATTCGTCATTTTTGCCACTCGAGTAACAACCGTCGTTAGCTGTAATCGCACACAAAAAAATAAAAAGTAAAAAAATGTTTAGAAATAAACTTTTGTATAAAAAAGACGTGAACTAAAAAGAAAAAATAAATTTAAGTGACATTTGTCATATATGTATATAGTAGGTATATTCTAGGTGCAGAAGAACCCCTCTTTTGGTTACTCAACATCATAATATAAGCGTACGTAAATTGGTAAGTTCTAAGGACTTATATAAATTTAAAATTTTTCAAATACATTTATATTTAAAAGCTTAAGGCACTGATATTGTGTAGTAAACCTGTAGAATGGATCGCAATTTATATACAGGTACGCCTACTAAAAGATTTAATGCCACTGATAATGTGTAGTAAACCTGTATAATGAATCGCGGACATCGGTTGGATGTTGCTTGAACTGTCACTGTGCTTTCTTTGTTTTATGCATTCATTTTCTTGATTTCTTTTCATCCATTCTGACAGTTCGATCAAGCTCGCTCCCAAGTGCGTATCAATGAGCCTTGGACACGATCACACGTACGAAGTTCTCTTACAGTCCACCCTAAACAAGTGCGCGTGCTTGGTTTAACTGTCAAAATCGGCTCATGCACATACATTTTGTATGAAGCCTACCGAAACACGCACTGGACTACCGCAACATGAATCGAATTTCCAATTTTGACAGTGCGTGCGGATGTGAAGTTGGCTGCATAAAACCAAAGTATTAGAACAAAGAGCGATCAGCTGCTATTAATTAATTAATCTCAATTGCAAATGGAAGTATTTCCAATATTAATAGATTCTTACACAATACTAAAAGTTTCTTTACGATTTTTAAACCATCTGACTGAGCTGGTTCGAGAGCAGAAGTTTTTCCGCAGCGCACTTGTTTAGGTTAAGCGTAAAATAAAATTGCGTGGCGCTTGGGAACGCAGCGCAACGCGCACTTGTTTAGGGTGCACTGTTATTCAGTTGGCGCTGAGACTTGAAACGGAAATGTCCACGCCGCTTGATCAGCTTATCCACTGTACAAAACTAAATCGGAATAAGAATATGATTTTTTATTTGCAGAAAATTTTTAAGGACTGCCATAATGCTTGGTTTGCCAACGCACAGTGGCACATTGGAATATTTTTTTTAAAGGCACTATACAAATATGGATCCTCAATATTTGTTTGTGGAAGATGAATAACGTAATGAGTTAGTTCTTAAACTAGAAAAAGAAAACCTTGAAAAATTTATTCGGGACTCATTGGAATGTAAAAATTCACAAATTGATACAAATGAAAAAAAAAAACGCTAAAATAGTTTTTTTATAATAATAATACAATTCTTGCTTAAGCTGTTATGACACTGGTTTGTTTTAATATTTTTAAGATCTTAAAACTAGACACGGATAAAAAGGAAAGAAATACTTTGCGAAAAATGGAAATATATATTAGACTATCCGATATGACATTTTAATAAAAAATCAAATTGAAAATCAGATTAAAATAATTCTACTTTTACTTATTTTCTTTATATTTTTCATTTTACTTTTCTATACAATATGTTGAGGTTCATCTTCTTACAAGAAATATAAGAATTTCCATTTTTTAAATTCTAGCTTGCTGTATCAGCTGCAGCTTTTGACCGTTTGTGGTCTGGTTTAGTTGAATGCAGTGCAACGTGCTCGGATTGTTGCTTTTTTGCTTGAGACCAATTGATGTTCCAACACAATTTGTTGCGACAGCAACTGCATTTGCTTTCGCGGCTGGGATGTCGTTATTTTATATATAGCGAAAGAACACCAGAAAACACTAAATAATTAAACTTTTTCGTAACTTGCAACCACAACAAATAAAAATTTAATAAACAAAATGCGCAAAGTCACAATTTAATATTGAACGTCAAGTTTTCAGCCGCTAGCAGCTGAAAAAGTGAAAAATTTTCGATTTTTTCTAGTATTGAAAATTGACAGTTTAGGATTTTTTGTCACTTGATTTTGTTTCTTCACTCGTATTACAAAATGTATCGCTTTTTTTGTGTGCTGCTCACTTTAACTCATAACAGCATTAATACCTGCACAACAATTTGTGTCACTGCAGAGAGTGAGAGAGCTACTAACATAAGCACAAAATCTGAAAATTGTATTAGTATGTGTTTGGGGACCACTGCTTTAAACAAATCATTTGTTTTCAATTCATGCCGAAATTTTTGTTGTTTTTTGGACATTTTAAGCAACCGTTAATGCATGGAAATGAAACCATTACCTATGTACAGTTCGATAATTTTAAATAAACTATTAAGATTACAGTGTTGCATTTACTTTATTATACATGGTTGTAAAATTCGAAAAATAGTCTGTCAATGGGACGTATTAATAAAAACTAAGTGAACAAGTGGAGTGAAGTGCTTGAGTGTGCATTTTGAGTGTGCGATGTTAGTTAAGTGGACTGTGGAATCCGTTTTAAATAAACTCCACTCCACTCTGAGGGCAAAAAGGCATCGTTTGAGTGTTCACTCATGTCAGTAGCTGTCATACAGCCAAATTTGTTTTTCAATAATACATTTTTTTGTGTCATTCGACAATTTCAATTTCAATTTATTTGCAAATAACATTGGCATTTAAGACTTAAGTCTTTTACATGCCGCATGTTTAGAATATATAACACGGAAACATAACTTATATAATAAACTGTTTGAAATTTCAATCAAAAATTTTAAAAGAGAAGTTTATATAGTAGTTAAAGATAGAATAAAAAAAGGAGTAAAAGAGTTAGGAGAAGTAGTCAAAAATTAAATGCTTAAAGTACTCAGTGTTGGAGATACTTTTAATGTAGTTTGGAAGCGAGTTATAAAGTCTTATAGTGCTAACGAAAAACAAACGGCTTGAGTTTTGAAAGTTGTACTTCGGAATAACAAGATACATGCTTCTGCTTGACCTACAAAACTTTAACTTTTCAAAAAGATAACCTGGACAGCGCGAGTGGATGATCTTATGTAAGAAAATGCAATTTCTTGCTTCAAGATATCTGAGTAAGCTACGACCTAGTAACTGGTTAGTACAATTATTAACGAGTACAATTATTGAAAGCCACTTGCATTTTATGTGTAGCTCTCGAGTCGAGTTTGCTGTAAACGACTTCTGCATAAGAAAATATTGGCATAAGCATTTGTAGAACAAGCTTTTTTCTAGTTTCGACAATTACGAACGCTGCAGTCATTCGGAGATTTCTAAGCACATAGTATATTTTACTCACGCTAAAGTTTACGTGATCTTCACAGGACAAAGATGAGTTTATTTTGAAGCCTAAATTAGTGGCCTTACTTACAGATTTTAGCACAACGCCATTAAGGAAAATTGGGGGGACATCAAGATTTTGATATGGGGTTTTAGAGATCGGCAATACATAAGATTTAAGAGGATTCAGTTTAAGCTTATTAGTTCTGGCCCAATTTGCTACTATATTTAAGTCTTCATTTACTCTTGCGCATAAATATTCAGAGAGACCAAGAGGTCTGGACATATACAGTTTCAAGTCATCGGCATAAGCATGCATGGTAACATGATTACATTTACTAAATATGACATTTATAAACATAGTAAATAGAATCGGGCCTAAAACAGAGCCTTGCGGAATTCCACTTGTTGTACGTTTATAAGATGAGAAGTTGTTTTTTATCCTTACTCTTTGAGATCTGCCATTCAGGTAGTTGAACATAAAACGAACCGATGTATGGGAAAAATCAAAGTCAGATATGAGCTTTTTACAGAGCAGAGAGTGATCCACAGTGTCAAACGCCTTAGAGAAGTCTAACAGGCAGAGTAAGCTCAAATGGCCCATATCATAAGGCACTCTAATGTCGTCTAAAATTTTGACCAGAGCAGAGGAACAGCCATGTCCAGGTCGGAAACCTGACTGTAGATTATGCATAAGACTGAAAGTGTTTAAGTAGTTGAAAATTTGTTCAGCCATGAGTTGCTCGCATACTTTGGATAATGATCCTAATAAGCTTATTGGCCGGAAATCAGATGGCTCACAGGCATTTGACTTTTTTGCTATGGGAATTGGTAATACAACGCGTGCGCAAGGGAACATACATATCGAACAGATAGCTTATATTGTTTAAGAAAAAATTTAGCTTTTTATCGACTGAAGAAAAAAACCAACAGTCCGACCAGTTTATTTGAGATAAGCTGTTAAACAATGACAAGTAATCAATCGACCTGTAGTCGCGGTACTCGAAGAAGGTTTGAGCAGCAGTCTTATAGAGATATATGTTCAACGTGATAAAGATAAGGTCATGATCGGAAACGAATGAGATTTGGTCGAAGAGCGTTACTAGTAATACATCAGATATAACAAAAACATCTAATAAGCCAGGACAGGCATTGTTAGAGAAACGTGTTGGCACTGTGTTATTGACTACATTGAGCCCTACTCTGGCCACTTCATCGAGAAACTCATATGAAAGACTGTCATTAGCCAATAAATTTATGTTTAAGTCGCCGCACAAAATAAAATGTTCAAAATCTATAACGCAATTTGAAATTTCAGTGAAAAGAGGTTCTAGGCTACAATTACGATTGGGATTATAAACACAGGAGACAAAAACTTTAGTATTATTATCCGATATTAAAAAATGCAGATATTCGACACCTGAACCACTTGACTTTCCTACCACATTTACATTTAAATTTTCTTTACAGTATATAGCGACCCCGCCACCTCGACTACCTGATCTATCATTTCGAAATAATATAAAATTCTGTAATTTAAAAAACGAGTCATTAACATCTACGTGAAACCAAGTTTCCGAAACATAGATAATATATCAACCTTCGATTCGGAAAATGCATGTTTAACACAGTCCATTTATGTGTCATCAAGACTTCTAGCATTAAAGTGCACAATTTTTAGACCGGAGTGTTGTTTGCAGAGAATATTAATCATCGTTTTATGATTTTCGCCAGTATGACTACAATACCTATTAACACTTGACATAAAAATAAAAAGCAGTAGTTTTATGTTATAATATACGGTATATTTTTAAAAATTTTTTGTTTTAATTAAAAACGATGTAATTTTCGAAGCTATCCAAGTTAAGTAATAAATAAACTGTAAAGTATTGGGGGTTGGAATTAGTTTTAAAGGTTTTCTAAGAGATGGGGTAACTATCAATAGATCGCATCGGGCACACCTGTGACTATATTCATTTCAAAGCACATTGTCTAAGCTTCATTTTTCAGTATGTGTCATTCCACTGAAGTGTAAACAACATATATTTTTTTCTCTGTGAACATGTCGACTTTCGTTCCAACAAAACGCAATTTGCGGGAAGGTTTACTTTTGTGCTTCCATTTGCAGAAAAAAGCGGTTGAAGCACAACGCACGCTTACTGGGGCTTACGGGGACTATGCTCCATCGATTTCTACTTGTGAGTACTGGTTCCGTCGGTTTAAAAGTGGTGATTTTGATACGGAAGACAAAGAGCGTCCGGGCCATCCGAAAAAGTTTGAAGATGAGGAATTGGAGGCTTTGCTCGATGAAGACCCGTGTTAAACCCTTCAAGAATTGTCAGAATCATTGGGAGTCGACTTATCAACGGTCGGCAAACGCTTGAAGGCCATGGGAATGATTCAAAAGCAAGGAAATTGGGTGCCGTACCAGTTGAAGCCGAGAGACGTTGAACGGCGATTTTGCATGTGCGAACAACTGCTTCAACGGCATAAAAGGAGGAGTTTTTGCATCGTATTGTCACTGGCGATGAAAAGTGGATCCATTGCGATAATCCTAAGCGAAAAAAATCGTGGGGACCACCCGGCCATGCATCAACATCGAGGGCCAAGCCGAATATTCATGGCGCCAAGCTTATGCTGTGTATTTGGTGGGATCAGAAGGGTGTCGTGTACTATGCGCTGCTAACACCTAACGAAACCATCACTGGGGAACGCTACCAACAACAATTGATGCAATTGAGCCGAGCATTAAAGGTTAAACGGCCGGAATATGCCAAAAGACACGACAAAGTGGTTTTTCAACATGACAACGCACGGCCACATGTTGCAAGAACCGTCAAGGAAACGTTGGAGGTGCTGAATTGGGATGTGCTACCCCACCCGCCTTATAGCCCAGACATAGCCCCTTCCGACTACCACCTATTCAGATCGATGACGCATGGCTTGGCTGAGCAGCGCTTCACTTCTTACGAGGATACCAAAAAATGGGTCGATTCGTGGATTGCCTCAAAAGACGAATCGTTCTTCCGGCGCGGAATCCATATGCTGCCAGAAAGATGGGAAAATGTTGTAGCTAACGATGGACAATACTTTGAATAATATACATTGTACCGTTGTTTCTAAATAAATGCTCAAAAACCGAAAAAAAACCTTTAAAATTAATTCCAACCCCCAATATTCAAAATTTTCGTTCATACAGTCAGCGTCAAAAAAAATGTACAGCAAATAGTTCAATGCTTACAAACTAATAACTCCGTAAAGAAAGATGGAACAATAAAAACGCTTTCGTTTTTTTAAAGTGTATTTAATATAAGTTTATTTAAACAGAAACAAAAATTCATTCAAATCTACTTCAACTTAAAATTATTAATTAAATTGAAAAAATGCTTAATATTTCGCATAAAAAAGTGTAAATTTTGAAAAATTATTTAAAATAATATAAGATTTTTTAAATTCAATATTTTGTTTCCTTTCCTTTAGCTTTAATAACTGCAGCAAGTCGTCTGGGCATGGATTCAGTTAGGTTTTTGGTAATTTCTGACGGAATATTTTTCCATTCCTCAGTTATTGCGCGTTTTAATGAGTCTTTGTTGCTTATTGTGCGTTGTCGGATCTGCCTGTTGAGATGTTCCCATAAATTCTCAATCGGATACAAGTCGGGTGACTGAGGGGGGTGATCCAATTGTTTCGGAGTTTTACATAGCAATCATTCCTTTACAATCCGAGCGGTATGCTTAGGATCTTTGTCTTGCTGAAAGACCCAATTCGATCCTTAACATAATTTGTTGACACTTGACTGCAAATTGTCTCTTCAACTGTTGAGATAATCTGTGCTGTTCATTGTACTCTCAATGAAAACAAGATTTCCAACGCCACTTGCTGCCATACACCCCCACACCATGACTGACTTACCACCGTGCTTTACGGTTTTAGCAACATTTAGTTCTTCAAACGCTGCATTTTTTCTCTCCATATTTTTGGTATAGTTTTTCTTCCAAAAATTTATATTTTACACTCATCAGTGAATAAGCAGTTATTTTAACAAGTGATGTCTTCATTTTTATGCCTTTTTGCATATTCCAGACGCTTTTTTTGGTTCTTCTTAGAAATAAGTGGTTTTCTTCTCGAAACTCTACCATGTAAACCATTTTCATGCAGTGCACGGCGAACGGTACTGGCACTAATTCCTGCTCCCATTGTTGTTGTGAGTTCCTCCGCTATTTTTACTGCACTTTCAGAAGGATTAGCCCTAACCCTTCGTACTATCGCTCTTTTGTCCACGCATGACAAAATGTTCGGCCTGCCGAAACTTGGAAGATCTTCAACACTTATAGTATTTTTTTTGACAGTATTATGACCTCTGTCGATAATACCAGCAATTTCTCTTAAAGATTTGCCTTGTGCTGATAACTTTACTACTAAATTACGTGTTTCTATTGCAGTTTGTTTGCCCATGGTGATTTGCCCATTTAATGATTCTTAATCGAAGAATAACAACCTCACCGATCACTTGCATAAAGACAATTGCAATGCAAATGCAACAAAACAGAAACAAATTAGTCGTAAAATTACCGTTATAACAAGAGAACATTAAAACCAATAAGAGTGTACACTTTTTTTGATGCGTAAAATCAGGCAGTTTTGCGATCTTACAAAAATTTCAAGGTTAAGAAGAATTTAATGAATTTTTGTTTCTGTTTAAATAAACTTATATTAAATACACTTTAAAAAAACGAAAGCGTTTTTATTGTTCCGTCTTTCTTAACAGAGTTATAAGTTCGTAAGCATTGAACTATTTGCTGTACACTTTTTTTGACGCTGACTCTATGTGTTTCTTTGCAATTTCAATGTAGAACTTGATGAAAATACAGCGCTAGAACTTGGTGAAGTTCAAGATAACGAAATGCTTAAAGAAGATCATGAGGGTTTTTTAATTTTAATAAGTTGACTTTAAAATTAAGATTGTGTAAACTTATTGCAATTTTTTCAAAAGTTTTAAATTTTTCCCATCAAATAGACGAGTTAACCTTTTCAATGATACCATTTCTACGAGAATCGTATTTAAATTGCCTGAGCTACGTTGTCTCAAAAAATGCTCTATTTAGGACACGAAAATTGATTCTAAAAGTTTATAACTTCGGATTCTAATAAAACAATTTGAGCCAAACAGGAAATGGTAAGTGCAATAGATGTTATACTTCATTGTGAAATGGGCAAAATATGATATTTGCATATCTTGAGTAAGGCTGAGACAGCTAGATAGCACACCCAACTTTTGTTTAGTGATCTCAAGTTTTATTAATACGAAATAAACAAAAACTGAGTGTACTGGAGGTTGCGATGTTTATTCTGAGTGAACACTCAACTTCAAATAAAAACATGACTAGAGTGGAGTTTAGTTATTTTTTTTTTAATATGCTTTATTCATACCGATCAGAATAAAAGCGAGTGAAGCTGAGTTCACTTCACTCGATTTGCTTTATTAATACGACCCATTAGGTGGAATGCATTAAAGTGAACATTTGCTCCGACTCAATTTTTCAAGTAAAATCAAGAGAGTTTATGAATTTTTTACTTAAAAAATGGAGTCGGAGCAAATGCTCACATTTTATGCATTCTAGCCAGCCATTATGTTGACATCATAAAAACATATTTAAGTGGCGTTAAGCTTTATTTCACACTTTTAAAATGCATAATAAATATTAAAAAAAGAGTTAAAAAGGTTGCAAAAATTACTTAATTTATAACGAATAGTATTTTAAAAATTTTCTGACTAAATATTTTTAAAAATGGCTAAATCTAGCCAGAAAATGGCTAAATTGGCAACACTGCCTCTGGTATAGACAGACCAACACAATCTCAAGTGGTGAAAAGCTGGCTGGAAAAGCTGCAAAACGTAATTTATGCTTATAGGGGTTTCGAACTATCCTACATGTAGGATGAGCAAAAGCGAATACTGCAGCCCGTCCTACATGTAGGATGAAAATCAAAAAGTTTTGATTTTTTGTGCTGGCCCATCCTACATAAAAGCAGTGTTGCCAGATTTCGGGAGAGATCAATCCCTTTTTGTTCATGCATTTTGTTCATGCAAGTGGTGACCCCATTTCGCTGATTTTTTCATGCAAAGTGCCAAAAATGGTGGTTTTTTAAAATGTTTGTATGGGAAACCCCCCAGGGGGGTTCCAGGGGGTGTGCCACTGGCATGGGTGGATCGGCCCTTCAAAGTTAGTGGGGGTCGGTCATACATTTGAACTCGATTGAGGCACTCTAAATTACGAACTATGACCCATTGTTTTGAAAATATGAACCGTTACAAACAAAATATGTGCGGACATACGTGATGATCAATTCTGAGCAAAAACTGGATATCTGCATACTTCCAAAAATCGGCAATAAAGTAAATTCTATATCGCTTTTTTAAGATACATTGAGTTTAGTCATTTTTCCTTGTGACCACAGATATATTCAGATTTTTTAAATAAATAGGAACACAACGGAATTAATGAAGGATACGATTTGTTTTTCTAAACGATAGGATCCACAAATGCGAAAAGTCTAAATGCTCCGCTTTCGTCAGGTGTATTTACCCATTTTCCATAGTTTGCCAAGCAAAAAAAATCAAATTAAGCTGAACAAAAAAAAATTACGTTTGAGTTTACAACTGATGACTAACAAAATGAATTTTAGCTATACACACAGGCTTATTTAAAGAGTAATAAAATTAACTTAAAACTCAAGTCGACTCAGATAATTTTAAAATTTATTTAAATACCAGATATTAAAAAACTCTTACCATAATTTGTTGATTACCCTTTTTGCACAAAAACGCGGTCAACCTAATTTTCCCCGTTTTTAAAAGTGTTAATCCCGTTTTCCTTTTTGCATTAAAAATTCCCGCAAAACGGGGAAAAGTCGCTTTTCTGGCAACACTGCATGTGAGATGTGCGAACGTACGCTCATCCGAATTCATATATGTTCTTATTCTAAAAAAAAGGTGGAGTTGTTTACGCAAACGCAAATTTTTTCCGGCGTAAGTCTTTTTAAGTAAAGGGTGTTTTTTTTAGAGGTATAGAACTTCGAATTGAAATAAAACACAAGAAAATCGTTTTAATGTCCATCAATTTGGCTTTATTGGAAGGATAATTTTATGCCATTAATGTTTAAATATGATTTCGGGCATGTGGCCGCCACGGCTGGCTCGAATAAAGCCAATTCGACAGGTCCAATTTTCAACCACTTTTCGAGCATATGGGGCCGTATGTCGGCAATAACGCCACGAATGTTGGCTTCCAAGTCCCCTAACGTTTCTGGTTTGTTGGCGTAGACGAGCGACTTCACATATCCCCAAAGAAAATAATCCAATGGTGTCAAATCACACGATCTTGGTGGCCAATTGACAGGTCCATTCCGCGAAATTATGCGCTCATCGAATGTTTCCTTCAATAAATCGATTGCGTCGTGCGCTGTGTGGCATGTAGCGCCGTCTTGTTGGAACCACAACTCATCTACATTCATGCCATCCAATTCGGGAACAAAATAGTCGGTTATCATGGCTCTATACCGGTCTCCATTAACGGTAACTGACTCTCCAGCATTATTTCGGAAGAAGTATGGCCCAATGACTCCACCAGCCCATAGAGCACACCAAACAGTCAGTTTTTGTGGATGTAATGGCGTCTCAAGGGTCTCATGTGGATTCTCTTCACTCCAAATGGGGCAATTTTGCTTGTTGACGTAGCCATTCAACCAAAAATGAGCCTCATCACTGAACAAAATTTTGCGATGAAAATCAGCATCGAGATCAATCTCATTTTGGGCCCATACACCAAAATCACGACGCATTGCATGGTCTCGCGGCTTTAATTCTTGCACAAGCTGGATCTTGTAAGGTCGCAAGCCAAGATCTTTGCGCAAAATCTTCCATAAAGTTGATGGACAAAGCTCCAATTGCTGTGCACGGTGGCGAATCGATTCATTCGGGTCCTCTTCAACATTTTGGTCTACAACGGCAATTGTTTCTTCGGTGCGCACTGTTCGACGTCTCTGCGGATGCGTATTATCACATAGAGTAAACGTAGTGCGAAAACGACCCATGGTTAACCGAATTAATTGCTCTGATGGACTATTATGTCGACCATAAAATGGACGGAGCTTGCGGTAAACTTCGCGAACTGAACCATTATTTTCGAAATAAATTTGCACGATTTGCAAGCGTTGTTCTTTTGTCAACCTGTTCATGATGAAATGGCAAACCAAACTGAACATAAATGACATTAGAGTTGCCAGATTTGACCACAAAATGCCAGTTTTATCTCTATTCGAAAAACAAACCTCTAAAAAAAAACACCCTTTACAAGTTCAATCTTAATAATTTAGTATGTTTTTTTAGGTTTAGACCTGTAGATGTGCAAACTAGACTTTATTTCTTAAAGATTTATATTTTTTAAGTTATAGAGAGTTAAAGTTTGCATATAATTGTTGTTGTTATGCTGCTTTTTCTCTTCTTAATTTCAACATATGCCTGAAAATATGTGAGGTATTTAGAGCCACCTATCGGTTAATAGCACTGTGTGACCGATTCGATCTTTAAAAAAGTTTCAGCCAAAATTCTTAAAAACTTGGAAACTTGGAACATCTTGTGATTATGTCGCAACTAGTGCAACGAGTATATATGCCAAGAGAATTTTTCATCCAGCCTTCCAACTTCGTTCCAGACTATAAGCCATCCACAGAGAGAAAAACCAAAACAATGACAACCAACGAGTTTATGTACTCGTTGGTCTGAGTCATGGCGAATAATAAGGTAGGGTAAGTAGCTTTGACAAGACCTATCGTTAATGTCAAAGTGTGTTTTAAAGTTGCCAGTTTTCTTTATAAGTGTTATTTCTGGGATAAACACATGGAAAAGGAATTTTATGAAGGGTAAATAATATTAAATGAGGATATATGTATATTTTATGAAATAAATAAGTTTTGAAATAGTTTTATAGCATAACCTTGACTAATTTATTATTGCCATAATTTTTTGTTTGGTTTTTTGATTTTTTAATTTTTTATTCAAGAATTTGATTCTCACTTGCATCCTGTATCTTATAAAGAATTTCTTTATATCGTTTGCTTTTGTAATAAACGAACATAAATCTAAAACAAATTTTTAAATTGAAACAGTGCTCAATTTTAAAACCATTAAACTTACTTGCAACGACGGCAATGCATTCGGCACCAAAATTGGTGGCTTTCAGCACGAATTACGTGGAGAGCTGATGAAATCGGTGTCTGAAAAGTGTTTTTTACAAACTTTTCCTGTAAATTCCAAGTCTAAGCCACAAGACTCCACCCACTTTCACCTCTTCGCATCATCACTTTGAACATTAAAAAAACTTAAATTTTCTTTATTCCACGTTGTCCGACAAATTTCACCATTTTCTTTTAACATCATTTAAAAGTTATTAAAATAGATGTAACTTCACACAAAATCCTTTTTAAAAAACCACAAATACACGTTTATATAACCAAGAATAAATATGAAGAGGAAGGCTCTAGCTAGATTATAACATACGAAAATATTTCGCAGAATAAGTCCGCTTTAAGCTTGCCTAAAACAACAAGCCTCTACTTCCCCGTTTTGAAGTATTTTTTGTAAAGGGTTTCATCAGAAACGGTTAGACAAAGTATGGATTTTTCATTGGATTTAAATTTGTGATATGGTAGCACTATATTTTATGATTTTGACATTAACGATAGGTCTTGTCAAAGCTACTTATGCTACCTCATTATTCTGCCATGGTCTGAGTTATTGACGCTCAGCAACGAGAACAGATTACCAATCAGCAAGAAGAAGTAAACATGGAAAAAGTAACGAAAGAAAAGGAGAAGAAGAGAATATTGTAAGTTATCAATAAAAAATAAATTACAATTTTACACAAATTTTACAGCTTCTTTTTTGTGTTATTTTTTAGGATCTTCTTGTGTTTGCCGAATTTATGTTGTTTCGAGCTGGACATTATTGTTGTGATTATATTAATTCTAGCTACATTTTGGTTGCAAAATATATTTTGACAAGTAAAATTGCTGTTGGAAAACATAAAATTTATTTAATAAAATCGACGATTGTTTGCTAATTTTATCGTGCTGGAACTGAAGCTAACAATTGATGAATTGTTTTCGAATTATCGCGACGGGAAGAAGTTATAGGCAGTCCAGAAAAGCCACTGTCAAACCTGAATTGTCGATAAACATTTGCAGTTACCGCAATTTAAATACTCAAGCTGAACTGCTTGGGAGTACATGCTATTCACGTTGAAGTCCACCAAAATGAAACCTGATGTGCTAAATTCAAGAAACAATCTTAAAATAATAATGTGCAACGAACGTTCGTTTTTAATTTTTCATTAAAATTAATCGTTCAAAGAAAAATTCAGGGAAAATTTCCTAAAATAAGTTCGCGGAAAAAATTTGTTGCGGATGCGTAGCATCGAGCGCTGTTTGTGTTGCTTTTGAATAAACATTTTTCCGTACAAGGCCAAATTATTTTATCATAAAAAACACCATTAAAAAAATTGATTTGACCTTGTAGATGTTGTTGTCACCATTCCACCATTCCGTACAAGATCGAATAATTTTGTGTCGATAAGCAAGAATAGCTTAATTAGACTTACGACAGATCTAAGTTATTGATGTAGCTGTGCGCATATAGCACAATAAACACACAAAATCTAGAGCTTCTAGCATTACCAAAGCCAAAGTTGTGCCACAAAAACAAAAGACACTACCATTTAACTTATATGGGGATTGAAAAATTGAAAGAAAGATTTATCTAATTTTTGAAATCAGACTTAAGGCGTTATTGTATATCGACACAGATAAAGTATTTGATAGAACCACTCGAGATTATGACCTTTCAAAAGTGGACATAGTTCCAAGCGGTTTGAGTCCCTCAATATCTCAGTAAGTCAACAGATCTGAGTACATCAATAACTCAGATCTGTCGTAAGTCTTATTAGGCTATTATTGCATATCGACACAGATATAATAACAAAATTATTCGCCCTTGTACGGAATGCTGGAATGGTGATAACAACATCTACAAGATTTAACATCTATTAAGCTTAATAAGTGGTCATAATACTAAATACAATTTTAGGAACTATTATGTCCTCCTTTTGAACGGAAAAATTTTTAATTTGGGATTATGTTTCTTGGGGCTATGTCTCGTCACCTCCTATGTTACCAGAAAAGCACCACAAATAGCACTTATTGTATTTTTCAACGATTGTGGGTTGTGGTAAATCCCATGTTATTTTTTGAGAATACTCTCGCGTGTTTCAAAAAAATACCTCAAAACACCACAAAATACCTCAAATTACTATAAAATACCACAACACCTTAACAAGTCAAAACTCTTCAAATTACTACAATCACGTGGTAGAAATACGAATTAAGGGTACGATGCTTTTATTGAATTGTTTGAAGATGATTAACTTTTGTGCGAGTTAAATTTTCCGCGGTTCTACTTTACTTAACACTAACAAAATTACCATCATACCATTCTCCACTTTACCATTCCACTATACCATATCCATTACATATATCACCATTGTACTGTACATATCATGCAACATAATCATATAACACCAATCATAACAAACCATATTTTTTCATTTGATTGGGCATATTAAGTTTATTTACCTTATTCAAAAGCATTAAAACATTATGTTTCCTCATATCCATGGACAGTTCACATTTATATTTTGGTTTCATCTTTTCATGTCAGCAAGTGTACAAAAATAAACAACAAACTTGTATTTTGTCTAATAACTCCGCGTACAAACGAACGTTCCTGAATTTTTTCTTCAAACACTAATTTTTAATGAACAATTCCAAACGAACGTTTGTTGCTTTTTGTTGTTGTGTAAAAAATTCGTTCGAAAAAATACAAAGCTCACAAATTTATCAGTGATAAGAAAAACGACGCAAGCAGAGCGTACCTTTTTCGATTGCGAACTTTCGTCTGCTCTTAAATTTTTCGTTTGAAAAATTCTCACACACAGCAAAAACCTTATGATAAGATTGCGAACAAATTTTTCGGCACCCTGAATTTATATAATTGACATTTTATTGATGACATCTTCTGTTCATCAAAAAACATATATGCAATAGGGTGGAGTGAAAAAGGCCAAAAAAAATTTTTTTTAATTTTTTTAAATCTCCTGTATTGGTAATCGATGACCCTATAGAAAACATTAATTCATGCAAAATATCAAAGCCTTACGACTTTATTTGGAGGTGGCGCACGACGGGTGAAGTTTAAAAAAAAAAAAAAAGGTACTCGTATTACTAATATGTACTTTTTAAAATGTAGTTAAAAGCCTCTTCACACGGTAATATTTTGTAGTATAATTGGCAAAAATTCTTGTAGTATTAAGCGACTTTTAGACGGTACCACAAGTAATACGACCTGTCAAAATTTTGTATCAAAAAGTATTTTTTCACTGCTTTTGCGCTCTCAGAGAGCATAAATTGATGTGTGATTGAAATACGGATGGTGCTCTTTATTTTTTGAAATTTTTCACAAAACTATACCACAAGCGGATCAGAATTTATAACTGTTACCGTCGGTAAAATCTCTCCGAAAGTGTTATCGTGTAAAAGACGCTTTATCCAATATTATAGTGTTACACAATGTTATCGTCTGAAGACGTATTTAGTACCATTTAAAAAATTATGTTTTTCACCACTGTTGAAAGCGTTAGCAACACTTAAGCGAGTAAAACGAAGTCGGGGAATTCCCTTGTTCTAATGCTATTTTCTATTGTTGTTTTAAGATTCTTCATAGAGAAGTGAAAGTGTTACCTGTTAAACAGCAACTTAAAACAAAACAAAAGTTTAATCAACGATAAATTGTTTTTATAATTTTTTTCAATTAAAATAATAATAGTTAAAAGGTGAAGTGACTATTTATATACACAAAGTTTTAAAATGCCTAAAACTCGGAAGGATTTGCTTTGCCCTGTATTTGGTGAACTACTTATATTAAATGTTAATGTGCTACCGACGTATTGTGATGTTATTAAATATTACCTGTGGATAAAAACGGATTTGCTTGAATTGAATAATGGAAAAGATCCTTCAATAAAGTATATATGTGAAATAATTGCAACTGATATCGAACAAATATGGAATAAAGCATCGATTCCAACGATTAGTCATCAACAAGTGGTTTCAAGATTGGTTTCGTATTACAACAAGTACAAGAGTATAAAAAAATTGCGCAATTACGCCAAGAAGCAACATTTTTTCAAGGATTCCCAAAAAAAGTTATTTGACATCGCAACATGTAAGTGTGCATCCAGAAAAGTATGTAAATGTATTACTAAAGTACCTGCTGCTGAGGAAAACTTTTTAAAGGACCAACGAAATGAGCGTAAAATGTATATTGGCTGTGTGGATAGAGTGACAACAAAATCTTTACGACGTAATGAAGTTAGAAAACGAAAGTATGATGAGTTTGTGGATAAAAATACTGCTACAAGTGCTTCTTCATCTATGCCAGTAGTACATTGGTCGTCCAGCAGTTATTCAAGTGGACCATCAGAATCAGACGAAGATGATGTTTGTCTGAACGAAACATCAAGAAAATATCAAAAAGAAGAACAACAAAAAGAAAATAAGCAGATGAGAGATAAGTTGCCAAATCTTGCTTTAGCATGTGACAGGACCGGAGTTTCAGATCGATCTGCAGCATTTATTGTTAACGCAGTAATGCTTGATTTAAATGTCATAGATGCCGAAAACTCATCAAGCGTAATAGACCGAAGTAAAATACGTCGAGAAAGGAAAAAAGTGCGCAAAGAGCTGAACTCTATAGGTTGCGAAAAAGTTCTAACGGCTATTTATTTTGACGGTCGTAAAGACAAAACTTTAGTAATGACTACTAATGAAAATGCGTCACATAGGAAGACCATTACCGAAGAACATATCTCAATGATATCAGAGCCAAATTCTGAGTATATAGGTCATTTGTCGATAGATTCAGGAAAAGCAGCTAATATTCAAAAGAATATTGTTGGCTTTATGGAAGGAAAGTTTAAATTTCAGTCTTCTTTGGTGGCAATCGGATGTGATGGAACGGCTGTCAATACGGGACATAAAAATGGAGTTATAGCTTTATTAGAAAAACATCTGAACCGACCTTTACAATGGTTTGTGTGTTTATTACACGCAAATGAATTACCACTGCGCCATTTGTTTTTAAGTCTCGATGGAACTACTACTGGTCCTAATAGCTTTTCCGGTGGTATAGGAAAAAAACTCGTCAAGTGCCTTGATTTTAAACCAGAAGCTTTTGAAGCGATTAGCACAGAATTGCCGGAAGTAAATACTAGTTTGCTAAGCACTGATCAAAAGTACCTATATGAAATATGTTCCGCCATTTCGGCTGGTTTAGTTTCACCAAGTTTAGCTAGTAGAGACCCAGGAAAGTTAGCACACTCTAGATGGTTAACTTGCGCCAATAGGATTCTTCGTTTGTATATTGGTACGGCTAAACCACCAGAAAACCTAAAGCAACTAGCGCTTTTCATTATGAAAGTGTACGCACCAACATGGTTTGACATAAAGGCAAAGCCATCTTGTAAACACGGTCCAGTTCATGTTTTCAACATGGTTAAAAGAAGTTTATATTTAAGAGATGACCTTAAAAGTATTGTTTTAAAAACTATTCAAAGAAATTCATATTTCACACACCCAGAAAATATCTTGTTGGCTATGCTACAAGATGATGCTTCACAAATAAGGGAATTGGCTCTTCAAAGAGTGTTAGAAGTCAGAAAAGGAACTACCACAGAGAAAGTTCGCGAGTTCTGTCTTCCAGAGCTTCAAGTAAATGCGACAAATTACTATGATTTAATAGACTGGGTGAATGTGAAAGTAACAGAACCACAAATGACTATGAAATATACTGATACAGAAATTGTAAAGATGGTCGGTTCGGAGAAAAACTTTGTTGAATTTGAAAAGTATCCTTGCCATACTCAAGCAGTAGAAAGGTGTGTCAAGCTCGTCACTGATGCTTCAATTTCTGTTTGTGGATTAGAAGCAAGAGATGGTTTCATTCGCTCCAGAATAAAAGCAAGGCAAGATATACCATTGTTTGAGACCAAATCGCAATTTTTCCAACAATGAGACTTCTAAAAATGACAACAACATTTTTTTTCTTTATTTTAATAATACTCATTTATATTTAATGTGCTTTATATAATAAATAAAAGACTGAAACAATTTGATTGAACTTAATATAAACCTATTTTAAACCAAATTACTTTTATTTCAATAAATGGTCGAATTCAAAAACTAAAGTCATATGCGCCACCTCAAGACCTTGACCTAGGAAGCTAAAATTTTTTTTAGGTATGTTTAAGGCTATGGATCATCGATTCATAGTACAGGAAAAACAAAATTTGAAGAAAAAAAACTTCACCCCACCCTAATATGCAACTCCTTATTAAAGATTAATTAGCCGAATCAGAATTCCGTCTTTCTTTTCGACTAATGAAATATCTAAAAAATTATTATTTGCAACTGCAACCAAAATGTAGTTTGAATAAATAAAACATAAGAAGATCCCAGAAAATAACACAAAAAAAAGAAGCTGTAAAATTTGTGACAAATTGTAATTTGTTTTTTATTGATAACCTTACAATATTCTTTTCTTCTCCTTTTCTTTC
Source organism: Dichetophora obliterata (assembly GCA_963920525.1). Lineage (NCBI taxonomy): Eukaryota > Metazoa > Arthropoda > Insecta > Diptera > Sciomyzidae > Dichetophora > Dichetophora obliterata. Next base: position 88,646,434 of record OY986438.1, on the reverse strand, counting down.
GTTACTTGTCATATTTATTTTCATGTTTACTTTTTCTTGCTGATTGGTAATCTGTTCTCATTGCTGAGCGTCAATAACTCAGACCAACGAATACATAATCTCGTTGGTTTTCATTGTTTTGGTTTTTCTGTCGGTGGATGGCTTATAGTCTGGAACGAAGTTGGAAGGCTGGATGAAGAATTCTCTTGGTATATATACTCGTTGGCTAGTGCGACTTCTCAATTCCATCACAATTTTTAAAAAAAATATTTTAAAGTTAAGAAATAGGAATTCTGGTATTCCGACTTTTAACAATTTTTTACATATGCTTAGGTTGTGAGAATTTACAAAAAAAATGCACTTTTGTTCAATGAAATTAAACGTGGAATGTTACTGCGCCAAAAGATTTTTGAAAAAAAATATACAAAGTGTGTTTATCACAATAGAGAAGTCACTTTTAAATAAATTTTGATCTTTTGCAAAAAAAAAATAATGGAAAATGATCTCAAGATGTGGGTTAATGGTACAAGTATATGAAAATAATAGCAATTCTTTGTGTTATATTCGTTAAATTCGATTAATTGAAGTATATTAAATCTGTATTAACCTTTGAAGTAAATTCTTTTTTAAAAAATAAAATATCTGGCAGTTCAGAATATAATTGCATTTTTTAATTTAATTTGGGGTTTTATCTGGTGCATTTTTGAGGGAAAAAAATAGGTTACCAAGCTTATTCTTGATCAAGCTTCGTGAGTCTCCGTTTATATAATAGTACAGATTATCTGTGCACGAATTAAAAATTATAGTCAAAAATCACTTGCAAATAGTTCTTTATTCTTTTTCAAACTTTAAAAAGTACAATTTCACATTTCTTGAGCGCTTTTGTAATTGAATATACAATTTTTAGTTACCGTTTCCCCTTATAAGAAATGTTACAAAATTCTATGCATATAGTAGAAATGTGTATTCTTACACGCTCTCAATATTTTGTAAATATTTATAAAAGGTCCTCAAAAAACTTCTAGTATTTTTAAATAAGATTTACTATAGCGCCCCCTTGCCTTGCACAGTCTACACTTACAGTTGGATAGGCCCTGAAGTAAAAGCTAATATTCCAAAATGGTTTTGGTACTCTGTTGGTGAATTTTCATTTGGCGTTGAAGCCATTTGGGCATATTTTGTTGACCCGAAAATTGTCACACAGTGTTTTCGTTGCCAAAATTTTTATTTAAATACTAAATGTGATAAGTAATCTTTCGATTACATTGGATCGATATTGACGACGATGTTCATAAAATTTCCTCTGTAATTGCCAATGAAATAGGTAGTATGCACCTAAGGAGGACATTTTTTTATTATTTTTACGACATTTAAAGATTTCATAACACAATGACAATGCAATTTTTTTCCTTTATCAGAGAAATTTTTCCCTAGTTTTCCTCTTTCTTTGAAATCAATATATTTTTCCATATCACCCATTTATTTCAGGTCACATTGCATTTAGTGCCCTCGACGATGCATCACATTCTGTCCACGTATATAGTATTAATGGAACCAGCCTCGGCTCTAAATATGTCTCTGGAAGGGTAACTGGATTAACAACCGCTTCCGATTTTCTAATAGTAGCAGACGATGCTGGAGACATAACAATGAGTCGACTTAATGGGTAAGTCTGAAATAAAGTGTACCAAAACTAAGAGTGATTAGAATACTTAATATTGTATTCGATAAAGCAAATGTTATTTCTAACGATACGATAATAGCAATTGTGTTAAGGAACTTTGTCTTTTTATAGACATGTCGTAAAGCAACACACAAAGCGGCTATAGTTCGGACTCGGAAGGTCGGGGGACATGCTCGCCTCCATAGCCGCTTATATCTTTTTTCTATAGGTATGTCCTAGGCCGGAATGTCTGCCAAATGAACTGCCGTAGTAGCAATGCTACATGCATCTCACGGCATTAATGCTGCATTCATCTCACGGTATTAATTCTGCATTCATATCATAAGATGGATGTAGTTTATTTTGCAGACATGCCCATAGGTAAAAGCTATAAACTGGTATGGAAGCGAGCATATGTCTGCTGAACTTCTAACGCATGCTGCCGGCAGACATACAGCAGGACTTTTTTTGCAACTAGGTAGTATGATGGTATGATATATGGTACAGTATAAGAGTACTTCACTCACTGTTCACAACTTTACACTTCGAACTTATCTTTTCAAATGAGAACGTCGATAGAAATCTTTACGTTTCTTTAGTTTCAATCGAATAAAATTCAGTCCAATTTTGTATTGTCGCACATGCTATATGCCAGAAATGCCTCGAAAAGTATTTGAAGAGTACAACAACAATGATACGAAATTACCAAAAAGAAAATATCGTCATACAAAGTCAAAAAAGCCGTAAGTTACGATAAATTCAAAGTCGACTTTTTGCGACTTAGCGAAGCTGCCGGTCTTCCGGATCTATAGCTAAGGTATGCTCAGTCGTGTCCAGAACTCGTCACAAAATAAGAATTTTTTGTTTCAGGTTCTTCCAAATAAGGCTTTATTTTTAAATGTTTTAGATTTTATTTCTTAAAATATTTTATAAATGTTTTAGATTTTATTTCTTATAAATATTTTATAAAATATTAAGGCGATGTGGTGAGCAATGCGGCCGTGATTGAGGTTGTTGACGTTCGACTCTCGTTCGAAAGTGGGTGTGGTGGTTGGCGGAAACTCTGGTGAATCGTCGTTGTGGACCTTATGCCCTAACCGTGTGCTTCCTGGCTAGAGTATGTCCCTTGCGATCTGACTATGCGCCTATAAGCTAAGTGGTCTCTTGCGATCTGACGATGTGCCTATAAGCTAAGTGGTCCTCTGCGATCTGACGATGCGCCTATAAGCTATGTGGTCCCTTGCGATCTGACGATGAGCCTATAAGCTATGTGGTCCCTTGCGATCTGACGATGCGCCTATAAGCTATGTGGTCCCTTGCGATCTGACGATGCGCCTATAAGCTATGTGGTCCCTTGCGATCTAACGAAGCGCCTATAAGCTATGTGGTCCCTTGCGATCTGACGATGCGCCTATAAGCTATGTGGTCCCTTGCGATCTGACGATGCACCTATAAGCTATGTGGTCCCTTGCGATCTGACGAAGCGCCTATAAGCTATGTGGTCCCTTGCGATCTGACGATGCGCCTATAAGCTATGTGGTCCCTTGCGATCTGACGATGCGCCTATAAGCTAAGTGGTCCCTTGCGATCTGATGATGCGCCTATAAGCAATGTGGTCCGTTTTTTCACCTGTTATCCTTGTCACCTTTTCTTCAAAATGTTCTTACTGCAAATTCCTTCAGCAGCTTTTGTCTGCGCTTCTTTTGCTATGTCTGTCCAGATTTCTTCACCAAGTCCTGTTGTCCTTATCTTCGCTTTGGTGGTTCGTCAGCAATTTTTCAATAATCCCAACTGCTCTCTTCAACTGTCTGCCAGGAACTCCTTAGTCAGCTCGTTGCTTAGTCGCTTTAATTGTCTGTCAGCCACTGACTGTCTTCTCATCATCAAATTTATTGCATACCTCTCCTAGCTAACAGCGATGCTGCTAGCTAGTTATATTCATGTTTTCGTTAACATGTTGACACCGCTCATTAGTGTTGCCCTTCTCTGCTACTTATGCTCTCGTCGACATGTTGATGCCGCTCAGTAGTTTTCGGCAACATACGCATCGTGTTGCTGGGTCGCCCTGGTCACCCATCGAAGTACTCGTGGTCCCGTTGGCGCTTAATCAAATGTTGCCAATTGTTGGTACTCATGTTGCTATTGGTCTTTACCTTTGTGTATGCTGGTCTTGTTGTTGCTTAATTTTTGTCGCATTGACCGTTGTTCACACATATATATAAATGATGGTAAACTATTAATGTTGGCACAGGGTGCTTTGCTCAAAACTTAAAGGGTCCGCCAAATAAGTTTTTTTTTTGAAAATTCTATAAAAAAACTACTGAATATTTTCTCACATTTCTTTTTTTATTTGAAAGTACAATCCTTCCGGTTAATAATGAAAAATAATTTCATTCAAATGGCTGCCTCGGCTGGCCATGCAGTAGCCTACACGATCGGTCCAATTTTTAAGCACATTATCGATTGTGTGCAGCTGTATTTCACCAATGGCTTCACGAATATTGTCCTTTAAAGCGTCAATTGTCTCTGGCTTGTCGGCGTAACACTTATCTTTGAGGGCACCCCACAAATAATAGTCCAACGGTGTCAAATCGCAGCTCCGAGGTGGCCAAACGACATCAGCTCTGCGGCTGATAATGCGATCTTCAAAAACCGGGCGCAAAAAATTGAGTGTAGCTTCGGCTGTGTGGTACGTAGCGCCGTCCTGTTGAAACCAAATGTTGCCAATATCCTCCCCTTCAATTTTTGTGAACGAAAATTCGTTCAACATGGACCAAATTATGCCTCTGGACCAAAATCCGCACCAAACAGTGGCTCGTTTTGGGTGCAGCGGCTTTTCAATGTATGCGTGCGGGTTTTCTGTGCCCCAAATGCGACAATTTTGCTTGTTTACATACCCGCCAAGATCAAAATGAGCTTCATCTGAAAAGATGATTTTTTTGGCAAAATCGGCATCTTCTCTAAGTCGATCGCAGGCCCACTTCCCAGCGTTGTTCAAGCGTATACACAACTATATTCGTTCAGCGGAAGGATAAAACTAATTATCTGTCAAATCAGACATGAGCTTAGTGTTACGATTCACGAAATAAACACTAGTTGAAAAAAAAACGTTAGATGGCGGACCCTTTATATAAAGTTATTATAGTTATTTTAAATTGTTAAATTAAATTATTAAATTATTTAAGTTATTTCCATTTGTAAATATTAACTAAGCATTAGTTAAGTAATTCATGTGTTGGTTTTTTTTTAATGTAATATAAAATGAAAATATACACAGATAAAATATTTCATGTTTAATATATAGAAAGAAATAGTTTATTTATTATAATTCATGTGCTACACGCTTGTTGTTGATGGATATCTTTGTGTTATTGTTTTTCATGTGCGGCAAAACTGGGGACATGTTTTGCCTCGTCACAAGTTATAAAATCCCTATGTTTGAGCGCAACTTACAATTACAAATACAATTTAGAAAGTTTTTTGACTCTCCCGTAAAATTTTTTAATTGTAGCTTACGGCTTTTTGATTTAATATGAAGATATTTAAAAAATGTTCACTGCCTTGAGGGTAAGTGCCCTCCTTCGTGCTCCTCTGCTGACACCCATGCGTGAGCCTATTGAGCCCGACATAGGGCACTTACATGTTTAGTGAATTAATTATTTCTGTGAAAACTTCTTATATTTTATTGCTGTGGTCATTTTATAAAATGCTAAAAACCTTATTAAAAATGCCTATTTCTTCAGTGACTGCACAAGAGGACATATTTTTCAATTTGAAATCTCTATAACTTTGGAACCATTATCCATGCTTACATCATATATTAGCTGTTGGTCTCAGAATTGTAAGCACAACAAAAACAAGACTTTTTTCAGTTTTCTTCAACATCATACAATGTCGAAATAAGCTCTTTTGAACAGACACCAAAATCCCAGAATCCCCAAAAATACAAAAATGCAAAATTAGTTTAGTTTAGTTTATTGAGTCCATGGATACAAATCCTTACAGACTAAGAGTGTAATACATTTTGTTATAATAAACATAAAACAAAACAATAAATTATAACAAATAATAAACAAATAAGAGAAGCATAAAACTTACAAGTAACTAAAATAAGCTATTAACAAAATTTTTAAAAGAGGATTTTGGTATAGAGAAATCAAAAACATATTTTATTGATAATCTATATATATAAAATAGGATGTGTGTATGTATGTAACGTATGGACTCCAAAACGGCTGGGCCGATTTTGATGAAATTTTCAGGTAATGTTCATTGGTACGGTGGGTAACATAGGCTATATTTGGACCCGATAGGTAGCGCTGGGGTGGACTTATATCGAAAATTTGAATTTATGGACCAATTTAACTGAAATTCTGAATGTATGTTTGTTTGATCATAAGAAAATAATTTGTGTATAAATGGACACGGTAGGTGGCGCTGGGGTGGACTTATTTCGAAAATTCGATGGTGTGAAAAATATATAAATAATTTTAATTTTATTTTATAACGAGGGGAGTAGCGAAGCACTATAGTTCATTATATAATCACAAAGATCTTGTAATTGGTTAATTTAAAGCATAATTAGTTCTGTGATGTTTGATAAAAATAGAGTTTACAACACCGCAATTGCCTTGGAGGTATATTAAAATTAATTAGATTTAATAAAGAGGAGTCATCAATGTTTCAAGATATGATATCATATATAAACATTAATGAACTAATTTTCCTTCTACATTCAAGAGTCTTCAATCCCATTAAAGACAACGAACATTATACGCGGGTAAATTCGAATTAAAAGTAGTACAACGCAACATATACACTTAGTAGCCTTTATTTGAACTTTTTCTAGCCTAAAAGCGTGAATTGCAGCTGAAGGATTCCAAATAATTGATGCATACTCAAGTGTCGATCTTACAAGAGAGCTATAAAGGGCTTTTATAGTATAAGGGTCAATAAATTCTTGACTTCTCCTACGAATAAAGGCAAGAAGAGAATAAGCTTTAAGGAATAGGAAAAATTTAAGTGATCTGCAAAGGTGAATTTGGAATCAAAAACCACCCCCAGGTCACGAATTGTATCAACTTTTTTAAGTGGAAAGTCGGCCATTGTATAGGAAGTAATAACTGAGTTGTTGAATTTATAAAAAAGTAACAAAAGAACATTTATTAATATTAAGCGGCAACCCGTTTCGGACACACCAATCAAAGACATTATTTAAGTCGACTTGCAATAGTGCTGAGTCTTCTAGATTGTTAATCTTACTAAAAAATTTCAAATCATCAGCATAAAGTAGGAATTTTGAGTAGTGAAAGCATTTACTAATGTCATTAATATAAAGTACAAATAACAAGGGGCCCAATATGCTACCTTGCGGAACACCAGAAGACACTTTAAAGCAGTATGAATTAATATTATTGATTGAGACGTAGCAACATCTACCATTTAGGTAGGACTTAATCCATTCCAGGAACGTGGAATGGCATCCCATTTTCCCAAGCTTTGCGACTAAGACCTTATGGCATACTTTGTCGAAAGCCTTTGAAAGATCTGTATAGAGGACATCAACTTGAGAACCAGATTCAAAAGGAGATATACAATAATTTGTAAAAAGCGAAAGGTTAGACACTGTAGACTTCCCAGTTACGAATCCATGCTGCTCAATACAGATGTGTCGCTTAGCAAGGAAATAAAGTTTAGGCTTGATAACTGACTCAAACAGCTTTGATACATTGCTTAGTTTAGATATAGGCCGATAGTTCGTTATATCATTCTTTTGACCACTTTTAAAGATTGGCGTAATAGCTGCAATTTTCCAAGGCTCTATAAAAGAACCCGACGACAGAGATTTATTAAAAATCAAACAAAGCGGCTTAGCTAGTACTGATGCACACTGAATTAATAAAATAGGGGCCAACCCATCGATGTCGACTTGGTTGAGCATTTTAAGTCAGACAATGCGTTGAAAACATCTTCGACTGACACTGAAATGGAGCCAATGTCGAAGCATAAATTAACATTTTCTAACAGGGCGCTATCATACCACGAGTCATCATCAACATAATTTGATTTAAAAAATCTGCAAAAAGGTTCACAATGTCAATTGTTGTGGAACACTTAATGCCATTAAAGACCATTGATGAAGGAATCTGGGATCCATTTTTTCGATTGGATATAATTCCAAAATGATTTTGGATTTGAAATTATATTACTTTCAACACCAAGTATATATTGCTTGTATAAAAATTTATTTAAGAAATTAAACTATCTCGAATAATACTCAAATTTGAGTTTAGAACTATTAGTGGACTTGAAAAGTTTAAAAAACTTATTCCGTAAATTTTTTAATTTTTTGAGACCACTAGTATACCACGGCAGCTTGTGGTTTTTCTACGTCAATACGGGGAACATTATTTTCACAAATATTTGAAATATTATTTTTAAAGAGATTTTTCAAAACGTGTTGCGATGCTTTTTCCATTAAATAGGTTTGTCCAGTTAGTTTCATTCAAAAGATTACTTAAGATGCCGAAATTACAAGAATTAAAATTAAATATGTTTTTATTTTGCTGGCACGACATAAATTCAAAAAATTCTAATTCTAAAAGCAGTGGACAATGATGTATACTAGCAAGACTAACTGGAAAAACACACTCTGATATATTGTAATTAATATTGCTAGAAACGAAAATTAAATCTAGGATTCTATTTAATTTATTTACAAAATAATTGATTTGAGCTAAGTCAATACTAAAAATACCATCAATAAAATTAATTTCGTGTAGTTGATTTACATTAGTTGGAGTGAAATCACCAGCGATACGCATCCAGTGAATTTTGTTAAGGTTAAAATCCCCTAATACGCAAAGATGATTACGAGGATCCATCGAAGAGTGAAGCGAAATAATATTATTCACGTGAGCATCATAAATTACATCCGAGCTATTAGGCGGGATATATGATGCGCACAGATTCAGACAGCAAACTGGTCCATCAATGGTTATGCATAATTGATCTAGGATGGAATCTGCATTCGACAAGATACATAAACAAGATCGCAGAGTACGTTTTGCTGCAATGAGTACCCCGCCATCACGAGAGAGCCCTGTTTTTAATGGATCTCTGTCTTTGCGATACACATGATAAATTCCCAAGTCAAAAAGTTCACTTGGTTCACTGATTCAAAAAAATCAGTGTTTAACCAAGTTTCAATAAAAACATTCAGATCATACTCGCCTTGCGAAGACCATTGATAAATGGAATCAGTTTTGGTTCTAGCCCCGGATATGTTTTGAAAATACAGATTAAGTTAGTGGCTAAAACTATTAGTAGTACTCCCATTCACTAACTGTGCATATTCGCTGCACCCGGCTTTTGAAAATTTTTAAATGGGCGCACTCTCACGTTGGCTGCCCACAGTGATGGGTTTAAAATTTGTTCAAACAAGTTTGCTGATACTCCCAATTTAAATGAGATACTACTTAGATTATCGAGTACAGCATCTTTTTTTACTAGTTTATGGCATGAGAAATGACTTCTATCAATCGCCGTGTGTTTTAACACATATTCAATAATGTCATTCTCAGAGACAGACACTTTGAATGATGATAAATGAACAAATTTTTTTTCGGAGATAATATCTAGTTCATGACTCTCATTTACTCCCAAAATCTATTATTAGTTAACTTTGGTTTAACCGTAATAGACTCACTTGCTTTAGAAGTGGCACGATCAGCTGATATCGCATTGGATTTAAGCACATCTGCATACATAAGAGAACCAGCACCAGAAGTATCAGAAGCTGGAGGAGCAGCAACAATATGGCCTGGTGAAGAGCAATTAACAGCAACAGGTTGAGCGTCTATTAAGTTCAAAGCAGCAAAAGTATTAAGAGCAGCAGTAGCAGTGTAAGCTGGAGCAGCACCAACAACACAGCCTGGTGAAGAGCAATTCACAGCAACAGGTTGAGCGTCGTTTATATTCAAAGCAGCGTGAGGATTAAGAGCAGCAGTAGTGGTATTAGCCAATTTACGAGAACGCAGCCTAGTAACAATAGCATCAGAGCGAGGAGGATCAGCAATCGACGTAGATTGAGTGCGAGTATATCCATTATTGGCGGCAGCAATGGCAGAACGAGACGCAAGATCATTATGTACAGCATCATGATACAATTATTTTACAAGGTAGCCGCGTAGACTAGCTTTTTTCTCACGAGCGGCGATGGGTAGTTGTCAAAATTAGCTGTTTATGCAATTAATCAAAGAAAAGTGAAAAAATAAGCGACGAATTAAGCATAGGTAGTCAACCGCAACAAACTAAAAACATTTCAATCAACTTCGCGAATAAATTTAATGAATCAAAGATAAGTTAAAAATAAGCACATAGTTAGTCAACAGCAGCAAACTATAACATTCTTTAGCTGTTTTTGACAACTACCAATCGCCAAAAAGCTGTCACGGCTACCTTGTAAAATAATTGTATCATGGTACAGCATCAGAACGAGGAGGTACAGCAATTGAAGGAGAGCCAGAGTGTGAGACTGCAGTATCGGGGCAGCAGACACAGAAATAGATGAATGATCGTTATGTATGAGCATATCATCGAGCTTATGCTCCGCAGACTGCTGAGAATTGATCGAAAGCAGAGATGCGTCTACTGTAACGATGGGCAAGGCAGAACGCGGGTCAATGACTACATTACGCACTGACTGCAACAGCAATGACTTAAGGTCACAAACTTCTCTTGATAATTGCATTATTGAAAAGGCACAATTTCCAGGTTCTCCCAAGCAATTATCACAACAAAAAAATATATTTGGGTGATTACAGATCTTAATAAAATCACCATTAGATATATTGAGGCAATTATTATGAAACACATTGCTACAAAGCTTGCAGATAACAAGCGAATCGCTTGTAATGCAAAATTTACACTTCGCGCACAGCATGATAAAAACACGTCTGATCAGAACGAAAGCACGACACGCACTCGAAAAAACGACATAACGGGGTGCTAAAGCATTGTTTTTAGTTATATTGTGAAAAAAATATAAAAAAATCAGATCAAAAAGTTATAGCTGTTAAAACTTGATGTTTTTTCAAAAATCCTCAAAATGCCTGTGTTTGGGCATTTCAAACACAAAAAAAAAATCAAGAAATTTCAAAAAACTATATTTATCATATAAAATGATTTCAATAATTTTAAAAATATCTTGTGATTTTCGTTTTAAAAAAATGCAGTACTTATTTATATAGTCATGCTGATTGTTGATTCCGGCGGATAAGTTGTGGCGGGAGTTGATCAGATCCGCACTTCCTTCCCTTTAAAGCAAAAATCCCATTATTGAATCCGTGCGAGGGAACTGCAATACCGATCCGCACACCGAACTCCGTAAAACAGCTGTTCAGCTGTCAAAACAAAATTAAGTTACGAGATAATTTGTTTCAGTGCAACTTATTTATAATAAAAGTGAAAAATATAAAGAAAAAGACAATTTAGATGTAATAATGCAATAAATTCATTTCTAAAACATCCTTAAAACATTGTGCTGGCAATATGGAGCTCTATGCGAGTGTTCCTTTCACCGCAGCTCAGAGTTGCAGCCATCAGGACGCATCCCACTAGCTCTTTTTTGTTGGTGTTGATGTTTTTTGCATATATTATGATGCTTACATTGCTCGTGAGTCATCTGGACCCACACCAAGACATTTTAACCTTATCTCTGCTGCTCCTGGTGCAGATTTCGATGCTATTTGCTGCTTCTTTGGCCCGGCGATTATGTTGACAGTGAAAGTGCGAAAGAATACCGGTACTGTTCGAATGTTTCGAAAAATGTCGAACTTTCATGCTAGTAGCAAGAGGTGATACGCATGCACGTGAAAGTTCATTAAAAAACTCCATCGAATGCGAATGTTCTCGCTGCTATTGCAGTTTGCGTGTGCTTTACTTGTTATTTTACTTACTTACTTACTTACTTAGTTGGCGCTAGAACCGTATGTCGGTCTTGGCCTCATCTAAGAATTTGCGCCAGCCATTTCTGTCTTTCGCCTGCTGGCGCCAGTTGGAAATTCCAAGCTTCGTCAGGTTGTCCTCTACTTGGTCTTTCCAACGAAGATGCGGTCGTCCTCTTCTGCGTTGACCGCCGCTGGGTACCGAATCGAATGTTTTCTTCACTGGAACATCGTCTTTCATGCGCTGAACATGACCAAGCCAACGAAGCCGCTCGATTTTAATGTGCTTGACTATGTCGATGTCAGCGTACAGCTCATACAGTTCATCATTTCACCGTATTCGGTACTCGCCATTGACGCAGATTGGTCCGTAGATCTTACGAAGAATCTTTCTTTCGAATGCTCCTAAAGTCTTTTCATCTAAACCGCTCAGCGTCCAGGTTTGTGATGCATAAAGTAGGACGGGCATGATGAGCGATTTATAGAGCTTGATTTTCGTTTGTCGAGAGAGGGCTCTGCTTCTCAATTGCCTACTGAGCCCAAAGTAACACCTGTTGGCAAGAGTTATTCTTCGCTTGATCTTAATGCTGATGTCGTTGGTTGAGTTAATGCTGGATCCCAGATAGACGAAGTTCTTCACAACCTCAAATGAGGTATTGTCAACGGTAACGTGGGTTCCAAGACGCTGAGACTGTTTGTTTGTTGACACCAAGTATTTCTTATCTTATTCATCTTATCTGCATTCACTGCCAGACCCATTCGACTTGACTCTCTTTCTAATCTGGAAAATGCTGCACTGACTTCGCGCGTATTATAGCCAATGATATCTATGTCATCAGCATACGCAAGCAGCATAACACTCTTGTAGAATATTGTGCCACTACGCACTGTGGGATTTTGGCTGCAAAAACCCCCTTTTTTGAGTGTAAAATATCAAAAATGTAATGATGCAGTTTTGTAGAGAATTGTTTAATTAAGATAAATTCATCATACAATTTTTTCTAAAATTTTTGTTTTTACAAAATAACGCGATAAAGTCACCTAAACGAAATTCTGCAGTAACTGCCTTAGATTTTCATCCCATTTCAATGGGCTGGAAACATAATTTCTTTTTCTCGTATCTATATGATGTAAGTATATTCGAAAAATATAGTATTTCAGCATTAATTTAGAAGTAAAGGAATTGCATTACTGTAATATTTTAATATATATTTAGGTTCTTTTTTGAAGGCACTCAAAAAGTCAGTGTTTTTAGTTTTTCTTGGACAAAAAAAAGGTGAGCGTTATCGATCGTTGTGTTCTGGTTGCAAAAAAATGAAAGGTGGGACTGTCTTCTTTAAATTTACTCAAAAAAATCCACCAACTTTTCTCAATATTTTACAAACGCATAAATTTTATAAAAAAAGTCAATAGTATTACAACGAAATTTTGCAATTAAATGTAATAAAAAAAGTTTGCCTACTTTTAGGCATACACTTTAGCAACAATTTGTTAATAACTGATTGACAGCAATTCCAAAGAAAAGCATAACAAAATAAAAAACAAAAACATATGATTAGGTAAATAAAATTTGGTAGACCAAAAGTGTAATAAAATTGTGAAAAATAATTATTAAAATGAGTTCATTTTCTGTATCATATCATGAATTGTGTATGGAACTTATTAACTGTGGTAATAATGTTAATTTATTAACGGATTACGATTAATGAAATCAAAATAGTGACAAAAAACATTCATAAGCGATTTCTTGGTAATTTTTGTAAACGCTGGGCGGAATCGCACAAAATAAAAGCGTATTTCTTTCAGAAAAATGATGTCTGGCTAAAAAGTAAGTTGCGAAACAAAAATCATTTATTGTTAACTTTGTAAACCATAACAAATTTTTTTAAGATATATTTGAAGTATCACTTGCTGATGATCAACCTTGTTGTTCAAGGAACAAGGGAAGGCCAGTTAAGGAATTCGATGATTGCAAATATCGTAGTAAAAGGTACAAAGCTGCCGAGTTAACATCCCAGTACAGCCAACAACAATTAAAAATGGCAAGTGGAGTTACCGACTCAAAAATTAAATCATTTTCATATATTCCTTCGTCTACTGCGCTAGCGTTATTGCTGGATGCAGAGTTAACAAAACATCAATACGAAACAATAAAAAATGTTTTGAAAGGAGAGGGATATGATATTTTACCACCTTATACAAAGGTATCTGAGGAGAAGAAAAAATGTTTTCCCAATGAAATGCGAGTATCAGAAAAGGAAGCGTCTGCAAGCTTGCAAAGTATGATGGATCACACCACAAAGCGTCTCTTTGAAAGTTTTTCATGCGAAAAGGTTAATGGTATGACAAATTCAAATTACACTCTTACGTCGAAGTGGGGTTGCGATGGTTCTTCGGGTCATGCAGAGTACAATCAGAGTTTGCCACCTGATGTAAGCGATAGAAGGCTGCTATTAGCATCGATGGTGCCTTTAAGTTTGAAAACAAACACTGAAGAAGAACAATGGCGCAATAAAAGTCCATCATCAACAAGGTATTGTCGACCACTTTTCTTCGAATTTACTAAGGAGACTAAACAAAAAGTGTTAACCGTTGTTGAGAACATTAAATCAGATATTGCTGCTTTGGGGAAAACGAATGTTGAAGTATTCGGCAAACAGTTCAATGTAACGCACAATTTAGTATTTACGATGCTAGATGGAAAAACGGCTCAGACAATTACAGGTACAGCTTCATCCGCCGTATGTTACATTTGTAATGCAAAGCCCTCTGAAATGAACCATTTGGACAAAATTTCAATGAAGAGTATTGACAATGAGGCTTGTAAATTGGGCATTTCGTCATTACACGCCCGAATAAAATTTATGGAATGTATACTCCATATAGCGTATAACTTGCCTTTTCAAAAGTGGTCTGCGATCGAAGCAAAAATAAGATTTTAAAACAAGAGAACAAGGATCGAATTCAGACGGCATTTAAAGAAAGAATGAATTTGCGAGTGGATGCTGTACAACAAGGATCTGGCACTTCGAACAATGGCAATACCTCAAGGCGTTTCTTCTCCAATCCTGCACTTGTTGCTGATATAACTGGTGTTAATGAAGAACTAATAGATCGCTTCCGAATCATTCTGCAGATAATAACGTGTGGACAGAAAGTTGATAGTGTGAAGTTTCAAAAATTTGCATGGGATACAGCTGAGCTATTTGTTCAAAAATATAAGTGGTACTTTATGCCTGTTACTGTGCATAAAGTACTTATACATGGAAAGGACATTATTGATGCAGCAGTACTTCCTATTGGTATGCTATCCGAGGAAGCAGAAGAAGCACGCAATAAAGATTACAGAAACTATAGATTAATGTTTTCTAGAAAGTGCAATAGAACTGCAACAAATACTGATGTTTTCCATCGTCTGCTTGCATCATCTGATCCATATATAAGTAGTATAAGACGTCAGCCGCATAAAAATCTGTTAGAACTAGATGATGTAGTTAAAGAAATGATAGTTGAAGAATAAAATTTATAATTTATAATTTATAATATAGTTTTATAGTACAAATTTGACTTTTATTTGCAATGATTAGTTAATTAAAAAAAAAACGCTAAGCCATGGCCCCCTAATTTTTTTTGCAAATGTTCAGCTAACATATTAGTCTTTAGTTATTTATATAGATGTAAGTGCTGCTTGGCATCGATCACAAACTACAAGGGCTTAAATCTGTTTTTTTGAAAATCGTGAAAAATTAAATTTATCATATGGGCGTTGGGCGTGGCACTTAAAATTTTAATATAATTGAGGACTCAAATGCAACCACTGGTAGTAATTTTTGTTAATATACATATGAAAATAAGGAAAATACAACGTCTTTTAGTTTTACGTCATATGGGAGGTAGGCGTGGTTGTGGGCGGATTTTAACAAAAATTTATTTTTCATCTAATTTGTCAATATGAGAGATGTGTGCCAAATTTCAAAGCCCTACCTCGATTCCTTCGATTTTTTGCAGCAGCTTGTATGAAGAAATCCCACTGTGCTACGTCTCAGATCAGCAGCTCAGATGATCTTTTCCATCATTAGGTTGAAAAAGTCGCACGATAAGGAATTACCTTGTCTGAAACCTCGTTTGGTAATAAATGGTGGGGAGAGGTCCTTCCCGATTTTAACTGCGCTGCTGGTGTTGCTCAGTGTCATCCTGCAAATTCGTATTAGTTTTGCAGGAATACCAAATTCAGACATGGTGGAGTACAGGTGCTTCCTTATTGGGCTGTCGAAGGCGGCTTTGTAGTCGACAAAAAGATGGTGGGTGTCGACTTGTTTTTCTTGAGTCTTCTCCAAGATTTGTCGTAGCGTGAAAATCTGGTCGATGGTGGATTTTCCAGGTCTGAAGCCACACTGATAAGGTCCGATCAGTTCGTTTACAATAGGCTTCAATCTTTTACATAAAACGCTCGACAGGACCTTATATGCGATATTAAGAAGGCTTATCCCACGGTAATTGGCACAGATAGTGGGATCGCCTTTCTTGTGGATTGGGCAGAGCACACTGAGATTCCAATCGTTCGGAATGCATTCTTCCGACCATATTCTGCATAGAAGCTCGTGAATGCATTTAAATAGAGCTTCGCCTTCGTTCTTAAACAGCTCAGCAGGTAAGCCATCAGCTCCCGCGGCTTTGTTATTTTTAAGCCGAGCTATAGCTGTCAGAACTTCATCATAGTCGGGCAGCGGAACCTCAACGCTGTCATCCAAAATTGGGGTTTCCGGAATATCATCTCTATTGGCGGGATTGTTGTCAGCGTCGCCATTTAGAAGCTTAGATAAGTGTTCCCTCCATAACGTCAGAGTACTCTGGACATCTGTCACTAGATTCCCGTTTTCATTCTTGCAGGAAGAGGCCCCGGTTTTAAAACCATCGGCAAGGCGTCTTAGTTTTTCGAAAAATTTTCGGGCCTCATTCCTGTCACCATACATCTCAATCTTCTCCTGCTCGCACTTTTCTGCCTCTCTTTTTTTTCGCCTGAAAATATGTCTCCCTTCCCTCCTCTTTTCTTTGTATCGCTCCTTAGCAGCGCGCGTTACAACCGACTGCAGGGTGGCTTTGTAGGCGGCGTCTTTCTCTGCAGTGGCGTCGCGACACTCCTGGTCGTACCACTGGTTTCGGCGAGGGCGTTGGTAGCCAATCACCTCTTCAGCAGCCGCACGCATGGAGTTGGAAATGTGTGTCCACTGCGCACATATATCATCGATTGGAGGAGTGCTTTGAAGCAGTAGTGAGAGTCGAGTGGCGAAAGCATCGGCTATCTGTTTCGATTGCAGCTTGTCGACGTCTAGCTTTCTCTGTGTAGGGTTGCGTGTATTCTTAGCTGCGCACAGACGTGTACGGATCTTGGCTGCAACAAGATAGTGATCCGAGTCAATGTTTGCACCACGGATCGTGCGTACATCCAATACACTGGAAAAGTGCCTTCCGTCGATCAAAACGTGATCAATTTGATTTTTTGTTATTTGATCAGGGGACATCCAGGTGGCTTTATGAATATTGAGATGCTTGAATCTAGTGCTACTTAAGACCATGTTTCATGCTGCGGCGAAGTCAATCAGCCTCATTCCGTTATCGGAGGTGTTGTCGTGGAGGCTGAACATTCCAACTGTTGGACCAAAAATATTTTCTTTCCCCACCTTAGCATTGAAGTCACCAAGCACGATTTTTACGTCGTGGCGGGGGCAGCGCTCGTAAGCATTTTCAAGGCGCTCGTAGAAAATTTCCTTGATCTCATCGTCCTTGTCTTCTGTCGGAGCGTGCGCACATATTAGGCTTATATTGAAAAATCTAACCTTGATGCGGATTATGGCAAGTCGTTCGTTCACAGGTGTGAATCTCAGGACGTGGGTCCGTAGTCTCTTGCCAACTACAATTCCGCATCCAAACTCGTGCTTCTCCGCATGGCCGCTGTAGTAGATATCACAGGGTGCATGCCGAATGCAACCCTGTCCCTTCCATCGCATTTTTTGGATAGCAGTGATATCAGCTTTGTATCTTTCCAAGACATCAGTCAGTTGGATAGAGGCACCTTTCCAATTAAGGGTTCGGACACTCCAGGTGCATATCCGTAAATCATTATCTGTTTTTCGTTTGCGGTAGTCGTCATCAGATTTGGGGATCATTTTTCTTCTTTTCTTATTTGTTTTCATTGAAATTGGTTTTTACGGGTGGGCTTCAAACCCGACACACAACCTATTTAAAGCCTTGTTGTTTTGTTTGCTTTTAATTGTTAACAAGCTATCAGTACTGCTTGAAATAAACCCACCAAAAGTAATTTAAAACAACACTGATATCTCCCTTTTCGACATACACTTTCCGCTGCTGTCAAAATCCACTGGCTCTGCAATTTCGTTGCCAGTAGCAACGAAAGTGACATGAAAGTGAATCCAGTATGAGTGTATTTTTAAAATAATATGAATGTGTTGAGTTTTTCGAACTACAGAGCCAGTATACTGGCCTGTGTAGCATGCCTGTTAAATGGCTGCACTCCTGCATATGTTGAGGCCAAACGCACTCCTCTGTTGTCCTTCCAAACAACCGTAGAAATATCTATTACAAAAGCGGTGGCAAAGAATATCCACGAGAAACTTTCTTCTTTGCCAGCTGTTCGTCCGTAGATAGTTTACAGTTTCTTACCCTGTTGGCGCGAAAAGTTCCAAGAGAATAAATACCGCGGCTTCGTTAATAAACCAAAAGTCCAAGCGATGTAAAGTAATTATCAAAATATGCTATGTGGTTTCGAAAGTCTGGTATATTACGTGCCAAACGGACTAAAACATTTGAAGCAGCTCCCAAATCAGGAATCCATTCTTCAATGACATTATTTGCAGCACCAGTAAACACTTCAAAATTGTAAGAAAACCCTTTAGTGTCACAAATGGAGAAGATTTTGAAACCCCACTTATGGGGCTTATTTGGCATATACTGCTTTATATTAGTTTTAGACATTTTGGTTCCACACATTTGCTCATCGATACTTAAACGCTGGGACATTGGCACCGAGGAAAATCTAGCATTCATATGTTTGATGATGGGACGTATGAGGTATAACATGTCTTAGTCAGCATGGTCTCTAGACGGGCGTTTGGAACCATCAGCGAAATGTATGTAGCTCCGAATTTCTTCAAACCGATTAACTGACATGGTATTTCGTATTGGTTCAAAAGAATATCTTTTCCAATATGATCGCACATTTGGGAAACGATATACGGACATAAAGATCACTATGCCGACGTATTTACGTATTTTATGGAGTGTGCAGAAGAAAGTTTAATTTATGTTCTTCTGTCGTGCAAATAGATTGGTTTCATCGCAAATCAGATTCAAGAATTTTTCATCAACAAAATATGCAAAGCAGTCAAGGAGTTTTTAAATGAGAAAACTCTTTCAAATTTGGGTTTTGAAACACCAACTCTCTAACATGAACTTGGAGATTTCCATCCATATTATTTCGAAGCTGTGCTACATTACCTTCAAAGTGACCACCATCGTCAGGTGGTATTGGTTTCCCCTGAAATTCTTCAACTCCGGCGGATCGATCTTTTTCCCGCACAATTCGGGAAATTGATATAGAAATATTTTCATCCGTATTGCTTTTCTGCTTGCCTGCAAGTGTTCTGATAGCAGCTGCCTCACACGAAGATTTTGAAGATACAGACGCTTTGTCATCTTCCGTAAGAGAATGAATAGGTTGAATAGGTGTAACAATAGAAAGTCCAAGATCTGATATACGAATGCTATTCGATGTTGCTTCAGAAAAATAGTCGTTTTGATTTGGAACCACAAAATCTGGATCATCTACGCCTTCATCGCTATCAAAATCATCGCCTCCTATTTCTTCGTCACTATCCTTGCAAATTTCATAAAATCGTTGAACTGCTCTTCCGACATCTTTGACAAGTCATACTTGTGATTACGTTAACACCGCGGCATTATTCTTATAATAAAAAAGTTTCGTTCATATAAATGCAAGCACTTGAATTCAAAATAACTGACACTAAGTAACATTTTTTTTTTTTTGAACGCACTGCATATGCCCGTTTACAGACGGTTGGTTCGCTAAGCGCACTCAGGCACAGCAAATATACGAAAAAAATGTAAAACACTTTATCTCATTTCAGTACACTTCATTATACTTACCGAACAATTTTCCAATCCAATATTTAAATGGGGCACGATTTGATAAATTTTACAAAAACACCTTCTCAGAGAAATAATTTTTTTTAATATTTAACCACGTTTTAAAGGGTGTTTTTTATAGATTGATACAACTTTGAGTTCGCATCAGTGCTGTATTTGAACACCCATTTAACAGCTGATACTTGCTTTTCGTTTAGTTTGCTTTGACATTTTATTATGGATCGACTTACACCAGAGCAACGCGTGCAAATTGTGGAAATTTTTAATCGAACTAATGGTTCTGTTCGTCAAACATATCGTGCAATTCGTCCATTTTATGGAGTACATAATCGTCCTTCAGAGCTGCTAATTCGAAGAACAATAGATCGTTTTGGGACCACATTTACTGTTACTGATAATGTGCATCCCGTGAGATGCCGAACAGTGCGCAGTGAAGAATCTTTAGCCGCTGTACAGGAAAGCATTGAAGATGATCCTATTCAATCAATTCGTCGCCGTTCTCAGCAACTGGGGTTGTGTCCTTCCACTTTATGGAAGATTTTACGAAAAGATCTTGGCTTAAAACCTTTCAAGACTCAACTTGTGCAGAAATTAAAGTCAAACGACCATCGTATGCGCCGCCAATCCGGCGAATGGGCTGAAGCACAAATTGATATTGATTTTGAATTTCCATGGATAATTTTATTTTCCGATGAAGCCCATTTTTGGTTGAATGGGTACGTTAATAAACAGAATTGTCGTATTTGGAGTAAGGAGAATCCACAAGTGTTTGTCGAAACACCATTACATTCACAGAAAATTACTGTTTGGTGCGTTTTATGGGCTGGCGGAGTCATTGGCCCATATGTCTTCAAAAACGATGATGGTCAGAATGTTACTGTCAATGGTGAAAAGATTAGGAACATGATTCGAAGTTTTTTCGTACCTCAATTAGCTGGCATTAATCTTGCTGATATGTGGTTCCGACAGGACGTGGCCACATGCCACACAGCGGTCGCTACAATTGATTAGCTCAAGGAAACTTTTGACGAAAAAATAATTTCACGAAATGGCCCAATTAATTGGCCCCCAAGATCGTGTGATTTAACCCCATTGGATTATTTTCTTTGGGGTTATGTAAAGTCACTTGTCTACGTCGATAAACCACAAACAATTGAACACCTGGAAATCAACATTCGAAGAGTTATCGGCGAGATACGGCCGCAAATGCTGCGAAAAGTTTGTGAAAATTTGTGTTCCGGATTGCGCCTTGTACGCGCCAGCCGTGGCGGCCACATGGCCGATATCATATTTAAACATTAATGTCATAAAATTTTCTATCCAATAAAGCCCGTTTCATTGATATTCAAAATAAATGTTTTATTATGATTTAAACTTGTATTACTCTATAAAAAACACCCTTTATTATTCAAATGAAAAAATATTTTTAATTCGAAGAGATGTAGCGAATCGTTCAGGCAAAAAATTTAAATGATGAATTGAGTAAATTGTAGGACAAGCAACAATTCATGTAATATTTTTCATTTGCGTGTTATATGCTTTTGAATTATGCCCGCCTTTAGACAGTCATATGCACTAGAGGGTTAAATGCAACACTGATCCTGTAAACTGATCCTGTAATAGACTGTTAATAGACTACTGTCAAAATTTCAGCTCGCTGCGACGCTTAGTTTGTGTTTGGCAGCCATTAACAGCAGACGATCTTGTGAATTTTGGCGAAAATGGGAAAAAGTGAATTTCGTTTGCTCATCAAGCATTATTTTTTGCGCAAAAAACCTTCAGTCAAACCAAGAAAAGGCTTGATTAGTACTAAGAGGACTCTGCACCATCGATTAGAATGATTCACAAGTGATTTACTGAATTCCGATGCGGTCGTACAAGCACAAGCGACGCCGAACGTTCTGGAAGCCCAACCGAGGTCACCACATCAGAAATGGTCACTAAAATTCACGATATCGTGTTGGTCGATCGCAAAGTTAAAGTGCACGAGATTGTTGAGGCCATTTTGCGAAATCATTTGGATACGAACAAATTATTCGTAAGATGGGTGCCACGTTCGCTCACTCTCGACCATAAACGCGATCGTGTGACTGATTCAAAGACTTTTTGGCGCTGTTAAACAAAGATAAGAAGGATTTTTCCGTCGATTAGTAACCGTGGACGAAACATGGATCCATCACTGCACACCAGAGACAAAGAAACAGTCGAAACAGTGGACTTCACCTATCGAACGTGCTCCGAAGAAGGCGAAGTTGGTGTTATCGGCCGGAAAGGTTATGGCGACAGTATTTTGGGATTACCAACGTTGATTACCTTCCACCGAAAAGAACGATCAATGGAGAATACTATGCAGCCGAATTGGACCGTTTCAACGACACTTTGAAAGAGAAACGTCCCCATTTGGCTAGGAAAAAAGTGCTCTTCCATCAAGACAATGCGCTCATTCACACATGCCCAGCTCCCATGGCAAAATTCCATGAGTTCAAGAACGAATTGCTTTCTCATCCAGCATATTCTCCAGACTTAGCCTCCTCCGACTATTTTCTGTTTCCAAACCTGAAGAAATGGCTCGGCGGAAAGAGATTCACCACCAGAGAGGAGCTCATCACCGAAACAGAGGCCTATTTTGAGGACCTTCCGAAAACGTATTTTTCGGATGGGATCAAAAAGTTGGAGGAACGTTGGACGAAGTGTATCGAGCTAAAAGTAGACTACATTGACAAATAAAACGTTTTTTGTTGTAAAAATCATTCCTTGTTTAATTTTTCGCGGAATTATCAAATTTCCCTCGTAATGCAAGCTGTGCAATAGACCAAAACGTTTTTTTATAGCCGCTGTTAATATTGCCCGGGGTATTGCTTCAATAACGGAACTTTGTTTCAGATCGTTTATATTGTGTGGCTTAGATTTATTAGCCCATATACTACAATTTTGCTTGTTTACATTTCCATTCAAATCAAAGTACTCCTCGTCAGACATAAAGACGCACATTTTTTAAGTTTGCATCTTCCTCAACAAGACGAAACAACTTTTGGCAAAATTATTGTCGAATTGTCGATGATTTTCTGTATTCAAGTAGTTTGTAATTTGTATTTTATAAGGAAACAAACTTAATCTTCGTGCAAAATTCGCGAAACACTTCTTCGACTGACTGATGTATTCAACACTATTTGTCTTGTTGAAATGCTAGGATTCTTGTTAATGGCTGGAGCCACTGCAGCGATGATGGTTGGAGTTCGAACTATTGGATTACGATGAACAGACGTTGTCTGCACATTGCCATGTGTATTTAACACTTCTCCAATTCGCATAATGGTCCAACGACTGGGCGGATTCCTATTTTTGCAAGTCCTAAATGCTCTCTGTACCAAAATTGGGGACTGTAATTCATAATACAGTTGCACCACCCATATTCTATCTGCGTCCTCAACCCTGTTCATTTTACAAATATTTTATGCAACAAAATATGCAACAAGATATTTGATGAAACAAAAAATAAATAATAAAAGAATGTAGTAATTTAAAGTATTTTGTATTATTTTTAAAAAAATTAAGTGTGAGTTCTGGGGTCTCAGGGTGGGTATGTAAGTTAAAGTTAGCAGTTGCTGGTAACTTTAATAGATAATATAAACAAAAATTATTATAAATAAGATTTAATGCTTTTCATATCAAAGTATGCTTCTAATCATATTTCTTTGTTTATAACTTTAATCATATTTCATTGTTTATAACTGATTCATGGGAATATTGATCGGATGATGTTTATGATCAAATTTCTTTATATAATAAATTCTTAAAGTATCTAAGTGGGAAGGTCCAAATACATTAATAAATAATATGTGATACATAAGTTTATGTAAAGATGTAAATAAGGAAATTTAGGTATAAAAGAAATATGAACTTAGAATGCTTCTTCAGTTTTTATTGGAGTTCCAGTTCAGTTTTTTCAGTTCTTCAGTTCAGTTCAGTTCTAGTGTAGTTGCAATTTAGTTTATAAGAATATTTTTGATTGTAAAGTTTTTATGAATTAAATAAAGATTTTTTTTAACAAAACTTAACGTCAAAAATTTAATTTGTATGGGTTTATATTTAGGGTGAATAATTGAGGGTTAAGAGTTAATCTACTACTGATTTTTTTCTCCATACCAAATGATCCGGTCTACTTACTGTATAGTAACGTGTATAATCCATTTCTAACCTTGTGCTTATTCTCTCGCTTTAATTCCTGTTTAATATTTTTTTTTTCGTTTCAGACTTAAACCAGTATTCGACATTCCTCTACACATTCCTATCCAGACGGTAGTGGTTACTCCTGGAAACACTCACATACTTGCGCCATTACGCGATGGCCGCCTCGCGGTAGTCGGGGTGCAAATTTCCTCTGGAAACACCAAAAAGCATTCCGTACTTAATGTGTAATACCCACAGAAAACAGTCAAAAACCATTAATCAACTTACATGATGCTGAGCACTTGACGATTCAATGCAGCGATTAATAGGCAATAAGTGGTAGCGACCTTAAACTTAAGAGCCTGAAACCATACCTTAAGGCTAATCAAAATGACATGAGGCGCAAACATAATGAAATCCTTACTAATAGACAGTAACAACAATTGATAAAAATTAAATAAGATAATACCAATTATTGGCACTTGTAGAAGAAGATAACAAAAATACAGTCGTGAGTAGGGTTTTTTCATACAAAGGCGTGTAATTGAAAGGCATTATCATATTCCTATAATCTAATTTAATGAGATTTACATTTAATTCTCTACGTCTAAACATACATAGCATTGGAGAGAGCCTTAGCAGAACTCAGCGGGTCGTCATTATTCGTAACATATAGTTGAGATATACTTGTGTTTATATCACTTGTGTTTATATCACATATACAGTCTTTTGTGTATTCTGAGCTCATAACCTATTTGCGTTTTTTCTTATGTTGATAATATCTTGTTGCTTTTAACATTTTTGGTCTGTGTTTATTTTGCTCGCTAAAATATCTGCATTCAATCAGTTAGTTTACGTATAGCAACATCTTCGTCAACAAAAATTTTAGATTGAAAAACACGCGTATTTACGAATACCATTATTTTACTTAATTGAATAATTTGAGAAACACATGGTTTAATGCCTTTTTTGTAGAAACTCACTCACAAAAATAGCTGTCGATTCTTAAAATATCTTTGTAAAAAATATAAATTCGAAAAACCGGCAGGGTAAGGTTGTGTATTTTAAATTTGCTCTCTTGATGTTTTCTTGCATTCTTAAAGTAAGTAGTTCGAGAAATTTTTGATTCGGTGTCATCAGGAATTGTTTATGCCTTTCAAAAGCTGTCGCTCTTTAAAATCGCAAAGAATTACCGCAATTACTAAAATATTTATAAATTCTATGTATCTTTTAAAAGTTTCCGATTGCTGTATTGTAGTTTTATATAACATGTAACTGTAGAAACTTTTGAAAAATGTTTTTAATGTTTTACCTCGTACAGGTGGTAAATTTTATTTACAGTGTTGTCGTTGCGAAAAACAATTACATATTTTAAGAAAATTAATAATTGTTGGCCTATTTGTAATACAAACGTAATGTTTATTCTTAAGAAGCACAATAATGTATTAGTTAAAAGTAAATCAATAAAAATTTAAAGATAAACTTGTTTGTATGTCTTTTAATTGTAAAGTAATTTTTGTTAATTAATCTATGTGTCAGCCCGGAAATTTTCTTGTGGTTTTATTTAAAGAGTAGAGGAACTCATTTGCAACAGTCAAAAATTCAACACTTTTCTCTGATTGTTTGTAGCGGCCGAACTATCATTTATGATGAAGGTCAAACCGTCATTCAAGTTGGGAAATTTAAGCAGTAAATAATAAATCTGTTTTAAATAATCGAAAAGACGGAAAGGTAGGAGGAAACTTTTTGAGGAAGAAAAGAACCTACTAAAGAGCTGTCCTCCCTAAAGGGGGACGATTGGTCACCTTCCAATATCACCAAAGTATCCTCATAATCATAATATAGATTTTAAAGAATATCACCCACCTTACTCATTATACCAACAGATCCAATTAATCAACAATCTGACTACTTACACTGGCGGTCATGAAAACCGCACCACCTCAAAATATCATAAAATTTTGTAATGGTACAGATTTAAATTAAAGAAAACGAATTTTATTTAATTTTAGAATTATTCTATTAGAATAGCAGGTAGCGGAGTAAAAAATTCATTCCTGATCAAAACTTACCTTTGATTTTTGACCAAAAATAAAAATATAAGGTAAAACAAAATATTCAATGCATAGTGCAACAAGGTTTTTTTTTAGAGTAGAAAGCAATTAAATTCTTTTTGCGATACAAAATTTTGTTAGGGAGTATCGTTAACGAAAATAAAAATAAATCAATATGATGTCAAACCTCCTCTTGCCTGTATAACGGCTACTGTCCTTGAAGGCATGGATTCAACAAGGTCCTTAAGTGTTTCCTCGGTAAGAGCATTATGCCAAACATTTTCCAAAGCCGAAATTAGCTCTTTCTCGTTATGGGGTTTCTGTTCTGCTACTTAACGTTTCGTAACGTGGCATAAGTGCTCGATTGGGTTTAGGTCGGGGAGTTTCCTGGCCAAGTCAAGCGTGAAGTTCCAATTTCTTCAAACACTTTTCTAGATTTAAAAAAAACACAAACTTATAATCAATGTATTGTTTGTAATTTTATGGTTGGGAAGATGACACAATCGATATAAACCATTACTTGCAGATGTAGCTCGGTGGCATGGCGCAGAGTCGTCTTGAAAAATTGCTTCCGAAGTATAAGAAAAATGGTCTTCGAGAGCAGGGAGCAAAAAGTCCTTCATAACTTGACCAAAATATTGTGCATTGATTGTACCATCTAGAAAGTGCAAAGGAGCATGAAATTAATACGAAAACCATCCCCAGATCATCTGTCTTTGAGGGAACTTGACGGTTTTCACAATAAACTTTTCCCTTTGTCGCTTTACATGAAAGCTACGTACGTACGGCAAGTTTTCGGCGCACTGCAAGTTAAAATTGCCTTCTTCCGACCGCAAAACATTTCGCCATTGATCAAGTGTCCAGTTCTTATGGTTTTTAGCCCATTCTATTCGCGCTTTTTTCATTTTTTCGGTCAGCATCGGCTTTTTTGCATGACATCTTCCGTACAAACTGGCTTCTCGCAATCTTCTACGAACTGTTTCCACACTTATTTTCACTCCGTAGTGTGTTTCCAGCTCTGTCCGTATAGAAACAGCACTTTTGAAGCGATTCTTTAAGCTTATCTTTTTGTTATGACATCTATCCTTCTCTCAGTTGAACGTTTGGGACCAGATCCCTTTTCCGCTCCAAGACCTCCAAAGTATCCTTTGTTTATAAAAAACGTACTACTGTAGAATGTGAGCAGCATATTCTCTTAGCAATTGTCCAATACGACAGACCGTCCGTCACCAACGCATCAAAATTTTGAACCCATTTCGCTGTTTTTCACAACATAACTCAATTGCAACACGAAATCACTCGCGACTAAATTAATTTTTCTGTCAACACATCACCAACACTCCTGCACGGATAACCCCCTTTATGGATTTAGGAAAACACCAATGATTTCCCGAAATTTTCAAGTTGAATGGCAGTGTTTCCATTGGTGCGATTTTCATGACCGCCAGTGTAAGTTCATCCCTTCCACCAAAATATAAAACATTTAAAATAGTTTTTCTACAGTCGTTTCATATAGTAATTTGTCTCTAAGGCTGTGTTTTTTTAGCTTTATTTTTAGTAATTCTTCTTTTAAATGAGCATATTATGAATAATAAAAAAAAAATGGTAGCATTTGCTTCTTAATTTAACAAAATGCTGCTTTAAAGCAAAAAGTATATATCATAAAGAGATATGATAGGCGAATAAGTTGAATAAGCTGAGAGATTATACGCGCTGTGCTGCAGCAGAAGATACAAAATATATCAGCTACATTGAAAGCAAAGTTATAAGGCACTGATATGAGTAAATTGAATTGAACTCGTACTCAGAGAGTTTTTCAATGCACTCTCAACCGTCTTGCTAATGGCGAAGTGTTCAGTTGATGAGTGGCTGGAGGAGAAGATTGAAAACATCAGCCAAATAAAGCAATAACAAAACCAAAGGCACAGACGATATGTCGGAAACTATGGAAGTACCGAATTGCACTT
Organism: Dichetophora obliterata; assembly: GCA_963920525.1. Classification (NCBI taxonomy): domain Eukaryota; kingdom Metazoa; phylum Arthropoda; class Insecta; order Diptera; family Sciomyzidae; genus Dichetophora; species Dichetophora obliterata. Next base: position 88,618,470 of record OY986438.1, on the reverse strand, counting down.
ATGAATGAGATAAAAAGTTGTCAATCGCCACAAATTTTACAGCATTTATTAAGATGTATGTGTGCTTTTTCTGCGATCTCCTTCTCTATATTGAATGGGGTTTGTTTTGTTATTACCCAGTAGTTCGCGGCATCATTGACGAACTTTTCGTGATGATTTCTTAAAGGAAGTTACTGCATGAGCTGCAAGACTTAAAAAAGCATACAAAATATAATGCAAAGTAGCGTTTGTCAGCGCCTGACTTTGTCCACTCTATTACAACAACTTCAAGATATTCATGATTGTTGTAATTCGCCGAATCGTTCAGAGGCTAAACTGTAGAGTTCGCAAACTATCGATAACACTATCGATAATTTCACACTATCGTGACTATCGATAGTTTTGGACTGACGATGGTTTTCGATAGTATTTAAATATTCATTGACACCACTGTTTAGGTGTCATTGCCATTGCTGTCGAATTCGTTTGATTTTTATTCGTTTGATTTGGTATAATTTTTTTCTGTTTTGTAGAGTGAAAGCTCAGGTAATGTTTCTTATAAATGTATGAGCATTGTGTTGATTTGGAAGATGGGTGACAGTTAGTTAGAGGTTGAAAAGATGGAATAGTTTCGGTGCAGATTTGTTTTAAATTTGCACAGCTCAAAACTGCGGGGAAACACACTCGCAGGGAGACTATTCCATAACTTTACCGTACGACTAAAGAATGAATTATCACTACAACGTGAGGTTCTGTGTGGCATCAAGGCAATGGTAAAGGAGTGGGCTTGGACAGCTGCCCGAGTGGACCTGGAAAACATACGGTGTGGTGACGTCAGGCCATTACGAAACCAACATTACGTCGATTTCCAATAGAGTTAAGAGAGGATGAAATATTTTTATCCCCTATCAAATATATCGCGCGACGTTGAATTCGGTCCAGAAGCATGTTTCGATTTCAATTCCTTAACGAATTTTCTTTATATTTGTGTCTACTTTTCATTAACGAAACTTCCTCAATATTTCGATATAAGGTTCGTGCATGATAAATCCCGACGTTTCTGCATTGCGTCTTGCACGAATTTGGAACATTTATAAGAAATTTTCGTCAATGAAATGTATGGCCAAATCAGCCAAAAATCGTACATGATTCATTTGAGATTTCTTCAAGACTGGAACTACTGGGTAGCTTTACATTGTTGTTGTGCCTTTGTTGTAGCTTCGATCTGCTTTTTTATTTTTTGGCTGAAATGAAAGAAATGTAAGTTTTTAAATATTTGTATTTTACCCGAATGTGTATTTTTTCTAGCTTCTACGTTATTGGAAATCTTAGCTGATTAGGTTGAACACCAGATTTTTACATATACTAAACAATTAATACAATTTTAATAAAAAATTAAATTTTTTACATTTATTTACCATTCATTTAGTACTGCATTTATTTGTTACAAATTTTTTCTTTCTTTTATAAGATTTAATTATGGCAAATATTTGATCATAACTATTGGAATAATTGTAAAAATTTATTTTTAATATTTTTTAAACCAATATTTTATCTTTTTCTTCTCAGTACAAATAGACTTTTTTAATTACTTTTTTTCATAATTACTTAACTACCTAATTACTTAATTACCCAATTGAACTACAATGGAAAAATGTGTGTAGTTCGACACACAAAGTCCGATCAAATAAAATTGTTAACTGTGCCTTTAAAAACACGACATTTGAGATGATAGTCGCTTTTTTTAAACTTATTTAATTTGAAATTTTTTTTTTTTTTTTGTTCTTATAGACTTTCGAGGTGCGATCGATCATTTCGCAGAGTGTTAGTCTCACAAGAACTTCCTCTTTTAGTTACGTTCGTATTCACGAAAAAATAATAAGTTTTAGATAAACTGCGGTAAGATGCAGGATGGTATATTTATTATAAATTATACTCAGGAAAAACTATTTCACCAGAAATATATTAATTGAAAAACTGTTAATAAAATTTGCGATCGAAAAAACTAACGGTCAAAAAAATAACTTTTATTTCCGATCGAAAAAATAATGATAATGATGAGAACTAAGTTTTATTTCTGATTGAAAAAAATAAAAACCAAGAAATAACTTATATTTCTGATCGAAAAAATATCGATAAAAAAATAATTGGTTTGAAGTGATTTTTATCTTAAAAATGATAAAAAAAGTTATGTAAAAAATGGAATCTCTAGCTCCCAAGCTTCACATGGCTATTTTTAAAAGAATTATACAACAACTTTTTATACATCATCTTTTGATCTAAAATTTAAAAAATAATCGTTATTTTCGGTCCCTGAATAAAACTATTGCTTTTTCGAAATTGCAAATTAAATAAGTTTAAAAAAAAGCGACCATCATCTCAAATGTCGTGTTTTAAAGTCACAGTTAACAATTTTATTTGTTCGCACGTTATGTGTCGAAGTACACACATTTTTCCATTTTGATTGGGTAATTAAGTAATTAGGTAGTTAATTAATTATGAAAATAAGTAGTTAAAAAACAAATTTAATAAATTGTTCTTTTTTTGCCTCAACCATTTTCTCATTATCTTTAGCCAATGTCTTCCAATTTTACTAAAATAAAAAAGTTAACGAAACATTTACTAAACATATATAAACAAATTAATTAATTTTAGTATAAATTGCTTATTTTTATAAAATTAAATTAATCATAAAATACAACGTTATTAATAAGTTATCATTTTTGGTCACGGTTGACTTTTCTGTGGATTTGCCTATATACTTTAGTTTTTCTTACTATAGAAGAAATATTTTATTCACATGATACTTTTTACAAGCAGCTCTTTTTAAATTTCTACAAAATATAAATTTATCTTGGTTGTTTTGTTTAACTTATTTACGTTTAAATTTTATGTTTATAATAAAATGCAATATTATTTGATATTTTTAAATATTTTCGACTTTATCTTTCAATTATTGTTGAACTTTTTTCCTTATATTTTTCTTTGCACATTACAACTGTTTTGTAACCTTGTCTGCATTAGTAATTATGATTTCAGGTTAGTGTTGTCTTGAAAACTTTTGAGTATTTTTTAATATGTTAAGTATTAATAATGATTACGTTTGGATTTCTATTTTAAAAATCAAATAGGAAAAAAAATATTGTAATTATTTTTGCCAAAACGCAGAAATTAAGAAAAAGAGTTATTAACGGTCCCTTCTTTTAATACAGCTACATGCCATTATAAAGGGTCCACCATCTAACGTTTTTTTTTTTCAACTAGTGCTTATTTCAGGAATGGTAACACTTAGCTCATGTCTGATTTGACAAATAATTAGTTTTATCCTTCCGCTGAACGAATATGATTGTGTATACGCTTGAACAACGCTGGGAAATATTGCGACATTACTTTGAAAATCATGGTAATGTTGCAGAATGTGTGCGAAAATTGCGTATGGATTTTGGAAGAAGAGAAGCACCGTCAGCTCCGTATGTTCGTTATCTTGTGAAAAAAGTGAAAGAAACTGGCATCCTCATCGATAAACCAAAGCGTGAAAAGCCAAAAACAGTGCGTACACCCGAGAATATTGCTGCTGTGGCAGAAAGTGTGCGTGAAGCGCCATCAACAACAATTCACCGTCGTTCTCAACAATTGAACATTTCGGAGACATCATTGAGACGAATTTTGCATAAAGACCTTGGTATGACGCCATACAAAGTCCAATTGGTTCAGGAGTTGAAGCCAACTGACCATCCAATGCGTTTTCGCTTCGCTAAGTGGGCCTGCGATCGACTTACAGAAGATGCCGATTTTGCAAAAAAAATCATCTTTTCAGATGAAGCTCATTTTGATATTGGCGGGTATGTAAACAAGCAAAATTGTCGCATTTGGGGCACAGAAAACCCGCGCGCATACATTGAAAAGCCGCTGCACCCAAAACGAGTCACTGTTTGGTGCGGATTTTGATCCAGAGGCATAATTGGGCCATTTTTCTTCGAAAATGAGCAAGGAGTGGCCGTTACAGTCAATGGCGATCGTTATCGGGCCATGTTGAGAGAATTTTTGTTCACAAAAATTGAAGAGGAGGATATTGGCAACATTTGGTTTCAACAGGACGGCGCTACGTGCCACACAGCCGAAGCTACACTCGATGTTTTGCGCCCTGTTTTTGAAGATCGCATTATCAGCCGCAGAACTGATGTCGTTTGGCCTCCTCGGAGCTGCGATTTGACACCGTTGGACTATTATTTGTGGGGTGCCCTCAAAGATAAGTGTTACGCCGACAAGCCAGAGACAATTGACGCTTTAAAGGACAATATTCGTGAAACCATTGGTGAAATGCAACTGCACACAATCGATAATGTGCTTAAAAATTGGACCGATCGTGTAGGCTACTGCATGGCCAGCCGAGGCAGCCATTTGAATGAAATTATTTTCCATTATTAACCGGAAAGATTGTACTTTCAAATAAAAAAAGAAATTTGAAAAAATATCCAGTAGTTTTTTTTTATAGAATTTTCAAAAAAAAAAGTTATTTGGCGGACGCTTTACTTAGGATTATTCCTGGCTATTTATGGATGATTGATACCTTCTTTTAAAAAAACATGTGGAAGAGTACCTAAATCCACAATCAAATACTTCCAGAATTCTTTTATATATGTAACACCGACGATTAGCGCTATCGATGAGCGACCCCAACATCTGCAAGCAGTAGGCGAATCTATTCAACTATTCGTAATTGTTGCTGGTGAGATGTTAAACCCACCGGAGGTTGTACTTTATTTTGTTAGGATTCAATACAAAATGTCCAGTTTAATATCAGCTATAGACATATGCTTTAAAATCTAAAATCTGTGTGGCATTTCATTCAAAAGTATTTCTTTTCTATTACAACTAAAAAAGATAAACCTTATCCGAGAATTTAATTGTTAACACACAGAATTCAAAATTAAGTTAAGAATATCTGTTTAATCGCAATAGTTTTTACGAACCTTTTTAGTTTTCCGTTTAAAATAAGAACAGCACGATTTAGTTTCTTATAATTCAGTTTATTAACTTTAATCTAGTTTATGTACAGGTTATGGAGGTCTGTCTTGCTCAGTGGACGAAGTTAAACTCAAACTGTTCTTTTATGTTAAAACCAAGTAACTTCAATGTTCTCTCAATTTTACACAGTGTTCAGAAACGCTGTTTTGAAAGGTAATAAAAAGTAGCAAATACATACAAATATTTCATTATGAAAGAATAGTATTAGACTTAAACAAAAATTAATTATTATTTACGCCTTAACATGCCGCCGCCTTTGATGGATCTCATAGATACGTCAAATATCTACTCATCACGTGGAACTTGCGCCAAATTGTGAACAGCACGCCGAATACTTCCCTTCTTTGTCTTCACATCAGCTACTCGTACGCAGCCTTCGGTTCCTTGACCACATTGGTAACTCGCCCAAGCAACCACTGCTTTGGTGGCAAGTTTTCTTCAGCGACCAAGACTAAATCACCCTCTTCTATGTTTCGCTGCTTTTTGGTCCACTTAACCCTTTGCTGCAGCTCATGGAGATACTCAAGTGACTATCTCCGCCAAAAATGCTGTTTAATAGCGCTGTGTCGATTCAAACTTCAAAAATTTTTTGTATGAGTTATTGGCTCCGATATGCCAACCAATGGACTACCAACCAGGAAATGGCCCGGGGTCAAAACACTTTCATCGTTTGGATCGTTAGACATTGCAGTCAATGGCCGCGAATTCAAGATAGCCTCATAGCGCGGTGGTATGTGGTGGAATTCTATGCTGTTTGCGGTACAGTACTCCGACAGTTCTTTCTGCGTCTGCTGTTCAAAGAACCTTTCTTTAAACTCTTCGAGCTCCCTACGAGCTCCGCCAAAGTTTGTCCCATTATCGCAATAAAGACGAGAGCACAAGCCGAGCCGTGCCACAAACCTTTTCAGTGCGGCAATGAAAGCTTTCGATGTCAAGTCTGACACTACCTCCAAGTGTACTGCCTTAGTTGCAAAACAGACAAAGACAGATATATAACTTTTTGTATACCGTACTCTCTGCAGTCGATAGGTCGTCATTATTGGTCCGCAAAAATCCACACCTGCCGTAGCAAATGGTCTTGTTACATTTACTCGAGCTTCTGGCAGGTTGCCCATGAGCTGTCGCTGCAGCCTTGGCCGACTTCGGAAACACATCAGACACTTGCCAATCACTGCACGAACCAGCTTCCTTGCGTTGATAATCCAAAATCTCTGTCGCATGATCGCCATTAACGCTTGTGTGCCAGCATGATAGTTTCTTTCATGAACAAACTTTACGTAGCATTTAACGAAGTGATTATCACTTGGCAGTAGCATTTGATGCTTGGCGTCATAAGGAATCTCTGCATTTAGTAGTCGCCCTCCCACTCGCAATATGTCCACACCACTCAATAAATACATTTAGACTTCTTAGCTTACTCGTTGCTGGAACTTCTCCACAACTTTTCAGACTGCGATATTCCGATCGAAAGTAGTGCTGCTGCAGGCAGTAGACTATGCGAATCAGAGCCTCGTCCAACAACTGTACAGTCAGGTTCGAAAGCCCTTTACCTCTTCGACAGACTTGAAGTATCAAAGCCACCCTTCGCTGCAACTTTTCAAACTGGCTTTGCCTCTCGATCCACTCCAAAATTTTGTTTTTCTCGCACTCTACATGGAGAAATGTTGCTCCCTTTCGCCGCTCCTCATTTACTTCTGTTGCTCTAGTACGCACTTTATTGGCAGGCCACTCTTCGCTGGGTGCCCACAAGAACTCCGGAACAGAAAACCAACGGCATCCCTCAAGTTCATCTGCAAACGCACCTCGCGATACTATATTGGCTGGATTCATCTTCGATGGCACGTGCCGCCAGATTGCAGCCTTCGTTGATTCCTGAATTTTTGCAACCCTGTTCGCTACAGACGTAGACCGAGCAGACGGGTGCAGACTCAACCAATCCAACACAATCTCAGAATCAGACCACAGGTAAACAGCATTAACCAGTACCAAAAAGTTGTCTTGAGTCTTTATCAACAGCTTCGACAAAAGCTCGGCAGCTAATAGCTCCAGGCGTGGAAGGGATTTTGTTACAACTGGTGCTACTCTCGATTTCGCACTCCAAAGTTGAACGTTGACTTCGCTGTGACATCCAATACACCTGATATATATGCAACAGTCATAAGCTCGCATGGATGCATCTGCAAATCCATGCATCTCCACGCGATCGTAGCCTCCAGCTGCTAGTACATAGCCGGAAACTCTTATATCCTCCATAGTTCTCAGCTTTTTTCGAAACTCATCCCAATAACAATGTAAGCCCATCGGCAGCGACTCATTCCAATTAATTTTCAGAATCCACAAGTCTTGCATGAACACCTTAGCTTTGACGATGACTGGATTAATGAGCCCCAAGGGATCAAACAACGATGACAACTCAGCTAACACAATCTTCTTCGTAATTGTTTTGCTAGGATTTATAATAAGGTCGCACGTAACGAAAGACATCTGTTTGGGGTCCCAAATAATCCCTAGAGTTTTGATGATTTCAGCATCATTCATTCGAAGCGGCTTCTCCCTATCGCCTTCAGGAAATTTTCGAAGAAATTTTATTGTTGTTTAAGTGCCATTTATGCAATAAGAATCCAGCAGTGCTCAAAATTTTGGATACCTGATCATAAATTTTAAATAAATCCTCTTCTGAGTCTGCACCTGAGATAAGGTCATCCATATAAAAATCTTTTAAAATCTTACTCGCTCCGAGTGGATATTCTGCAGCATTTTCTTGTCCTGATATCTTCAGGCACCTGGTAGCCAAGTATAGTGCGGCTGTAGTACCATATGTTATTGTACGCAGACGATATGCTCTTAACTCATCCTCCGATGAATCACGCCAAATGATCGCCTGATAATAGGAATCATCATCAGTAACTCATGCTTGCCTGTACATCTTTGTCACATCCGCTGTTATCGCATATTTGAAACATCTGAAGCGCAAAACAATCGTCCCTTCATCATCACATCATTCAATGAGATTCCTGTACTTGTTTTGCAGCTACAGTCAAATACAACTCGAAGTTTGGTACTTGAGGAATCAGGCCGTAGTACGTGCTGATGCGGTGAAAAATATTTCAATTTTGACTTATCCTTATTTTCAACAATTGACATATGTTCCAGTTCTAGATATTCATGTATAAAATTTGCATACGCTTTTTTTTGTTGCCGGATCCCTGTCCAGCCGACGCTCAAGGAACAAAAATCGCCGCTCTGCAATCTGGTAAGATTCACCCAACTCATTGACGTTGCATTTAAATGGTATTTTTACTACAAATCTGCCAGCTGAATCACGGCTCACATTGTCTTCAAACAGTCTCTCGCACTCTTTTTCCTCTTCTGTAAGAAATGAAGTACTCAACGTTATCTGTTCCAACTGCCAAAATCGTTCCACGAATTCGTCAAGTTGCACCACCTCTTTAGCGTTGCTACAGGCGACTAAAAGATTTTTGATCTTATTGCAGTCAGAATACGACTGTCTGGAGGCTCCAGAGATAACCCATCCTAACAACGTTTTCTGAAGTTGTGGCAATTTTTTTTCAAGTTTTATGCGCCCAATCGACATTAAATCCAAGAAAAGTTTCGCACCCAGAAGCATATTTACTGGCGCTGGAATATTGAACGACGGGTCTGCCCACTCGATATTTCTTGGAAGGTTCCACTGCGACACATCCACGATTTCATCAGGTTTTGGGCCAGTAATCTTGGGCATAATAAAAACCTCCAATGTTGTTTTAAAATTATTAAATCTTGATTTCACAATGATTTGCGACTTTTTTCGGATTTGTGTGCTTATCTCTCCTACGCCACTTTCACCTAGACAGCATGAAGTCGTTATCAGCATTAGTCTTGAAGCCATTTTCTCGCTCAAGATACTTATCTGAGAGGCTGAGTCCAAAATGACTCGTACAGGGTAATCTTGACCATAAACGTCCTCAACAAATACAATAGCAGTCTCTAGAAATACTTCTGGAACATTTACTGCTTCCGTCACTGCCTTACGCAGTGTCGTTGATGAATTGATGATGGTGATTCATTCATTGTTGACTCTTTCATTAGAGAAACAGAAGAAAACCTGTGTAGCAGTTTATGATGTAGAAGATTGCAAACTGCACACATGTTTTCAGTGCAAGCTCTGTAAGAATGCCCTTTCTTCAAACATACGAAACAAACACTTGCGCCGCGCGCAGCCTTGTAACGCTTCTGCACCTTCATCTTAGCAAACCCCGTGCAGTTCGCTATATCGTGTCCACTTTTCTTACACACGTCACATGATAGCTTGCCGATTGCAAGCGATGTTGTAAACTTTTTTTGATAACTGTAGTTGGTTCTATTATCACGCTGCACCTCCTTTGTAACTAACAACTTGGTCTCCGGGCGAACGGTCTTTGCTTCACGCGCTTCCAGGTTCTGGCATCTTCTTGATAGCACAGCTGCACATTGCTCCCAAGAAAAGAGATTGGTGTAGTCAATCGATTCCTCCCACTTTACTTGTGATTCTAAGTCAAGCTTCTGCATAACAATGAAAACGATCAAACCGTTAGCGACGTCCTTATATTCTCCTAGAGACAGCACCGCACTCAAACGCGCATTGACCGTATTAACAATTGATCGAAGATGTACCGAGCTACCCTTTGTTGCCTTTGGTAAGTCAAAGAGTGCTCAAATGTGCTCCTCGAACATAAGAGTCTTCTTATCGTAGCTTTCCTTCAGGCGTTCTAAAGCTTTTGTATAGTTGACATCCGTGATATCAAAGTCTGCAATAACTGCCAGTGGTCTTGGACCTAAACTCTCCTTCAAAATCAAAAAACGATCACAGTTTTCCAAACTTTCATCCTGATGAACCATTTTATTGAATATGGATATAAATTTGGGATAATCCGCATACAGCCCTTCAAACCGTGGAAGTTTTATCTCACGTCGCAGCCGCGACGATAAAGCAACTGGAGCCGTTGTGTTAAGCATGCTGACATCACCAGCTGATGTGCGCCTTTTAGCTATTAATGCCATGATTTTCGACTTTGTGAGCACATAAAGGGTCCGCCAAATAACTTTTTTTTTTTAAAACGCATTGGGTGGTCAGTTGGCTTCAACTCCTGAACCAATTGGACTTTGTATGGCGTCATACCAAGGTCTTTATGCAAAATTCGTCTCAATGATGTCTCCAAAATGTTCAATTGTTGAGAACTACGGTGAATTGATGTTGATGGCGCTTCACGCACACTTTCTGCCACAGCAGCAATATTCTCGGGTGTACGCACTGTTTTTGGCTTTTCACGCTTTGGTTTATCGATGAGGATGCCAGTTTCTTTCACTTTTTTCACAAGATAACGAACATACGGAGCTGACGGTGCTTCTCTTCTTCCAAAATCCATACGCAATTTTCGCACATATTCTGCAACATTACCATGATTTTTAAAGTAATGTCGCAAATTCCCAGCGTTATATTTATATCAGCGGAAGGATAAAACTAATTATCTGTCAAATCAGACATGAGCTAAGTGTTACCATTCACGAAATGAGCACTAGTTGAAAAAAAAAAACGTTAGATGGCGGACCCTTTATAAGTCTTCCACTTCACCTACCAAAGCTAGATTCGCTGCAGTGTCTGCCTCTGAGCACATCCTATCGATATTAGCTTGAACACTTAGAAACTGTTTAAAATAAGCCTCTAAAATTCCCAATCGGCATTCCAGTTCCTCCACTGATGAACTTATGCCTTTCTTGAAAATAAACGTTTTAACACGTGACATGTTGCCTTTAGTAGATGACCGCAGCGTCTTCAACTCAGCGATCCGGTGCGTATCTTCTTGTGCAGTAGTAGCATATTTCTCAGTAGCTGCGTCTTCCATGATTTAATAAATTTTTAAAGATTTAAATGAAGCGCAAAAAAAATTAAACGATTAATATATAGTTTTCTTTTCTACTATTACTTGCCAAACGTTGCTTTTTTAATTTATTAGTGTTTGCCAAATATCTCAGTTTGTTTAGTTTCTAAACGTCAAATTATTATTTTTTTTTCCAGTGAGAGTGTAGTTATCGCACTTCTTCTTTAAATTATTTCGTGACTTGAGTTAAACTTTCATACACTCCGCAAGGGGATATTTTTATATGTATGTATGTGGGTTTGGGAAAATATTCCTCTTCTCATGGGATTTTTTTAGCACACAGATGGTCGTCCAACAGAAATGATGTGACGATTTGCTCTCTCCTAACTTGAACGTTTCTCGCAGCCTTTGCCGTTAGGTCGGATGCAACGCACAACTTTTGCTGCAAACTTTAATGTTCTGCACAGCTTCTGCTGCAGTCGCTTTTGACTTTGTTAAGGCTTTGCTGCGATTCTGCTGCAATTCTGCTGACGCACTCGATTTAAACCGCAACTAACGCTGATGTAAATCGACCGTTTCAGAACACGTGATTTACTTTCGCACAAATTCCCGAAACTTCTACACCGTAGAAGAGTTTTATATAATCAAATAATTATTTTCGATTTTATTCGCGGTGTAACACGCGGAGTAAGCCTAGCCAAATAATTTTTCTTTAAAATGCTTACTAAATTTCGCGATGGGACTCCTATAATCCCGGGTTTCGGCACCAATGTTTAATCGCAATAGTTTTTACGAACCTTTTTAGTTTTCCGTTTAAAATTAGAACAGCACGATTTAGTTTCTTATAATTCAGTTTATTAACTTTAATCTAGTTTATGTAAAGGTAATGGCGGTCTGTCTTGCTCAGTGGACGAAGTTAAACTCAAACTGTTCTTTTATGTTAAAACCAAGTAACTTCAATGTTCTCTCAGTTTTACACAGTGTTCAGAAACGCTGTTTTGAAAGGTAATAAAAAGTAGCAAATACATACAAATATTTAATTATGAAAGAATAGTATTATAAACTTAAACAAAAATTAATCATTATTTACGCCTTAACAATATCTATATATATATTTTATATATAAGGGTGGTTTTTTTAGGAATCCATTTACATTTTCGCAGCTTAAACTCTTCCTTAGGACCCAACCCTATAAGTCTTAAAAATCGGCTAAGGTTTAGAGGTGGCGCTTTTTGATTTAAGTTTTTCCAGACGATTTGTATGGCGGAAAAATCTATTTTGAAGGTTCATGGAAAATAGAAGCCCTTAATATTAAAAAAATTTAATATAAAAAAATACGTATTTATTATTTTTTGTTATCTTCTTGATTATCCTTTGCCAATTTTATTGAGATTGAGACAGGGTAGTCCCAGGGTCACAAGGAAGTGTTGAAGCCGCAAAAATCAGAAAATATTCTTCTATATGGGCATTTCCAGAAAAAAGTCAACCGTGACCAAAAACTTAAAACTTATTAAAAACTTTTCTTTTATGTATTAATTTAGGAAATTTCTATATAAATTCAATAATCATGATGATCAAATCATCTGCACTGTTTCACAAATGTAGTTTCCTTTTTCGTAAATGTTTAGGAAATGTTTCGTAAACTTTTTGTTTTAGCAAAAATGGAAGACATTAGCTAAAGATAACAGAAAAATGGTTGAGGCAAAAAAAGGACAATATATTAAATTTGTTTGTTAATTACTAATTTATATAATTACTTTACTACCTAAATACTTAATTACCTAATATAAATTAAAGGAAATTTGCCGCGTGAGTAACGGCAATTTTTTTTTTGTAATCTGAATATATTTTTAAATAAGCAAAGTTTTAAATAGGTAAAGTGGGTTTATAATGAAACTGTTCACTGTTTTCCCATTATTTAAAAATTAAAAACAAAAAATTATATGGGAATTTTCCCTGTTTTGCAATTTGAACATGCTTGTAAAACACACTTCCTTTTTTTCGCGTGAGTTACGCCCATATTTACCACTGCCATTCTTAATTAGTTACAGGAATGACAATTTTGGTAGATCATATCAGTACTAAGAAATTTTTTAACATCAATGACATGAACTTCCGAGAAAGCAAAGCTTTAGCCGTACGCATGTCGCGTGAGTTACAATGGAAATGACCATATATACCTTTCTTTTTTTTCCAGTTTCTTTTTTCATTTGACCGTTTTTCGTTAATTCAGTTAATAGGAAAAGAAACGTCATATTACTTTATACCTTATAGTTGTTTTTTCAAATAACAATGAATTTGTTAAAAGTAAAAATTCTTTGGTTTTTAGCATAAGCAATTAACCTTAATTGCCATTGAATTAATAACTAAGCTAGCAATTAAAAAAAAAATTATTTATACCTATACAAATATAATTGTAACTAAGTCATTAAATAAAATCAATGTACTTACTTGTAATAAACAAACTCTTTTTCTCCCTGATCAACAAATTTTGTTTGTTCTATTTTAAAGTGTAATGGGGGTTTTGTTCAGAGGCTGAGGTATGCTCAGCGGTTCCAGGGTCAAACAAAAGACCCTCAAACTTTTGTCCAAAATAAATAAGTAGACTTGGTGATTTTCGTGCTCAGACGATATTTTCTGTTTTATTGTTAAATCAAGTCTTTCTTACAATACACAATATTTTAGGAATATGATTAATATACAGCTGTGGGTGTGTCTGTCGACGCTGGTTCGATGATATTCGGTGTTCGGCGAAGTTCGGTGATGTTCGCTGAAGTTCGGTGATGTTCGGTGATGTTCGGTGTTTGCTGAAGTTCGGTGCTGTTCGGTGATATTCGGTGTTCGCTGAAGTTCGGTGATGTTCGGCGATGTTCGGTGATGTTCGGTGTTTGCTGAAGTTCGGTGCTGTTCGGTGATATTCGGTGATGTTCCGGTGTGACTGACTTCGGCAAGACCCGACTATGCTGTGTGACTTACTAATTTGTATTATTGTATACAATTTTCATTCTAAAGTACATATCTTTATAAATATGGCATGAAGCGCCTTGGCAAACGAGACTTCCCGATATGCCGAAGCACACGTAATGAGCCTCTAAATAAGTAAAAGTAAAAAAAACGAGACTTCCCGATATGCCGAAGCACACGTAATGAGCCTCTAAATAAGTAAAAGTAAAAAAAAAGAGACGAGACTTCCCGATATGCCGAAGCACACGTAATGAGCCTCTAAATAAGTAAAAGTAAAAAGAGACGAGACTTCCCGATATGCCGAAGCACACGTAATGAGCCTCTAAATAAGTAAAAAAAAGAAGACGAGACTTCCCGATATGCCGAAGCACACGTAATGAGCCTCTAAATAAGTAAAAGTAAAAAAAAAAGACGAGACTTCCCGATATGCCGAAGCACACGTAATGAGCCTCTAAATAAGTAATAAAAAAAAAGAAGACGAGACTTCCCGATATGCCGAAGCACACGTAATGAGCCTCTAAATAAGTAAAAAAAAAGACGAGACTTCCCGATATGCCGAAGCACACGTAATGAGCCTCTAAATAAGTAAAAGTAAAAAAGAGACGAGACTTCCCGATATGCCGAAGCACACGTAATGAGCCTCTAAATAAGTAAAAAAAAAAGACGAGACTTCCCGATATGCCGAAGCACACGTAATGAGCCTCTAAATAAGTAAAAAAAAGACGAGACTTCCCGATATGCCGAAGCACACGTAATGAGCCTCTAAATACTTAATACAATACAAAAAAAACTAGATTTATTCATACGAGCCACCTTGCGATAGCTCGTTCGAAACAACAAACTTGTTTTCGTTTCCAACAAGTAGCGACGGTACAAAGCACTACGCTCTCGAGCCTTGCCGAAGTCTGTCACAATGTGCTCTATTTATCCGTATGCTGCCATTAACCTTCTGGGAATTATAGCGTTGCGTGTGGTTTATGTAGACTCGGCTGTTGGCTACGTTGAATGTGCTGGTTGTATGTGTGCGTGTGTGTGTGGGTACGGCTGTTGGTTGAGTTAAGCGCACAGTGGCGTAGTAAGGCAGTGGCGTAGTGTGCGGGGTGCAAACTTGTAACGGGGATCACCGTTACAACTCCCCCCCCCACTTCGGAGAGTGATTTGTCACTTGAGAGAAAAAAAAAAAAAGATAAGAAAAGAAAAGAAAATAGAGATTAGATTATATCATAATGATGAACGGTAAGACTACGGTGATGTAATTTTGTTGGTTTTCAGTTTCGGTTAGTTCATAATAAATGTAAAAAAATAATATTTTAACAACAAAATTAAGAGTTAGTACTTAGAAAATAGAAAAAAAGTTAAAGAACGGGTGGAAAAAAAAGTACGCTTAATGCGGATGAGTTCATCGTGAACTTAGAAGTATTTTTCCTTATAATACAATTAAAACTAGAGACTTAAAATAAAAAAAGTAAGAAAATAAGTAAATTTAAAAACGAAACGGTGCTTTTTAAAAACGAAAGGCGAAAAATTTTATTGTTTTGCTCTTTACTTTACAGCATAGTCGAGCCTTGTCGTCTGTTAAAAATAGTTACGGTTATTTTTTCCTCTTTTTTTGATGTGTGCTTTGTAGTGGTCCTCGATCGCGTGTGTCCAGTAAAATTCTGGGCTTGCCGATGGAGTGAAGCGGCAGGTGTAATGGTGGGGCGGTGTACGGTTCGGTGCGAAGCTGTGGGGTGGGTGCGACGGTAAGTGTTGTTGGCGCTGTTACGGTCGACGGCTCGATGCGTGGCTGTGATGCCGGTGCGGCGGTTAGGGATTTTTTTTTTGCTTGTGTTTTCGAAACGGATTTAGCTGTAGTAGTGGCAGCGCAGTTTCATCAGTTGCGCCTTCTGCGTCCCTGGTCTCTGGCACGTCAGAGCTTCCGTCTGTGTGACAGGGTGTCGGCAGGGGTGATAAACGAATAGTCGGCCGAATGTTTCGGCTTTCGGAGATTTTCGGTGGTTCGGGTTTAATAATGCGGTCGATGGTGCGCTTGATTGTTGCCGGCGCATAGTTCGTGCTCAAAGGCATCGCTTTCCTTTTAAATATTTGTTCGTTTGGTTCTGGTGTCAAATTGTCTAGTCTGACAAGAGAGTACAGGCTTGAGACTTTTTCCGCTTGGTTATTGCTTTGGTGGTCCAGCTCATGACCGTCCATCGTTAATTTTATGCCTCTGCGTTGTAAGAAATCCATTCCTAGGATCATTGGCTCTGCTAGTGATGATAGTGGGGAGACTGAGACAAATACTGATTTTTGCCCATAGTCGACTTGGATGGGATACGCGTCCTCGCAATCGACTATAGAGTTATCTGCTAGCTGCATTTTCCTGCTGTGTGGCCGCGGTTTAATATTTTGCTCAGTTAAAAATTGTTTGATGCTATCGTCGACGTATGATAGTGAAGATCCGGTGTCGATCAATGCCTTTATCGGTCGTCCCATGACCATTACGGTGATATAATAGCGACCATCAGTCAAGCTATCAGAAGGGTAGGGAGTATACGGTTGTGGGTTCAAACAGTGGCAATCGCGGGATAATGTGCCGTCCAGACCACATCGTGAGCAAAATTTTCGTGCTTGGCTTCGGCATTCATAGCGCCAGTGGCCTCGTTTTTTGCACCTCCAGCAATGTGTGGTTTTATCGTATGGTGTCGCATCTCGTAGGCAGTGAGCGGCTGTTCGGCTCACTTTCGTTTCGTCTCGCCTGAGCTCTTCGTATTCTTCGGTGAGGTCCATTAATTCATCAAGCGTAGTAAAGTCACTTCGTCTGGCGTAGAGCTTGTATTCTACTCGTAACCCATCGTAAATCCGGTCTGTGTGGTCTAGAGTTTTAAGCTGCGGGTGTTTGCGTATGAGGGTTTGTATACATAATATGTAATCTTTTGCCTTTTCTCTTTGCATCTGTTTACGATTATAAATTGCTTCCTCCAGGTGGCTCAAGAAACGCTTCGGCAGGAAAAATCTTTCAGCTTCTGCACGAAACGTGGCCCATGTGGTGATCGTTGGTCGTTTAACACGATACCACTGTAGAGCCCTACCTTGCAATGTCTCTAGTAATGTGGGTAACAATTTATTTCGGTCCAAGTGATAGCATTCGGCTAGCTCTTCGATTCGCTCGATGAACTCAAACACATTTTCGCCACCCTCGTAGTGGATGTTCCATCGACGTACGGTATTCATTACTTCGATGTCCGAACTCTGGTGGTACTCGGGTACCAAAAGTGTTGTTGACTGCATAGATGTGTTGTCGCTTCCGATTGTTATTATTGTTGTGTCGTTGCAGATCGGCAATTTTTCTTCTGCTTCGACTTCGACTTCCAGGGCTCGAAATATATTTTCGGTTGATGCTCTACTTCGTTTGGTTTTGACGAAGTGGCTTAATTGCCTTCGTAAATCCTCTACAGTGCAGCCATCAATCGGTAACCCGATCTTGCGGCACTCGTTAATGAGCCGTTCCTTTTTAAGTAAATATATCCAGCCGAGTGAGTCCGATGTTAAATGTTTGTCCATATTATTATTTTTATTGTGTATTGTACCTGCTTCGTCGTCGTTGGTGGGTGTGTTCGGTTTTCCACTGCCGTCTTTGGAAGCAGGTCCCTGCTCGGGCACCATTTGTAATGGGGGTTTTGTTCAGAGGCTGAGGTATGCTCAGCGGTTCCAGGGTCAAACAAAAGACCCTCAAACTTTTGTCCAAAATAAATAAGTAGATTTGGTGATTTTCGTGCTCAGACGATATTTTCTGTTTTATTGTTAAATCAAGTCTTTCTTACAATACACAATATTTTAGGAATATGATTAATATACAGCTGTGGGTGAGTCTGTCGACGCTGGTTCGATGATATTCGGTGTTCGGCGAAGTTCGGTGATGTTCGCTGAAGTTCGGTGATGTTCGGTGATGTTCGGTGTTTGCTGAAGTTCGGTGCTGTTCGGTGATATTCGGTGTTCGCTGAAGTTCGGTGATGTTCGGCGATGTTCGGTGATGTTCGGTGTTTGCTGAAGTTCGGTGCTGTTCGGTGATATTCGGTGATGTTCCGGTGTGACTGACTTCGGCAAGACCCGACTATGCTGTGTGACTTACTAATTTGTATTATTGTATACAATTTTCATTCTAAAGTACATATCTTTATAAATATGGCATGAAGCGCCTTGGCATACGTTTTTCAAAAAAAACGAGACTTCCCGATATGCCGAAGCACACGTAATGAGCCTCTAAATAAGTAAAAGTAAAAAAAACGAGACTTCCCGATATGCCGAAGCACACGTAATGAGCCTCTAAATAAGTAAAAGTAAAAAAAAAGAGACGAGACTTCCCGATATGCCGAAGCACACGTAATGAGCCTCTAAATAAGTAAAAGTAAAAAGAGACGAGACTTCCCGATATGCCGAAGCACACGTAATGAGCCTCTAAATAAGTAAAAAAAAGAAGACGAGACTTCCCGATATGCCGAAGCACACGTAATGAGCCTCTAAATAAGTAAAAGTAAAAAAAAAAGACGAGACTTCCCGATATGCCGAAGCACACGTAATGAGCCTCTAAATAAGTAATAAAAAAAAAGAAGACGAGACTTCCCGATATGCCGAAGCACACGTAATGAGCCTCTAAATAAGTAAAAAAAAAGACGAGACTTACCGATATGCCGAAGCACACGTAATGAGCCTCTAAATAAGTAAAAGTAAAAAAGAGACGAGACTTCCCGATATGCCGAAGCACACGTAATGAGCCTCTAAATAAGTAAAAAAAAAAGACGAGACTTCCCGATATGCCGAAGCACACGTAATGAGCCTCTAAATAAGTAAAAAAAAGACGAGACTTCCCGATATGCCGAAGCACACGTAATGAGCCTCTAAATACTTAATACAATACAAAAAAAAACTAGATTTTTTCATACGAGCCACCTTGCGATAGCTCGTTCGAAACAACAAACTTGTTTTCGTTTCCAACAAGTAGCGACGGTACAAAGCACTACGCTCTCGAGCCTTGCCGAAGTCTGTCACAATGTGCTCTATTTATCCGTATGCTGCCATTAACCTTCTGGGAATTATAGCGTTGCGTGTGGTTTATGTAGACTCGGCTGTTGGCTACGTTGAATGTGCTGGTTGTATGTGTGCGTGTGTGTGTGGGTACGGCTGTTGGTTGAGTTAAGCGCACAGTGGCGTAGTAAGGCAGTGGCGTAGTGTGCGGGGTGCAAACTTGTAACGGGGATCACCGTTACAAAAGGACAATATTTTCACACTGCTGTATATAAGTTCTTTATTATTAAGAAAACTGTTTTTAAATCGAAACCATATGTTTGTTATATTAACCACAAGTACAGGGTTGCCAATATTCGAAGCGCCCATCTGACAACACTGTAACTTTCCGCAGTGATGCCAAATCGACTAATGACATACCGCGTTTGAAGCGTCATTCCAAGCAAATGTTTACAATGGAACAGTACACCCCACGCGAACGCTCTAAAATTGTTGAAATTTACATTCAACAAAACAAGTCAATAGAGAAAACTCAACGTGCTTTCAAAAAAATAAATAAAGTGAAAAGTGCGCCTTCCAAGAAAACAATTTATCGTTTGTATGAAAGATTTACAACTGGTAATACTCTTGGTAACCCAAAGAGGCCAAATAAAAAGCGACCAAGGCGATCGGATGAGAATATTGCAGCCGTACGAGCCAGTATTGAGCAGTCACCAACAACATCCCAAAATCGCCGTTCTCAGCAGCTCGGCATTCCCCGATCCACTTTACAACGCATTTTACGTGTTGATATGAATTTGTTTCCGTACAAAATTCAATTGGTAAACAAATTGTTGCCTACCGATAAGCCACGTCGATTGGAATGGGCCCAAAGAGTCATCGAAATGGCTGAAGAAGACGAGCAATTTTGGCATAAAATTATCATGAGCGATGAAGCTCATTTTCAGTTGAACGGAACGGTAAACAAACAAAATTGCCGTATTTATGCCACTGAAAATCCACAAGAGATTCAAGAGGTACCTCTTCACGATGCAAAAGTCACTGTTTGGTGCGGCGTTTGTCCTAAAATGCTCATTGGGCCGTTCTTTTTCGAAGATGATAATGGCCACAGAGTTACTGTCAATCAGGAGCGTTATCGCGATATGATAAACAATTTTTTCATGCCAAACGTTCGTCGAAAGCGTATCAGGCACTACTGGTTTCAACAAGACGGCGCGCCACCACACACAAGCCGCACTACAATCGATTTTTTGAAGCAATTGTTCCCTGGCCGTTTGATGTCAAAAAATGGTGATTTCGATTGGCCGCCAAGATGACCAGATTTAACGCCTCCAGACTTCTTTTTGTGGGGTTATTTGAAATCAAAGATTTACGTCAACAAGCCAAAGACCCTAGAAGAGCTGAAAACCAACATCCGTCAAGAAATAACCGCCATTCCCATCGAAATGTTGAAGAAAACCATGGCAAATGCTGCAAAACGGGCACAATATGTCGTAGAGGCCAATGGCGACCATTTACGAGATATCATATTCAAGAAATAATGTAAGCAAATCTACTTGAACCCAATTAAATGATATTCATGACGAACAGACACAAAATTGTGGTTTCTTTGATTTATTTTAAAATAAAATGGGCGCTTCGAATATTGGCAACCCTGTATATTTTAAGTAACAATGGGTGAGTTTCTATTTACAACAAGGATTTTACATCAACATTAATTTTTGAAAATGTTAAAACGTGCTATTTTCATATTAACATGAAAAATTTTCATTTAACCTGATGATCTTGTTATAAGATAGTTACGACATTTTAAAGATGACAATACACATTTGTCCACATACTTTTGTCCTTTCATAATTACAACATTACTGCTAATTCAGAACTATTCAAATTTTGTATTTAACAACACTTATCTTGTTGCATTAAAAAGCTATCTTTTTGGAATCAAAAATAAAAGATTTTTTTAAGTAGGCACTCAAATTTTTTTGTAGTTTAGCTATGGCATAGTACAAGGTATTTCGATTTCGATACGCTGGGACCTTTTATTTTATGAGGTTTAATAAAAAAATGCATGTGCCAAAAAGTTAAGGTGATGAGGGGGATGGGGGTTAATGGCGTCTCATCAAGGTCAAAATTATAAATTATAAAAAAGCCAATTCAGAAAATCAGTGGTTTATATGACCGACCCTTATTAATTTTTCATCACCTACATTTTTTCCAAACAAACTTACCCCTTTCTCCACCTCTTTGGGTGCTTCCATACAAAAGTGACATTTTTATGAAGATATTTCCTAACGCTACCACTGCTACCAGGATGCCCCTAGAGGATTCAAGTATATGTCCAACTCCCATTAATTTATTCACCTTAACAATTCGAAGTATACCAACCCCCTATCTCTACCCCTTAAGGAGTTCCCCAAATAATATACATTCTTCAACCTGTCCACCGCTTCCAGTGTTTCATAAAATAGTTAATTTGTATCACCGACCCACATTCATTTAATCTATATATATAAAAATGGTGTAAAAAATGTATAGTAAAACATCAATTGAGAATGGCTGGGCCGATTTGTCTAAAATTTTTTTTCAGTTGTTTATAATTGCCAGGAGAAGGTTTTTACGAAGGAAAATTTTGGAAAAACCCTCCGGGAAAGTCCGATAGGTGGCGTTGGGGTGGACTTATATCGAAAATTTGAATTTATGGACCAATTTAACTGAAATTCAGAATGTATGTTTGTTTAATCATAAGAAAATAATTTGTGTATAAATGGACCCGATAGGTGGCGCTGGGGTGGACTTATATCGAAAATTTGAATTTATGGACCAATTTAACTGAAATTCAGAATGTATGTTTGTTTAATCATAAGAAAATAATTTGTGTATAAATGGACACGGTAGGTGGCGCTGGGGTGGACTTATTTCGAAAATTCAATGGCGTGAAAAGTGATTTTGGTATTGCCACAATTTTGAAATGCAATCCTGGTACGAGGGGGGTAGCGAAGCACACCGGGTTCAGCTAGTATTCAATATTTTTTCAGACATACTTCTCCTTTTTCTCAAAACTTTTAGGGGGTTCCCACTCAAAAGTGACGTTTTAATGATACATACTCCTAACGCTCCTACTACTGCCAGTATGCCCCTAGAAGATTCCAATAATGCCCAACCTCCATTAATTGATTATCCCTATCATTTCTCCTGAATAAACTAGCCCCCTATCTCCTTTTCTTAAGGGTTCCCCCATACAAAATTGAATTTCTTATGGCATTTGGCACTTTTCAACCCACCAAGGCTCTACTAAATGGTTGGATGCTAATAACAATTCCAATTAAGTTTTCACACCCACAATTTTTCTGATCAACTTAAATTTTTCTGCTTCCCTTGTAGATTTTCTAAGCAAAAACAAACCACTTTCTAACAAATTAACCTAATAAATACTTCTTCAGGAAATAGATTTCCATTATTTTTTAAACAAATGCGAGTTTTAATTAACATTCAAAGATAATGCCAAAAATTATTCATATTTCAAAAGCATTTTTGCTTGACCGAAAAAGAACTAAGCAGGCTTCTTGATATTTACATTTTTATAGTGATACTTTACGTGAAAGCTTGGTTTTATTTTTTACACGTTTTAATGTCGACAAAATTCATTTTTACCGAACCAGAGACTTGGGTAGAGCGTGAAGACTAACAGCAAGAGCAAGAGGTTGTGTGTAAGTTACATGTTGTCAACGATGCTGCCGAAAGAGGCATTCAATTAACTCATTAATGCTTAGTACCAGAACCCGTTGAGTTTAGCTTTTGAAATCCTCAGTATAAATTTGTGCTAATATTAGACGGAAAACTCTGGAACGAAGCGTATGATCATAAAAGCATAAGGGGTCTGCTTATAAATAAACAAAAGGATTTAAAAGTCAATTTTAGAACTTTTTTGGAAACATTTTTGCTTTCTCAGATAGTTGGAAGCAAAATCTTTACAGTGGCTGATATATCATACGTTATCATTAAGTGGTTAATAGAATAATAAAACAACGTGCTGTGCCGAAATTAAAAAGAAAAATCATTTTTACTTCAGGTAGTTTTACAATTAAAAGGAATCAATATGATTCACCGAAACGAACAATAGTAAAATAGTTTATATTTAAATGTTAATTAAAACTCTAATTTTTTGAAAATTTTAAAAATAATGGGAATCTATTTTCTGAAGAAGTATTTACGATATTAGGCTAATTTGTTTTAAAGTGGTTTTTACGTTTATTTGTTAAGGAAATCTCCAAGGGGAGCAGAAAAAGGTAAGGGATCATAAAAAATTATAAGTGTGAAAACTATAGATGTGGGGATTGTTAATAGCATCCAACCCTTTAGTAGAGCCTTTAACCTCTTCAATTCCGCACCAAGAAATACAATGAAAAAATATTTGTTAAGGTATTATTCTTACTAAATAGGAATTTTTTTTAGAATCAATAGTTTTTAAATGTGCTCATATAAGAACATATTGTACTTTTTTCAATAAATTCTTTATATATTAACACTTTTCTACTTTCTAGACATAGAAACGTTCTTACGTGACATATTTGCATTTTGCATAAAAAATTTTTTTGGAAGTATTAGTTTTTAAATGTGCAGATATGTGGATATATTGTACTTTTTTTACAATAAATTCATTATTTACACTTTTATACTTACCATACAGAGAAGCCTTCTTATGCGACATATTTGAGAAATTAAAAGAGAGCTAATGAGAGAGAATATATTCTCTATCCATTGTGCCAATATTTATATGAAAAAACGATAAATCAGAAAATATTTTAACACAAAAACGTTTGTTACCATGAGTGACCATTTTACCCGAAGAGGTTAAAGGTTGAAAAGTGCGAAATGCCATAAAAAATGGCATTTTTGATGGGGGGGTGGAACTCCTTAAGGCGTGGAGATAGGGGGTTGGTACATTCAGAAGAAATGTTAGGGATAATAAATTATTGAAGGTTGGGCATAAATTTGAATCCTCTAGGGGCATCCTGGTAGTATAGTAGGAGCGTTGGGAGTAAATTTTATAAAAACGCCACTTTTGTACGGAAGCCACCAAAGGGGTGAAGAAAGGGGGTAAGTTTGTTTGGAAAAAATGTGTGGGATGAAAAATTAATGTGGGTCGGTGATACAAATTAACTCTTTTACGAAACACTGGAAGCGGTGTAAAGCTTGGAGCTTGTATTTTGTATTGGGGACCCCTTAAGGGATGGAGATAGGGAGTTTTTATATTCAGGAGAATTGTTAAGGAGAATAAATTAATGAGGGTTTGGCATACACTTGAATGCATAACCTTTGGCATGATTTTCATAAAAACGTCACTTTTGTAAGGAAGCCCCCAAAGGGGTGAAGAAAGGGGTAAGTTTGCTTGGAAAAAATGTTGGAAAATGAAAAATCAATGAGGACCTGTCATATAAGCCACCATTATATAGGCGACTCTTGAGCAGTTGTGGGCTGATTTGTTTGAAAACCTCGCAAATTTTTAACTTTGACCTTGATGAGACGCAATTTAACCCCTCCCATCCCCTAAATTTTTTGGCTCATGCATTTTTTTATCAAACCTCAAAAAATAAAAGGTCCCAGCGTATCGAAAAACCAATATTTAGAATCTCTCTACGCCACTATTCCATAGCTAATATAGATAGATAAAAGATTATAGCTTTTGTCATATCACATCTTATGGTAAAACGATAAAGAATTTAAACCGCCAAAATTCAAATCATCAGATTGAACTTTTTACGAAAAACCGTAAAAAATATTAATGAATATTGAATGAAATATTAAATTAACGCACAATCGACCAACCCCCCCCCCCCTCCAATAATTACTTCACGTTTTGTCATAAATTTTCCCTCCCAATACCACATTTCGTCATAAATGTCCATCACTCCTCCATACGACAATGTATGGCATATTATATAGAAAACACCTACATAAGTAACATTTTGTAGTAAATATTAAAAAAAATATTGAAACAAGATTATTTTTTTTACGTAATGCACGCACGACCGACACCTCCCACACCTCTATATATCGCATTTCGTCATAAATATTCAAACCACACTTTCGATATTGCCTTTCCTCAAAAATATCCAAAACCCTCTCCACCCTTAAATTGCGTATTATTTATACACAAACAACACAAGTCACAGATTTGCTTTCTTTTAACTAAGAAACGATAAAAAAATTCGAAAAAACTGAGGGAAAAACCAACAATAAAATAGGCAAGTTCTGAAATTTGAAAGATTTGAAATTTCATTAATATTTATCCGTAACATGTTTATCTGCATTTTATTTTCTAAATTACTCCTAGTTTACACTCGTCAAAATTTGACATCAATTATTTTTCATTCCCTTTTAAACTTTCACCTCTCTCTCGCTGATATCCGCGTCTTTCATCAACAAAGGTAAAACTTGACCGTCAAGTCTTGATGAGTGTAAACCAGGAGAAAGATCGTGCACAGGGTACGGACTTGGAAATTCGTAAATCGCAGTAAATTTTTACAAAAAACCCAGTAAAACGAATTTTTTCGTAATAGTTTTATTGTTAGTTTTTTTTATTTACAATCATGTACGTAGGTACACTTTCTTCTAATGAATGTACATTTTCTACCAATAACATAATATACACACAAGTATATAAATAACTACATACTATATATTTGCATGTTGCAGAAACATATTTCTTACTGATTCAAAATATATTTGCCGTAGACAAATTCAATCACTGTCCCCAAAAGCAAATCAATTCTTAATTCTTATAGGTCGAAAAAACTTATCTAAAACTTTAAAATTATTGTTTTTATTGCAATGGTTGCTTCATCTGTCAGATTACTTTTTCTGTTTCAACGCTAAGACCACAGTATAAAGATGTAATAGCCCCCTGAAACTACATTTTTGTAATCAACATCAATGCTTAACAAGTTCGCTGCCTTGTGACCCCCGGGTGGGTCACTGAAAATATTCATAAGAGGCCGTGTGAACCATTGGTGGGGTCACGATGTAGGTATTTTTGCAAATAAGTTTTTTAAGTGGCTTGCTGATGACCACCGCCGGGTAACGTGGCGCTACATTAAAGTAAGTTTTTATGAGGGGCCATGTGATATACCACCGGTGGTCACGCTCTAAAACACTTAAAAAACAACGCAAACTTAAAACAAAAGACACAGTTTAACAATTGTACACATAAACATCACTTTAACACAAAAAAATACTTTTGGCACTATGATGATATCTTGTTTTTCTATGCCGGCAGTCAACGTCTTAAGTACATATTCCAAAAATATCACAAAAATAACCATAAAAATTTTTGTTGTGAATAAATCGCATTGGATTTGGAAAAACCGCAGTGACGCAGTAATACATTAAATAGTGCTAAAAATCGCAGCAGATCTACTACGATTGCAGTGAAGTCCGAGCACTGATCGTACACATTTTTAAGACACCCTTATTTTAAGCCACACAGCAGCTCTGTCTTTTTTCACTCTGGCTTTCTGCTCTCCCACAGCAACGCTTTTTAATAGAGTATATTTGTGAGTGAATGTGTGGCTTGGTTTCTTGTTACTGTTTTTTATATGGGGAAAAAGATAAATGACAAAACATTTTAATGAAAATTATATTAAGCCGCTGTTGTGAACCAGAGCTTTTAAATTATATTAGTTTCATTAGAATTGGTTGTCTTACGAGTCGGTAAGAAGGGGCGAAAGTTTTATGTTTGCGTATTAATATATAGATTAATTAATTAATATTTTTATGGAATTTTTATATATTAATCAGTTTTTTTTTCTCAACCCACATTTTTTGCGTCTTCTATTTTTAACAAATAGTTTTGCTGTTTTTTCAAGAATTTCGCTAAGGACCGTGTCCATTGCATACGTCTTTACTATTCAAAGGTACAGTATTAATATTATAGAGTATTATTTGGAATCATTAAATAAATCCATCCATTAACAATTTTTTACGATCTTTAACTTAAACATGCCCCCTTAGTACATGATTTTTTTCATTAAAATTTGAGAAATAATCACGATTGTCGGTCCTCGATTTAAAAACGGCCTCTGTACGGCCGCTGTTTGCCCAAAAAGTCCTACAAATGACCCTTGTACGACCCTCGTACAGTCGAGAAAAATATTTAAAATTTAAGCCTTTTACGGCCGCTGTTTGGCCTTAGCTAAAAAAGTTTTTATTTTTACTCGGGTTTTTACGTCCTGACGGGGACAGCGCTTGTAAGCATTTTCAAGGCGCTTGTAGAAAGCTTCTTTGGTCTCATCGTCCTTGTCTTCTGTCAGAGCGTGCTCACATATTAGGCTTATGCTATCGAATTTAGCCTTGATGAGGATTTGTGTTAAATTGCGCAAGTTTTTTTCCCCCTTTTTATATTTATTGATATTCTTATGATATGGTATCTTCTCCTTTTTTTGCAAGCAAGAATCAATTCTAGCCAACAACGGAACCAACAACCTGAAGTTGATCGATAAACCATTTCGGAATAAAAACAAATAAAATCCTAAAAATAAATTAAACTAAAACTTTATTCTGTTTGTTTTATTTTAGTTTTTATTTGATTTAACTTTTGTTAAATTAGTATGTGCTTAAAGTAAGATTAATTTCTTTCTTTTTATTATTTTATAAAAGAATTTTAAAGTTTTATATAAAAAAAGATATCAGTTCAAATAAGGCTTAACTATTAGAAATAAATTAAAACAATCTTTTGGTTTGGCAAACATTTCGTGCAAACAGCAAAAAATAAATAAATATAAATATGCACTACAGAAGATGAAACATCAAATGAAACGTTTAACTAAAACGATTTAAGTACTTGCCAATTAATAATAAATGAGGAGAAGCTTATAAACTAAAGTATGCAGTTTTAGGCTTAGTTGCCTTTATAAGCAGCTATTACCGAGAGTTACACATGGAATAACTAGCTGCGTTTTGCCAGTGTATCGTGGTAACAGCTTTTATAGTGAGTGCATTCATATAAAAAGAGGGAGAAAAAATTATCTAAGTGAAAAAGCAATCTTCATCACAAAACAAGCTGCGTGGGAAATACATGTATTTATTCAAAATATTCACAGTTGTTTAAGGATGGAAAGTGATGTTGAAAGCTACCTACTAGCAAAGTATCTGGTTCACGTGAACTGGACAGATAAAATTTAGATTTTAAGTATTCATTTTAAAACAATAAGTGAAGAATATAAAAAGTATTCGTCGGCAAGTTCCGTGGAGTTCGTGGAACACAGACAACAGGAACAATGTAATTAATTAATAACTAGCACATCATATCTTCTAAGCCACATAATTGTGTATATTATATATTAAATTTGTAAAGGTCATTGAACTAGTTTCATTCAATTCTCTTAAATTTGTTTAAATTGTTGTGATTTTTTTCTATAAAATGTTATAACTTATTATCGTTCGGCATTTTCCTAAGCAATTGTCTATCTAACTATGAAATATGGATAATTTTGGACTTGGAGCAGTTTCAGTTTTTATGTTAATTTTCCGACTTGGCTCTAGAGCAGCCTACTTATCGTCTTTCTGAAAGTAGAGAGGAAGAGAGAGAGAAAGTTGCTGTTTAAGATCAAGTATTGCAGAGATTGCATAAGGACGCGTTTATAGTGAAAGATTTTTGCTGAGCAGAGCTGAAAAACGCATTGGGGCAAAAGAGATGCATGACATTGCTCCAATATGTTTTCCGTCTTGGCTCAGCTAAAAGCGTTCACTATAAACGCAGCCTAAGAAATAATAAAATTTAATAGCAAATACTTACAAGTACTGGGTAAATGAAGGTGTCCACTGAATCCTTGCCCATAGAATTTCGAGCTATGCACCTGTAAACACCCATGTCTTCCCACTTGATGTCTGAAATGAGAAGATCACCGGAAGGCAGCAGCTTGAAACGATGGTTTTGTTCAATCAATTTGCCATCACCATTCATCCAGAATACCTCGGCACGTGGACGAGCATGAACTTTGCATGGTAACATGATGTTGGAGCCAACCAAATCCAGATGAACTTTTTCATTATAGACAATTCTGGGCTTGTGTTGTCCCATGAATGGCTTTTCCCGTACTTGCATCAGATCTTTGAGGTCAGAAGATGGATATACAATAGTTGAGGCAAAGACTGTCTTGGAGCCAGTTCGTCCAACGCAAGTGTAGGTGCGTGGCTCACTCAGTAGATGGTCGACAATGTGCACAGATCGTACGCGCACAAGTGCGCTAAAACTGGACTCCGATATTATATTAGATTCCAGAGTATCAATCTAAAGAGAGGGAATGCGAAAATTTATAAGCAACGGCTTATATAACGGTAGAGCAAACAAAACTTACTTCTGACAGGGTCGGATGTCCTTCCACCCACTGTATAGTAGGCACCTGCGATCCCATGACTTCGCATGCAATTTCAACTGGTGCCCCTAGTGTTTGAAGTACCTTTGATGGAGGTGCCTTGGTAAGTTTAATCCAATCCTTATCGAGCAAGGATCGTCGAGGATCGCCTTTGGTGCTCTCAATGGAGTTATCAACATCAACGTCTATGGAACGGCCCTGAGCTCCTATGGTGCCAAAAACTAGCAGTGTCAAAACTAAAACGTGTAGGTTCATTTTCTGCAAAGCAAGGAGAAAGAAAAGGTGATATTAGATTACTTCCGTTTGGATAAGCAAATCAGAAGAATAGAAACAAAATATAGCTGCAATTAGGTCAATAAACTGCTTAAAATTAGGTATAGCGTAAAGGCGCTAAATAGTTTTATCTGAATAGCGAAGAATATCAGACTTTTTTTCTTATCATCGCTTAAGTACTACCTCAAAAATGGGAGTGTCACATGATAAGCGGTGTATTTCACAATTAATAGACACATTAAAGCGCCTACGTGACATACCAACAAATTTCGCAACTCACACATTGACTAGAACTGCCAGTTCCCAGACTTGAGAAGCAATAAGTTATCCATGGTGTCATGGCGACAAATTTAAAAGAAGCAACAAATTTTAAAAAAGTTTTTTTTTGTTTTCATTGATCTTATTGCCGCGAAGGCATTATTTCGAATTAATGCGTATCTAGCAGCGAACGACGATGTAGAGTGCTGATAAATCTTATTAATAGCAGAGGAACAGACAGACGTTTAACGCGCTCATTCATTAATGCGACCACTTAATGTTTAACTAATTCTCGTTAGTGCAGATTAAACGATAGCTAGTTTCCATGCCAGATTTTTCCATTGATGGTTGCTTGGGTAGAAGGGGGATAACAACTTTTTATAGTGACTTAAATGAGCCAGACACTATTACGTCATGCAGACGCGACGCACAGTGGGCTGAAAGATACTAAAAGTGTCGACTAATTCAGAGAAACTAACTAAGAATCGAGACAAGGGATTTCGACCAAAATCTGGAGTAAAAGTAAAACCCAAAATGGCGACATTGAAAACATTCATTCATAACAGTCCAAGTTTGCTCAAATGGGAAATCTACTGTAAATCACTCAAAAAATTTGTATGTAATTTTTATAGATAAAGCATTTAAAAGTAAAACTAATTCCAGAGTTATCGCTACTTTTGTAGTTTTTTAAGCTAGCGCTAAAAAATATAAACCTATTTCGTAAAGTAAAGTACCACTGTAAAGTTTTTAAAAAACTTGAAAATCAATAAATTTTAAAACAACCATTTTAATAATTTTGTATTCTTTTCCAATAAAAAATACGACTAGAATTCTGTACATAGCGGTAAAAACATGTTATAAAAGAAATGAAATTCCGACGTCTCTTGATATCAAAATAAATCAAGTATTTTTTTCTTTAAATTTTTTTATAATAACAAACCCTTAAATAAGCATATTATTTCAAATTAAATTCACCGAGGAGAAAATATTTAGAGGCTGTTTGTTTTATAACCTTCTAGAGTAGCTTGTCTCTTAAGTTTTAAACACAGATGTGTATGAAGTCTCAAAACACAACTCGAGACTCGAAAATTTTTAACTCAAATTAAATTGGCCATTTAAGCCCTAGAAAGGACTTTACCGAACTTCTATTGATCAATTGTGTTGTGCGTGTTATTAAGTGGTTGTAAACAAATGATTGGAAAGTAGACCTACTAGTCTGTAGGCCGACTTCGAATGGCTAATGTTCTGAAGAAGCTTTACATTTCAGTTTTTACTCTCTGAGGTTTACGATTGTATGCAGAGAGGTGGCATTAAACATTAAATCAATCGAACAAACATACTGTCTGAGCTGGAAATTTAACCCGGGCTACTAAAATACTTGTCCCAATATTCTTCAATTTTGTACTCATGGCGTTTTGAGATTTCAAAAAATTAAACAACATAGGAGACAGTGGACATGATCAACAGCACGGAAAGAAGTCCTTTATTTATTTAAATACATGCAAAGTATTACAAAGATTTTTAATACAATTTTTATAAAATCTAATACTTTCAATAGATTAAATTTTTTTTAAAATTTTTTAAGCATTACAACTATATTTTTCAACATGCAGCTTTCTGTTTGGAGGCTCAGTGGTTAAGTATCAGTTGTTAGAGCTCGCAATTTATTGTCGAGCGTCGAGGTTTTGAATCTAACAAGGTTTGTTTTTTTTCTTCTGATAAATTTTCGAAAGCATTCAATTTTATTTTAAATTTGTAATTAAAATTATTTTTAATGTTTGGCCTGTATATTTTAATACAATCTTGGTGTAGTCAATAAAGTATTAAAATTAATTCCATGTTTTTTTTTAATTGTAAAGACATTACTATTATTATCATTACTTATTAATTTTAGAATGTAAAAATATAAATTTAACTTAAAACCACGATTACAAGCTGACAGCACTATCAGCTCAGGATATTATTAATTTACATAAAATATATAGAAATAAAAAAAAAATTATCCCAATAAATAAAACGGTGTTACAAAATAAAAAAAATCGCACAAAGTGACATAGCACAGGTTATAGATCTGGTAGAGTATAATATGACACCATACTTGAAATTGTTAATACATCCCCCAAATTTAATTTTACCGTTAAAAGACTGATTTTTATGTACTTGACGCATTAACCAATCATTAACTCAGCAATTTTTTCACCGATTTTCGATTTTAAAACAGTTTTCGAAAGATAAAAGATAAAGCTTACAAAATATGTACATGTCTTAAGAACTATTAAAAGAACTTTTTGAGTTATTATCGGCCAAGCCTAACATTTTTAATTTTTTTTTTCAAATTTTTTCAACTTTCGGGATTATTTGCTGTCAAAGTTTTGTTAAAAACTACTATTAACGTAATGATTTTATAAAAGTACATTTTATTAAGCTTCATTTTATTTCCCTATTCGGAAATAGCCTTTTAAAAGTGCATAACTATGTCGAAGATTCTGAATGTAGTTGAATACACAAAACTTCAATTTCATATCGTCTCAGATCTGAAAGTCCTCACTGGAATGCAAGGATGGTATACTAAGTATCCCTGCTATCTTTGTGAGTCCGACAGTCGTGCGAAGGATCACTTCAAACACAGTGTGTGGCCACAGCGAAAATCGTTTATGATTGGAGAAAGTAATGTTGTCAACGTACCTCTCGTGCAAGCTAAAACATCATTTTGCCACCATTGCATCTCAAATTGGGTTAAATAAAGCAGATTGTGAAACGATTTAACAGAGAATGTGAAGCTTTTTTTATATTTAAAACGGTGTTTCCTAGGCTGTGTTAAGCCAAAATCAAAGAAGGTGCATGCTATTTCTTTTCGGTAAAGAATATTTACAGTCAAGTTTATATTTGTCAATTAACAGGTATATTCTTGTAACGTCAAATTCGAAAAATTATGCACGATGTAAATTTCCCAGAAAGTTTTTTGGAAAACAAAAGAATTGCCGATTGCGTTGACGTTGTTGAGGAGTTCTTTCCATGAAAATTAATTTTCTGCATGCTCATTTGAACTTTTTCCCAGAGAATCTTGGTAAATTGAGATATGAACAATTTCATCAAGAGATGATATCACTTTCAAATCGTTTTCAAGGGAAAAGCCAAAACAGAATATTAGCTGATTACTGCTGGTCACTTCAACGTGAAACTGCCAATGTTTCTTACAAACAGAAAAGCTTCAGTAAGAATTTCTGAGCATTTTGAAAATATGTATTTTACAAAAATGTAATAACTCAGTAAATTTTCATCTGATTTTCATAAATGAATATTTATTTTATTCTAAAAAAAGTGTACTATTATAAAATTATTATGTAGTTAGTAGTTTTTAACAAATCCTCAAATTTGAAAAAATTAAAAAAAAGGTAAAAATTTTAGGTTTGGCCGATTACAACTCAAAAAGTTCTTTTACTAGTTCTTTAGACAAGTACATATTTTGATAGCTTTGTCTTGTATCTTTCGAAAACCGTTTGAAAATCGAAAATCGGTAAAAAATTGCTGAGTTAATGATTGTTTAATGCGTCAAGTACCTAAAAATCGATTTTTTAACGGTGAAATTCGACGGCATATCATTCATGTTCCTGCAATAAGCCCTTCAATTCAATCAACGTCAAATATTAAAATTAAGTTTAATTTAAAATTAAATTTAAATGAACTCTTACATTAAAATATTTTCGACAGATATCGAAACCTGTCGGATTCGAACCCAGGATATTGAGGTAACAAGTATTTGGCTCTTACAACTGGTCTATAAAGCAATTCGTACAAAGAACCAAACCTAACGTTAAATTCTGAGAATATTCCAAGATTGTATAAATTGTTTTCTACGTTTTATTAAGAAAACTTTTAATACTTTCAAGAGTTTAATTTAACAAAAAAAAAAAAATTACAAGATGTAACAGGAGAAATTATTTTATACTTTTTAGTTCTTTATAAAAACGTGTTATAAAAATTTTTTTACTTTAATAACTATTTTCCGATTTTTAGTCTTTGCCAAAAACTTTAAATTCACCACTTATGTAAGGTGACAAAAGAATTTGCTTAAGAAACCGAAATAGTTCTATAAATATTAAAAATGAAACAAACAAAAAAAAACCGGAAAAAATCCACTGACATTGTTGAGGCAGCCTCACGATTATATACAACCGCCCTGTGCTCAGAGCTCTGAGCTAAGGAACTCACAAAGAAATATATTGTAAAAAGCAATAAATCAAACAACAGTAAGTAATGTTTATACCGAACTTCAAGGGACCGATAACTTTGTTCGTTATAAGCGATATTGTATTTTTTTTTCTTAGTTTTATATAAAAAATTAACAAATAGATAAGCAATTAAAGTTTTACTATTTTGTATGAACTTCGTAGGGACTTAAATTTTGGTTCGTTATGAGCGATGTCGTTATTAACATTACTTACTGTATTTTCGTATAAAATAAATAAAAAATTTTATTTAAACTATTTTTTTTAATTTTTTTGTTCACCCTCAGTGGTGAATTTTTCAAAATTTAAATTTGTGTCATAAAAAAAAAAGACAAAAAATCCATCCACATTGTTGAGGCTCGAACTCTGAGCTACATTTTATGTTTCAAAACTCGAGCTCATAGGGAAGTTGGCTAAAAATGGATTCCAAGGTTTTTACGGGACAGACATGAACTGAAGCTAATAAAAACGTATTAAAAAAATTAATGTTTTCCCAAAAGATGGGTTAAAAAATCGTTTTTCTGTCGTAAATATGATCAAATTTGGATACATTTTTAATTTTTCCTAAACTTTAGAAAATTTCTAACAATCCTGCAGTATTTTAATTTGAGAAAGTTGTAAAGCTTCTAATTCAAAAGTGAAAGACAGAAAAATTAGGTCATTCTGAATTCTGAATAAAGTAGGCCAATTTTGGATCAAGGACTAATTTTTGAAAAAATCTGATAACGTATTAAGATTAAGCAAACCGTTTTTATTCGAGTTTGTTATAGTCAAAAGTTTTTTTATGAGGATTCGGAATCATGCCTTGCAGGGACGTTCTGGAATATGTTAAGAAAATGTATGGAACCCTAAACCCATCTGATATACATGTACATCGCCATATATTTATTCATAAGTTTTGAATTAAAAAAAAAATTTTTAATCATTTGCAAGCTGCTAGAATTATGCATGTTGAAAAAAGAAATATGCAGATTGGTGTCAAAAATAGCTCCCTTAGCATGCGGGGAACATTTATAGAATAGCAACAACTCTAATTTTAAATTTTTGCGGATTATATAGATTTTACCCTTCTAAATTCAAATCTGAAAAATTTCAGGTCGCTCGCAATTGGCTTAGGAGTTAAAGGCCTCCAAAGTTAAAAAAGGCCTAAAAATCTGTTTTTTTTTTTTAGTTTTCCTACAAAAAGAAAATATTGTTTAATATTGGAAAATTTTTGTATTCTTATTTGAAAAGTTGAAAATTTGGGGGTTCAATAGTAATTAATGCAATTTCATTTAATGATAAAGAAAACCTCGCATTATTTATTTTGCTTTTGTAAAAAATTATTAATATGTATTACATGACAAAAATAAAATTATATTTGAAAATGTTTCGGGCATGATACGAGAAAGATTTTTACTAGTGTGGGGAACATGTTACCAAAACTAGTACCAAAAATATCAGAAAATAGAATTTTATAGTTTACATTTTCTTTATGCGTATTCTAGACGGCTTTATGCCTTTGCCTCCCTCCTAGAACAAATCCTGTGGACGCCCATGGATAGCCGTATTAAAGCAGAGAGTTTATACCGTTTAGTATTGACCAGAAAATTTCTTTCAATTATAAAATACAAATATTTCAGTATGAAATTGTTTATAATACTATTTATAATAATAATAATAGATCTGCTCTTTCTGGCACTATGGGTTTAATTTGGTTAATGTCAAAATTTGTGGAGTTGATGATCGCAATAGCACAGAGATTTTTTTATACTATACTCGTACGCATATCAAATTGTGGTAAATTTACAGAGCTCCACTAAAGCGCCCATTCATCGAATCCATGTGAAAGCTCGCTCAATGGTTGATTTAAAGCTATTCTTCGGACAAATGATCAGATATTATTTATGCGTTCACAGATTGTAAAACACGAGACAGTTTTCAAACTCACTAGAGTCATGCAATTTTTCTGTTTTTAATTATTGAATTCTTCTCTTAAATTTAATGCATCATTCTGTATTGCGAAGCAGCACACCAACGACAAGCAAGACACGAGAAACAATACTTTTTGCTATACAAAATTCTATTGTTTCTTGTGTCTTGCTTGTCGTTGGTGTGTACTTTTGTTATACAGAATAAAAATTCACTTTAAATCTTATGCCACAAACTTTTTTAATTTTGTTTAACTTATAATTTACAGTAAATTTTAGTTTGTTATTTATTTTGCAAAAAAAAATTTTTAACAATTTATATATTCACATCCATACATACGTATGGATGTGAACTATATTTTAGTTGTATTCATAAAAATGATAACAAAAAATTAAATTAACTTGATATATCTCTTCATCACCCGAAATAAGCCGACCTAACTTATTGGTTTCAACAGAAAGACTATTTTGAGTACTGTAAATATTGAATGCTTAAAAACATTGCCCATCTATGCACATCTTTTTCTTATATATATTACACAAACGCAAATTTTGTCCGGCGTAAGGCTTTTTAAGTACGAGTCCAATCTTAATAAATTTAGTATGGTTTGGTAGGTTAGACGTGTAGATGTGCAAACTGGACCTTTTATTCCTTAAAAATTTAAATTTTTTAAGTTATAGCGAGTTAAAGTTTGCATATAATTGTTGTTATGTTGCTTTTACTCTTCTTAATTTCAGCATATGCCTAAAAATATGATAGCGCCACCTATCGGCTAATAGCTATGAAACTGTTATATTGACGAATAATCTTTTATAATTTCACAGCTAAGACTATGAATTGACATACTCAATATCAAAGTGATACTGAAATGATTTCTTACAGTTGAAAAAAGATTTATACACTGTTGGTCGGAACATTTTTTATTTTTTAAAAATTTAATAAGAAATTGAAAACTGATAATGAAACATTTTTGTTCAAGCATTTTTTCACTGGAAATCAAGAAATATTCTTACTCTTGTATATTTAAAATAAATTTGGATACGAAATTAAATATGCTAACATTAGGGGTATTCACGGGCTGTTGCTAATTACAAGAGTGTGAAAATGCAAGATATTTTGCGCACTAACGCGTGAACATCAATATTGCATCTTAATTATGCAATAACAATTATATGTCGAGGGAACAGTAAATATATTGCCACCTCATTTTAAATTCACAAAAAGTTGTTAGAATCAACGTACAAATTTAATCTTTTTTGAGTTTTACCCAGGTGGCAACTATGTTTGAGAACAACCAAAACAGGAATCAGCTGTTTAGCATCACTGCTTTTGCGTTCTCGCAATAGGTTTGGGCAGTGCGTAATCAAAGCAGAGTTCAAAATTGCTTCTAATGTGTTTGTTGTTGGAGTGATGGGAAAGTTCGCAATCTTGCTTTTTCGCATCGTCGCAATTGCATTTCGCATCAACCCGTGAATACCCCTATTATATCGTCGTTGCGCGTGAAATATTGCAAAAAGGCCAAAATTAATTTAATTTAAATTTTGACCAGTTGAAAATCTATTCAATAGCTTAAAATAAAATCTAGGTATGTTTGATTTTGGATTTTTAATGCCACACGGGCTTACAAGTGTGTTTATAATAATGGTATTCAAAGAATATATACTGAAAGCGTATAGCTATAAGTTTACGCTAAGCGCTTCCACGAACACACCCTGAATAAAAACAGTATTACAAAGAAATTGTCAACACAAAATTATTTTAAACTCTATAGCAGTTTTAGATCAATTAATGGTAATTTTTAATTTTTTAAATTGTTAGGCCTTTTACACATGGAGCAATTGAAAAATAATGCAACTGCAACAACAGTTGCTAAGCAATGTATTTATACCGAAGCCTTTATACAAAGCAACATGTGCACAACAAGTTGGCAACACGTTTTCGACCAGTTCAATGCAACAGCTGCAATTTTAATCGGCGATTTTGTGTTGCATATTATGTTTTGTTTGACATCAGTTTGCTGCCATTCTTTTGCTGCGACGAATAATCTGCAGTTTATATTGTTCCTTATGTATGTGTGCACCCAAATTCTATTTTGACGTTGAGTTGTTCGCGTATAAAAATATGACATAACATTTTCATCACTCGAATCGCTTTAACTACTTTAATTTCTTGTTGCTATTTAGCATAGCTTCAATTAAAATGTATTTGTGTTGTAATGAATTTTTCAATGTTGCGTTGCGACGTTACTTGCTCATCTGAAAGCATAGGTTGCAATTTAGTTTGAAATTGGAGTGGCTCGCAACTTTTTAAACTATTGCGTTGTAGTTGCATTACTTTTCAATTGTTCCATGTGTAAAAGGCTTTAAATTTAATTGAAAAACTGCTTGTCAAAACCAAAATTAAACCACGGGCGCATAATATGCATTATATGTACTGTATACACCACGTTTTGCCCTAAACTTCCGTAAAGTGTGTATGTTTAATCCCTTATGCCGTGGTTATGCTAGCCAAACATGTTCGGTGTTCATATTTGTTAATTTATTCTCTTCGCTGAAATGTTTGTTTGGTGGTTATGCTATGATTGGTGGCACAGTTGCATTATATGTAATAGTAGGGCTATTCCCAGTTGCGGGCAAATAGCTTTGCAAATGTATGCCCTACCAAATATTTGCCATCAACTGTGAGCACACTTTTTAGAACACTGTTGCAAACAAAACTCACAGCTGTTTTGGAGGAAAAAAAAAACAACACGAACAGTATTTGTGGTGTTTTTCATTACTATTTATCAAAGTGCATTATTTATCACAGTCAGTTCCATATCAGAGTCTGTTAATTTTGTTTTATTAGCGGCGTTTGGTTAAAATGTGACAGCTGATTGATTGGCAAACAAGTTTTGCCCATGCTCGACTGTTTGCAATGCGATTTTAGTGTTGCAAATTTGACACAGTCGGGCAAATGCAAATCTGTACATTTTGTTGTTGTGTTGAAAATATTTGCCATCATATTTTGCAAATGCCACGATGCCACGCTATTTGCCCGTAATCGGGAATAGCCCTAGTATGTCAAAACACAAAAAAGCACAACCCTAATTTGCATTTTTGTACTTAAAATTAACGAATTAAAATATACGAACTGATATTACTTACTCTGAATTTTTATTATAATATCTTAAACAAAATGGTTTGCATATATCTGACATGCTAGCTAGCTGTTTATGTTAAGGGTTACTTGAAGACACAATCAACTTCACTTTTTAATACTTTTACCTACTTTTTTGATGCTATTATACAAAATGACTACAGCCAACACTGGAAAGTTCGGCATGTTTGGCGTTTCAATCAGCAATCAAAATGTTCGGCCCGAGAGCGAGAAAATGAATATGAGAAAAAGTTCATTTCTTCATTTTATACGTGAAACAATAACAACAAAAAATGTTCGGCAATCATGTTTGGCTAGCATAACCACGGCATTACAATTTTGTTATTGCAAATTACGCTGCTGTAGACTTACCGAAGATACGCTGTTTACACCGCCAATACGGCGATCATTGAATACCACTAATATTAAATTGTGTCTTCACGAGCATTTCTGAACATGTGACAAGGCATGGCATAATTTTGGGGATTTATTTATTCTTTTAACACAGGCGACATATTGTGTCATCGTAACAAAAACGTCAAATTTTTTATTTTGCCTTATGTTCTATTACTGCAATTAAAATATTTATAAATTTTAAACTTTCTATTTCTTTCTTTAGTTTCTATTAGGTTTAAGTATATAAATTATATGAAGAACTTTCGATTTTCTTATGGAGTGCTTAGTAATGAGTTATTTAATAATAATGGAATAGATTAGGCAAAATTAATTTTATTTTAAAAAGAAACAAGGTTTTTTACTACAGTAAAAATATTTTTATTAAAAACGACGACTGACTAAAACGTAAAAACTTATTCAAGTATATTATGCTAATAAATAATGCAACGTTACGAGTAGAAGCAGAGGATGTGATTAGTGCAGTTGTTATTTTGAAACTACTGCAACCCTTCTGGAGGTTCCCATACATGGACAAAAGTTTCTAATATCGTTTATACCAAAAAATATATGACCCTTAGAGGGGTCAAATCTATGAGCTGGCCCTATTAATATTTTCCCCATCAACATTTCTGTTAAGCACATCTACAATCCATCTACCACCCTTCCAGGGGTGGTCTCCATACAAAAAACACAAAAACTAGAAAATATCATTACTCGTGTACCAGAGAACTTCAATGAGCCGCTTTTTTAGCATTCAGAGCATGGTGTAAGAAAACCAGGTGTTAGTGAGTTTTTGACAACACCATGAATTTCTTTGCTTCTGTCAAAAAATTGTGAGCGAAAGAGCAGACCTGTTGATAGTTGTCCAATTCTGTTCTTTGTTTGAGTTGCTAGATGATGTACTATAGTTTTTATTGTGCAAACTGAGTATAAATATATATTAAATGCAATTAATTGTGCCGTGTTGTGTTGACAAAAAATTATTGCAGTTGTCTTCGCCGATTTGCCAAGTTTGTCATTGAATGATTTGGCCGTTTTATCAGAAACGTGCGCTGGAAAATGTCGCCGACATGAAGCTTTGGCCAGCATGCAAATTGTATTACATTCACATCGTTGTTTTTTTTTTTTTTTTGCATAACGCACAGAGTCTCATATATTTTTTATTTTTTTTCCATATCACTTTAATCTCAGTAAAAATCTTATAAACTTGCAGAAAGACACGAACTTAACAAAATTTGTTTTCATTGCAATTCACCATCAGCTGTTTTTGACAAGAACGGGGAAACATAATTTTATAATTTTGAGAGAGAAGTGTCAAACTCACTAACACCTCTATTTCTTACACCATGATTCAGAGTATACCCACAAAAAATAAGTATAAATAAATATTCAACATTGAACACATGCTACTCATATCCCATCCACTTTTAAGTTTTAATACTTATGCTCAATTTGCTCAATGACTCGCTGATACTCATAAAGTACTTAAAGCAGTGGTCGGAAAAAATAAAAGTGAGACTGCATTGGTGAGCGAAGAGAAACTGCACTAAAAAAAATTATTTACATCAAATCGTTTGCGCAAAAGAATTAGCAGAAAAATTAAAAATTTTTTTTTTAAATCTTTCTCAAGTTCATTGTTTGCTATATATTTATCGATACCGAATATTTGGGAGCAGTTTCTTAATAACATTATGCTTTTTAAATTATTTTCATTTATCCTATTACGTTTTGGACAACAGATAAAATTCAAATCAGAAAAAATTTGCTCACATAAATAAGACGAAGGGAAAAACGATAGCAACTGTTGAGATATTTTTTTTTAATGCAGGATAAAATGACTGGTCTAAGGCTTTCAGAACTCAGAAATGTTGATTTTATCCTGAATGCTTACTTCGCTTCGAAGTATTATTATTTCTGATTGAATTATTATTATTATTTCTGATTAACTCGCGTCGCATTTAAAAGGATTTTCAACAACATCGATCAACGAGTTAATTTTTTCAGAATCCTTAAACATGTCTTCTAAATTATTTAGTAAAGTAAACATTACATTAGAGTATTCAGACCTTTTAGTAGTTTTATCAGTATAATCAGTATAAATGTGTGCAATTTTTGAAAAATTTGAAAAATCGTTGGATTCAATTTCGCATGAAAGTAAAAGTAACGTTGTTTTAAAAGTTTTAATATTTTTAAATGAACCACAAAGAGTTCGGTTCTTTCCTTGAAGTTCTAGGCTTACAACATTTATATATTGGGTTATATCGGTTAAAAGGCTAAATCTTAAATAAATTCATTATCCGTTAAAGCCTTCACTAAAAACTGAAATTCATTGGAATTATCATTATTTAAAAACTGTCGCAAAAATCAGCGTTATTGAGTTTTAAAAAAATCTCAAGTTTTCTGTGGGTAAGTGAGTTATGACCCCCTTTTATTTTATTTATAATGAGCTCTGCAGTTTTCATAGCTGGATGGTAATTTAAATATTTGGACGCAAGTGCAAGCTGGTGAATAGCACAATGGAAATTCAAAACCTGAATTTAATTTTATTTGTATAATTCCCTTCAAATATAATTTTTGGCCAACATTTTTTTTAAGGTTTTAGATAAAGATTTCAATTTAAAAAAAAAGTGTTTTGTCCATAATGTCCACTCAGTTTTGCGCCAAAAATTTCGAAATAGCCGAAAACGAGCATTTTAAAGATCATTTCCAAACTGTTCCAATAATAGTTCAATGCGTCGTCCGTGGTTTAATGCAAGATTCAACATGTTTTCTGCTCTTAAGTACACAGTTTCTACAGGACAAAATATATCCTAGGATAAATAAAGGATTAGAGAATTCTCAAGTATGCCAAACATCTTGTTATCATAATTGTTCTATATCGATAACTGAAGCCAAAACTTACATATCTTTGCCTGTTTTTGTAATAAAACTCCGGAGCGAAAGGGTTAAAGGGCTCTATGGTGTACATCGACTCAAAAACTTTATAGTTCGAGTAGACGCGTCGAATACAAACAACTAATTGGCAAACATCATTTATATCCGTGCTATCGTCTAAGCATATTGAAAAAAATTGGCAGAGTCAAGAAATAAGCCTATTCCTTCAGTAGGCCGAGCCATAGTTCTGGGAAATAAGAGGATAGATTCCATAAGTGCACTTGATTCACTATCGAGTCTTCGCAAAATTTAAGTACAAAGTTTTTTACAAATATTCCGTCTGAAAATGGTCTACCCTGTTTTTTCTAATTCTACACTAACTAGAGTCGATAAAGAAAATTTAAGCTGCTCAAGGTGTTTTTCTTTATTCCTACTTTCTTCTATTAAAAAACCATCCATCCACAACTTCAGTCCATCAAAAAGAAATTGTTTTTTCTTTACAAAAAGATGTTCTCTTTCTAAGCCTACAATTTCCTCAACTTCATTATGAATATATTGGTAATGCCTTTTCATAGCTTGTTCCGTTTTTATTTTCGACGACACATAGCACAACAAACATTGCATGCCATCAAAAACTGTTTCTTGCGGTTAAAAACTTATCCCATCTTTGCAAGAACCCTCTCTCATCCACCTGAGAGTGAGTGAGAATCAGCTTAACCCCCTAAACGCCTCACGTAATTAATGGACGCCCCCTAAATTATTTTTGCTTGTTGCATTGTTTGCCATATTTGCACGAAAAATTCTTATTGTTTATAGACAAAACAAATGAGTATCATCTGAAACAATGCAACCTCGCCACTGGTTGTTTGTCGAATGAGCTAAAGAGCATAAGAATACGTGTTACTCTTGGCAAAGCATGTGCTTCATGGGGTGCCGACCACCGACTACATGTTGTCACGCCTAATGTGATGGCCTTGAATTCAAAACATTTTCGAGCATTAGAACGGTTAAATATGAGTCTTGTCCAAAGCTGTAAAAGAATGCATTCAATTTGATTTTATTCACAAAAAAGTGAATCAATGAATAACGAAATAAGAATGCATTCAATAAATGCAAAATTGAATTATAAATAAAATGAGAAACTCAAATTCATTTTTAAAATTATTAATATTCATTCCAATTATTCATTTTCGTTATTTAGAATAATGAATCAATTTTTTATTCATTTGAATGAGTATTCACAAAGAATGCAATTCACAAAGAATTTTAGCATTTTCAGTTATTCTTTTTTTATTCATTATTAATTTTTTTATTCGTAATTAATTTTTTGTACATTATTCATTTTTTATTCATTTTTCATTTTTATTCATTAGTCATTTGTTATTCATTATTCATTTTTTATTCATTATTCTGTTTTTATTCATTATTAATTTTTTATTCATTATTCAAT
Source organism: Dichetophora obliterata (assembly GCA_963920525.1). NCBI lineage: Eukaryota > Metazoa > Arthropoda > Insecta > Diptera > Sciomyzidae > Dichetophora > Dichetophora obliterata. Next base: position 88,574,732 of record OY986438.1, on the reverse strand, counting down.
TGTTATTCATTAATTATTTTTTATTCATTATTCGTTTTTTATTCATTATTTATTTGTTATTCATTTTTTATTTATGGCTTAGTACTTAAAAGAATAAACAATTAATAATGAATAACAAATGAATAATGAATAAAAAATGAATAATGAATAAAAAATTTATAATGAATAACAAATTAATAAAAAAATAATAATGAATAAAAAATTATATATGAATAAGAAATTAATAATGAATAACAAATGAATACTGAATAAAAAATTAATAATGAATAGAAAAAAAATAATGAATACAAAATGAATAACGAATAAAAAATGAATAATGAATAAAAAAAAATAATTGAAAATTCTGAAATTCTTTGTGAATTGCATTCTTATGAATAGCATTTAAATGAATAAAAAAATTGATTCATTATTCTGAAAAACGAAAATGAATAATTGAAATGAATAATTATCAATTTTTTAAAAATTAATGTGAATTAAAAATTTTTCGGGGCATTACCGTACAATCTGGGAGCACGATTTTCGACTCCAGAAGAGAGAGATAAAAAAAATTGTGATGTTCAACTCAGCACAGTGCACGGACTTGATAAAAATCTTTAGTGGTAGATTGTACTCAAAAATGTGGTAGATTGAAATAAAATGTGGCAGATTTGATATTTTATATAACTTTATATCATCGCTGCGCCTACAAAAATTGTTATGTGATTTTTGTAAATTTTTTTATTGCATATTTTATTAACACTATCGCCCATATTTCTGCATTTGCCGTTGTCTTAGATCTCTTTTGGTTTAGAAGTGATCAAAACAGCTACACCTATGGACAAAAAAATAAATACTCTTGAATTTTTAACTTTAATTTTAAATATTTGCATTTTAGATATATTTAAACAACTATTTGGAATACACGTTGAAAAAATGTTTGCCAAACTTAAGAAAAGAACACAAAATATCAAAAATTATTTTTTAAATTAGGTCCTCAGTTTGGCTGGAGAAAAACATAAGTACATACGAGTCTCGTAGTAATTCTCTAAAAGAAAGTATTTAATATGTACCTAATTTTTCTGTGTCTTTCCAGGATTATTCGACAAATTTTCATAAAGCGTGCTTGTTAGTGAAACTTTTTGTCCAACTTATTTTTCAGCTCACTCCATGGGGATTGGCTTAACCATTCAAAAAGATGAACTTGATTTTCATGGAACCAATTCTTTACTAAGCGAGAAGTGTGTTTGGGGTCGTTGTCTTGCTGAAATGTCCATATAATTGGCATATTGGCACATTATAATAATATTTCTTTGTAGCCCTCTGTTGTCATTATATTTTCTATACGGAATAAAGGACCGACTCTTAACCCAGAGAAACAGCCCCAAAGCATTATATTTCCGACTCCATGCTTGACTGTTTTTTTTTTGTATTGAATATCGAACTCCTTGCATTTTGGACGTCTCACACTCCTTTGAGCATCATTGCCATACTAATTTATTTTTGTTAGTCGCTTCAAAGTATATTTCTCCACTTTTTAATGCCTTCAGGCCCTGACCAATGGCTATGATCCTTAGCAAAAGAAAGTCTCGTCTTCAAATTTTTTTAGCGAAGCAAGGGAATGTTTTTACCCATGCGTCTATGTAACCCATGGACATTTCTAGCACTGATAACGTTTCCGATTTCCGCAGAAATTAGTGTGGACGATTTGAATGGGTCTTTCTTTGAAAGAGTCACAATGCGGTGATCAGTTGAATTGCTTGTCTTACATGGTCTTCCACGGTTCGCTTTCTCCGATTTCTGCCGCAAAACGTTTTGAATAAAACCAAGAGACCGTCCCATGATTTCCGCAATTCGTCTTAAAGATGTTCCGTCGCTTCGGAGTCTCAAGGCAAAACTTTGCTCTGTGGCAGTGCAGTGTGTCGATCTACCCATCTAAATAAGATTTGAATGTCTTTTCTTCATCTATTTGCACTTTTATTGAAAAAATATTGATTTAGAATCGGAAACAATAATTTTAAGTAAAATATTGAAAAAAATTTCAGCCTATTTTTATTATTTTGTCCAAGCAATTCACTCTCTTTTAACTAAAATGACACGGTTGACGGTATTTCTGCAAACCAAGCGATTTGATTCAGCATTAAAAAAGAGTTATTTTCAATAAAATATATTTCTCTAATAAAGTTGCCAAATAATAAAATTTAATGTAAATTTCTATAGGCCGGTGAAGTGTATTATTTTTTTTTTGTCCATACGTGTAAGTGCTCGCAGTAGTAGAAATGCTCTACGTCAAAATATCAACGTCATTAAAAAAAAGATGTGTCTAAATCCAATGATATTCACAATTAAGATTTCAATTGATGTGTTTGTTAAAAGTATTTCATAGAGAACAAATACAAAAACAAATTTTATAATGTTGGAAATAGTGATATATGTTAAGTCTTCCATGATAAAAGTGGTAGATATTAAAATTTTTAAAAAATGTGGGTGTATGGAAGTATTAATGGTATTCACTACATTTCTTAACCCCTGCTAACTTCCTAAACTTAACAAATTTGTCCTGTCAACATTTTGTATGGCAACCCAGCAGCGGATTTGCCAGTGGCTACCAGATAACTAATACAGAATAAATTACCAGGTACGGAAGCATTACTTTTTTCAAAAAGTAATGCGTCTGCATATATCAGAAGTAATTAACTCATACCTCATTACCTGTAATGTAGCATACAAGAAAAAGTAATGCAGTGATTTTTATAACTTAATACAAGTAGTATGTTACTCCATAACTTCTAGGTAATGCTGAAGGGAGGCGATAACTTACCTCCTGTCTCATTCAATGTTAAATGTAAGGCCTTTTATGCATAGTAAGGTAATATAGTCGGAAGTAGTGGTCATTACAAGGTAATTGATGCTTCATATATTCGGAATATATTCCATCCGCTACTGGGAAAAGACTTAGCAGCTGGTTAGCAAGTCAACAAGCTCAGCACTGTGTTTTTGTTTAGCAGATACCATTTGTTAAGTCGGAAACGTCAAATTTATTGAGTGTAGTGATGAATAGTGTTGAAAATGAGTTCGAACAAGTTTCAAATTATTTTTGATTTGCAGATTCAAAGTCTAAAAACTACCCTTTATCAATAAAAAAATAAAAATTTTGTAACGGTGTTGGTAGAGATTTAAAACATTTGAAAGGTTCTGAGCAGCAAATGTATCAAAGGTGTTAACGCACTGTAATAAAAATATAAAATACATTATTGGTTACTGAGTACTGGTTACACGAGTTATTAAAACCACAATTTTTTTGCTGAAGGGGTCTGTCCTCTGATTATAGCATATCAGTTTAGCACTTGCTTGTAAAATGTCTTACCCGGTTCGTTCACATCAACAGCTGCTAACTTTAACAATTTAGCATTTTAGCAGGAATTAACAAATTTTAATGAACACCATTACAAATTTTTTTAATAATAAATATAGAGTATAAGTAATCGAATAATATCTAACGTACGTACAATTCCACTTTTTCTTACACATCCAGTGCCATAGTAACCATAAGTCAAAGATGTTTTACTGAATATATTGAAAAGTATTCGATGTGTTATATATTTGTTCCACTGTAAGCAAACAAGAAAACATAAAGCAACCCAATAGGAAAATAAAATGGTGTCAATCTACATTACATGTTAAAAACTGTTTAAAAAAAAACTTCATGGCATTTCCATTAAGAAATAAGGATTTTGAAAAGCTTGATAATTTTATGGTCGCTCATTGTAGAGTCTACACTAAGGAGATTTAAAAATTTAGCGTGCTGCTTGCTTGACGACGCAGAAACCAAACTGGATGGATACTGGAAAAATAACATTGTTGAAATAGCTCTTATATAACTCTTCAAAAGAGTTTTGATGATTTAAAAATAGACATATAAAAAAAATCACGTTTTCATTAAGTACAGAATGTGAGTTTTTTATCTGCTCAGATAGATGCCAATCAAATTAAAAACATGTCAAGCGTTCGTAATCGATTTAAAATAGGTTTTGTATTCGAATAACTTATATAGCAACTTATTTTAGAACTATTGGCAATATAGACATTCTAGTAAATTTCCGGCTGGGTGTTTCCTCAAACAACGTTGTGCGTTATGCCAGCATTGTGCAGCAGGAGCCAATGAGTATGATTTATATCAATTCTATGAAAATGAGTCAAGTACTTATGGATATGATGAATATTTTTATGAGTATGAATGAATGATGACTGCGAGTATTACCAATCGTTATTGTTATTTTTTTAATGGAACGCTTTCTGTTGGTATTCTTTCTGATGAATTTTTAGGATTTGCCAGTTAGCAACGGTTCAAACCATAACAATTAAAAAATGGTAATTTTAAGCTTTTCTTCTTTTAGTTGTACGATTGCTTTATTTGACACAGCGTATTTGAAACAATTAAAGTCAAATTAAGAAGATTTACAAACTATATTTAAATTTAAAAATGAGACCTGAAACGTCAAGACAAGTTAAATAGAAAACTTTTTATTCCGGAATCCCCTTCAACCGCATTTTAAAAACTATACCGACTTTGGCTTCCCTATTTTCAAAATTCAAGGAATAATCCCAACAAGCTTGTACAAATAGTGTGACAACGCGACTTGATGATTTTATACAGAATGATAAGAAGTCCAATTTTAAAAATTTTAAAAACTGTATATTGCTTATATTTCTCATAAAAAAGTAATACTTATTATTTTCAAAATATTGCAAAAAATATCTGAACTAAAAGAAAAGTTACAGAGTACTTAAAAAAACTTCATTTTAAACGACTGTGCCTCGTATTTATAATTTTTTTTGATCGGTCTAGTCGCTTAGAGTTAACATGATCATAAACAGACACAATCTTATATCTTACAACATTTTTTACAACGACGCTACTGTTTTTACAACAAAATCTGAGTGTTCCATGAAAAATTTATCAAATTTGAACTGATTGTATTTCGGTTATTTCTAAATTAAAAACTACTAAAAGTATAAAATATTTATTTTCACAATTCTGCCCCGCATTATTCTATACCTATGTTTAATTTTTGTTTTGTCCTTGTAAGTAAAATCAAAATGAGTTTGGAGGAGTCACATTGTAAAAATTACGTTAATACAAATCAACAAAAAATACCCCATTTCTCGGATGTATTAGTTTAGATAGATCACCTTCAATTTATTTTTTATTTGCTGACAAAAGCACAAACTTTAAGGCTCCCTAATTTTGTACTTGAAGTGAAATAACTACATTTATATTTCAGTATTTTCTAACAACTGTGAAAACGAGATGTAGAGAAAAGAAAGACAAAATTTAATATGTTCTTTGGAACGCATTCGGTACAAATCCTTCGATTTTTCTTCGGTAGACCAGTAGTGGAATTCCTAAATGCATTAACGATGATTTCCGATATCGTTAGTTAGCAAAAACTGTAATTTTCTATGAACGTGACAGGCACAATGACTGATAACGACAACGATTATTATCATTAAATTTTTGGGAATTCCTCTACAGAAGTTATAGTCGAAGTTTATGGGGCAAGTTTAAATTTTTGAAATAAAGTCAAGTTTTCGATAATTTCACTCCACTGTGTTTCGGTAAAATTGGTAGAATCTCCGCCCAAGGCATAAGACGATTAAGTACGATCGCGGTAAAATGAGCCATTAGACAGTGAGTGCATGTATATCAAGAAGTGTGAAGATTGATGTGGTGAGGACGATAAGCACTGCTCGTAAACAGACAGACGAACTAACGGACAGACAGATATTTGGCAACTATTTCGACACGGTCTTGCGCTGCCTTGGCAAAGACACAACGGCCCGAAATGTGACGTATGTATGTTATATAGTACATACCAACATAAATGCATCAGATATATCTTCGAATATATTGTGCGTTTGTATGTTGGGAATATTTCAAGTTTTTGCCATTTGTTATGAGTCCCTATTATCACAGTGATCAGCGAATATTTGTATATAATTCATTTTAAAATAAATAAGCAATGCTTCTCGTAAGCTCTTTGGCTATATTTGAATCATTGCTACAAAATCTGCTCCGAAATCGCTTAACTATTTCATCAGTCGTTTCTTTTTCTTTTTTTTTTTTTTTTTGCTAACGCCGCCATTTCCAAAGTGTTACATTTCTTATGAATTCTTACAACAAAAAAATACATCATATCATTCGCGCTTCACACACGTTCTGATTGTACTGATCGCTTCTGTCAATCATTAAGTGTTCAAATAAATGCCAATTAAATAAAAACTTTTTTCCCCCATAGATTAAGTCAAGTGCTAATATAATCACGTTTTAAACGGACGTACTTTATTTAATATAGATGAGTATTTTATTGAATAGAACTTAAAGGCGGTACTTACAATAATTTTTTTTCTCCTTCTTTGCTTGGTAATGCTTAGATAGTTTGTTGGATCAAAGTTAGTGAAAATAGTCGTTGTGGTCGCTGCTGCTGGGTTGTCTCTGCTTTCGAAAGCAAAGTGTTAACTGTTCTTGGTATTATTATTTTTATTAACTGTTATGTTATGAATGAATATATAAGCTCTATATTGTGCTGAGTCCTCGATTGCGTGCTCTGATTGAATTTCAACAGCAGATAGCTTAACACTGACATAGGTCCCCGGAAGATCTCCGTTTTGGAAAAGTTGCTACTCAGTGAGGGCGGAATCTTGGACTTTTTCGCTTGGATTACGCTTGGAATGAGAGCGTAGTATTGGATCGCGTTATAACTTGGCTGCAATCTTGTATTTATACGACTTGATACCAAGATGGAATCAAGAAAATATCACTGATTTTTGAGTTGGGAGAGTAGTTAAACATTCGCGAATGTAGTTGTTTTTCGAAGACCGATAGAAACTCTGTCACACACTATTTACCTCAGCTGGTAGACGGAGTTCGTTTCTTTTAATTTTTCTTTGGTGTTCAAAGTATCTCGGATGAAGGCTTAAACAGTGAATGTTCGTTGCGTTAATGAGCCACACTTCAAGTGACACTAAAAGATATGCATGCAATACTTTAGAAAGTTAAACGTTAATGACGAGGTTAGTAGCTGATTTAATAAATCCTTCGAGTAGGTCAGGCACGACTGCGAACGGAACGAAGAAAACACTTTTTGGTTTAACTCAAAATAGTTGTGCTTAACAGTCAAAAACTGTAACAGAACTGATCGAATTGGCTACCTTCGGTTCCATTTATACACGAAACAATCTTTTTCTCCCTGGCTTCCTCTCTTTCTCAGTGCTCGAGCTCACTGTTTGGCTTCGGTTCGATCGTGTTTTCTTTAGCTTATCGTTTCTGACAGCATTAAAAGACCTACCCAGTTGGAAAATACGCAGCACTGAACCAACGATGAGCAACGTAATAACATGGAAATGTTGCATGACTTGATGCTATCGTTAAGTTGGAAAATTTCAATATTATTTCTAGAGTAACTGGTTCTGGTTATACGTTTTATTCATTCATTTAGTGTCACGTGACTTTGTACATGTATTTCTGTTCTCTAAAAATCTATGCATCATGAACATACATGTGTATGTATGTAAACATAGATATGTGTTTAATAAAGATATCACGGTGAGCTTTTCAAATGGAAATTGCTTGTTGCCAAGTGGAAATGTTACTATTGTATATGTTGCAACAAACTATCTCAAACTCTACGTCCGATCAGTTTGATCTTTTAAGAGCGGCTCGTTTAATTCATCATTAGATATAAGAACCAATAAGCGTTAAAATATTCATATATTTTAATTAAAACCAAAGAGTTAATTAAAGCGAGTAAAATAAATGTAAGCAGTTTGAGATTTCAGCCCCTGTCCTAAATGAATGATTTTCAAGGAGAAATAAACGAAGCTGGTGAGGAAGATCTCCAAATCACCTCTGTCCCAAGTCTAGTGGAAGTGACAGTTTGTCTAATGAATATTGCAGTACATCACGATATAATTTTAACGTAACCAACCACACATATCTCGTACAGTGTAAGTATGTATAGACTGTATGTATATTTGTTTGTTAACCGCAAAGTGATCGTGCCAACTGTGGGCCTGGCAGACAGCCTGGCAGCATGAAATTCAATTTATACAATCATAGCACACCACTCTATAGAGACACTTAGAGAACGGGCGGTACAATATACATACATACAGCAGTAAATGATGACTGCAGTGGTGACGGCAAGTAGCACGAAGACTGCCGTGATCAGTCGGAACAATTCAACTGGGTACATGTACATTACTTTTTTTTTTTTAATTTTTCCCAGTAGATTGGCAATTAATTAAGAATTTTTTGTTGCCGACATTTGTTGGACATTTTATCTGCTGGCATATAGATAGCAGTACGAGTACTCGTTCCCGTACCGTAGAAAGGTAAAGGCAGTAAGTGGCTTTAATTGTCACCTCATTAACTCAGGCACAGCTTCAAAAGTTCTATTGCTTTGTGCTGTTTCACCAGAATTGTAATCAGCAGATACAATTTAACATAGTCGTTTTTTTGTTTCTTAATCATGCAGATACTTGATCGATCGATAGAGCGGTGATTCAACAAATTTAAGTCATATGAAACCGTTTAAGTCATATGAAACCACTTCGAAACCGTGAAATCAACTCTATTCTGAAGGTGTAGATCATGCTGAAGATTAGTTGTTGTGAAGATCAGGTGTTGGTGTCATTTAACGACAAGTGCCTTAAATATCTCTCATTCAACACTTAAACGATTTACAAATCTCAAAGAAAAGAATTATTCCGTCAATCAATATTTTATAGTTGAAAACTCTTTGAGAACTATTTTGTTAAATACTAAAAAAACTTTTATTCTCTAGCTTAAATAGCTTTGCTATTAGATGACGATGTAGAAAACTGATAAAATCATAGATTTTTGATTAATTTTATGCTTTAAAAACGACCTATCGATGTCGAATTTTTTCTTTGCACAATAAACTGTTGGAATCCATTGTAATTTTTGTAAACAAAGAGAACGACGAGCCGGTCAGAATTCTTTGAAACGATCACCACCGGCTTTTTCGTCGGCGTCAACAGTCGTTGCCGTTTCATCGTCGCTTAGTGAGCATGTATACATAAGAACACATGGTAGTTATATTTTGTAGTTTCGTGTCGTTTCGTTACGTGCCGCAAGTGGGCAGAGACCTTAATGTCGACTTAAGACGGAACTGGGTTATTGATGTAACTGTGTTCCACGCATAAAGCACTATAAACATACAAGATCTGGAGCTTCTAGCATGACGTTAGCCAGAAGACTTTTTTATTTAACTTGTATGGCGATTGAAAATTTTGAAGCAACATTTCTGGAAAATTTAAAATCAGACTTAAAGGCACACAGTAAAAAATTTGAGGGTAAATTTTATCTTTTTTATAACATTTGTGTGGTATACACTTTTTTATTCCAAATAGTTAATAAATTTTATACCACTCAATACTATAAAAATAATAAAACAAATATAGTTTAAAAATTTTATATGGATATCATGTGTAAATCAAAATATATTCTGGTTCGAAAGTAAAAAATTCACCGAAATTGGGAAATTTAAAAATATAGTGGTTTCGATTGGCCTGACGAGAAAAATGGCCTGGAAAACTTAATAAGATTTGATGGTATAAATTTTAAAACATTTTTGGTTTGGATTTATATATACACCAAATAGTATAAAATTTATCCTAATATTTTTTACTTTGCAGGTACCTAAACGGTCTCCATCGCACAGCACGTTCTTGTCATCTGATATAAAAAAATTAAAAAATTGGTATATGCAAATTTTTAGTACCGTTTTTTCTATTCTTCGCTCTTTAAAGTACTCAAAAAAAAAATCCGGTATATATTATCTTAACTTATGTAAAGGATCCAATAAATTTGATCTATTTTAAAATAAAAAAAGTCCAAGTTAATCCATAGAGTAGTTCTTGAGATATCGTGGAGACCAGTATGAAAAACTTGATTTTAAAGAAAATGAGTTTTAAAATTTGTTGAACGATTTTTTCGAGTTCCTTAATGATAATGAGTGAAAAATCGTGAAACTAGTCACTTAAAAAGGAAGTCGTAATTTTTATATATTATTGAAGTGCATATGAAGAAAAATAAATTGCAATTTTTAAAAGTTTTTTTTTTCAATGAGTTACAAAGAATTTAGTTTTAGACCACTGTTTTAGTAAAAGTAATTTTGCTAAGTAACGGATTGTAAAATTTCTTGATTTTTGGGCCAAGTGCTCTTAATACACGTTAAATTAAAAAATGATTTTTAAAAAAAAAATTTTCTTTAAAATTAATAAGTTTTTAATAAAAAAAATTTTTAAAAAAAGGTTCTGGACCACATAGAACATTTTTAAAGAAAATATTACGTATTTGTACAAATTTAGAAATAATACAAAAAAAGAAAATTTATGTATTCTCGATAAACATGTCCGTTATGAAATGTTTTAAATCTGCACTACCTGTCTTGTGCGAGCCATATAGAGCACTGCACAATGGAATGATTGTTAGAAACTATTGGTAGAAACTAGAGGGAATAAATTATTTTGATGACTTTTTAGTGCTCTAGGCACAGAAAAGTAAAAAAAAAGGAGTTTTAAATATTTGGACAAGTGGGCGTTGCACCTCCCATACAAATGGATCTTATTTTTCGCAATATCTGTAAAACCAGTAAAGCCATGACAACAGAAACTTAAGCAGTCATCAAGTACATCATTTAAAGGGAATGTGTCAAAATTATGCGTGATTGGACAAGTGGGAGTGGCACCTTCCATACAAGTGGATCACATTTTTAGCAATATCTGGAGAAGTAGTAATGCCACAATATCAAAAGCTTAGGCAATCATCAAGTACGTCATTTGAAGGATATGTGCTAAATTAAGGCGTGATCCGGCAAGTGGGCGTGGTACATCCCATACAAATGGATCGCATTTTTTGCAATATCTTGAGAACCAGTAATGCTAAAAAAGTGGCGGATACGCGGTATGCACGCCCAGAATATAATGACGTTGGACAACTCTTGAAAAAATGTATTTAGTGTCGAGCTCTTTATTTCGATAGTCAGTTATTAAGAAGCGAGCTCTACTCATGTTGTCACAAAGGTTATTCTGGTAAACAACCCATTTATCCACAAATCTATATGCATGATACGGTAGCAGCCACCCGAATCTTGGCCGATTTATAGGAAAATCGAGAATGTGACATTTCGATCATGCGTTAGCTATCAGAACACCTTGCAGCTCAAAATCCTTTTGCGCAAACTTTTCGCAACGTTACAACTTGCGTCTGAGATCAAATTGAGATGTCGCAATATGTTAGGCTGATAGGTCATGTAAATTTCGCTGATCAACGACATTTTAATTTGCCGTTTCATTTGTAGCTGACGTTTAATTTTTAGGAAATGATGTTGCAGCAGTTTTTAGAGCAGGCGACGGATGTTCAGTTGGGGGTGCGATTATATATCCTTTTGATGGAAGGCTTCTAAGCTTAGGTTGCAAGCATTCAAGTGTTGATCCCATGGCAAATCTTTTTAGCTTTCGGCTTAGTGATGAAGGTTGGTATCTTTATATGGTTCATGATGGAGACCACACAACAGCAGTGAGAAACAACTTAACTCAACTACAATATGCATCATATCGTTTAGCACTGCGGGAAGAATTAAGTACTCTTCATAGATCCCAAAAGCTTTTCTTGGCCTGGGTTGTTGATTTGCATAACAGCAGCTTCTTCGAGCTGAGCAGTATTTAAACTTTAATGATGATATTAAAACTAAATCTTAAAACTGAGGACATCGTGTGGGTAAATAGTTCATTTTTCCAAAAACATTCCAAGCAGCTAAAGACATTTACATTTCAAATATTTAAAGGCGATGAGTATTGTTCGTACGATTGGAAAGCCTAATTTATTCTTCACTTTTACTTGCAATCCCAATTGGGTGCATATCAAAGCAAATTTGAACCCATAGTTATATGCCCATAATCATAGTCAAAATAAAAGTCAACTCTAAATTTAGTGCAAGCTTTTTAACAACATATCTGTGGTCAAAAGCACTAAGCGCTTAAGTCAAAAATTGCTGTTTCGAGTAATCTCGTGTTAAAGTTTTCAATCGCCATATGAATTGTATGAAAGAGTCTTTTGTTTTTGTGTCATAACTTTGGCTAGGGTCATGCTAGAAGCTCCAGATTTTGTGTGCTTATAAAACTATATGCTTGAAACACATCTACATCAATAACTCAGTTTTGTCTTAAGTCGACTTAAGCGCTTAGTGCTTTTGACCACAGATATTATATTAAGAAACGTTCAAAAATGCTTATACAAAATTTAGAGCCGACTTTTATTTTGACTATGGTTTCGGGCCATTTATCTCTTATCTTTTATCTCTTATCTCTTGGATGATATAAATAAAAACCCCGTTTTAGGTAAATTAAATCATTTTTTTTAAGAAGGTAGTAGGCATCGCATCCTAACTAACAATTTTGGTTTTACAACTTCTAATATAGTTTATACAGTAATGTGTTAAGAAAAAGTAAAACTGTTCTAATGAATACCAAAAAATATAACTGGGTATGTTTGATTTTGGCGTTTTAACTCCACACGGGTTTACTTGGGTACCCTGACATAACCCCAAGTGGCACAATCCCAATTTTTAATTTTGGGATTATGTCACTCCTCATACAGTGATATAAACCCAAATTTTTTACAAGGGCAATGTCACTGCTTGTAAAGTGTCATAACTAGTGTCCGACCGAATATTCGGTTTCGGTTGCGGCCAGTTTCGGCCATTTTTGTCAGTTTCGGTTATTCGGCCATATTGAGGCCGAATAGCCGAAACTAGCTGAAAATTTTGGTAAAAACTTCTTGCATCAGTCATTTAATTCAAATATAAAAATATTTACAACGCATTGTTCAAAACAAAAATTATTAATTCGTCGTTTATTTTGATTTCTCGTGTTAACGCATAACATTTTGGTTAATTTTATGCGTTCGATACTATCATTTTCGATTCTATCATCTTTCTTGCAATTAATATTAAAGTTTTATAGGTACTGAAGCCAAAAAATTATAATTAAACTTCCGAACGAATTCCGTGTGTGTGGAATAAAGGAAAAGAAAACGAAATATTTTTATTTCTATAATACTTAACCTTTGAAAAAAAAACAAAAATACTTTTTTTGTAGTTCCAAAAAAATGTACATTGTAGGTGCATATTATTTTGAGTGTGTACTGAATATATAAATTATGCAATGCTTTCAAGGGCGTCCGCAGAACTTTTTCTAGGGGGGGGGCAAAGGTGTGCACATATATGAGAATGAACGTGAAATGTTACCTATGTAATTTTATTGTTTGAGATTTTCGGTGAAAATTTTGTGAACACTGCACATTAATGCACTCCACATATGCAACATATTAATAAAAACAATAGATGCACAACAGACGACAAATAGAAAAAATCTATTGTTAATCGTTAATCGCTGATCAGGGCTGCTTAAGGGCCATATAGACTGCACAGACTATTTGCGCAAACAAGACTTTTTTTCTCGTCATAGCGACGACCATACACTTCACAGACTTTATTTTTCACATTTTTTCGCAGACTTTTAATTTGTATTAATTTTTTCTTTTCTGCTTTCATTTTTATATATTTTCCTTCACAAAAAGTGATTCACAGCTTATGCTATGCGGTGCATACTTTCAATTTTAGGGCTTTATAACAACGAAACTAACAGGAATAGAAAAAATAATATGGTAGCATTTAAAAGAACAAGATGTTTAGTTTAATAAATTAACTTAATTTATTGTAAAAGTATATATTAAGTTGGCTTAAAATTAAGAAACCAGAAAATACTGTTTAATTTTATATCACAGCTTATTTTATGCAGTCACTTGTCATTTATAAATTTTTCGTATTAATTAATGATATTTGATATTTTTATTATTTGGTATGATAGCCCTTGTTGTCCACAACAGATCTGAGGTAGTTTGGCATTGATGCGACCAGTTTTTAAGTGATAGTTGGCAAAATATTCGCCCACTTCGTTTTCAATATCTCTTTCAGGTGGTTTTTGTTTGAAATTTGATGTTTTCGGATTTTATTTTCCAATAAAGACCACACATTTTCAATAACATTAAGGCCTGGCGACTGTGCTGGCGGCGTCATCAATTGTGGGCAGTTGTATATTAGCCTGGTTTGCACAATACCCGCTTTGTGCTTTCGATCGTCATCCTGGTAAAATCGGAAATTCAATTTTATGCCCAGAACCTTTGCACTCTGCAACAAATTGTTGTTCAGGATCTGTAGGTACTTAGATTTGTCTATTGCTGTTTTAATAAACGGCAACTTCCCAGTACCAGCAGCTGACATTCAGGCCCAAACCATGACGCTGCCACCGCCATGTTTCACGGTTTGTTTTAAGTTTTTTTGTTGACTTCGGTATTCGGTTTTCGCCACATATAGCACATACCATCTGAACCGAATAAATTGATATTCGATTTATCTGCAAAAATATTTGACTTCCAGTATTCTGGAGCCTTGGACATATGTTCTTTGTCGTAGTTGAGTCTGCATAATCTGTTTTTGGGGATAATAAACGGCTTGTTTCGTGTTACTCGGCCATGAAAGTTCTTTTTGCGCAAGACACGTCGAATAGTTTTAGCATTACTCTGTTTACTCAGGTCAGTTTGATCTTCAAAAGCCATTTTCGGAGCTGAGAGTCTCGGATTAGCCTTTATCTTCCGTACAATATGACGCTCGTCGGTTGCATTAAAAATTTTGTTTGGTGCTTTTTTGCTCTTATTGTGCAATCGATTCTTATGAACGAAGCGCTCGTTGATTTTTTGCACTGTAGAGGAATTGCTATTAACCATTTCAGCCATTTTTCACTCCGAGCTGCTGTTTTTAAAATAGTATATAACCAATTCTCGTTGTTGTAGCGTTGTGCGCGCTCCTATTTTAAATAATCATAGAAGCAGACACTTGAAGCAATAAAATCCGACTAAAAAGCTAACACAAAGCAATTATAGAAATATAACGATGGCATAGCTAACGACAGTACCGTTAGACAGCGCAGCATTATAGTACCGTAACAGAGAGAAGTGACTGCATAAAATAAGCTGCGAGATGAAATTAAGCAGTATTTTCTGTTCTCTTATTTTTTAAACATTTAAATATATGTATTCACAATTAATGGAAAACCTTTATTTAACTAGACTTTTTTATGTTTTTTTATGACTATATAACATATACACATTAAAAATAAATATTTATAAAATTTTTCCCGTCTTTTTGCACTTGCCCCCCCCTGCACCCCCCTGTGGACGCCTATGAATGCTTTTGTAATAAAAAATGAAAAATGATCACATTTATTATTATAGTGAACTTTAATTAGTTATTATAAATTTTAATAATCAAATAATACTTTTTTTATATTAAATTTTTTTCATATATGTATGAAAATACTCTTGTTTCCTTTTAATAAAAAAAAAAAATATTTGTAAAAACTTAAATTTTCATATTAATAATCAGTTTCGGTTTCGGCCGAATATTATAAAATGGCCGAATATTCGGTTTCGGTTTCGGCCGAAATTCCGGTTTCGGTCGGACACTAGTCATAACCCCAATTGGGATAGTGTCACTTTTGAGCCTAAAAATCAGAAAATTTGTATAGCCATTTCGAAATATTTTGTTTTTAGCTAAAATTAATTTTTTTGACTGTTTTTTCGTGGAACGTATGCATGTATTAAGAGCTTTAAATTCCAAATCTGTACAAATCAATGGCCGCTTTCATCTGGTTTAGAAGTTATAGGGGTCCAAATTAAAGAAAATATGCTCGAAGAACTTGCTATTTTTCTATTAATTGCATACTTTTGTAAACTAAGCAATAATATTTAAAGAAAACTTATGCTATTACCTATTCAATAAGCTATTAATCATTAAATTTCATGCATTACTTTTCAATATAGAACACTTTTGTTACATATGTAAGTCCCAACTTTTTTCAATAAACTAAACCAGTTTAGTCTTTTCTTTAATTTGTACCTCCATATATAAAAAAATTAAAAATTTTTATAAAAAATCGCTCGATTATATATCCACAGAAGCTTTGCATCCCTTTTGATAGAACTGATAACGTTTGCAACTGTTTTTTTTAAGTTTCTCATATTACTTTATATGAATAAATTTGTTTTTCATTCTCAGTATAGACCAAATTACTATTTTTGTGCGCTGCAGCGATATATGAATATATAACACCTTCCATTGTATTCATTTAATATTTTACAAACACACTGCTTCGTTGTTGCAAAGACTCAAAAATGTGAAAATTTACAACGAAATTTCATATATGTATGTAAATTTTAAAAAGTTGACACTGATAACAAATAACATACGCCTTGTTTGAAAAACTATAAAAGTATTTTTTAGGAGTTATGTCACCCGTGTGCTAGTGACATAATCCCAAAAAATTTTGGAATTTTGACTCCATTTTATTTGGGAATATGTCATCCCTTCCATAGTGACATAATCCCAGGGAAAAAAATTGGGTTTATGTCACTGTATAGGGAGTGACATAATCCCAAAATTAAAAATTGGGATTGTGCCACTTGGGATTATATCACGGCACCGTTTACTAGTATTCTATATAAAAAACCACAGTCTTAACGTTTTGAGAGTATATTTAAAATTTGTCAAAACTTACTTTCATAAAAACATAAAGAAAAGTGTTCCTTATCTAACAACAACAATTAAGGCTTTTTAGCCTTCACATGAAGTGTTATTTGACAATACTTTCTTAAGTACAGTGTTTTTTATTAATTTCTTTTGGTTTATGTTACTATAAAATTAAAATTATTTAATAAAAAATTTATGTTTCAAATGTTTCCGAATGTTTACAAAAAATGAATACAAATAAAATCCAAAGAATCAAAACAATAAACTATTTAAGAAACCATTGAGGAAATTAAAAAAAAATTTTCAAAAAAATTCTTTAAGTGCCTAACAATAAATTTTAAATTTGCTTTCAAAAGAAAAAATTCGTCATTTTCAACACAGACTTACAAAAAAGTGTGGAGCAATGCAAAGTTTATCGAATTATTACGAATCCATCTTATGCTGAGATTGGCAAGATCAACTTTTTTATTGATGTTACAAAATTTTGTGGACATTTTTTTAACTGAATTTTCTAATATAGAAAAGTCCTGTAAAGTAAAGTAAAAAGTATAGCTGTGTTAGATTTTTTTATATTGTTTAAAGATAAAAAGCATTAGAAATTATGAAAACCACGCCTCCTTGCATACAAAGTGACTTTACGAAAACGGTAAAAAAAATAATGTTGAAACTTGATATTGTGCGCATAAGCTTTAATAAATAAAAAGGACTCTCAGTTTGAAATGTGAAATATTTGGATAAAAAAACCACGCCTTATAAAAGTGGCGTCATCAAAATAATACAACATTCAAGGCTTCGAATAAACTTAAATACGACTGTGGGTATAATTTAAACATGTTCAGTTTTTACATTCAAATACGATTTTCTCGCATTTTTTAATTTCAAAACAACGTGAAAAATACTTCGTTAAAAAAAAACAAGAAAAAATACTTCGTTGGTATATTTTTTTCACCTTTATTTTACACTTTGAAAATATGCTGAAGTGGTTTTTTTTCCAAACTTAACTGGTATGTTTTAGAAACATACAATTTTTTAAAACTGTTTGTGCAAAAATTATTTTTGGTGTACATACTGGTGTACCTTATACACTTTTCTTTATTATTTATGACGTCAGCGACTGTGAATTTGTTGTCATTTTTGTGTCATTGTGTCATGTTAAATTGAACCTTTCAATTTCTGATATGCAGCATATGAAACAGGGCCTGTCAACAAATGTAGATTTCTAGTATAAAAGATTTGTATTATTGGCATTATAATAATTTTTCGATAAAGAGAAATGCTTATCTATTATTCACAACATATTCGGGAATCTGTCCATACTATTTTATATATGCTAGTTGTAACTTTTCTCATAAAAATTTATAATATTAATTGTGTTAAAGCTGATAAAATCATTTGCACTAACTTTTTGTTAATTTTTTTTAACAAAAGTTTTTATTAAAAGTACTCTTACTAACACCATTGCTGTCGCAATTCCATTGTTTTAAGACAAGCGGTGGTCTATAATTTTTATGAAATCAAGTTTTTTTTATATTTCAAAAATAGTCTTTCGAGAATACACTATTAAATTTTTTGTAAATATACTGACGTTTTTTCCACTCCTACAGCCCTTTTAGCAGGTATCGAGCCACAGTTTTTCGTCTACAGTCACTCTCTTTACACCCATTTGTCTCGAAACTACTTTTTTCGGCATGGTAGAAAAAACAAAAACTATACAGCCAAATCATCTCAAATTTTAATAAGCTATTCACAACATCAGTGGCTATCGCTGGAACTCGAATCAAAATTATATTTCAAGAATATCATAAATTTTACGCTTAGTAACCAGGAAAAAACAAACTGTTTTCAAAACTTAAATTTCAAAAGGGGTCATTCTGTCAATTTTCAATATTTTTGTTTTTCTCTAGTTCCAGCCATTGCTGCACTCATACTGATTAAAATTTTCTTTTGGTTTTTATTTTTCATATATATAGAAAAGTCAAAATCTACAACAGCGCACAGGCCCATTTTTTTAAGGGTCTCATTGAGCGCAATTGTAAGCATTATCAACAATTTTCTTTAATTAAAGCAAAAATAATTTTTTTATGATGAATGAGTGCTACTTGAAAAGTTTAAATATCGTTGTTCATTACTTTAAACTTTAAAAAAATCCTAAAAATATCTCAAATTTTCGAGCGCTAGACCACCTTAAAGGTTAGTATGCTGTAAAAGCGAAAATAAATCTTCCGTAAGAAATGCATTGCGTTTTTGACAGCGAAAAGGTAGCGAAATTTTTTTCCGGTGGTTAGTATGCTGTTGAACCGAAAAATTTGTTCAATGCAGCCAAGTTTACAACCATGATTGGAGAGTTAAAATGTCAAAATTTCGATGTCTTTTATATGTCCGTACATTTAATTGGTGTGGAAATTTGACATTCAATAATAATGTTCAACTAACACATTCAACAAACTGGTTATAGTAAGTATTTGTTAGTGTTGAGTCTACACCAAAATTTCGCGTGTAGAATTGAATGCCTCAAAATTTTCGTTCCTACAGCATACTAAGCTTTACTGCGAACAGGTGGAGAAAAAGCTCATGTTTTTTTAGAATAGATTAGAAAAGCTCAAGAATGATAGAAACAAGATGACGACATCCACATGTATTACAGCTAGATGACGTTATTGGAGCCAACTGTTCCTATTAGCTAAAAAGAGATGGCTAATAAGGAAAAATATAGAGATGGCAACATTCAATTGGCTGCAGTGACGTCGATGTCGTAATCTTGTTTCTACCATTCTTGAGTAAAGCTTAATAACAATATCCGGAGACCGTCGCATGATGTCGCGTGTGGAATTATCGAAGTTATCGGACTAAGAAATCATTGAATTTATGGCATCTGTGCAGAGTGATGAGGAAGATTTTAGCAACAACAATGACTTCAATGATCTGAATTTCGAGTACGATAGAAGGAAAAAGTAGCACATTGAAGTCGATTGCCCATACGTCATTCGGGAATATATCAGTCGTTTAAGCGGCATCGATCTAATGGAACGTTTAATGGGACAATACCATGTGAGAGCCAAGTCACGTGATGGCATTGACTTTTAATACGCCTTTTTTATAATTTCATTGAAATGGCTGCAACAAACGCTTACATTCTCTACCGCCGAATTCACATTGAGAAGTTGAATGACTCCAGTAAAATATCTGATAAGGATGAAAAATGCTGCATTTACCTGAATTTCGAGAACAGAGCACTGCTGGTCTTGTGCGCTACACTCAGAAGCGTTCGGTGGGTCGCCCACCTAGTAGACAAACTTCGTCGCAACCTTCAACGCCTTTAACAAGTCAATCATCTACTTCACAAGATGAACCGCTTGATGCGGTAACAATCACTTTCCGAAATAGCTCGAGAAGGAAGGTGGTTTAAAATGGTGCAAACTTTGAAAAAAGTCGCTTTTTTAATACCACACAAAGAAGTAATCCGTTTTTCTTGATTTTATTGTTATTTTCTTCAACTTTTTGTAATAAAACTATTGGAAGGCAAACAAAACCTCAAAATTACAAATGGATGATGCCATTGAGTTTCTAAGCCCTAATTATGCTATGCCGCAATAATAATATTTTTTTAAGATCCACAAACAGCAGCGATGACGACCACCCTTCGAGTAAAGTAAAATCAAATAGAATTGGTTTAACATCCCCGATTCAGCCAATCTTCATCAATGAACGAGCCAAAGCGTGAAGTCCAGACTGTACACTAAGTCCGGGAATCTTTGTTTTGTTGCTATCAGTAGCTCGCCCAAAGAAATTTGGACTTCTTCTTTTTGTGTTTTAGCCTTTCTGGGAGCCATTATTTACTTTCAAAAAGAAACAAAATGAGAAAAATTCGAAAAACTTAGCTATGACCATGATTAAATTACTATAGGTTGTCCATTCATTTGACGTTTACTCACAAGAATGAAGATATACATCCGTAAAATTGAAGAGGAGAGCAAAAGAGTAATTTTTAATGCCATCAAAGTAATCAGTTGCAGGAATATCATACTTTTATGCAGTACTAAATACTCAAGAATATATTTACTGCTACTTTTTATACTACATTTTATAGAACATTTAAGTGAGTTTTTAGAAAGCTAATTTCAATATTTTGTTGTGCAAATGTATTCCCACCGCTGACGGCTTATTGGATCCACTGGCACATTATATTTTCAAATTTTATTACCAAAATAAACTGTTTTGCAAATACCGCACGTTGAATGCATTATTATTTTAATAATTACAACTTAATAGTCGCGATTTACATTTTAATTGAAAAAAAGGCTCGCAACAAAATTTGAAAACAATTTTCAATAATAATTATCAAAGCAATAATTATTACAAATGCAATGCACACTATTTCGCAATGCACGCTGCAGCGCTGACTGTGATCTCTTTCCATACTGCCATGTCTGTCAAATTTAGCTGTGTGGCGAATGGAAACAAAAGAAAATAAATAAAAATTTTTGATTCGTTTTGACATTTCCGGCAGTAAGCTCTCATCTGGTGCATCTACCTGTATTCTTCTACCATGGGACAGCCTATAATAATTGAATTATGGCTATGACGTTGTGGAAAACATGACTTTATAGAACATAAGATAACTTGGTTTTTTGGGTATATATCTTAACTTAAGATCGTAACTTTTCTAATTGTTTCGACACAAGAAAGTTTTATATACAGTAGAGAAAATCTGCTTTTCAATTTTAGAAAACGTTTGCAGTTTTTAAATTTATTCAAAAGCAGCAGAGTTATGCAAATCAATTCACACGCTCCTCATAAAAATAGGTTTTCTTGATATTTATCCAAATTTCAGGGAAGACTTCAAAAATCAAGTATGCAGTTTTCTTATCTTCTACCAGGTCTACAACCTCCACTATGTCTTATGCAAAGTTTTTCTTAACTGTTACACCGTGTTATTATTGAAAAGGCATTATTGAAAAGGTTATTATTGAAAAGACAACAGAAAACAAAAGAATTTATATTTTTAATTAGTCACATACATATGTAAATATGTTGTACTTTTTTTTATAAAGTTTTTTTATTTTTGAGTTAAATACATTTGAAAATTAACAGGTGAAGGATATAACAACGTAATGAGATGAAAAAGGGAATTTATATAAAACTAGCTAATATACCCGGTGTTACTCGGGGGGAAAACGTAAAATTTTTATGTTTATGTTTTATTCGTTCAGAAGATAACGATTTTTAGTTCCAAAGCTATCTGATATCAAAAATTTAAAGTGTATGGGCGGAGCCACACCCCCTTTTCCAAAGCCCATTCCAGTTTTCCAGTAAAAGGATATCACCAAGTGGCAACTCCATACTGAATTTCATTATTATACGGCATTTAGTTCCAAAGCTATTCGATATCATAAATTTTAATTGTAGGGGCGGTGCCACACCCCTTTGGCCTATACTTGCTCAATTTTGCCAGTCGAAAGACACGACTAAATAGTACGTTCTAACCGAGTTTCACTAATTTATGCACTGATTTATGCATATAAAGTAAAGTTTGGACATTTGTCTTTCGAAATGACTACTCAAAGACTGCGAAAATTTCTGTTATTGACTAACTTTTGCTTGGAGTTTGAAAAATCTCCAAGAAAACTTTTTTTATGGAAAACCCGATTAGTGCCACCAATAAACCTCTTCCAAAAAATCTCAAAAATACATTACCTCATAAGCTTTCAAAAACAGCTTGAACAAAAAAATATTTTTTTTTTTTGGGACATCCTAGTAGGCATGCCTAAGGGAGCGTTTTTAGTGCCGACTTACGACCGAACCGAGCCGAGCTGAAACTCAAATGCATTTTTTAGTTTCAGCTCGGCTCGGTTCGGTCGTAAGTCGGCACTAAAAGTGCGCGTTTATAGTGGCGAATTGTTGCTTTGCCGAGCCGAGCTACTATAAACGCGCACTTAAGAAGAGGGGCTTAGGACTTCTGCATGACTTCTGCAAGAGTTGCAGGGTTGAAGAAGAGGAGGAGACGGTTTGTCATCTCCATTGTTCATGCCCCGATCTATCCCTCAGAAGACATAATCATCTAGGTAGCATCTTTTTTTATGATCTCAGGGATCTTGAGGAGGTAGGCTTTAGGCATATACTGCTATTTATTATTAGTACAGGTTGGTTCCACGGCAGTGCTTAGGAGAGCAGGAGGGGAAGAATAGATACCCAGTGGTATCACAATGGACCAAATATCTGGAACAGCAAGCGATCGTAAACTTTTAACATTAAGTCTTAACAGCTGTTGAAAGTTTGTTTCTTTCCTTTCGCATTGTTAAACTCGAAAAATTATCTATAAGCCCGTCATATATTTTTCTTACATCAGAGCTGCTTGAGGTCGAATACTGAATTTCGAGGCTCTGCGACCTATAATTCCAAAATTATTCAATATCACAAATCTGGGTTGTATGGAAGGCTACCTTTGCGTAGCAATTACAAACAAATCCGCAGATGAAAGGTTCCCATTCGGTCTAGTCGTTTTCAAGTTTTAAGCATCCGAACAAATCACGATCCATCTATACTATTATATAAAAGGATTCTCACGTATCTGCGACGAAGCTAAACTTAAAAACTACTGAACCGATTTTAGTAATTCTTTTACTAATATAAAGCTATATGCTTAACTTAAAATCTCGCATCCTTTATTTTTTAAAACAACTCTTAAAAAATATTAATATTTGGATTTATAAAGTAGCCAAAAAAACCAAACATAAAACATTGCTTAATTAAATTGTTAAACACACAAGACATTAATTAAATTGTTAGACACACGCTTTATCTCTCTTTTCCTCTGCTATAGTGTTTTTCATTGTTTCTGTTGGGGTATCTAAACATTTATACTCTCCCTTATTGAGTATGTATTAATAAGCGCTATAAAGAGCATACTGAAAACAACCCAGTGGTAAATGGACACATGACGTAACCAAGTATTTCTTAAATACAATGTAGTTGCGAGGCCTCTAACACCTGTGCACAATTCTGAATTACATTTGTTAGGGCATGGACGCTTAACCATCTGATAACATCTAACTTACACAGTAAACCACTTTTTACAGAATTCTTATAAGACTTTAGTTAATTTTTTTTGTGCTCTGATTTATATTGCAAATTGAAATAAATGTGTAGTGAACGCGCTGTCAACAGCAAACATACCGACAGACAGATAATGTGGAATACAGGTAAATGGACAAATTCAGACGAATAGTTAAAAAAAACAAATATTTTTAAGTTGGAACAAAAACTGACATGAAGTTACAGTAAGGTGCAGCGAAAACTATTTGTTTATACAAATTTTATTTTGCCCGGCATCGGTAAAGTTGAGAATGAATGTAAAACTTATTATAAAGTGTGTGCGCACTAGTAACAGGTATTGTCAAGAAAGTACTGCTAGATGTGGTGTCAGGAAATTCATTAGTAAAATCTTTAATCTAAAATTTTTCAAACAAAGTATAACCCAAAACTACTTATTTGAAAACATGATTTTAGAAAATTATAAATTTTTTAAAAACTTTTTATTCGTGTTAAACAAAACAAAATGAAAATTTTGTTTTTTATATGAGACAAAAATAGATTCCTGAGGGAAAATATTATCGGGATATAGTACATTTATATCTACACTATTATATAAAAGGAGACACACGAAATTTTAAGCCAACCGCTGAACCGATTATCTTGTTCTTTGAATACAATTTGATAATTTTGATAATTCTTTGATTATTCAATGCCTATGATAATTTGCAGTGTCATAGCTCACTAAGTTTTTCGAAAAGAATATTCTTTAATTATTACAAAATTCACGTACTTTATTTGATGCTTCCATTCAACAAGGAGCACAATACAACGGCAAACAAAGGTTTTCTCTCTTTGTCGCGAGAGCCTAGCAAAACATTTTTATAATTTTGTAAGGCCTTTACTTAATATGTGCTTATTTAATACATTACATAATACTTAAAGCCCAAAAAGCTATTACTTTTTGTTTAAAGTAGTGCAGACTGTAATGCCTCATAATAACATTTGTTTATTTTTGTCATCTTTGTTCTTTGTAAGAATCAAGTAATGCCAAGAGTAAAGTATTTGCTTTTTTAATAAGTTCTCTGTACCAATTATAAAATGACTTGCGCATAAGATATTATTTATCTGTGAAGTGAAGTTTTTGCTGGGAGCGTCTCACAATACAACGCTACAGCCATGTTGTGTAGTTGTTTCAGGGAGATTCTTGCTGTCATACTAGGTCTGTTCCCGTACTCGATTCAAGTAGCTTAAAGTTGCTTGAAAGCGTTATTTTCAAATTTTTAAAGGTCGAGAGAGAGGAATAACATGCAAAATGTCACTCTCTAATCTATTACAATTAAATGAAGCATGGTGTAAGAAAACCAGGGGCCGAATTACAACATCTGTGATCGAGTAAAATTGTACAAGATTTATAGGCACTTGTCTCGTCGTGCCCTTCGTAATTTTGCTCGATAACGGATGCTGTAATTCGGCCCCAGGTGTTAGTGAGTTTTTGACAACACCATGAATTTCTTTGCTTCTGTCAAAAAATTGTGAGCGAAAGAGCGGACCTGTTGATAGTTGTCAAATTGTGTTATTTGTTTGAGTTGCTAGATGATGTGCTATAGTTTTTATTGTACAAACTAAGTATAAATAAATATTAAATGCAATTAATTGTGTCGTGTTGTGTTGACAAAAAGTTATTGCAGTTGTCTTTGCCGATTTGGCAAGTTTGTCATTGAATGTTTTGCTTTGGCCAGCATGCAAACTGTCTTCCATTCACATCGTTGTTTTTTTTTTTTCATAACGCACAGCGTCTCATATATTTTTTATTGTTTTCCATAGCACTTTATTCTCACTTTAATCTCAGTAAAAATCTTAAAAACTTGCAGAAAGACACGAATTTAACAAAATTTGTTTTCATTGCAATTCACCATCAGCTGTTTTTGACAAGAACGGGGAAACATAATTTTATCATTTTGAGAGAGAAGTGTCAAACTCACTAACACCTCTATTTCTTACACCATGACATGAAGTAAGTACGGGAACAGACCTATAGTGTTGACTAGTTTTCTTTGCAAATGTTTTAGGGGAGTTGCCAGAATTCAGCTATAAGCATAAATTATGTTGTGTAGCCTTGCCAGCTAATTTCCCAGTAGACATTGGCAGCGCTACTAGCAGGCCTTCGTATGGATTTTAGAGTACTGCCGCACTTATATACAATTACACTTGCTTTTTTATATGAAATGGGAAAATTTGTCAGGCCTTCCGCTCTCCTTGCTCAAAAGAGACCTGCCAGAAGCACTCTTTCGAGAAGTCACGTTAGAAGGAAAAGCAGTAAAAATATCAACCTCAAATAGCAAACGACTAACAATTTGAGATTTGAACCATGGTCTTCTCAGTCGGCGGTCAGACATCTTACCCACTCGTTTACCTTGGTTGTTAAGAATCAATTGCGTATTTTGTATCAATACAAATGAAAGTACGCTTTCGGGAGTTCGGCTTCGAGACCCAACTCGGACAAAAAAAAATTTTTTTTAATTTTTGTAAATCTAAATTTTTTTACAAACTGTTCTGTGTATTCAAAAATTTTTTTTTTTTTAAATTTTTTTATAAATTTTCTTCATACAAAAATATAAGAAAAGACTTGGAGTTTTTCCATATAAATATTTTCATATAATATGTGAAATATGTTATGTGTTAGTTTTCGGGAGCCCGGGTTTGAGACCCAACTCGGCCAGAAAAAAAAATTTTATTGTTTTTTTTAAATCTACATATTTCTACAAACTGTTTTGTTTATTTAAAAGTTTTTTTGGAATTTTTTTATAAACTTTCTTCATACAAAACTATAAGAAAAGACTGAGTTTTTCCATATAAATATTTTCATATAATATAATATGTAATGTGTTAGTTTTCGGGAGCCCGGGTTCGAGACCCAACTCGGACAAAAAAAAAATTTTTTTTTATTTTTAAATCTACATTTTTTTACAAACTGTTCTGTGTATTTAAAAATTTTTTTTGGAATTTTTTTTTGTAAATTTTTTCATATAAAATAATATGAAAAGAATAAGGACCTTCAAAAGGTAGGCCTTACAGAAGTACTCATTAATACAGTGACAATGGAAGGTGTATTGACGCCAATAATAGCAGTGCTAGCATGCCTTTTTTTGCGTAGCACTCGCTAAAATGCCCACTGGGCTTACCCGACTTGAGATTGTATTAGTCTATCTATCTATCTATCTATCTATCTATACTATTAAAAGTTCTTTGTTTTGTTTTTACTGGTTTAAATTGATGATGATACACGTGTATAAAATGATTTGTTGTTTGACGTTTTCCTTTGTTTTTAGTGTGTTTGGTGTTTTTTTTATACATCCTCCATTGAATGCGTTCGAAATAGTTTGTAATAAGTTTGAAGAATGTATCCAATCTCATTCAATTGTTTTTAATGAGTTGAATTGCAACTAAGAAATTGTATGGTAAATGAAATGACTTCGTTTCTAATTTAGCTGAATAGGCTGAAATGAATCATTTGGCCTTACCATTGGGTAGTATAAGACTAAAGTTTAATAATGTACTTTGTAATATTTGAAATTTTTTTCACAGAAACTTTTTTTAAGCTGTAGAACATTGTAAAAAATAGAATACCGTTTTTAAAAAATAAAATTTTATACAAAAAATAATAAGGAGTGGTAACCCATAATTTTTAATGATAGAAACTGTTTATGGCGTTTTGTGTTAAAATTAAGCAATTTTTTTGATAAATGATGTGTACTAAAGAGTGGAAAAATAGAAATTGAAAAAAAATGCAACAAAAATAACTTTTGGCCTATTTATTTTGAGCAAAAATAAAATTTTTTAAAGTTTTTGTGAAAACAATATACAACATTAAATTGGTGAAGTAGCGGTTAATCTTTTCTTTTTAAATCTAAATCTTTCAGACAAAGGAACTTTGATGAACATCGATTTAAAAGATGACCGAGCTTTTTGCTTGCAAATAAAAACATTGAAATTTCAATCGGTTCATTCTAAATCTTAATAAAATGTGTTATATTGCGAAAATCTGTAGTTTTCAAGATATCGCAATAATTTTAATGTCATAATAACGGAAATTTTCAGAATACTAGATAAACGTACAAAATATTTTCGAAAAATCTTTCGCTTACCGTTATTTTTATTAATTAACGACTTTTCATATAGAATACGTTGTACTGAGAAAATCTATAGCTTCCGAGATACAGCCAAAAGTTTGATGTCATAATAATGGAAATTTTTCAAAACTTAAGAAGAATGTATTCATATTCAGAAACTATATTTAAAAAATTTGATTTTTAAATTACTAATATAAAAATTTTTTTGCCAATATTATTTATAATCCATAATCATAATTTAATCCATAATCCATAATCAATCCATATAAGAAGGCTGTAAGAAGGTAATTAACATAAAATTAAGTAATTTTTTAATATTTGTACCCTTTTTAATTATTTAAAGTACCTCTACACTATATGCTTCATACATATGACATGTCAAAAAATAACAAATGGTTTTTAGCTACAGATAGTGTGGAACATATGAAAATGTGGTTTTGAAATGTCGTTTGTATTTGCGTCTGTAAATTTTTGAATTAGAACCGTCTCTAATTTTGTATGTTTTTCTATCTGTACAAAATGTCAGTTTGATAAATTTTTTATTTGAAAATGGAAGAAAAGGCAAATATTAAGATATTTATTCAATAAATTCATTTATAATTAATTTATTCTTAGATTGAATGGCTACAAGAGGACGCTTAAGAGCTTTAAGGTTTACAAAAATTTCAAAAGCTGTTTTTTTATTTTCAAATGACGTGTCGATAGTGTGGAAATAAAAGAAAAAAGCTGTCTGACAAAAACTTAATTCTGACACACAGATGAAATTCGGTATGTAATTTTATTTGACATGTCATATGTATGAAACATATAGTCTGGGGGCACCTTTAACAAACACAAATATTTTTATATTTTGCATTTGAAGATAAAACAAAATACTTTAGTTTTAAGATTTCAAAGCTATTTCGTATATTTTTTACTTCATAATTCATTTATCCAGCCGATCTTTTGCTCATATAAAGAATCCATTAATAGCCATAGCCATTTTTTAAGATTGGGTGAAAAAATAACCTTCAGTTATAAAGCTTAATGCTTGTTATCTGTCCTTATTTTTCGCTGTAAAGTCAATCTACACTATTGACATCTACACTAATATTGTGAAAATTGTAAATTGCTGCAAAAGACGCCCTATGTTTTTAAAATAAGACATTTAATTTCAACAAGTGAGAAGCCTTCGGTAAATTGGAAAATCCTGCGTACAACTTTATATTGTCGGCAAATGTAAGCTGAGATAAACCGTTAAAACATATTGAGGCTCATGAATTCGCCACTTTTTTTAATTTGTTGACACTAAATCTTTTTGTGAATTATTCATTTGATGCTTTTGGGTTCTATTTAGTGTTTTTATGTTCATAATATTTTTGAATGAAATTTTACTTTTTTTTGGATACATAAGTAAATCAAGTGAGAAAATAGTTAAAAATTACTAAAGCTTTTAAAAGGGTTTGTTTCTACTATTCACTAAATAGAAAAATAAGTGCAATATCGAATATAATCGTGCTAAGCCTTTTTTAAGGAACCGAGTCTAGCCCAAATCGTTCTTACAAATAGAGGCTTTCAAATTCGCCACTATACTTAATTTTCTCGCAAAGCTTTGCCGTCGTCGTTTTGTCAAAAAAATAATCATAATTTGTATGATGTATATACTCAAATAAAGACAACAGCAGCTGAAAAAGGTAAAACTTTTTCAAAAATTTATTTAAAATATACAGTTCTCCTGAAGATGAATGAAAAGTTAAGAAATCAAAAAATTTGCATTATATTATCATATTATTATTATTATGCCTTCAGGAGACATTTTTATTTAAAACATTTTTCCACTGCTGTTGTCTTTATTTATATGCTGTCTTCTCGTGTCATTTGTATGCTTTTTAAATGGTATTTAATATTTTTACTGCAGGCGAGAAATTTGCTAGTAGTTAGTATTTGAAATGTCCGCTTTCAATTATTAAACTTGATGACTGAACAAATACGAGTACGTTTATTAATACTTATTCGGACAGTAAAATTTTTGACGAATTTAAACTTTTTTATTTTCGTTACACCAGAAATAACTTTTGCATTCAGTTCATTAAATTTGTCAGTACACTGGGGGAAATACAAATATACTGAAAAGTTAAAGAAAAAATTTAAAATAGAAATTTAACGCATTTGCGTTTCTACAAAACAAAATTTTGAGTTCATTTTTAACTCAAAACTCATTTTTTTTTTGTATAATTTGCTCTTATTATTTCTTTCAAAAACAAAAAATACGTTGCTATCTGAGATTGAATTAAAATAATTATGTTTAGTAGAATCATTGACCAGACAATTGAGGGCAAGCTTAGAAAAATTCGATTTTACATTTGATTTTTTGAAAATAAATAAAACTTATTTGCTATTTTAATATATAAAATATTTCAATAAAACTCAAACTTCATCTAATGGAGTTAAAGTTTAGTATTTGAGGGGTTCCAATGGTCTGATCACGAATATAACGTCGAAAACTCGAAGAAATTTAAAAAAACATCGAAAAAAGCGGTTTAGTTTTATTGTTTTTAACTTAAGAAATTAAAATCATTTTAGTTTTTAAAATATTTGTTTTCAATATCTAACCCTTTGCTCTAAATTTTTTTTTAATAAATGTTTTTAAGCTGTAAATGTTTTGCATAAAAGTATAATAAAAAGCATTGTTTTGAAAGCAAAAACTTTTGTGTTTAAGTTAAATGAAACTGTTTCATGCTCTATTTCAAACACAAATTCGTTTAATATGAACACAATTTCATTTATTTTTACACATATTTCTTTCAGTGTAGTAGATATTGTCGTCATCTATTGTGTGATACCAATATACCAAAACTTTAAATAAAAATTTAAAACAAATTTCAGATTTGAGGGATAAAATAAATAGCCACTTGTTTTTTTTTAAAAACAGGTCATTTTAGAAATTTTTGGTTTTATAAAGAATACTTTTTCACAAACTAATTTTACAGGAAACTTTTCCTAAAACTACAAAAAAAAATTAGATGTTCGAATACAACATTTGTATATTTTTTATCACAACTAGGTGAAATTAATCCTGTATGTTTTATATTTTATATAAAATTATACAAAAAAATGAAAATAATTGTTTTTTCACGAAATGTGTTATAGTTTTTTTTTTTAAATCTTTACCCCGTTATTCGTATGTATTCGTATGTGGATATGAGATATTAATTATTTTGAATAGTTTTAAAACTACAATATATAACCTAACACTTGTTAAATGTCGGATAATTGAAAACAAAAGTAACTTATTCTTCTGTCCATTATTACAAACATACACAATGTGTTCTTTCAGACAGCTCTTTTATTACTTAAAATTGAAAAAAATG
The DNA here is from genome assembly GCA_963920525.1 of Dichetophora obliterata. Taxonomy (NCBI): domain Eukaryota; kingdom Metazoa; phylum Arthropoda; class Insecta; order Diptera; family Sciomyzidae; genus Dichetophora; species Dichetophora obliterata. Next base: position 88,543,571 of record OY986438.1, on the reverse strand, counting down.
TTTACAATATTCATCTATCTATTTTTATTTCAATTAAAGAATGGCGCTTTGACGGTAAATAAGATATGTTTGTAGAGTAAATTAGTTTTGATTGCATTGTGCAGGTCATGATTTTCTCGTCTTTGAATGCATCAATTGCACAAATAGCAACACCATAGCAACAACATAGCAACAACGGAAACACTATTTTACAATTTTTAAGCTTTTTCAGAATTACAGTCTTCGATCAATGGATTCTGTTAGAAGAGACCAAAAATAACTACATATTTTTCAGTCTTTTATAAGTGCAAGTCTGAGTAGTTTTAAATGTAGGTCTTAAATTTACTTTAAATTCGGCTATTTACTAACATAAGAAGTAAGACAACTACTTAATATAAGCCTTAAACTTAGTCCTTGTATTCTCAGACCTACAGACACACAAATACCTTTTAATGTAGCCGTTGAAAATATTATATGAAGATGTCCTTTGGAAAATTTCACAATGAGTCTTTTTGGACAAGATTAGTGTAAGTTGTATATCTATGCAGAAAATAGTCAGTTTTTAATTACAGCAAGTAAAAAGTTTCTCACCTGCAGAAATGTTCACTACACTTTTATAGTTTTTGGTTAAAACTACGCGAAAACCGAGATGAAACACATATAGCCCAAATTCGGCTTAAAATTACGCAATGATTAAGACTTATATCTCAGCAAAGATGGGCGTTAAACTAATCAGAAATTGGTTGAATTTCTTTAATGTTATGTTAACAGATTTGGTTGAACATTGGTTGAATAACCATTATTACAATGCATTATTATTAAAATGATAACATAAAATTAAGGTATAGAAAATAAATTAATTAGAAGTAATTCTAGTTTTTAATGGCCGCCACTAATGACATTTGGGACAAAGCGTTGCCTTCTTCATTTTTCTTCACGAAATAATCGGGTTAATCAGTGTGTGTTACTGATTTTTAAATAAATACGGCTATTCACAGCTTGAATACGCTGGTCTGCTATTTGTACGGTTTGTTATTTGTACGCCAATTTACGAAAGCGTATTTTGCTTTGTTGTTGTTAAATACGATTTGTTAAATGTACGCTTAAGCTGTGAATAGCCTTAATGTGGTGCAAATATTAAATTATTCAACTTTTGGTTGCTAAACTTTATTATGCTGTTTTCAATTTTTAAATGATTCGTTTCGATTAATATTTTCACAATAATTTGCAACTTCAGCAAAACATCAATTGAAATTCTTTTATTCCTTTCTGCATTTGAATTTACAATGCCTGTTTTATGTTCGCAAATTTACACACTTTTGAAAAATCACATTTTTTTGTGTAAATCAAGCTCAAGCTTGCTGCACACAAAAAGGTTTAAATTAACTGTTGAAATTGTTATAGAATACTTTACGCCTTTTTGGTTCAAAATTTCATGACTTTTAAACATTGCATGTTTAAATTTAAACGCAATTCCAGCATTTTTTGTTTATTATTAACATTTGCTTGAGAGCATGTAAAGTAAAAGATTAATATGAAATAACATTTAAAATATATTCAAAACTGACTAACTAAATAGTGCATTAAGTTATAAAAGATAAAATATACACTTATAAGTAAATTACATAAAGATTTACATAGTAAACATTGAACTTCAGTGGTTTGTTAAAAAATTAAAATCATTAAGGGTATTCACGGGTTGTTGCGAATTGCAAGAGTGTGAAAATGCAAGATATTTTGCGCACTAACACGTAAACATCAATATAGCAACATAATTATGCAATAAAAATTATATGTCGAATCAACAGTAAATATATTGCCACCTCATTTCAAAATCACAAAAAGTTGTTAGAATCAACGTACAAACTTAAGATTTTTAAAGTTTTGCCCAGGTGAAAACTATGTTTGAGAACAACCAAAACGTGAATCAGCTGTTTAGCATCACTGCTTGTGCGTTCTAGCAATAGGTTTGGACAGTGCGTAATTCAAGAATAGTTGTAAAATTGCTTCTAATGTGTTTGTTGTTGGAGTGATGCGAAAGCTCGCAATCTTGCATTTTCGCATTGTCGCAACTGCGTTTTGCATCTACCCGTGAATACCCCTATTGTAATTGTTTTGCAAACAAATTTAACTTTCAAAATTTAGGTAAAAATTTGATTGCGTAAAGGCATTTTTTACACATATTATATGCAAAATTTACACTAATGTGAAATTTTACATGAAAAATTACCAACTTTATGGTAGTACTTTTCAAACGATATTTTAGAGTGTAGTAAACAGAACAGAAGTAATTATCAATGCATAGTTTTGGGGGGCTAAAGAGATAGAGAGACGTGCCCAGCATCGAATTTCATGTTTACGCATGCCTTCAAACAGGCCTGCCGAGAAGTAGATTTGAGCTTGCGACTAATTCCACGCTTGCTTCCAAATCTTACTTCTTTTTTGTATGAAACGGGACAAAAGTGTAGGCCTGCAGCGTTCGCTTCTACTTGCAGGCCTACAAGCAGGACTGCAGAACATGCTGTCCGCTCACTCACCCAATGATATTTGGTGAGAGGTGTGCAGGCGTGTTATAAGGCCTGGTCGCTGGAACTACAAGAAGGCCTGTCCCTCACATATAAAAACTGCTTTTATTATAACAATATTCTTACTGGACATTTTGAGCTCACAATACACGACTTTTTGTGGTGCTTTAATTTAATAGGCACTTTACATAAGTTTAAATAAATTAAATAAATATTTTTCAAAAATACAAGTGATAATAATATCTAGCGTTTTCTGCGCGAGCTTCTGAATTAATAATAATTTCGTTTCTATTGAAAAAATAAAGACACCTGCATTTCGACGCCTCAGAACATGCATAAAAAAATATTTGTTTGACTATTTTGCACATCTTAGCACCGCTTCGACATAGAAGTGCTGCGAGCATGCCTTCGATTATATTTAAGGAGGCACAACTAGTTAGGATTTTGACAATACTAGTCATTTCTAAAAGTAGAATATTTCAAAAGTATGCTCTAAAAATTTCAGAATAATCGAGTTATTATTTATGGAGACGAACAACTTTCAATAGGGGTTTTTATCTGCATGCATATCGTAGTCAAACTTTTAAACACGTTTTTCCCAAAACCATGCTTTCAAAGTCGGTGATCACTATAACTTTGGAACGGCTTCACCGATCAGTCTGAAATTTTTTCAATTATTCTATGCATAATACTCTTGCTGACTGAAAAACTTTGACGTAGAATTTGTCTTAAAGCACGGTTTGTATGGGATCATTTTCACAAATTTTTTCCAGTACATTTAAGGATTTAAGTTGACACTTTGGGTATACCTAAAGCCTTTAATATTCATAGTACAAGGACAAAATATTTGCCTAAATATCAATTAGAGTACGAATGAAACGAATATCTAATTTTGGCTTTTGTCACTTCTGTAATAAAGTCACAAAATATTAAAATCTAAGCAGAAAAAAATGCATACATATATTCGTATGAGAAAAGTTATACATACAAGCTGCTTCAGTTGCTGTTTATGCTGTTGCTATTTTTGTTGTTAGGCAGCCCGCAGAGTAAACGCCGAAGCAGTCAGGCAGGCAGACAGGCGCAGGAAAACTATGTGGACAAGCGAGATAAAAGTAAGCTTAGCTTTATTTCTATCTCGTTTCTTCGCAAGGCACTGCCTGCGCCTGTCTGCCTGCTTCGGCGTTTACTCTGCCGGCAGACTTATTGTTGTTGTTGTGTTTGTTTTTGTGGTTGTTCGTTTGGTTCGCAATCGCGTCGTTTGATTTTTCGCTGCTTTTGTTGTTATTAATAGGTCTGTTTCCGTACCAAATTCAAGTGATTGTAATCGAATAGAGAGTGACATTTTGCATGCTTTCTTCACTCTCGAGCTTCAAAAATTTGTAAAATAACGCTTTCCAGCAACTTCAAGTTACTTGAATCGAGTCTGAAAACAGACCTGGTGTGTATGTGTAGAGGCATCCCTGCCTAGCCTTCTCTCTATCCCCACCACCTAATTGGAGTCAGTCTAATTCTGAGTAAGTCATTAGAAAGTCGTGTTTGTCATCGTGCACACTAACTAAAGTCGTTTTTATAATTACAGTTGTCGTTACAGTCGGTTTCATCATAGGACACATCGTGTCATCGTTTACCAAAATTTAGTGCATTATTCTGTATCACGAACAAGCACACCAACGATGAGAAAGACGCGAGAGCAATAAAATTTTGTATGGAAGAAAGTATTGCTTCTCGTGTCTTTCTCATCGTTGGTGTGCTTCTTCGTGATACAGAATAATGCAGTTATACTTAATTATCTTAAATTGAATATTACTTTTTGAACTACGCATATTACTTTTGTAAACCATTTTACTATTCTTTAAATATATAACATTTACCTACATGTATGATGTACATACATAAATACACATCAGTTGTTTTCGTTTTGTCGTTTGTTATTGGTTTTATTTATTTTCAGTAAGATAAATGAAGACATGCGTGGATGAAAATATTTCGAAAAATGCTAAATTCGAGAAAATTGATTTCAAAGTTTCGCATTTGTACTGAAATCTATACTAAATCAAACTTAGTGAAGAAGATATTTCGAAAATAGCCATTAACATTGTTGTTTTAAGGATTAAAATTGTTTTGTATGTAAATTACATCTTTATCCATGCATAGAAAAGCAAAAATCCGAAATTCAACATATCACCTTCATCCACTCATGTCTTCAAATACAATAGAGAATGCAGATTCGTGTAGCTACAGAGCCAGTATGTAGCTACAAAAAATGCTTTAATACTACGCAGGTTTGCGCATGCATTGTTCTTTGAACACTATATTTGCTTTTGAAATAGAATAAATTCGAATTATTTATATTATGCATTGTCTGTATTTTTGCCATATAAAAAATATATTTTGTTTACTAAAATTTGAATTACTTTTAAAATATACATATATATGCTCTTTACAATAGAAAAAATATATAATTAATATTTTTTCGAAATATTTACTTCCATTTATTAAACATAACTTTGAATTACATTTAAATTTAACCAACGTAAAAATGAGCAAAACCACCAAATTCGTCCATAAAAATATCAAACGAGAAATAATTATACAAAACAAATTTGTTTTTAAATAATTTTTATATGAAATAGTTTTAAAAATATAAATGAAAAAAACCAGGGGCCGAATTACAGCATCCATGATTGAGCAAATTTACGAAGGGCACGACGAGATAAGTGCCTATCAATCTTGTACAATATTGCTCAATCGCGGATGCTGTAATTCGACCCCAGAATTCTATCGAAACCGTGTGTGCTTTTTTTTAAGATTATATATTTTTTTCCGAAGACATAGTGAAGTTTTGGTCAAATAAGCAACTTTGAATATCAACATACGCCTTTTTTCGAAAAAACAAAATTTTTTCAATTCCTTCTTTCATCAGGACCATTATTTCATTAACTAATGATCCCGTTTTTTTTATTTCGGATGATCCAGTGATGAGCAGCATTGACCACACTAATTTTTTTTAGTGTGACCAAGACCTTTTCTTGCACGTCCCAACTAGTTGTGCCCCTTTAAAAGACTACTGTTAACTTTTGAAAAAATGTTTTCTAAGCTTTTTTTTTTAATTTAAAGTAAATTTTTAACCTATTTTAAAAGTTACTCAGACGTAAACTTTAAAGGCGCTGATACACTTACAATTTTGTTAGCTTCTCTACCAGTATCCTTTGATCGAAATCTAATTATTAAAGTTGTTGGATTGTGTAATTAATGTTTACAAACTATGTGACTATTTACTTTGTTCCCACCGATAGCAATATGCTTCAAATGCTTGTCCTTGACAAAAAACAGGAAGAACACAACTAGGAAGCACAGCGTCATTGTAATCAAAAGGTCATATTGCATCAATTTTATGGATTATGCGATACTATTGAGTAAGCAATTCAGATCATATGCAAGTGGAAACGTGTAGCATGTCACGGCCCGATCGTATTAAGTTCTCACCAGTAGTCATAGCGTAGCCTCTAGCGTCTAGACCAAATACTAACATTGACTGACATTTTTTTCTGTTTGTTGTGTTGCTGATATGAACCACCTTGTTATAATTAGTTACAATGACTTTAACGGCTTACCTCTGCCTAAAGCCTTGTGAGATGACGACATAAACTGTTGGTATGCATCACTGTGTACTCAAACATACACATAGATATGTAGAGGAGACTTGGTGCCGTCGTAGACCTGCTGGTTAAGTGGCGGTAACGAATGCTGACGTGAGAAAATGCATGCTAAGCATAGCGCCGATCAGTAGAGAGAATTGATTGGCGTGGCAAATGCAGTTAGCAACAAGAGTAGCAGAAGATCACTATCTAAGTATGTGTCTATGAACTAGTCCTTACCTTTTACTAAAGCGGTATGTGCCGCAAACGTTTGACTCATTCATTGCATGACAAAATCACTGATTGTTTTTTTTTACTTTCGTTATCTTCACAGAACTATGAAGATAATTTGATTGGACAGACACAGCAATATGTTGCCGGTTCAGGCTGCAGCTAAAGAGCAATTCAAGAGAAACATATAAATGCTTCCTGTTTCTTGGCAAGAACAAAAAGGTTAGTTTAAGTAAGAAATTTAAGCCTTGCATTTGTCAACGTTTGCCAATGGCATCTGTACCATGCTCACGATGTCTTGGGCATCAACTGAAGCCGGACTACGTGAAATGTGCGTAGGTTGCAGATATATTTTGTGATAAAAGCGATTCTGGGAAATGGTTCTGGAAATGGGAAGCTGGTTCTCCGATTTTCTTATTCTTATATCATGTCGAAGTTATAATGTCTCGATGAGAAGAGCGTATCTACTTTGTGTTGCTATTGTAGAGTTCGTAGAAGTTTAGACCCACTGGTAAATGGACACATGACGTAACCAATGACTTCTTAAATACAATGTAGATGCGAGGTCTCCAAAGCCTTTTTGCTATTCCCATTTACCTACTTATTCGGACATGGCCGCTAAAACATTTATGGCATCTATCTTACACAGTAAGCGACGATGGGAGTAGATATGCTTCTTATGTAATTCTTACAATTCTGAATTACATTTGTTGGAACATGGCCGCTGAAACACTGCTGACATCTATCTTACACAGTAAGCGACGATGGGAGTAGGTATGCACAAGATAGGAGAGAACAAAAAAAATAAGCACAAAATTTGAGAGAACAAAAATAAATTGAACAAAAATTTTCTTTACGCCAAAAACACAACGAAAAAAAAGAGAACACACAGAAAAGAAGCAAACAAAAGACAAATGCCGCCACAAATTGTTTTCACAATAATTTTTACAATTCAGTGAACGGATTTAATACCTTTTATCGAGCATTTACGAATTAATATTTAACATTTTATTAATAATATAGTTATTTTATACATAAAACGTTGTTGTGGTTTAAACATAAACATTCATCCTTTTCACAAACACACTTTACTGCAAAACTTCCTGTTAGAAAACATGACTTTTCTACACAGACGAATAAAGTCAAACTGTTGTTTGAACAAGAAAAAGAAAATAATGTGAGCACGAACAAGATATTGTTTCTGCTTACAATTCTGCATTGCAATGTCAACACCAAAAAATTTTTACAAGCGGCAAATTTAATGAAAATCCTCTCTATGCCAAATACACAACGAAAACGAAGGAGAACACACAGAAAAGAAACAAATCAAAGCAAATGACGCCATAAATTATTTTCACAACATGCTTGTTGGTGATGACATTGCAATGCAGATCTGTAAGCGGAAACAAAATCTTGTTTGTGCTCACATTATTTTCTTATCATTGGCCGCATTCAGCGCAAACAACAGTTCGCAACTGTTGTGTAAAAATTCGCTGAATGGTACAAATTTGGTAGCGCTAACTAAAACTGATAAAGTAGCGAACGCCTTTTAATCGAGCGAACAAATTCTATGCTACATGAACACAACTGTTTGCTTAACTGTCAGATACTGTTACTGACGCTGTTATTATAAATTAATAAACGCAGAAAGAACGCAGCAAATTTAAGTGAGAAACCTTTGCAATTGAATTAAATTTACATAAAAATTAAACTGAATCTAACTTCTGACGTGTAGAGTAGCAGCACATTCAGAGAAAAACATCTTGAACTAAGGTAGCGCTACCATTACAGTTCACAACAGTTGTCTGCGCTGAATGCGGCCATCGTTCAAACAACAGTTTGACTTTATTCGGCTGTGTAGAAACATCGTGTTTTCTAACAGGAAGTTTTGCAGTGATGTGTGCTTGTGAAAATTATAAATCCTTATATTAAAACCAGAGCAAAGTTTTATGCATGAAATAACTAAATGTGATTAAATTAATTGAATTAATATTAATTCTGAAATGCTCTATTAAAGGTAATAATTTCGTTCATTAAATTATAAAAATAATTTTTAAAATAATTTTTGGCGTCATTTGCATTTGTTTGCTTTTTCTTGGTGTGTTCTCTTTCGTTTTCGTTGTGTTTTTGGCGTAGAGAGGATTTTCGTGAATTTTTTTTTGTTCTCTCGAATTCTGTGCGTCATTTTTTTGTTCTCTCTTATCTTGTGCATACCTACTCAGATCGTCACTTTCTGTGTAAGGTAGATGTAATCAGTGTTTTAGCTGCCATGCCCGAGCAAATGTAATTCAGAATTGTATACAGGCGTTGGAGGCCTCACAGCTATATTGTATTTAAGAAATAGTTAGTTGTCATGTGTACATTTACCACTGGGGATTTAATAAACGTAATAGTTTTTCGGAGGTTTGAGATTTAATAAAACCTTAGTTATGGGTAGCGGAGGCAAACTTATGTTTTTTATAAAAAAGTTATCGCAAACGAAAGGAACCCATATTTTCATTAACTCACTCGAAACAATTGTTTATCAAATCTTAAAACACGTTTTCTGAAAAATCATGATTTTACAAACTGTTCTCCACGATATCTCAAGAAATACTCTATGGATTGACTTGGATTTTTTATTATTTTAAAGTAGATAAAATTTATTGGATCTCAAACCTAAATTGGCCGATTTTTTTTTTTTGGGAACTTCAAAGAGCGAAAAATGTGAAAAAACGCTACTTAAAATTTAAATGTCCGGCATTTTTGGTACTTATAACTATTTATTGATATTATAGGTTCAAGCTCCAAAAAATATAATATAATTTATAATATCTTTTGATTTTTTCTTATATCAGATGACATGAACGTGCTGTGGGATGGAGACCGTTTGGGTACCTTTGTACCTTTTCACATTACACTTTTATGCAATAAAAAAAATATTTTCCTACACTTTAAAAAAATAAATTTTCCATTTCAGCCCTAGAAAGGACTATGACCGAGCTTCTATTGATCAATTGTGTTGTACGTGTTATTAAATGTTTGAACACACAAATGATCGAGAACTGGACCTACCAGTTTAATGCCGACTCCGAACGGCTTATGTTCTCAAGAAGCTTTACATGGCAGTTTTTACTCTCTGAGGTCTGCCATTGTCTGCAGAGAGGTGACGACCGAGCACAAAAATTAATTCAATTAAAAAACATTCTGTCTGAGCTGGAATTGAACCCGGGCTATCGCGGTTCTTTAGCTTATGGGCGACAAACTCTACCTACTAGGCTACGGCCGCCACCTGTGTGTTTCCTGCACTTTAAGAATTAATAAATAGCTGTAAAAACTCAAGGTATTCATTTACTTCTTTCTGTGAAAAAAAATCAAGAACATCACCGTGTTTTGGGACCTCTAGATGAGAACCTGCCCTTAAGACAAGTAAAAAAATCCATTTATTTGCAGAAGATCATATTAGGCAAATGAGTCAACTTCCTCACTTTCATAATCATATTTTATAAAACAAGGTTTAAAGTGAAAAGGCAACAGGTATTTGGCATGTATATGATGGCATGTGCTAAGCCTCATGGGGACGGTATGCTACAACTGCTGCTCATGAATCAATCAATAAAGAAACCAGAACACATTGAAAATACATGTACTAATTTTAACGTAAGAATGGGAGGGGGCAAGATCTTTTCTTACTTTTGCTGACGAGGGGGATGGAGGGGTTAATAATTGCAAAGAATCTGCTTACATAATATTTGAACGGCCCCTTATGAAGCACTTACGAAATGACATAAATCCCTTAATATAACTTTTTCAAACGTAAACTGAAATACTAATTTTGCTTTTAATTTTTGAATAAAAAATTAAAAATCTATATTTACTAGTTATTTTGTGCTCCAAAATATTTTGGGCAAATGTGGCTTTTTATTTTTACCTTAAAAAATAGAAATTAAAACTTACCAGGTTTTTTTTTGCTCAAAAAAATATCGGGCAGACTTTAATTTTTATCTTTGCTTTAAAAAATAAAAATAAAAAAATACCAGTTATTTTGTGACCAAAAAAAATATCGGGAAAACTTTACTTTTTATTTTTGATTTAACAAATAAAAATCAAAACTTACCAGTTATTTTGTGCTCAAAAAAATATCGGGCAAACTTTACTTTTTATATTTGCTTAAAAAAATAAAAATCAAAATTTACCAGCTATTTTGTAACCAAAAAAATATCGGGCAAACTTTACTTTTTATTTTTGCATTAAAAAATAAAAATCAAAACTTACCAGTTATTTTATGACCAAAAAAAATATCGGGCGAAATTTCATTTTTATTTTTGCCTTTAAAAAAATAAAAAGCAGAAATAATTATTACTTTTTGCTCAAAATTTTAAAAATAGAAATTTTGAAAATCAATATGAAATCAAGTTCTAAAATGTGAGATGATTCTTATAGTACCTTCAAAACTGCGGTGCGACGATTTTTTTCACAATGCTTTTTTGGTTTAAAAATCTAAAAATATTTATTATATACAGCCTCTGGTTAAAATGTTAACGCCGGTTACAAACGCGCGTTATCGACTTGCTTATTAGTTTCGGCTATTTTATGTTACCGAAAATCTTATCTTGGTTATATTTATTTATGCAAAACTCATTATATTTTTCTTTTTTATTGTTTATTTTTAATATATAGTTTTACTTTCTCAATCAAAATTATGGCTTTGGGAAAGCGATATAAGTCGAAGTCCTCCTTTGCAATTCTGGTGAATGAGTTTTCTTCATCGCGAAGTCTCCTCCTTATCCTTGGGTTTTCTCTACATAAATCAATAAAAAAAATGTTGAAGTCATAATAAAGTCATCATCATGTTCAATAAAGTCATTTTTGTAAATGTTTTCTACCATCTAATACCTTGTTTATACTGATTTTTCATAAAATCTTTGTTTAATAGACATTCAGCAACTCTCAACTGCTATTCAGCAACTACTTTCCATTATGCCGTGGTTATGCTAGCCAAATATGATTGCCGAACATTTGTTGTTGTTATTGTTTCACGTATAAAATGAAAAAATGAACTTTTTCTCATATTCATTTTCTCGCTCTCGGACCGAACATTTTGATTGCTGATTGAAACGCCAAACATGCCGAACTTTCCAGTGTTGGCTGTAGTCATTTTGTATAATAGCATCAAAAAAGTAGGTAAAAGTATTTAAAAGTGAAGTTGATTGTGTCTTCAAGTAACCCTTAACATAAACAGGTAGTTAGCATGTCAGATATATGGAAACCATTTTGTTTAAGATATTATAATAAAAATTCAGAGTAAGTAATATTAGTTCGTATATATTAATTCGTTTATTTTATTTTCAATTCCATAATATGTATAAGTACAAAAATGCAAATTAGGGTTGTGCTTTTTTGTGTTTTGACATACTATTACATATAATGCAACTGTGCCACCAATCATAGCATAACCACCAAATAAACATTTCAGCGAGGAGAATAAATTAATGAAAATGAATACCAAACATGTTTGGCTAGCATAACCACGGCATTAGGCGAACAAGAATCGCGTTTTTGTGCGCAGTGAAGTGAAAAAGTGAAATCGTTAAATGAAAACTATTGTGAAAAGCTTTTTTTCACTTCACTTTAACGCAAAACGGGAATTGACCCCCAGAAGTCTGTATTCACTTTATGTGAAGAGAGGCCATATACGTATAAAGAGGAATGAGCGTGATGCGAGTATTGTAGTCACAGATATAAGTGAACTCAATAACATTGTGTCAAGTGAACTGGAGGATGGAGATGCTGAGAGCTTTCGTGACTCTTAGGAGTTGCCAACTTTCGTTACATTTAGTTTTCTTTATTTTCCTAACTTTCTTAAGTCAATCTATTATTTATTCTAAAGTATTAATCTTAACTTCTCATCTCTTATACCATTTATTTTCACTGTCTACATTCTATTCTTTCTTTTTAATTCAGTCTTCTTTCTATCGTTTCAATTTAAATTTCATTGAAGTGAACTGTTAATTTGATAACTGTGTTGCGATTAAGAGTTTCATACATGTGTTTGGTATGTTTGGTGTTTGTATTTCTTATATTTTTGTTATGGGTGGCAATAATTATTATCGTGGTGGCGTTGATAATAAAGTACTTGTTGAAGTATTGTGTAAAAGGTACAATGGTCTGAAAGTTGTGCACTTCAATGCAAGAAGTAAAAAATTCTGTAAAGCTAGATACATGAAATATGTTTTTGGGGGCTCCTCTGTTGATGTCGTATGTGTCTCTGAATCCTGGCTTTGCACTGATGTGATGGATTCGGCTTACAGTATGAAAAATTTCACTCTTTTTAGAAATGATAGACCCCATAAAAAGGGCGGTGGTGTTGCTATTTACTGCCAAAGTTCTTTAAATCCTAAACTAATTAATAAGTCTATTGACAGTAGTATTGAATATTTGAATATATGTGTATCTGATAGTAATATAAAAGTCTTCATTTCTTGTGCGTATAATCCTCGTAAGAGTAATAGTTTGGAAGCATATTGTTCTGGAATATCTGGTATATCCATTGATTTTTATTATTTTGTTCTCTTATGTAATGATAATTACAGTAGTTTACTGTTTGACAATCTCTCGTCCGTTGGTCTGTCAGTTGTTAATGATACTATGCCCACACGTTATTCGTCCAATGATGGTCCTAGTCTTCTTGATTATTTTATTATGTCAGATCTCTCATCTGTCTTATTGTTCGACCATATATATTTCATATCTGATCATGACCTTATTTTCTGTACAATTAATATAGATTTGTCGCGTTCTCTAGAGTCAAACACGTTCTCCTAGTATGATTTTTAGTCAATTGATTATCCGTCTTTGTATCGTGATGTACTTTTAATTCCGTGGAACGAGGTTTGGTTCTGTCTGTCCGTAGAAGATAAACTGTGTACATTTACTAATAAAATTAATGATATTTTTGCTTAATATGTACCGTTAAAAACTGCCACTGTTAAAAATGCTTCCTACTTTTGGCTTACAAGCAACGTCCAGCATGCTATAAAAAAGCGAAACAAGTTGCGAAGTGTTTGGAAAAGAAACCCTTCAGCTGAGAAATAAGCACTATAGGTGTGCCAGAAATGCCTCAGTGTCGATTATCAAGGCAGTTGAAAATAAATTATTGTAATACCAAACTTAAAGCATCTCTTCCTCCTAAGGTTCTGCGGAGTAACCTTAAAAGCTAAGCATTGGTAATAGACAAACCTCTGACTGCCCTATTGATCCAGACATTCTTATTGATTTTTTTCTCCTCAACACCAACTCTCCGCAAAATATATCTCTCGAATCTGCTGAGTCTCCTACGCAACAATGCTTTCAGGTTTTAACAGTTACGGAAAATGATGTAGCAAAATCCGTAATTAAAGTGAAATCGAATGCCGTTGGTGAAGATGGTATTAATATATATTTTACTAAAATTATTTTAGCTCATGTTTTGAGCCCTCTTACCCACATAATAAATTATTGCTTTACTACATCTTTCTTTCCCAGCTCTTGGAAAACTGCTTTAATAACACCTGTGGCAAAAAAGACTACAGCTTCTGAACCAAGTGATTTCAGACCTATAAGTATCCTGTCATCCCTATCGAAGATATGTGAAGCTATTATGGCTGACCAAATGTCGTCATTTTTAGCAGTTATTAATCTTTTAACTCCTTTACAATTTGGGCTTCGGGCAGGTCACAGCTGCTCGACGGCTACCCTCAAAGTCTTGGATGACATTAGGTCCTTTTATGATGATGGTAGAGTAACTCTTCTTGGTCTGATTGATTTCTCTAAAGCATTCGACACCGTTAATCATGTACTTCTTTGTCACAAGCTAAAATACTCTTATAGATTTAGTGAGAATGCTGTAAAACTATTAAATAGCTACTTAACAGACAGGGTACAAAGAGTTAAAGTTAGTAGTAGGCTTTCGCTGCAGAAATTAGTTTGCAGTGATGTGCCCCAGGGATTCGTTCTTAGTCCACTTCTATTTTCATTGTTTATCAATGACATTTTCAATACCGTTCGATGACGTTCAGCTATACCTATCTGGTAAAACAAACCTTATGGAAGATTTTGTATATAAACTAAATGAAGATCTGAACAGTATTTACCGGTGGGCTAAGCAAAATTATCTTCAGTTAAATGCCCTAAAATCACATGTGTTGCCCATATCCAAAGAAAAAAATTCATCACGGGGATATTCCTGGTCTTTCAATTGATGTCAAGAAACTTAAACTTGTCAGTTGTGTTCGAAGTCTTGGCTTTAAAATCAAGTGTTCTCTCACGTGCACAGATCACATCAACGATGTTGTCCGAAAAATATATTTCATCCTGCGGAACTTTAGAGTGTCAGCTGATTATACACCAGCTGATACAAGACGCAAGCTTGTTGTTCAACTAATCCTTCCTGTGATCACATATGCTGAGATTGTCTACAGTAAACTAGATTCACGATCACAATATAAATTACAAGTTGCGTACAATCATGCTACGCGTTATGTATATGGGCTGCGTAATCATGAACACTTAGTTCAATTTAAAAATTTGATACTTGGTTGCGACATTATAAGTTACTTAAATGCCAGGGGGTCAATTCCCGTTTTGCGTTAAAGTGAAGTGAAAAGAAACTTTTCACAATAGTTTTCATTTAAAGATTTCACTTTTTCACTTCACTGCGCACAAAAACGCGATTCTTGTTTGCCTAATGAAAAGTAGCTGCTGAATAGCATTTGAGAGTTGCTGAATGTCTATTAAACAAAGCTTTTATGAACAATAAATGTAAACAACTTATTAGATGGTAGAAAATATTTTCAAAAATGACTTTATTGAACATGATGATGACGTTATTATGACTTCAACATTCTTTTTATTGATTTATGTAGAGAAAACTTAAAGATTTTTAGGAGGAGACTTCGCGATGAAGAAAACTCATTCAGCAGAATTTCGGAGGAGCACTTCGACTTATATCGCTTTCCCAAAGCTATAAACTTGATTAAGAAAGTAAAACTATATATTAAAAATAAGCAATAAAAAAGAAAAGTATAATGAATTTTGCATAAATAAATATAACCAAAATAAGTTTTTCGGTAGCATAAAATAGCCGAAACTAATATAGCAAGTCGATAACGCGAGTTTGCAACCGGCGTTAACTTTGTTTTCATTTCAGCTTAAAATAAACAGCTGTTGCAGTTTTAACACACAACGGGAATCGCGTTTTCCGTGTAAAGCTGAAAACGCTTTTCATACGACGATAACGCAGAACGGGAATTGACCCCCAGGAATTGCATCTTTTACACAAACTCATTCAAATCAGCACGTTTAGCTATTTATTTAAAAAATTACAATTTTGCCAATCGTTAAGAAAACAAATGCTTGTCATTTCATGCTTTAATTTTTTAAATTCTACAAGATAATTTTTTTATAAACGCCATCAGATTATGGAACGCATTACCGAATCGCATAAAATCTATTGTCAGAAAAGCAAATTTCAAACATGCCATTTTGAAACATATTTCTTCACTGGACATTTACGAGGTAAACAGTTTTTTTACTTTTTTACTGCCTTTTCTTATCGTTACCTTCTTTTCTATATTCTTTTTTTTTTTTTTTTCTTTCTCTCTTAACTTATACAAATTATTATAAATTGATTTAATTTTTTACTAATTTTTTCCAATATAATTTTTTTAATTTAATTTAAACTATATGTATAATATAAAGTTAATGTATTATTTTAATTTCACTAAATTCAAAATGTATCTGGTTTTTAGACTTTGTACTGTAAAAAACATAGTTCGTATTGTACTTATAAAATAAAGACCGAATGAATTCGAATTTGAAATCAATAATAAACATATAAGCATCGTTATTTAAAATCGCGTGCCTATCAACAGTAAGATACGTAAATTATAATTGTGATATCCATAAGAAAACAAAAGTAAAAAATTAATAAATAAACGTATTGTAAAATTGTATTAGTATTACATAAATTCAACAATAGTTTGAAAGGAAATTTTATTTATTTGATTAATAAAGCTTTTACTTCATCATTGTTCTATCTTTAAGTGAAACGAGATTATTCTTTATTCAACATTTATTATATTACTTAACGCTAACGATTATTGTTATTAATATATAATATATAACAAATGGTAGGTATATACATACGTAGATAATAACTGTAGGGAATTACAGTGCTACTAATAAATCGTCTGACATATCATGTAATATATTACAATCATCTAACTCAAGAATTTGCTTCTGTTTTTTAAATCTCAGTGCATTAATAAATAGTTAATGCATTGCATCCGTGCTCGTTGTAATTCAATTGCATTTTCAGGAGTATTTTATTATATATTTCATAAATGTTTGTTTCTAGCTTCTTCTGAAAGGAGGCCTACAGGCAACGCCGTAGATAGGTATTTCATGAGGGGGGTTTAATGAAGCAAAAAAAAATTTGTGGAAGTGAAGCTTTTTACACCTCGTTTTGTGATTTGCTGGAGTGGAATCTCAAAAACGAAATTTTTTTCCGTGAATTGTTGTTGTTGTT
Organism: Dichetophora obliterata; assembly: GCA_963920525.1. Taxonomy (NCBI): domain Eukaryota; kingdom Metazoa; phylum Arthropoda; class Insecta; order Diptera; family Sciomyzidae; genus Dichetophora; species Dichetophora obliterata. Next base: position 88,526,652 of record OY986438.1, on the reverse strand, counting down.
TTTTTACTTGCGTCTATTACAACAAGAAGATATGTTATTAAAAATATTTCTTCATAAAGCAAGGCAAGTGAGAATCGAACTCGGACTCTTTCGAACGACAGGTCTACACACTAGCCACTGATCCAAAACCCTTTGCTACATTAGGTGTGTTTTATTCATTCTGGTTAAACCAAAAAGGTTCTAAATAACACGCAGAACACTAACTCACTAACTCAATTCGAAACTTGCTCAGTAGCTGGTTCATTTCGTTGAACTATTTTTTTCGCTACGGCTGTATAGATGTCGCTATTTGTTTTAGTTTGTGGCAGCACTCTCAAGTAAGAGTTTGGTTTACAGCCCTGCTTAGTCACCCAGTGCTGGCAAAAGAAACATCTGTGCTGTTTAGTCATATCATCGTCGACAATACCCCCAGCGGTCAGATGCAGTAATTGTATTGTTTTGCAATAGCCGTTTGGTCATATCATTTCTCCACAATGCCTCAAACGGTCAGAGGCAAAACTTACAAAAGTTTAACTAATGCGATCTATTCGTTCACTGGTTAAACCAGAACGAATAAAATGCGTCTAATAATGTAACGTAATGTAATAGAATTTACTGGTGGGAATATCAACGTGTATTTTTTTAGTTAACTGTATGGCATTTAAAATTTTTTAACTTTAAAATTTTTTTAATTAAAAAAACCATTAAATTATCAAATTATTGAAACTGCGAATAAGCTTCTCTTCTCTCGTGTGTCCAACGACGCATCTGTTTTTTTTTTAGAAAAAGTTAATTAATTAATAACATTATTAATATTAATTTAATTAATAACATTAAAAATTTATCCAATCGCTCGGTTTTGAGCAGAATGACGAGTATTTATCTAAGTAATGCAATGAAGAAAGATATTTTAAAAAGACTAACATATGCATTTATACATAGTTGTAAATACTTATGTAGTTAGTTCTTTAATTCTTTTTGAACGCGAAGCCAATTTGTCGATGACAATTTCCTTGTTCACAGTAATATCCTTATGAATATTTAACAGCGCTAAACCAGTAAGTCTTTACGCTCCAGTAGCATTTCGAAGCCAATTTTTCAGAATCTTTAATGTGGAACGTTAAATAGGAACGTTCACTGGAAGCTGTACTACAGGGCAGAGTTACAATTATTTCCAGAATTTTTACAAACTTGCGAAAACATCCATTTCTGGCAACTACATTTGTCGTCACAAAACAATTTTAGTGTTTCAGGAGCTGTTTTGCAACTCTCATTCCCATTGTTTGTCCATTTTGTTTTCCAAAATTCAAGTTCGGTTCCCAATTTCTCTATATCTATCTTACTTGGATACATATCACTTATTGCAGTTTGAAAAGATTTAAAATTTAATTTATGTATTTTTGATGGAATTATGTTTTTAAAGATTGCAATTATTTTAAAATGCTTTGAAAATCGGAATTTCATTTTATTAACTGATCAACAAAAGGAATGAAAAGTTTAATTCCAAGATATAAACTGTCCTCGCCAGGAATCGATCGCGTACCTTTCCGGTTGTAAGTCGGCCGCTTAGCTCGCTAGGCTATCAAAGAAACTTCTAAACATTAGTTCACTGTTCAACCGGTTTATGTTTCAGCGATTCGTTTAACTTGTGTTCAACATTCGTTGAATATGCGTTCAACATTCGTTAAAATATTTATAGAAAAGAAAAACTACCTAGCGTTTGATTATCTGCCTGGAATCGAGGTGACTTATTACCTTCTTCAGGTGAGACTTTTGGTTTTTTAAATAGTATGTCCAACGTGCTTTGCTTTAAGCGCTTCATTGCTTAAAACTTTTAAAAAATCGATGAGGAACTTGATAGAAATACTGATTAATTCCACTTGATTTTTCGACAGAATAATTTGCAGCCAGCAAAATGGAATTTTACGTCACGTTAATAACTTAATGAACAATAAAGCTTTTCATTATCATTTGAATTTCACAGCCAGATTCAGAATTATTTTGTTCAATTTACATACATTTGTTCTACAAACTTAAGTATTTTAGTAATAAATATAGTGAAACATTTGTATTGTATTATATTTAACTTAATAACTGCAAATCAGACTAAGCATACAAAATTTTCTATTTATCTTCATATTATGACAAATTTAAATAATTTGAAATACTGTGTTTTTATTTAATATATAAAAAATTCTGGTTTGCTTAGAGGGGTTTTGAACCCCCTAAACCTCCTTATATACGGCGTTACCTACAGGTAGTATTGCTGCTTATATTATCTTTTTTGCATTATACTAGTCATTTTCTAAGAGTAGAATATTTCTACAAATTTCAAACGAATCGAATTATTATTTATCGAGACGAAAACCTTTTAATAGAGGTTTTTTATCTGCATGCATATCGTAGTCAAAACTTTAAACGCATTTTTCTCAAAACCATAATTGTATAATACCATAATTCTATATATAATTGTCCTCCTGATGAACAAAAGATTTTTTTTTTTAAAAAGAATATATTTTATTTGTTTTGTCAAAAACATGGTCAAATAAGCAACTTTGAATTTCAACATAAGCCATTTTTCGAAAAATCACAATTTTCAAATCCCTTCGTTCATCCGCATCATTGTTTCATTGACTAATGATCACTGTCTTTGTTTTTTATTTCAGATGATCCAGTGACAAGCAGCAGTGATCGCCGTGATAATTTTCTAGGGACACTATATAAACATAGAAACTTTAAGAAAATTCGTTATTTTGTTTACAAATACATAATCAAATAAGTCGTGCATATAATTAAGGACACTTGAGCTTTAAATATTTTGTATAATATATTGTTATTATTTTGTCAACATTTTGTAGCAAAACCATTGTAGTCAATTATTGCTTGGCATCTGTGAGGCATAGACTCCATCAAATTTTCACAAACACTGTTAAGAAGCGTTACCCAAACTTTTTTGTTTCATTGTACAGCTTATCAATGTTGCCTATCTTGAGTAAGCTCACTTCTATTTTACAACCTGCCATAAGTTCTCAATTGGATTAAGGTGGATTGATGATGACTGCAAGATGGCCAGTCCAAAACAATAGTCCTTTGACCTTGAGCGGCGGACATATTTTTTCCATCGGGTGACACTCTATTTATTTTAGTTTCGTCTGAAAACAATACTTTCTTCCATCTCCTTTTATTCCCCAATGACGATACTTTTTAGCGAACTCAATGCTCTTCTTACCGTTCCGTTCAGATAATAGAGGCTTCTTGCTTGAAATCCTTCCAAAAAGTTCAGCTTCACGCAAACGTCTCTTAATAGTGTCTATGGATGGTGCTGCTTCATTTTCGCCATAGACATCCACTCGTACTTCATTTGCATATTTACGCGGATTTTTTTTAGATTCTCGTACAATGAGAGTATCTTCTCGAGGAGTAGTAATTTTTCTTATTTGTTTGCGTTGCACCTTTTCTGAAGTAGAATTTTTTTTAAATACTGAAGAGCATTGCCTACCATGGTTTTAGAAACTTTTAAGGCAGCTGGGATTTTTAGACATGATCTTCCATCTTTGTGCATCTAAATAATGATTTTTCGGGTACTGACGTCACAAGATTTATTTTTCCCCACTGTAAACTACCAAAAATAACTCTAATAATGACTTGTAACTATAAATGTATATAAAATCACCTTTTTTATTTTAAAAGATTATTAAAAATTTTATTTTGTCACTGTCCCTAATTTGTTGCACGAGCTACTTTTAACAAAATTTCAAATGGCTTCACTGCTAAAGAATAACGGTTAAAACGTGATGCCTATGTGGTGTTTTTGAAAGTACCAGAATTGCATTTTCTAAAAAGTATTGCTACTACGAATTTTGTTGCGTTATAAAAATTGTATGCATTGCTGTACATATCAAAAACCACTGTCCCTTATTAGTTGCACGTAGCAGTATATCTTTCATGTAAAAAAAGGTGTTATTAATTATTTTAATGTGTCCAAAAAAAAAAAATCCTAAACAAGACCATTTCTGGTGCGTCCCGACTAATTGTACCCCCTTAAGTTCTCTACCCTAACCTCTGGGCTGTAACGCTATTTCGTGACAAATCGTCTAGTATTGAGTCTTAGCATTGCCAGGCTAACTTTTTCGGGTCCAAATCCAAATTAATATTTTAGCTGGACTAAAATTTCGTCCAAGATTTTAAACCGTTTAGTTTTATCAGGTTGCGAGTTTTTAAGTAACTTTGTTACTTGTGTATGTAGTACTTTAGTTTGTTTGATAGGGCGATTATTGGTTTGTTTAATCCGGCTGAACTCAATTAGAGATTTAATACATATATGTCTATAATTAATAATTTCCTTCATATATTTTAAACTATACTTTATGAGACTTATGTTCAGAAAATAGCTTAAGTCCATTTTCAAAAACAGAAACAAATATTCTAATATAGACATTTTAATGTCATCTTCTAATATTGAGGGAATTTGTAATTAATATATTTACAATAGCAAGATTTAAAAAAAAAATTAAAATATTTATTTTGAAAGCTACTTAAGTCCCATTTTGAAATCCTCATAAAATATTACCTTTTGTTTTACTATAGAAGTGCATTGTAAAGTACAGTAAAATGCATGCTACTTTTCATCCTTAAAATCGACTTGTTTGGTTATTTGAGTAGCGCAGTATAAAAAGCAATCAAAACTAAAAAAACATAATCTTGATAATAAATAAAATGGTGGATTCAGTGCAGTTTTTATGTTCTCCAGAAAATGGAACTATATTCATTCATAAATGTTGCTGGTATATTTGTTTTTTTGCAGTTTTGGCATCGAAACAAAATATATTCTTTATTGAGAAATCGACCTAAAAAAAAACCATGTGTTTAGCTGCTGGCAGCATATCCCTTTGGAAATGCCATATCTCAAACCTTTACAGGTACGGCCCACTGGAACAGGAGAATTGTAAGGCCCATGGTAATGCACGTTGGGTCAGTTCGCCCCTGTCCATGACATCGATGTGTTAAAAGGCAGTACAAGATAAGAGGCGAGGGCATGCCCCTAAATCTGGGGGTATATGAATTCTCATACCCAGTAGTAGGTCCAAGTTTCAACTTGGAACTACTGGGACCCATTTGACTAAGTAAAAATTAGATAAAGTTGTGAATAAAAATGTTATATCATTAATTTTGAAAGCGTCTTAAAACTTCTTCGCTTCTAAAAATCTTCGAAAAACTTAGTATATTAAATACTGTTAATCATGCTAATAAGATTGTTAAATTATAAATCATTCAAAGAATCTATTCAAAACCTTCTATTTTTATGAAATCACTAAACAATATATTAAATTTATCTAAACGCAAACCAATAAATATATCGATTCTTACATAAATAAACTTAGGCCACTTGTAAAATAAATGGCTCATAAGTATATTTGATTTTCAGAATTAAGTGGTTTCACGAAAAAGACGAAAATTAAATGGTTTCACAAAAAAAAAAAACAAATTCTTTTTAAATAAGAAGAAATACTATTAAATAATGATTTCTTTAAATTAAAGAATCCCACGATATGTTGTCATTAAGAATGAATTTTCCTGATTTTTTTTTTTTTTCTATAAATCTACGTTCATCGTCTGCCAATTTTTATACACATACAAACTCGAACGGTTAACCCTTAACAACTGCTCGGGTCAATACATGTCAAAAACTGATTAGCAGATGATTTAAGAAGCATTGCATTTATTGTATGAATTTTAAATAAACTGAATTTAAAAAATGGTTAACAAAGGTGTGAAAATAAATAACCGTAAACAAAGTTGAATTGTTTTGGAACATTACTAAGTACAAATGGTTTTTATCAAAATTAGGTTTTGGTTTGAAAAGGTTAACGTTAACACCGATGTTGCGTTGGCGTTTGTGCTTTCGTTGTAAATGCTGCATTTAGGTGTTAAGAAACGAATTCATTCAGAAGAAATTCATCACTTTTATTTATGGATATTATGAGCTTAATCTTCAAAGAATTTTTAGCATCCATAGAACAAAATATTTAGATCATCTCGTGCAAGACTGTCACAACTCTAAATTAAGATTTATAGAAATGATCATTAAGAAATATTCTTTCCGAGAAATACCATCACAAAATCAGAATATCTAACTTTTTAAATTTACATAGAACTGGATAATCAACCACACATTAATAAGATCTCCTCGTTCTTATTTTTCAATCATTCAATGATATTTAATAACAGCTTATAACAGCTTTTTGATAAGATCTTATCTACAGAACTTTTTAAATTTTTTTATGGAAAATTCTTATAATTTTAATTCTTTTATCTTATAAATAATTGCTTATTATTTTTTGGTTTGACTTGAATTTCTTATTATTTTGATAGAAAACAATTTAAATTGAGGAAAATTTACTTATCATAATATGGTTGTAAAATCGAGGAGAATATACATGTGGATCTGCCAGTAGCAAAACCATACTGACGAATTATTATGATCATTCTTATAAATCGGACTTATAGAAGATTTTTTAACAAAAAAGTAGAGAAAAACATTCGCTAATTGATTAATTAAATAATAAAGACAGTAGTTGGATCAAAACGGAACAGCATTGTGTAAGCCAGGGACCCAAAACTATCGTTATTTTTACATTTTTAAATGAAACTATCACATATAAAAAGTTATTGTTATATACATTTTAATATACTTAGTCCTGCCATATGTTCTGTGACAAATATAAAACGCTATAAAAAAAAACCAATATACATATTGTATTCAAAATTATTTCATTTATTAGAAGACAATATTGGTTATTAAAAAAATTTGTATTCACTAGAAATGGCCGCCTTTTGCTTTAACACAAGCTTTCAAACGATGTGGCCATTGGGCTATAGCCGCACGTACGATTTCCATGGAGATCGAGGACGCTGCTCTGGTTAATGCTATTTTAAGGCTTCCCAAATTTCTGTAGTCACGTAGTCAAGTAGTCACGTGATGCCTATAAAAGTGCCTCTACACTGTATGTTTCATACATATGGCACGTCAAAAATTGCAAATGGTTTTTAACTACAGATAGTGTGGAATACATGGAACTGTGGTTTTGAAATGTCGTTTGTATTTTCGTGTGTAAATTTTTGAATTAGAACCGTCTCTAATTTCGTATGGTTTTTTATCTGTATAAGTTCAAAATGCCAATTTGATAAATTTTTTTGTGGAAAAGTAAATTTTAAGATATATATTCAATAAATTAATTTATAATGAATGTATTTTTAGTTTGAATGGCCAATGGAGGACACTTTAGAGCTTTTCGGTTTACAACAATTTCAAAAGCTGTATTTTATTTTTAAATGACTTGTCAGATAGTGTGGAAGCAAAAGAAAAAAATTTGTGAGTGGCTGTCACGCACGGTAGTGGCTGCCAAGTGAAACTTTAACCAACAAAAGTAGAGATTTTTAGTGGTTAATTGATTTACTCTTTAATATAGTCTTACTTTAAAAGCCCCATTACATATAATGACTAGAGTAGATTAATTGCTTTATTCTGTAAAACGAAAATGCACACCAACGACAAGCAAGACACAAGAAGCAAAAAAATTTCGTATAGAAAAAAGTATTGCTTCTCGTGTCTTGCTTGTCGTTGGTTTATTGTTTCGTGATACAGAATAATGCAGTAAATCTGTTTTGATAAAATTTCCATCTTTATCCATCATACCATGCCCATTAACTTTTTTTTTTCTTGCAAAAACCTTTGTCCAAAAATTTTAAATAGAAAAACTTCCCTCAAACTTATCATAATAAAACCAAAATACACATCGTTTTTAATATAGTGCGTCCACTATTTTTTGAAAGGACTTGTCACACAGTATTGCAAAGTTTTTATGGCAGTTTTGACTTTTTTGCATGTTCACAAAAGAAGAATTCTTGCAACTCATTTGAAAAAATCTTTTTAAATTTAATCTATGGTTATTGGGATTTTTTGGAAAGTGTGTTGCTAATAGATTTTTCAATTTTTTCTTATTCACTAGTAAAAATTTTACTGGCAGAAATTTGTAGCTATTTTTTTTTCTCTTACTTTTTATGCTCTCGTGGTAATCTCTCGTTTCAAGTTTTTCGATGACGTGACTAGTAACTAGTAACTAGTAACTAGTAAGAATTTGTAACAATTTGTAACAATTTTGATTAATGTATTAATTTAAAAAAAAAGTAATGTCATATTTAATGGTGTAAAATTTTTCTTAAATTTGTATATCATAAAATATATAAATTGTATAATTTTCTTTTAAATAAACAAACAAGTTATAACGATTTTTCCTGTGGGAATAACAAAATGTTGAAAAATAACCAACTGCAAATTTATTTCAATTCAACTACGAGACTATGCATTTAAATTTAAAGCACTTAAGTTAGTGAATACATGTAGTTATTTCTTTATTTTAGTTCATAAATAAAAGGATCAGTTGCTTTGCCAGACAGTGGCGACATGTTGTAACTTCACTGTCAAAGCAAACATCCAAGCGAAGTTTTCGATCTGGCAGCAGTGAACACATAGCTCGCGACAAGCGACGAGCGCCAAATGTCACTTTTAATTTACATGTAATTCTTATGGAATACAAGAAAATAAGAATACTTGGAGACTTTTGCGACGACATTGTCGCGCGGCATCGAATGCCGTTGTCGCCAGCTTCAATTTAATTATAATTTGACACGCGACAAAAGGAAATTTCTTCCATTGTATACAATTGTCATTGTTTCGTGCTACAAATGTCACAAATTAAATTTATAGAACTACGTACATATATTAAAAAAGCACAAATCCACAAAAATAATTGATTGTAAATATCAAATGTTAAAAACATTTGCTGCTGAAGTATGTGTTGCTGTCGCGATTATTAAAATCAAGTCGCTCAACATATCTCTACAACGACAGAATGGAGACATGTGGTTCGTCGCTTGTTGTGCTGAATGTGCTCAGGACCTTATGTTGTAACATTTTCGTTCGACAGGAGATTTGGTTTGTTTCGAAGATATGCTAGAACCTTTAACAGCTACACGTCATGGCAAAATAACCAGTGGCGACATATTGTAACTTCACTGTCGAAGCGAACATCGAAGCGAAGTTTTCGATCTGGCAGTATGTTGTAATATTTTCGTTCGACAGGCGATTTGGTTTGTTTCGAAGTTATGTTCGAACGTTTAACAGCTGCACGCAAATTTTTTTCTGATACTTGGCATGCTAAATAACGTGACATAAATATTTTTAAAAATTGTTTTATTAATAAAAAACGTAATTTAAACCAAAAATTATAAATTGGTTATTTTCAACAAATAACATTGTGTGGAAAAAATAAAGTCAATTTAATTTGAATAAACATTTTTACGGTGCTCATATATACTTTTATTAAAGACACTTCTTTTATTATTCCACTAACTTAAAATCATTATTTAACTTTTCTATGGTAAATAAATAATATATAATAAATAAAACCATGCTTAAATGGATAAATATTTCCATTTATATTTACTTCGCTTCTCGATCACTGCCACGAAAATAAAGTGATATTTTATCGCAAATATCGCCTGTCGAAAATGTTACAACATACCGACTTTCGATAATTTCGACAGCTTCGAAACTTTCGAAGTTACAACATGTTGCCACAGATAAGGCACTGAAAATCCGCTCTAACAAATGCGTGGCTATAATGTCAAAATATATTTTGTCAATTCAAAGCAACCGTACATAGCGATACAAACAAATTGGTTACTGGACAATCTAGCTGGTAGTCAAATGAATATATTATTAAAAGTTAACAAATTATATTTTACGGGCTCAAGGTCCAATCTTTTGGTTGAAAAATAAACGTTTTGTTTAAATTTTTAAACTAAAAGTTAACTTTAATTTGCTTTGTTCAGAGCCAAAATACAATTAATTCTGTAAAAACACAGCTCATTTTATTAAATTTTTAATAATTTTGATAATTTTTTTATATTTTCACACAAAAAAAATCTGGGTATTTTCTTGATTTATACGGTTACAAAAAAATTATACATATATATATAATACTTTTTTTAAAGCCAATACTTTTATGATTTAACTAACAATGTTGAATAAATAATAAAACAATGCTTAAATGAATAAATATTTGCATTTATATTTAATTCGCTTCTCGATCACTGCCACTAAATCAAAGTGATATTTTGTCGCAAATATCGCCTGTCGATCGTGACTTTCGATAATTTCGACAACTTGAAAAATTTCGAAGTTACAACATGTTGTCACAGAATTTGCTAGCCGGAATTTGCTAAGTGTGACTGCAGCACTGTCTGATCAGCAGAGTGGCTAGCTCTATTTTTTTGCATAAACTTAGTCGTTACTGAAACCACAATCTTTTGATTCCAATTTTAAAAAGCTTTTTGAAATCACTTAGTAATTAGAAAGCTCACTTCACGTAACAGAGTATTCCTGATAACATATGAGTTTACAGAGACCAAGCATTTAGGCATATTCACCACGTTACAATGTTTCATCGGTTTTGCTACCCGTTTAATTCGCCGTATTGCTGTATAAGCGGCTAAAGAAGTTTCACTTCAAAAACTTGATTTTGAAAAACAAAGACTTAATTTTGACACAGAGATGAAATTCGGTATTTAATTTTTTTGACATATCATCTGTATAAAACATATAGTCTGGAGGCACCTTAACAGTGCACCCTAAACAAGTGCGCGTTGCGCTGCGTACCCAAACGCCACGCAATTTTATTTAACGCTTAACCTAAACAAGTGCGCTGCGGAAAGAACTGCTGCTCTCGAACTAGCTCAGTCTGATGGTTTAAAAATCTTGAAGAAACTTTTAGAATTTAGAATTGTGTAAAAATCTATTAATATAGCAAATACTTCCATTTGTAATTGAGATTAATTAATTAAAAGCAGCTAATTGCTCTTTGTTCTAATACTTTGGTTTTATGCAGCCAACTTCACATCCGAACGCACTGTCAAAATTGGAAATTCGATTCATGTTGCGGTAGTCCGGTACGTGTTTCGGTAGGCTTCATACAAAATGTATGTGCATGAGCCGATTTTGACAGTTAAACCACGCACGCGCACTTGTTTAGGGTGGACTGTAAGCTGGAGAATACATTTTTGACATGATTGTATAATATAAATAAAATTATACTAATTGCACTGTGACTCAAAACACACAATTTGGAAAAATAACAGGATTCTGTGATAAAGGCTTGTTATTTTTCTGATCGGAAATAAAAATCAGTCTTAGATCGTTAATTTTTTGATCAAAACTAAAAATCAATTGTTTATCGATATTTTTTCAATCAGAAATAGAAATCCATTTTCAAAATTTTTCAAACCAAATATAAGTAAATTGATTATCTTGTTTGCTAATTGATTATCAGACACACACATAATGAATATAATCTATATAATAAATTCTGACCTCACAGAATGCATAATTTTTTAGATTCTGGCCTGAATTTACAGAATGTTGACCTCTTTTGAGCTGTTGTTTTTAATTCCGATGTATTAACATGGAATTTTTAACAAATATTCATCGAGCTGTTCAGTTTTATTAAAACTAACCACTTAAATCAAAATTGTTTTGCATTAAATAACAAACATTTTTCAAAATCGTAACTTTTTGCTTTTCAAAGTATTAGTAGAGAGCAGAATGCAGAACCGCCGAATTGTAAGGGTCAAAACTTCAGCATTTGCAATCAGAGTTTTTTTAGAAAAAACACGATTTATTTTCAGGTCAACATTTTTTTTTAGAAAAGAACGGAAAAAATGCAGAACTCTCGAATGAGGGACAAAAATCTAAGGTAGGTACATGATAAATATAAAACGCCACACAAATTTTCATTAAGATCAGACACGCCCTTCACCCACCTCCCATACAAAATTAAAAATAAAAGTGCAATATCTCGATTTGTAGAAAGTGTAGAAACAAAATGAACTAATTTTTTATTGACTGGATACAAAAATGACCATTTAAAAATTTCATCAATATTTGCATGCCCTTCACACACCTCCCATACAAAATGAAGAATAGTAGTGCAAAATCTCGAGTTGTAAAAAGTGTTAGAAAAAAAGTGAACAATATTTTTATTAACGTCATTCACATAATTGTCATACAAAATTTTCATCAAGATCTGCCACATTCTTTGCTCACCTCACATATCTTGAGTTGTAAAAAGTATTAGAAAAGAAATTAACTATTTTTTATTATCATTTGTTCAGATTGGCCACATCCCGCGTCACACACAATATTCAATGAAGTTAATTAATTAAAAAATATTTTTATTTTATTTTTAATGTTTATCAGAAATTAAATCAATTTTGTCATCATTCATATCATGATCTTCATTTAAAATGAATTCAGTGATTTCATTATCATTATTCTGTTTATTTTTAACATTTTTCCAAGAGAAGTTATAAAAGGATCTGATGAAAGTAGTAACCCACGGAAAGCGTATGTAACATCCCTTACATTTTTGTTGTTACAAATACGCTTCAATTAATATATCGCTCTTACGCTATTAACATCACAAATACGCCTTTCATTGAATACCTTTGTGGTATTTCTAATTTTTTTTTTAAATTTCTTATGCATATGGGATTTATTGCGGTATTTCTTAATGCTTATGGGATTTTAGAATGGAATTTTTGTTGGTATTTTAAAACGAGTGGTATCTTCGTGGTAATTTTAAATGATCGTGGGATTTTTTTTTTGGTATTTTTTAATTGCGGTGGGAATTATTTTTTTTGTTTACCTTAACCATGAGAATTTTCGTGGTATTTAATTTATGTTATTGTGGGAAAAAGGTAATTTTCGTGGGAATTGTTCCGAATTTCGATTGGCAACCTTGCCCACGGGGATCTTAGTGGATGAAAATGAAATGCCTTAAATTGAGCCCTTTTTTGTTTTAAATATGGAATTTCACCTTGTCATGTATTTTTTGGTATGCAATTGGAGCTCATTTTCGTCAAAACATGCTTTAGAAAAGTGGTCATAAAATCCTTATTTGAAAGAAGTCTGAAACCAAATCTAGGGAATGTGTTAAAAAAGGAATATTTTAAGACAAAGTTAAAAACAAAAAATAAAAAAAGGTTTTTATTTCGTAACTGTGCTTGAAAATTTTAGAAGAACTTGTTATTTGTTCATGTAAATTTTCGCATTTTCGTCAATAAATCAATAAAAAGTCATAAAATTATTAGTGTTTTCAGACTGCGTTGAGAAAAAGTTCTTTTAAAACATACTTCAAATAAAAAATATCCTTTTTGTTTGATTGCGTTTAAAACTGTATGAAAAATTTGCTAGTTTTTCATATAAATTTGCGCTTTTTCGTGAAAAAATGCTTTAGAAAAGTGGAAATAAAATCTTTATTGTAATCTTTATTGCTTGTTTTAAGACATGCTTAAAACTAAAAAAAAAAATGCTTTTATTCTTTAATTGTCTAACGAAAGTTAAGTTTTTTTTGGATTTCTAAGACTTTTTTATGGTATACGAAATTTTTTCATTTATATTTTTAAAGTTGTGTTTTTTAGCCAGAACTTGTGATATGTATTCTTGCTAAAGTTTCGTATATGAATGTTACTAAGAGTTTTGGGATTTTTGAAAATATTACGTACAAAACTATAAAAACTGATATTTTGTAAAATTTTCAAGACAGTATATAAATACCATAGCTATCACAAAAGGAAAGATATCAAATAATCCTTTGAGATTCAAATAATTAAGACTATTAACTATAAATATGCATACCTATTTTTTAAATTTATGACTTTTTTTCCATACCTACTTTTGTACACCTCGTTGACCTTTGCGCCGTCTGGTAATTATCAGCCAAAAAAGCGTTTTAACAGGAGGGAGATCGTAGAAAAGAGAGATGAGCACCTTTAAAACACACACAACTCTTATAGCTTAAGGCTTGACCAAAAATATCATCGTCGTATCGTTTAAATATATCAAATCACATAGAAACAGTGAAACAGTGGGTTGGTCACAGCTGAATCACTCAAGATTCACCGAAACAGGCTGTCTAGTCTGTTGTGTATTTTAACCTTGTAAAATCATCAAAGGTCACAATTAATTATTTAAATCTAAAAATCAATCATTGATCGTTATTTCTCTCGGATAACATGGTTAAAGGGTTTAAAAATTGCGTATTATGCAACATTTTAAATATCATTCCACCTTGAAGGCTGGGCTCTCATTCTCATTCCGTGTGACCAGAATCATTTGATGATATCGTTCCAACGATTCTTTAACATCACGTAACCTTTAATTTTATGTATCGTATAAACGATGTCGTTTTGCTTGCATCATGTATGGCAAACAAATGGTATCGTCGAAACGATAGCTTGTCGCGATAGCTAATTTGGTACCGTTTGGCTATTTTTGTGGTTAGAAATAATAATAAAAATAATTTTGAAATGTTTTGGGCGCTTGTTTGTTCAAGTGGTCCATAGCAAATTGATGGAATGTCGTTCCTGCATTGTGCTTGCGACGGAATTGTTGGCCAGCTGCGGATGTTCATCAATAAAGTGTATCAATATTTTCATTTACTTAGGTGTCGCTGCCGAATAATATATTTTCAAAACATTATCATCAAAATGACTAAATAAATATTCTTACATTTTTACTTAAATTTTCACTTTTGAAGCAAGCAAATCCAAAAACAAATTAAACATAAAAGTAAATGCCACTTTTGGCACTGAATATATGTTTTACAGTGGCTTTCAAACTTTAGAAAACTGAACGATAGACGAGACGATAGCGATGGTCGTATATGAAGCAAACTAAAAACGATATCGTTCAAACGATAGTCGTTTTAAAAGTTACTTGATGGGAGCCCAAAGAGCGGATTCTGAAAAACGCTAAAGCGAAATCTCCACCGCTAAAGCTGAATTTATAGTTTTTAGCAATATTGCGATTCTGAAAAACTCCATCGCTTATTTTCTTGCTAAAAATTTAGAAACTGAACAAGCTTTTAACGAAGAATAAAATTAAAGCTGTCATTGCTAAATTTTTAGCGATTGATGCAATTCTAAACTTTTTTTAGCGATTTACACAAACTCTAATCTTATTTTAAGCTATAATTTTGGAGTCCAATATTTTGTTGCCGCTAAGTTTAAAATTAAAAGATTTTTCAAATAAAATCGTAATTTTTTATGTATATATTAAGAAAAATTAATGCTTTGTCTGTTTTGAATGTTTTCAAAGATAAATATACCAATTTAAAGCACTTTCCGAAAACTTGCTGTTTGTATTTATCAATTGTATTAATATTAGGGGCATTCACGATTCAGTGCAGTTGAGGACATGTGCAGTTGTGCAGTAAGGTTTTCGTAAACAAACGACTATTACTTTTTCCAAGCTGTCAAATATTTCAATGCAGACAAGTGCACAAATGTTCAAGTCCTAAAGTTTTAGGATACAATAGAAAAGCACTTGTGCAGATTTTTGACGCACGTGTGTTTTGATATTGTAAAGTGCACAAGTCCTCAACTGCACTGAATCGTGAATACTCCCATTGTTGTCCCATAACATGCTTTTAGAAAAAGGTTTCATCTCTTAAAACTTTATAAAAATCTATTAAATGAATTGGTGGTCTGGCCATAAGCTTTAATTGTTGTGACACACTCATATGTGATAATTCTATATCACGAAAAAGCACACCAACGATAAGAAAGACACTTGAAGCAATGCAATTCTGTATGGAAGAAAGTATTGCTTCACGTGTCTTTCTTATCTTTGGGGTGCTTCTTCGTTATACAGAATGAAGTAGTTAGTTTGCAATTTGGTCATTAATTGACTAGAAATTTTACACCTAACTTTTAATGTATAAAATTTACTCGGAGTGTGAAGTTTTGAAGAATTGGATGAAAACTACGCCTCCAATAAGCTACGACTGTTATGGCATTTAAAGTTGAACCAGTCCTTAATAGTTTTTACATGGTTTTATTCCATGAAAACACGAGAATATTTAATGAAAAGTAATAAAGTACTCGTGTGAATATACTTCAATAATTAATTACAAGTTAATTACAAGTAGATTGACTTAAGTTTATTTAAAATTTTTTCAAATGACTTAAAGTTTTTATTTTGCGCAGATGTCGCTGCAGTAAGTTAGGAAAAATAAGTAAAATTAATTTTATTAAGCTTCAGAAGAAACTTTAAAAAATTTTCGGAAACTTTTCACTCGGATGATGAATTTTTGACAGTCGAAAAAAGAATTTTTGACACCAGTGAAAGGAGTATGATTGTCGAAACACATGTAGCCCCGGGGCTAGAAGAAACTTTGACAACCGGCAAGAGAATTTTTGAGTGAAGCAAAAGGCTTGTCAGTGTTTTGCTGTGTCTTTTTTCTGGAAAAAGTAGATTTCTATATGTTTCCGTATAAAAAAAAAAATAACAAAAGGATTGTGCTTTGCTTTTAGTTTTTAGAAAATATTAATTTTTAATGCTGAAAATGCAAGGATTGAGGCGCAATTAAAAAGCATTGAGTCACTTCAGTCGTCTTTAATTTATTTTAGTGTCAACGAAAATTACTACAAATCATTTTCAAGATTTTTAAAAACTGGGCCAGTCTTAGGAGCTAAAGTGTTTAAAATAAATATTTATGTTCAACTTGGAAGTTCATTACTTCTGACACACGCAATGTATTAAGTTTTTCTTTACTGCATTCAACTTGCAAAACTAATGCATGAATATACTTTTTGAATATTTATAAATATGGCCGATACAAAGTTAATATGTGTTCAAGGATTTTTTATGGTTAGCTGATTGATCGACGGAGTATAAGTCAATATTTTCTTTCGTATTGCAATCGATTGAGCTTAAAATTTGACAGTAAGTATATTTCTGGTATTGCAACCTTTACGAATAGTGCGATTTTTATCCTCGCGCATGGTTAAGGTTTAGTATTTTTATGTCCGGTGTACAAGAAAACTTTAACACTGATACTTATTTTACTTCAGCATATTTTATAAGTGAAGTAAAATATAAACATATAATTTAAAAACATGTTTTCAATTTATTTCATCTCTAAGCTAATTTGGTAAAATACAGATACAATAAAAATAATCATGAATAAAAAGTGTTATTTTTTTACAAATTTTTAATGTTTACACAAGTTTTGTTTTATAAGTTATTTAACTTAAAATAGTTACATTCCTTACAGCTCATATCATTTTTAATAAAAAAATAAGTAGTAGAAAACGTGCCAGTCTTAGAAAAGCTCGTATTATAAAAAAGTATGATATGTAGGCAACTAAGGGTTCATTCGCTGCGAAGACGTCAACATTTCTGGATAACATTTTCATGCTTCATTTGGTACGGCAAAAAATGACAATTCAATTACAACAGATAGAAATTTTCTTCAAAACAACATTTTCTTTCCTGCAGAACCAATATTGAAAAGTTTCCAAATGGCACACAGCCATAACCAAATAAATTTTTTGACATAAAAATCGCTAAAAACGCTTCCTGTGGTGAGTAGTAGAAGCAATATTTTTAGCTAGGCGATTTAAAACTCAGAATCGCATTTTAGCGAAATCGCTAAGGAACTGAACGAATTTTTTTTTTATCATTTTAGCAATAGAGATTTAGCTTTAGCTAGGCAATTTTCAGAATCCGGCTTCAGGTCTTTCTAAACTGCAGAAGATAATCCAAGTATATGTTTAGATATGAAAATTAAATTTAACGGGAAGATAACTGTTATTCACTCTTTTGCTAATAACAGAAGAGTTGATATAAAAAAATTAACATATTTTCTGTAGTTTACGTCTAAAGTTCATCTAGATTTTACGATCTAGAAGTGTAAAACTATAGTGTAAAACTGTCGATGTAAGAAAATTAACTATCGACAGTGCTTCGAAATTTCTTTAACTAATCCGATAACAAAATTCAAATAAATAACAGCCTTAAAAACTTAAACAAAATTCGAAATTTGTGGTGCAGATGGATTATTACAATTTATGAAATTATATTTTTTATGCATCTCAGAGTTTTTATTAAAAGCTAACAAAGACTGACTTTAATAAGCGTGAATTTAAATCACATAAATTTAAATTTGACATGTTTTATAAGATACCTTAAAGTCTTTTATCTAATTTTAATACTTTAATACAATATACAATTTATACTTTTTGTATATTGTTTGAAACAAATTACTGAATTCGTAAATGATTTCATAAAATGACTGAAATAAATTGAAATAACTGATATAAGTTCAGCACCAATATTATCCAATATCCTGAAATTTACCTAAAACCAACTCTTCCACAAAACATTCATTGCAATAGTTAATGTATGTATTTAGCTAACTATAATAATGTGTATACAACTGGCAACTTCCGTTTAGAGGAATTGTTGAAAGGAAAAGAACTTAAAACAAAATCGTTAATACAAATACATTTTGGGCACAATATACTTAAAAGCGGTCTTCTAAGAAGATAACACTAAAACCAAATTTAACATCAAGCAATGTGTACGACCTAGTTTTATTGTAGAAGGTTCAACTGGCTGCTGTTGTTGTTGTTGTTCGCTTTCTTTGTTGACATTGCACTCTAATGTTTTGAATGGTGTTTCCGTAGATTTATGAACTCGAAAATGTGATGATGACATGAATAGCTAGTGGCTGTTGAATTTTGACGCAGAATTACATCAGCCAATTTGGTAAATGAGTCAACGCCATGCATTCTCTTATTCTCTCTATTTGTCTCTTCTGAAACGTACTACCAAAGGTACCATTAACAAAAAGGTGTGAAAAGCAGTGTTGCCAGAAAAAAGGAATTTCCCCCGTTTTGCGGGAATTTTCAACCAAAAAGGGAAAACGAGCACTCTTCAAAACTGGGAAAATATGGTTGACCGTGTTTTTGTGCAAAGAAAGTCATTTCGCCACAAAATCAACAAATCATGTTATGAATTTTTGTAAGTTTTTGAATTAAAATTTTAAAATTATCTGAGTCATTTTGAGCTGTAATGTAATTTTATAACTATTTGAATCAGCCTGTGTATTTAAGCCTGCTGTAAACTCAAACGTAATTTGCTTGGCAAACTATGGAAAATGGGTAAATAAAACGAAGAATTTTTAAAACATTTAATTTCTGGGACGAAAGTGGAGCATTTAGACTTTTTCATTTGTTAATTCTATCGTTTTGAAAAACAAAACGTATCCTTCATTAATTCTGTTGTGTTCCTATTTTCCGCATTTATTTAAAAAAATCTGAATTATATTATCTAAACTTTGAATATAGGTCACTAAAAATATTTATTTATTAAATATACTAACACGAAATGCACCCAATTTTTGGCATCATGTTTTAAATAAGAATGTTTGTAGATACAAGTGAAATGTTTCCAAAATTAAAAAATTGACATCGTTCTGTTTTCTCTTCCTTATTGCGGTGCATGCGTTGAGAGAGTTTTTTCTACCATAAATTTAAATAAAACTAATATATGGAATCAGTTAGACCGTAAATGATATTTTACATACCAAAATCGCATTAAAACCGCATATGATTAGAAATCGAAAGGAAGTGTTTGTAGTTACACTCAAGTAACATGTACAAGTAATAAATGTGATATTTTTTTTAAGGCATATTTTTAATTACATTACTAAGGTTTGTATTGTTATGGTTTCTATTTAAAATAAAACACTGAAGCAAG
The DNA here is from genome assembly GCA_963920525.1 of Dichetophora obliterata. Taxonomy (NCBI): domain Eukaryota; kingdom Metazoa; phylum Arthropoda; class Insecta; order Diptera; family Sciomyzidae; genus Dichetophora; species Dichetophora obliterata. The sequence continues at coordinate 88,507,007 of OY986438.1, read as the reverse complement.
AAATAAAATGTTGGTGATTTTTCTTAATGTACTTTAAAATAGGGGAAAAAACGAAAAAATGCTTACGGAAGAATGTGAAAAAGTTATTGAAATGTATAAACAAAACGGGAATGATCTATCCCAAAATCTAGCAACACTGGTGAGAAGGGAGGAAAACAGGAAAAATAACTAAAAAATATGTGGTGTCGAATCACTAGTGGAAAAAGAGAGGGGGAGATGAAGAGAGAAAGGTAGGTCAGGTATGTGATGTGATTTTTTGAGATTTCGTACTTTTTGTGGAATTTTTTACCTCACTAAAGGTGAGAGGGATTTCAGATTTTTTGATGAGATTTTTTACTGTGTCGATTGGCACTAAAAAAAACCGATTGGCACTACATTTTTGTAATTTTGTAAACCAGGGTCACGGTCGCGACATTCGTACGCATATAAAACAAAAAAAAAACGGAAACTAATGGAACTCTATGTATTCCATTGCATACTGCATTCCGCGTGAAGCGGACAAGTAAACAAAGTTGATGCTTCCAATTTTAAAAGTATTTGATCCAGATGCAAAATATTTGTACAGTATAAAGTCTGGTTAACGAACTACAGGTCTTTAGAAATTTGATTAACCGGCAGGTATGCACTTCTTTTAATTCCATTACCCAGTTTAAAAAGTAACAATAAAATAAATCAAGGAGTCGAATTTATACCTAAGTTAATAAGCTTTTCAAATGCATTTTTGGATTTTTAATAAAAAAAACTTTTTTTTTAAAAAAATTTATTTAAATTTTTTAATATTGCATTTCACAAAGTTGGACCTTTTTCATTTTTTTATTTTTTTCGAAAATAGTTTATAGTGTATAGATAATCCTTGCCAAGTTTCATTATGGGCGTTGAAGTCGTTTAGGAGCTAGACCAGTTACAGTTTTGAAGCGTAGTGGCCGGATCGAGATTACATAAACTTTCAGTTGAGTTTATTGCTTGCCTAATTTTTTTTAATAATGTGATTGTATTTTTATATACTTCAAATTACAGTTAAACAGTGTAATTACATTTCGATAACTTGTACGTTTATTTACAAATTTTAAAAATTTTATAATCACGAAACTATAACAAAATCACTCGTTACTTGTCTGACTAAGAAACGAGTATATATTATAAAAGGTTTCACTCGTCGCTCGTTAGTTTTTACTCGCTGATATTAGCCATCTATCGACAGAACAGGATATTTTGATGGGACATTTTTTCTACCCCTTCAAAAGTGCGAGTTTGTTTACATTTTGTTTTCTATATTTTAATCATTTGGATGCATGCACAAGGGAGCAAAGAGATCGGTATTTTTTAATGTGCTTACCTGTTTCTTCTTGTTTGAATATCTGAAGAAATATTGCAAATTTTATAAATGAAAATAAAATTGTACAGCTTCTTATTTGCATGTGCATGGTTGCTGAATTTATTTTGTTTCCAGCAGAACATTTTTGTTGTGATTTTTCTGTTGCTATATTTTGGTTGCTGCTGCAGAGAAGGATTTTTAGATATTTCATTAGCTGAATAGAAAGACAGAATTCTGATTCGACTAATGAAATAATTATTGGATAATAAAAAAAATGTAGCAATAAAAGAGAATAAATTTTATTGTCTTTTATAAATTTAAAGTAAAACAAAGAAATATTGCAGATTTTATGAAAAAAAATTATATTTTCTTGTATGTATAGTTGCCGAATTTAGTTTGTTTCTAGCTGGTCATTTTCCTTGCAGCAATATTTTGGTTGCTACTGTGGATACACAAGCATAATTTTTAGATACTTCATTAGCCGAATAGATAGACGAAATTCTGATGATTCGGCTAATGAAATAATTATTGCTTTGTCTATACAAATGTATATGTACGAATACATTTGTTACATTTACCAGAGTTGTAAAAGAACGCATTCAATTTGATTTTATTCACAGAAAAGTGAAGCAGTGAATAACGAAATAAGAATGCATTCAGTGAATGCAAAATTGATTTATAAATATAATTTTTAATTCACATTAATTTTTAAAAAAAATAATTAATTATTCATTTCAATCATTTTCGTTATTCAGGATAATGAATAATTTTTTATTCGTTTGAATGACATTCACAAAGGATTTCAGAATTTTCAATTATTCTTTCTTTATTCATTATTGATTTTTTATTCATTGTTCATTTTTTATTCATTACTCATTTTTATTCATTATTCATTTGTTATTTCATTACGAGCATACCAGTTTCTTGTAAAATTTACACTTGACTAAAGTAATTGGAATTTTTTTGAAAAAAAAAAAATTTATATAAACTCTATAAAGAATCGCTCACTAAATTTTTTTGCATTTCTTTTAAGTTCTAAACAAAAAATTTTTAAAGTGTAACAAATTTTCTATCCAACTGGTATAAATCGAACTAAATCTGACCATCTGAGATATTCCGATTTAAGAAACACAGACATTGACCAAATATTGTAATTTTTTATAATTTTGACCTAACGAAATTTTCCGAGAGAAGTCAAAATTTATTTTACGATAAAAAAATATAAAAATATTTGTGGCCGAATCGGAGACATAAAATTCTGAAAGGAGTGCAATTTGTAAACGAATGGACCCATATAAGTTTATTGATGTGTTTCCGCCAAACAAATATCCAATCAAGAAGATTTGACAAGAAGAGTGTCATGTTTTTCTGTTATAAAATTGCACAGTAAAACACATATATGTGCAAAAATTGCCTAAATGCAACAAGTTTTAAGGCCATAAGCTTTTTTTTTATACTTTTACGTGTAAAAATACACGGATAAATGTAAGACGCATAAAAGCATAAAACACATAATTGTCATCTCCTTTTTGGGATAAAAGTACTTTTTTAGTTTAACTTTGAGAAAAAATGCAACAAAGAAAAACGCCAAAAAGTAAAACAGCTGACTGTAAAAGCAAAATTTTGCAATTTTGCAACAATTATATGTAATTTATAAAGCTAATCTTTTGCTGAAATTTGAATAAAAATATAAAATGAAATCTTTACTTAATATTTAAGAAAATTGTACCATTTCAAATTAAAAATTTTCTATTAATAATAAAAAATAATTAAATTTCAAAACAAAGTATTAATTATTATTTATTTTATTTATTTATTTTATTTTTATTTTATATATTTAATTAAATGTAAGCGCTTGCAATAATAAACTTATAATTAAGCACCTATGGCGATAATATCAACAAAAAAAAGGTGAGATCTAAAACATAATTTTAAATAAAATTTAAAGTTAAAAACATATGGGAAAAAGTTAAAACATTAACATTTTTGTAAAATTGAACCTAAAGGTAATAACTGAGATTTATGACAAATATATTTTTATATTTTATGAGATTTATGACAATAAAGGCAAACAAAAAACTGAAAAACGGGGAAAATCAAAGGAATAATATTAAAAGGAGATTAAAGGAGAGAAAAAAGAAAACGAAAAAGAATAGCTTAAGTTAAAGTGAAGACAAATAATCTAATAGCTTAGATTTAAACAAGGTTGTAAAGAGAATGGAAGCGAGTTCCAAAGACGTATTGAATTAACAAAAAACTGCCGTTCTGATGCCAAGCAGGCGTATCTAGGTTGAACCAAGTTTTTACCGCGCTGAGATCTTAAAAATTTATTAATTTTTCATATAAATAAATAGGTTCCTTAGCAAAAATGATTTTATGCAAGAAGACTAACGCCTTCATGTTCAGGACATGGTCAAAAGTAAAACCGAATATTTGTTTTGCATACTGTGATATGCGGTCAGTTCGTTTAAGTCCAAAGACATAACGAGCGATGTTGTTATAAGCAACGTTCAGCTTAAGCGTACTTGCAGAGTCGAAGTATGCTAAAATTTCAGATAGTACGGTGGGAACGAGATACTTTTTGCCAGTAGCATTCTATTGTAAAAGGGCTGTAAATGTAAAGGCTGCGAAGCATACCGAAGATTTTTCCTACTGTGATATTGACATGATTTGTCCAATCCAAGGTACTGTTGAAAATAATGCCCAGATTTTTTGCCGATTTCACGACCTCAATTTATGATCCGTTTAGTATGACTTCAGGTAGGATTAAAGTGAAAGAAATTATGTTTCCTAGCTATAAGTAAACATTCTGACTTGTTTGGATTGAGGCATAAATCATTAGCAGAAGCCCAATCATGAATTTTTCGCAAATTTTCAGTCAAACTTGCACAGGAGTGAACATCAGACTTGCGACAGCTAGTATACAATAGCACATCATCAGTGTACATTTGTATGCCACAACGGTGCAGAACAGAGGGTAAGTCATTTATATAAACTGAGAATAAAAGCGGACCCATTATAGAACGCTGAGGTACTCCACGGTTCACACTTAAAAAACTTGAGGTCGCGCAGCCGATATTCACTGCTTGCTATGAGCAAGGTATGAACTCATTAGTCGAGTGGCAGTTGCGGAAAAATTAAACATGTAGGAAAATTTTGAACATAAAATTTGGTGATCAACCGTGTCAAAAGCTTTCGAGTGATCTAGGAGAATCAAAAAAGTAATTTCATTTCGATCAAGATTATTTCGTATTTAGTCGGAAAACTGATTGTCTATCAGTTAAAAGTTTGTTAAACAATAAATATTCGTTTGTCTGTTTGTACATAAGCGATTCAAAAACTTTCGATAAATAGGGCAAAATTGCTGTAGGGCGGTAATCATTTATTTATTTATTGCTTATTGTCTGACGACTGTGCTAACAAGACTGAAGTCTTATGGCAAACGCAGTAACATAAGGTTATGATTCATATGACAATTCAATTTTTCTATTTTTTTAAAAAGACGATATAAGTGACAACTTACATCAATATATTAAATTTAAAGTGAATTAAAGAAAAATGGAGATAAATAATTTAAACACAATGAAAATGTAAAGAGTATGGATGAGAAACAAAAATATTAAAATTCAATTATGTAGGAAAAACGGAAACTCGATAAAACTGAGTTACTAAAACTGAAGTTATATTAAGCCAATATTAATGCAATCAGTACAAATGCAATATATATGAATTGATATAAGAAATAAATATTCAAGGACATGAAAAAAAATTTATTAAGACATTTTTTAATTGCGTTGCACTTTTTATGTTCTGAATGTGATGGGGAAGCGTGTTCCAAAGACGAATTGAATGAACAAAAAATTGACGTTCAGATGTCAGACATGTATATCTTGGCTGAACAAGGTTATTGCCACGATTAGAGCGCAGGAAACTTAATCTTTTAAACAAATATTCAGGCTCTTGTGTTGTTATTATTTTATGCAACGTTATCAAAGCTCTTATATTTATAAGTCAATCGAAGGAAGCTTTAAAGATTTTCATTGCAAACTGCGAAACTCGATCGGAGCGCTTTAAGGTAAAGACATGTCGTGTAATGTTGTTATATACGCTGTTAAATGAGTTTACGGCGGCTTGTTGAATCGCAAGCTGCAAAAATTTTACATCCATATAGCAATGTAGGGACCAGTAGCTCGTTCCTGTAACAAAATTGGCAAGTTACCGATTTGTGTGACGTCACGCGTTATCGATCCCTAGTTACCGATTTCGCAACAACTTGTGTACGTTGAAATCGGTAAAAACTCGGTCCGTGATGAAAAAGAACACAAATCGAGAAGAAACGTTGCAAAATTGAGTCAAATAGCAAGCAGCTGTCTGTTTACATTTATTTTATTTTATGTGCGCTAAAATTTTATAATAAAAAGGTGATGGTCTTGTTATTAAAAGTTATTATTTGATTATTTATATGTGTTATAATGTGTTTGCGGAAACAATCAACTATTATGAATGTAAATAATTTGACAATAAGTGATGTGTAATATAAACTTAGCAAATATTTGCAACCGGGTTCTTTTGCATTGCTCTAACAAATATTTTGTTTCTTAAATTTCCTTCTTTTATGTAAATGGACATTCTTTTTAGATCGCATTACCTTGAAAGTTAAATCGTTTTAAAACAAAAACAGTATTATAATCAGAGTATTACAATAAAAAAAAAATGTAACTTAAGCGAAAGTACCCGTCTTAGAATATTAATTGCGAGTACTTGTTATATAATATATACACAACATTACTGTCATTTGTACAGATCGGTAGAATTCTCACTTGCCGCAGAGTGAGAGAGAAAAACATAAAGTTTTATCGATTCACTTTTCTTACACAAACACTTTTTTTAAAGATTCTATTGAAGTGAAATCGGAACATGTGACAACTTATCGATTTGCAAGAAACGAATAGAACAGAAATCCATTCAGATTATTACACAAACAGTGTAGGTGAGAACTACGTCAGAGTGACGTCAAATCGGTAACATGGATCGGTAACGGCAATCGTTACGAGTTACAAGAACGAGCTACAGATATGTTTTTGCTAGTAGAATTCTTATATTTAGAGGGGTGAAATGTTGCGTGGCCCAGAGGTTTCGCAACATGCCATAAGTTTTCCCAAGTAATCCGTTGATGTGATCTGACCAAGTTGGCGTACTATTAAATATAATGCCCAAGTTTTTTGCGGATTTAACTACCTCAATGTTAGTGCTATTTATAGCTATTTTGAGGGCATTTGCTACACTCAGAGAAAAATCGCAACGTAAAATTAAATAATGTCATGTTAATTTTATGTTGCTCCATTTTTAAGAAATCATCTTTAAATTCACATTGAAATCCTTTAAATCAAATATGAAAACATTTGATCTCCAATAAGAAGTGGAAAAACTTCAAAATAATGGTGATCCACTTTAGTTATTATTTTCTTTAAAGTGCATCCACTTCGAAATTAAGTTGAATAACATGGTTTATATTGAAGTTGTCAGTAGTGAAAACGAAGTAGAAATATATATTTTAAAGTGGAAGACACTTCAATTTGAAGTTGGATGCATATTTTTGTGTGTATGTGTTCAGCATAATTTCGTTGCAATAACAGTTAAGCAAACAGTTATGTTTTTCGCTCTATCTGTCTTTCTAAGAGCAACAATTATTTAATGCACGTTGTTTGACTTAATTGAAATAATTTCAATTTACTCAACAAAATTGTCGAATGTCGCTCAAGTTTGTGCGTGTAAATAGTGAAATTAAGTTCAAATAAGTGAAGATTAATAAAAATGGAAAATATTTAAAATAATAATGAATTTCGCCAAGTTCTTAACTTGGACACAATACTTGTCAACAGTGTGGATGAAGTTACTAATTTGGAAGAAGACGATGAGAAATTCGCTAGTCTGCTTAAAGATTTAGAGTTGGAAAGCCTTTTACCAAATGAATAATGGTAAAACTTATGTGAGAAATAAATTTTTATAACTATATTTTTAAATTCATAATCCTCTTATATACATGTAATACATTGAACATGTACAACATCATATAATTTTCAAAAAAATTTTACCACATTTATTCTAATATTTTAAAAAAAGAACATTTCTATAAGAACTAATTTTGTTTTATTTATTTGATTTTGTTTCACGGATTCTGTAACCCTTCAATATCAAAAATGTTAAGTATTTAATTTAAAGTGAAAATCACTTTGATTTATTAATGCAAGGACGTACAATCAAAGTAGAAAATACCATACTTCAAAGTTATAACGCATTTAAAATAAGTACGTTAGTATTCCAATTGAATAGGCTTCCTCTTAAAGTTAAAGTCGGATACTTATCATTTTAAGGTGCACAACACTTTAGTTTAAAGTGGAAACAACATAAAACTGAGTACATGTGTTTCCACTTTGAATTTAATATTTTCGTGTTTGGTGCCAAATCATTCCGAAAAATATTTAAATTGAAGTGGTTACCTTTGATTTTACATTGTTTTTTAGCTCAGTGTAGTATAGGTTTTCTTGATTAGAGTATAGGTTAAGTGCATATACGCCATAAATGCCCAAGGTAGCAGTATTGGTGAGAGTGACGAAATAACACTGGAAGAAAACAATTTGCTATTCATTTTATTTAGTCGTTAACGAGATTGCGACGAAAGCACATGTGTGGCGCGTGTTGTCATTTTTTTCTGTTTCTTTGTTTAACAAAAGGGAAATGTAAAATTAATGAATGTACATATTTAAGTAATACTCTTGATGAATGTATTTATTTTAGTAATACTCTTGATGAATGTATTGATAGATATATATATATATCTATAATACACACATATATAATTTATATATGCGGACATCAGGATAGTATGATATATTTCGAAATAAAAAGATTCTTCGAAGTGTTTATAAATTTTCCCTCAATTAATCATTGTTCAATTTGCAATTAAAAAGTAATGGAATCTTCTATGTTGATACTCTTATTGCAGTTACGCAATAAAAGTATATTTCTCAAACTAGAAGAATTCAGCTTATGGCGTTTTTTTTTTTGAGCAAATATAATTCAAATCTGGAAATATTTGTTCGCAAAGATACGTTGAGGGAAATAAAGGTAAACACTTCAATGAAATCATCTTTATTTCAGGATATATTTTACCATTCAGATTTTTCCAAAATTATCCGGGAAATCTAATTCACTTCGAAGTATAATAAGTTCTGTTTAGATTGGAAATTCGTACTTTAATATATCGCATTTAAAAGGATTTTGAAAAATATCCAGTAAATGCTGAATATTTTCAAAATCCTTAAACCTGTCATTTAAGTTATTAAAAAGCGTTTCTAATATTTCCAAAAGTTCAAACTTTTTCAAGATTTTCTCCTTGTCGTAAATAACAGAAGTTTTCGGAAAGTCCGAAAAGTCTTCAAAATCAATTTGAGCTGCAAGTAAAAATAGCTGAGTTTTAAAATCTGAAAGTGTTTTAAACATATCAGAAATATTAATATCTTTTCCCTGCAGCTTCAAATTCAACTCATTCAAAATGTTACAAATGTCTGTTAAAAACGCCATGTCTAAAATAAATTGATAATCTTTTAAATATTCTTTTTCGGTTATTTCGATATTTTCAGCTTCTAAAAATTCAAATACTTCATTTCTAAGCTGAAACAATATATTAATACTGTTAACTCGGCTTAACCAACGTACCTCAGTAAACATTAATAGATCGTGGTGAGAAGCATTTGAATTTTTTAGAAATGTCACAAATTTTCTATGAGTCAGTGAGTTATGGCCACCCCTTATCCTATTAATTATCCGCTCAGTAGCCTTCATGACCGGATGCTTGGATATAAATTTAGAAGCAAGAGCAGCCTGGTGTATTATACAATGCAAGGTATAAACCTCAATTTCATTTTTTTTCATCTGGCCTACAAATCCATCACATTTGCCTGTCATAGTGTTCGCACCATCCGTACAAACTCCGTCTAATTTGTTAGAATCAACAACGGAAAGAAGTTTTTCGTTGACGACATCGAGCAATAATTTGCTGGTTACATTGCCATAAAATGTTTCAACAGAATATATTGACTCGAAAACATTGTAATCTAAATCAACGCATCGAATGCAGATTACAAGTTGACAAAGGTCATTAATATCGGTGCTCTCATCAATACAGAATGAAAAAAATTCGCAATTTTTTAATTTTTCCCTTAATGCCGATTCCACAATAGCACCCAAATAAAGAGAACGCCGGGTTATACTATTGCGGGACAAAGGTAATTTTCCAAGAAAATTAGTTTTATAATGAAATTTTGCAAAAACTTTACTCAATATATTTTTGACAAATGGCCCATCTGAAAATGGCCTTCCCTATTTTACAATATCTAAACTTATTAAGTTAGAGAAACCCATTTTTAAACTCTCCTCCACCATATCTTCATCATTTTCTTTAGATTTACCCATTCCTTCAACTTTTCAATAAAAATTTTCTTATAAATTTTAAATTGTTTTTCTTTTTCTTCCCCCTGCAAATAATTCATGTCTTTGTGAATATCTTCAAAATGTTTTTTAAATTATATTTCTTAGTTTTTTTAAATGTCTTATGACAAATAAGCCATTGCATGTCATCAAAAGCATTTTGTCTCTCCCACTCAACATGCTGATTTCCTATTGGTTGATTGACGATCAAACAAAAGAGCGTAAGTATACGTGTGAGTTTAATTTGCAGATATCAGCCACTACTGGGCATCTATGATCTACGCACTGTGGAATATCTTTCAGCGGGCAGCTTATGTACAGCTGGACGTCGTCAGCGCACAAATGAACCTTGCTATTTTGTAAGACTTGCGACAGATCATTTACGTAGGAAGAAAAAAGTAGTGGGCCTAGGATAGAACCCTGTGGAACGCCTCTGGTGACTGGTAAGAAATTTAAATAAGCATTGTTTATATTTACGGCTTGCGATCTGTCTGTAAGGTATGACGCCACGAGTTTTATAGCGGTTGTTGAAAAACTAAATAATTTTTCCAGTTTCGTGCATAGCACACGGTGGTCAACTGTGTCAAAAGCTTTGGAATGATCTAAAAGAACTAAGAAAGTTACGTTATTAGAGTCAACGCTTGGTTTAATCTCCTCAATTACATCGAGTAAAGCTGTAACACAGCCACGCTTTGCTCAAAATCCTGACTGGCAATCAGACAACAATGAATTTTCTTGTATAAAAAAATTTAATTTGCTTATTTACTATATTTTCAAAGACTTTCCGAGAGATAGGACAGAATTGCAATTGGACGGAAATCATTGCACGATTTGGAAATGGGAACAATTTTTGCTTTTTTCCAACTGGTAGGAAACTCAGATGTGGTTATTATTGAGTTGAAAATGTGCGTGAAGAATGGCAACAGCTTTGGGAGAAGCTGTTTTATGAAAATTGGGTGCAATTCATCCATTCCCATCGCGTTCGATTTCACAGCTAAGAAACTCTGCAGAACTTGTGTTTGGTCAACGCAAGAAAAACTAAAACTGGAAAGTGAATCGATTGGACTTATGTCGCTATAAAAATCTGGATTTGGAGTAGGCATAGGTATTTCGGAAAATTTTTTGTTGAGCTCATTAACATCAGCATTTTCATTAGCACGTACGACATTTTTATCTACGCCAATTTTGCACACCAGATTCCACTTCTGCTTGCTATCCATTGCATAAGAGAATTTAAATTCAAAGTGTGCCAGCTGAGCAGTTGATACCTCTCACACGACGTCCCTTCTCAAACGTTTAAAGAACTCATACAATTCAGGTGTTTTGAATCGTTTCCACCTATTAAAAGCCGCGTTGCGCTTTCTGATTAGAGTTTTTATATGATTTGAAAACCAAGGTGGCTGACTGTGTTTAAAAGTTTTCATTTTTATGGGGACATATTTGTTAAACAATCGTTTCCAGTTTTAGGATTGGGAATTATTTTGGCTTATTTCCAAATAGCGAGGAGTTCTGATTTAGTTATTATTGTGTTAGAAATGTGTTTAATAAATGGTAGAAGTACGGGTAGAAGTGCTTTGAAAAACTTTGTATGAATTCCATCGAAACCGACAGCTTTCGACTTTATTTCTAAGCAACTTCGCACTATCTCGGCATTTTCAACACGTTGGAAGCTAAAAGAGGAGTTTGAGCTATTTGTTCTTTGAAGGTAATGGTTGAAGTTACCATTTGGCATCGGCATGAGAATATCAATAAATTTATTATTTAGATCCTCAACATTTAGGATGGTATCAATTGGCGTAGAAGTTCCACCAACTCCGATTTGCCGAATTATGCTCCACTTCTTTTTGCAGTCTATTGCCGAACTAAATTTAGTTTCATAGTATGTAAACTTGGCAACCTTCACTGCCTTGGCTACATCTTTTCTATATGTTCGGAAAATAGTATGCTACATAACGTTTCTTGATTAGACTTTTAATCGAATTTGAAAACCAGGGCCTATCATTATGTTTGAGTACTTTAGTCTTAAGTGGGACTTTCAAAGAAAAATTTCCAATTTAGTATGCTTTTTTCTCAGTGCATGCGGTGCGGCTGATAAATTGAAAGAATTACGGAAAGCATTATGTAACACAACAAAACGAAGTATTTAAAAAAAAGAGAGTTCGAGAATTTTATTTAAAAAACTGATTTTTTTTTTTATATACCAACGTTATTAACAAGTTTCAAATCAAACTATAAAATTATAATTATTTGATAGTGCTTTATGAAAAGAATTGGTAAGAAGATACAAATTTTTAATAAAACAGTTATTAAAACATAGATAAATGTCTGAAGCCTTTGTTGCTAATGCTGCTGACTTTGTATTATAATTATTTATAATTATAATTAATTTTTGAAATAAATAAATAAAATGTAACAAAGAAATGTTTACTTTAAATTAAAAATCTCAGTTTCTTCAAACAAATGTTAGTATTTTTGTTTCAAAAAGTAATTTCCTACTAAAGAAATTTCAGATTTTAAAAAAAAACTTGTGTGTTTTTATTTTAAAGTCAAACTTTTTCTGAGTGTGTTATTTTTTAACTTATATTTATTTTTTGCATTTAAAATAAAAAGAAAGTATGCATATCAATAAACTACATTTTTAAAGCTTATAAAAGTATCAACTCTCTATTTTCTTGTAATTACAAATGTCGAAAATGTGTACTTAGCCTTGTTTATATAATTGCAATATATGTGCACTTATCCGTAGTTTGCATAATTGCAACATGTGTGCACTTATCCGTTGTGAGGATAAATGATAAGATTGTATAAATACACAAAAACTCTATAAAAAAAACTATGTGCATTTGTCCGCACTTTACTGTAATTAAAAAATAATAAGTGTATTCACAATTGCGTTGTTTTCAGTGTGGTTAAAAACCCCATGGTATTAATACCATACTTTACCAAGCGGTTTTTATATTTAATGTTGTTTTTTATGATAGATCTAAAAACCAAAAGTGTGCTTATTTTATGTAGCAAAATGATATGTTTAACGAACGGGGTTTTTAAAGTTCCATAAACAGCTGAATGGTTCCCAGTTATTTTCTAATTGCAAAAATGGAAGAAGCTCAAAATGCAAGTTAAACTTTTTAAGCCATATTTAAATAAAATCTATCAAATTGGAAAGTTAATTTATTTGCATAGCAACCAAAAGCGAAAGCGGGAGGTTCCCAACCACAAACTTTATTTAAAAAGTGCTCATAATTGTGGTTTTCAACTATGGTAAAAAACGATGCCGCATAATTGTGAATACTCTTAATGCATTTGATTTGAATTCTCATTTACCTACATGAATTTCTCAATTATATTTCACAATTGAAACTTAATGCAAAAGCTGTCAAATTAAATTTGCTACCAGAGCTGTAAAATTGCGTACCTACTTTAAAACTAATTTTCCACACAAAAGTGTCGAAATTGTGTTGCGAGCAAGTTGCTTGATGTGATGATTCCAGATAATACACAGGTTAGCAACTTGTGTTGGAGTTGCGTTGACCGAGTGTGGAAAAGGCCATATAGTTATTTTTAAAACTTATGTTTTAAATGTTAAAAGAAAATGTTTCACGCATAAACAAACTGGCAATTAAATTTTTTCATGTCTTAATGGAACATATCTGGCAAGCTGGAGGAAAATTGAACTGCCTTTCCCCCGATTTTAGCATTAGGGGGCTATTTCCCCCTCTTACCCCGCTTGCGGCGCCACTTCTAAGCACCTTGAAATGCGCTCATTTGCTTATCATGCTTTACCAACTAAACTGATTGAGCGTTAACTTAATGAATGTCTCAAATTACGTATACGACATATACAACGTATGTATGTATTAATGAATAAAAAAAAATATACAATGAAGTAAACAAGTAAATGAGTTTGGGGGCTCGTCTGATTCTGTTTTTGCTGATTTGCCGCCTTTTTATATTCGGTCCGTTTTAACTTAGACGCAATACATACAGGCTGTATTTCTTTATTCATTACATACGTTCGGAATAACTTTTGTTTGTTTCTTTATTCCGTTTTGATTATCCGGAATATTCTTTTTGTATTTCTTTATTCTTGCGGAATATTCCAAACGCGTTATTTTTATACTATCAGCGTGTTTATATGAGGTTATATTCGATTGTTTGAAGTAAAATGTCGCTAAATGAAAATGGTACATTTTTTAGTTTAAATGTTTTAAATTGCTTTGTTGCATTTATATTCTTTAAATTTTATCTGGTGTATTTATTGTCTCAATTTAATTACGAAAAATATGTTTCAAGTCTTAACAAAAAAAAATTTTCTTTCTTTTCCAATACTGTTTCTTTATTCATTCTGTTCTGATAAACAACAATCTATTCTATTCGTTCTCTTCTTTATCCGGAATTAATAAAGAAATACATCCACAGTGTTGCAAATCAGAAGAAAATAAGTGGGTAATTTTAAGAATGTTATTACGTTCTTTATTAAAATGTATGTTTTTAATATATAGGTACATAAATAGATTACATAAAAGAAGAGTTGATGTAGCGATCAACGAAACAGTCTGCCTAGTCTGCTTGGTGATTTGTTCTGCAAAAAACTTTTTGTTGCAACCTGTTGCTTCATGAACTTATTTGGCATTAAGCTCAAATATAATTCTAAGGGCCACTTTCTCAATGTACGGTTAGTCAGCTCTTAACGAGGAATTAGCTAACCATGCGATGGCTAAAACAATTATTTTGATTTCACCAAGTGCTGGTTTAGCAACTGTCGGTTAGATCCCTAATTGGGAATTTTTCAATTGTGAATACGTAAAAACATCATATCAGCTGTCTTGTGTTTACATATTTTTTGATTTTGTGCTGCAAAAATATAAAAAATGGCAAAACGCAACAGACTACCTAATTTTACATCATACAAGAAAACATTTTTCATTGGCAGAAGAGCACGCCCACATCACCGAAAATTAAAAAAGATGCTGTTGCCCGGGAGAAAAAAGAAAGTGTGGGAGAAGATTGCCCTGGAGTTCGAGGTTCAGTATGGCGCCGGTTCGGTAATTGCGTATGTCCTTTCGCTATTTTTGTGTAAACTTTAATTATAAAGATACGAAATTATTGAAGTTCTGTCTATTTTTGTGTAAAATAAACAAAAAATTGATTACTCTACTCAGCTGTTCTTCCGATTAGTAGCGCTAACCGGAACCACAACTTGTCGTGAACTTAATCAGCACTTAACTGACAGTTAAGCCTTAACCGAACATTGAGAAAGAGCTTTTTTGTTAACCGCTAGTTAAAGTTCTGGTTAGTGCTAAACCGAACATTGAGAAAGCGGCCCTAAGAAATTATATTTTCTTATTCTGAAACAGTCTGCCTAGTCTGCTTAAGTGGTTTGTTCTGCAAAAAAACTTGTTGTTGCAACCTGTTGCTTCATGAACTTATTTGGCATTAAGCTCAAACATAATTCTAAGAAATTATATTTTTTTATTTACAGCTATGGCAAACTAATTATGGTAAAGTATAGTTTTAAAAATTGTTATTAATAAATTCACTTTGTATAAAACGGTATGTGTTGTTACACATTATTTGGTTATCCCATTATTAAATAAACACAAAAAACCAAAGCAATTAAAAAATTTTTAATTCATTTAAAAATATTTTGAAAATTGTTTTGATGCAATTTTATTTCATTTTGTTTTTTAAATAGTTTACAGTAAATTAAAGTCTAAAACACTTCTTTGTAACTAGTTTTCAAATTTCGGTAAACTTTTAAAACAAGGAATCCAAAAGAATACAGAATGACATATATAAAAATATGCTCTGATCATGGGCGTAGCCAGGATTTTACTCATGGGGGGACATTTTTTGTTTCGTGTAGCTAAATAAAATTCATTTTTTAAAATATTGGCTTTAATGAGAAAAATAAAAAATTAAATTGGAAACGAAGTTTTATTAAACGCGATTTAACAAGAGCGGAAATCAAAGTATTCATCGGCGCGAATCTTCAGCAAAGAATTAAAAATCATCACTCAGCTTCTTTCTTTTCTATTGCATCAAATTTCTGTGCGCGCTTTAAAGGAATAAAAACGCCGTTTAAGGATGATTTTAATAAGCCGAGATGTGGTATAAACAGCGACGCCTTCCAATATTCGAAAGCTGGATGGATTGCAAGCTGATTTTAATTTTTGCGTGAAGCAGTATTTACTAAACTGGATGATTGTAGGATTGGTCTTTTCCACGAACTGGCAGGTCGTGTGCATTATGCAGCTCAGATTGGAGTATACATATATTGTAGAGTTATCAATCAATTTCAATTAAAGCTTTTCATAAAATTTTTTAACAATAATAAGACCAATGTTTGTAATAAAAAACAAATTAAGCTTTTATAAATATTAAAAACTTCAATGCTCTTATAATTATAAGAAAAACTGTTTTGAGTTGCTAACTTTAACACTAAAAAAAATTATTTTTCTTAAGTTTATGGGGTTCACTGCCCCTCGCTACCCCGTGGCTCTGATGTATTGACTTTTATGGAAGATACGTTTTTTCAAGGAAGTTCGCGATGTAGAACAAAGTACTCAATTTTATACAAAAAGACTGCGAATTTTTTCGATATTGTCAATATATGAAGACTTCTATATAAATCTGTTTGACTTTACCGCTCGCAGAATTAAAAGTAAGTCAAACAAATTTAAGAAACACACATTTGCTTCATTATTTTTAATTTGTACTGTTTTTTTTTATTATGTAAGTATTAATTATTCGTTTCACTGCAGTGCTATATTATTTCAGTGCTATATTGTAAAATATTATTTCTTCGACAAGCCGAAAAGTATGCTAAGTAATTTGTATTACAACTAGACATCAAAAACATCAGCACAAACATATGATAAAATTTGTTCAGAAAAGACACAAAAAACGTCGATACACGTAAACTTAATTCTTAGTACCATAATTTAGTGGCATACTTTCTCAATGTCCGGTTAAGCACTAATCGAAACTTTAACTGGCGGTTAGCAAAAAAGAATTTTCTCAATGTTCGGTTAGGTCTTAAGTGTCGGTTAAGTTAACGGCAAGTTGAGGTTCCGGTTAGTTGCTTATCGGAAGAACAGCTGTGTAGTGTAAAAAATTATTATATATTTTACTAGCTGATATACCCGGTGTTACTCAAGAGTAATTTATATAAACATTTTAACATACACTTCTCGATTAAATGTTTTTCTAAATTTTGGAATTTTGTAAAAACATGTTGAATTTAAGTTTGAGACCACTATAAAAATGTTAGTTAACAAATTTATTGTGCTTTTTTAACAAAGGAATAATTTTATCACTGTTTTTTTCAAAATCAAAAACTGTTTTTTAGTTTCGAACTGAATTTACTGGTTACTGGTAAAAATTTTATTTGCACTTCACTTATGAAAATCAAATTTATAAAAAAAAGCAAAATGGACAACAATCTTCCTAAATTTTCTAGTAGTTTTTCTAGTTGGAAAATAACAATTGGTTTGTGTCTAAAATAAAAAATTAAATAAACTGAGTCTGATAGTTGATGCAATTTCTTAAATCTTCAGAATTCATTTTTATGCGAAAAATTGTACAGTCGTGTCGTAATGTAAATTAGCAAAAAGGTGGAAGTTAAGAAAGCAGTCGCTTTTTAAATTCCAATTATAGTATATACAGCAACCTGTTACAATATTATCGACTTAAACAGTTGATCGACATAAATCCAGCTGAAAAACTGCAAGAATAGTGCAAGAAGTGCCATTATGTTTTTTTCTGCAAATTTAGACTGTGTGCGAAAAGAACTAAGGCTGTGTGCGAATTGATCTAAATACGACCTAAGCTATATTGGGTCGATAAGGCAAAGCTTACTAAATAATTTAGGAAACTATCGAGCTACCTAAATGCACTGTCTAATGTATTCGATGTAAATGCAATGTATTCGAGCACTGTCTTATCGAAACAATTTAGTTTAGGTCGCATTTCGATCAATTCGCACACAGCCTAAATTGAGTAACAGTTACCGACTTTTCTAAATTATTGGAACCGTGTTGGTAATGCAGTGCTTACTTCTAATTTAAACATTTTCCTGCATACTTTTCGCAATACTTTCGGTTAGTACGCTGTTGAATCGAAAAATTTGTTCAATTCAGCCAAGCTTACAACCATGATTATTGGAGAGTTAAAATGTCAAAATTTCGCTGTCTTTTATAAGTCGCTACATATAGTTGTTGTGGAAATTTGACTTTCAATACTATTGTTCTAATAACACATTATTGCCCCTATTATGTATTACAACTCAACTTAAGTTGACTAGATTCAACTAATTTTTTTTCTCATAATTTATTACATACATTCCAGTTGAACTATGTTGTTTGAAAATTCTTAAAAGATTAAGGCAAACTACATGGTTCAACTAAAATAAATGCAATACGTTATATGAAAAAAATTTAGTTGAATCTAGTCAACTTAAGTTGAGTTATTTTACATAATAGGGGCCTAAATATGAAAATATTAACTTTTACTGAATTCTATTCACGGTAATCTTTTCGATGAAGTGATGTATATACAAAAACTAAAGTAACATTGATAAAGAACAGAGTGACAACGCTGAAAATTTAGTCAGAAGAAACGATGCCATTACTATAAAAAACATTTAACAGGAGGGGGGAGGGCGCTGGCAAAAATATAGACGTACTAATATAAGGAAGATATTTAGGATAGAGAATTTTAATATAGCTTGTATGAAAAAATAGATTTTTAGCCATAACTTTTGATTGGAAAGAGATATTGGGATAATTTTTTCACATAAATTATTTTCAGACTTGATTTTTTTGTAAAAAATTAATAAACCACATTTTCGAAAAAATAAATTTCTCGAAAAAAAACAAGGTACCCTGTTGTTTTGATTACAAAAACAGTAAAATAATTTTTGCGCTTAGCTGGAAGAATTTTTGCAAATAAATGCTATGTCATATGAAAGGTAATCAGATTTGCTATTTTTAATTGATTTCATTTTTACAACAACAACAATTTTTGAGTCATTTTTTGAGTAAAAAGTCAATATTTTGGACCTTTTTTGACATAATCATAAAACATATATACACTGACTTAACGGTACAGTTCAACCTATTTTTGTGAAGTGATTTTATTGAACTTTTGAACAAAAAAAGTTTGAATGAAATATATTAATGGACAGCGAAAGACCAAACTTTGATTTTCATGTCGTTTTTTTCTCATTCTTAGGTAACGATGTTTTATGAAAAAGTCGTTGTACTGAAAATTTCTCCAATTTTGAAGATATGTGAGTGTTTTTGACGTCAAAATAACAAAAAAATTTTAAAATTAAATACACAAAAATCTCCTATACTAAAAAGTTATATAATAACAAAATTACCGTTACTTGAAAAATTTCAGAGGGGGCGTGGCAAAAACTAAGTATGTTACATTTTAAGTTGGGATAAACTTAATATGTGTACCTAGTTTGAGAGAAATCCGTTCAGCCGTTTAGATTTGTATAAAGGCCAAACAAACAAACAAACAAACAAACAGAAAATGAGTTTTATTACTATAGATAATTAAAAATGGATAGAATTTCGAGGATTTCGTTTTTTTTTCTAACTTGAATTCAATCCAAAATAGAAAAAGGACATATGCGCATAGGAGTGATTACGTGGAAGAGTAATGCACTTTCTTCATATGCAAAAAAGTTCGGCACTCTGTTGCGTTTTTAAATTATTTATTAATAAATTTTTGTTAGATATTTACAACTTTCACTCCAAAAATAAAATAACAAACATGCGTAAACAGTTGATATGCAGTTTAGCGTATTCACAATTGAAAAAATTCACAATCAATGACTTAACCGACACTTGGTGAAAACGAAACTGTTTTTTTAGTTATCGTACGGCTAGCTAACTCCCGGTTTAGAGCTTTGCTAACCGGACATTGAGAAAACGGCCCTAAGTGCATTATTTTGTATCACGAAGCAGCGCACCAACGACATGCAAGACACGAGTAGCAATAGAATTTCGTATAGATAAAAGTATTGCTTCTCGTGTCTTGCTTGTCGTTGGTGTGCATTTTCGTTATACAAAATAAAGCAGTAAGTTTATCAAATCAGATGAAAATATCGACATATTCAGGTTTTTGATATTTGACCTTTATTTAACCTTCATTTAAAAAATGTATAGTTTTTAAGAGTTACTTTTTATTGTTTTTTCAAAAATATCTCCAACGTGGAAATCAAATTAGCCTTGTTGAATTTGTGATTTTTCAAAGTTAAGCAATTTCGTTTTTTCTTCCATTTTGATCGAATTTAAATGTTGAACGTAAAAACTTTAAAAAAATCTTCAAATGATTTTTCTCAAATTAGTGTTTTTATTTCATAAGTACATTCAATTCTGAAAGTAAAAGCAAAATCGAAGGTGGTCAAAATTTTTGGTCACCAAAAATAAGGAAAATACATATAGCTAAAAGTGGGTCTAAAAGGCGGCGTACATTAATTACGTGAGGCGTCTAGGGGGGGCGGGGGTTAATCCGAATCTCACTCACTCTCACGTGAAGGAGAGGGGGTTCTCATAAAGATGACGTCATTTTTTATCCGCAAGAAACAGTGTAGAATAATGAGATATCTGGTTAAATTGAGTAAAACATGTTTCTACATGTTTCTAAAATACGACTAAATTTTACACAATAATATTTATATTTAATATTTATATTAATAAATCCAATAGAATGAAGCATAGATTAACATACTTACACTGAAAATACGCATTTTGAACAATCTTACGTGAGATTAGAGGAGGTCGAGCCAAATGTCACGATATCTCACTAACTTAAGGGGGGAGGGAGTCAAATCGCAAAACTCACCTCATGTAATTAATCGATGCCCCCAAAGTGACTAAATTTGAATCGCAAATATCTCGGGATTTTGACCTGATAAGGAAAAACTGAGTAAACTACTAAATTCTACGACCAAAAAATAAGTTTACGTTTCTCGGCATTTTCGTGTGTCTTTTTGACATCCCTATAGTGTTATTAAAAATTAAAAGTACGGGTATTTTTTTTAATGTAAAGAATTATGTTGTCTTACCATTTAAGCGTAGGGTTAATACTAAAGTCGTTAGTGGTTAGTGAAAAGTGACCGACTCTTTCTAAGTTAATATTTAACTAAAATTAATATCATTTATTTTAAAATGAGTAGTTGTAGTATAAATATTAAAGATCTCTGCAGTTTTTTTAAACTCATAAAAATAAACCAATTAAAGTGGAACGTTAAAATATTTTGTTCGAAAAAGTATGCAACAAGTTTATTGTAGCTATGAACAACGGTTCTATTGATCGTGCAAAAGTAAAAATCTTTTATACGTCATTATTTAGAATTTGGAAAAATTGTTAAGCAAATGTGAAAACGGTTTGTGGTATAAATCATATATAAATTTTAACGCGAAATCAATTATCAACTTAACATCTACTACGGAAATCGAAAATCCAGCATCCGGTTCAAAACGAGGGACGTCCAATTAAATCTTATTTAGTATCTTCAAATGTTTCCAAACTGTTGAACTGTTGAACAATTAAAGGATGGTAAAGAATCTTGCATTCCGAGAAATTTGTTGGTAAATCAAGTTTCTGCAAAATTTCCAATGTAGCTTCATCCACACTGTCCAAAGAATTTTGGATTCAATTAATTTTGATGTAGAATATGATGTAGGCCACAGCTACTCTACAGCTATGAAGATCCTAGATGACATAAGATTATTATATGATATGGGGTATATAAGCTTGCTTTGTCTGTTGGACTTTTCAAAAGCATTTGACTCTGTTGACCATTTATTACTATGTCAAAAACTAGAGCTTAATTTTGGGTTTTCTATCACTGCGGTCCGTCTGTTATATAATTACTTAGTTGGAAGGTCTCAAAGAGTAAGGGTGGGAAATAGTCTGTCTGCTTTTAACAATTTATTCTGTGGAGTTCCTCAAGGCTCGGTACTTGGTCCGCTTTTATTTGCAATGTTTCTTAATGATATTTTCAGCAAATGCCGTCATGTAACCATGCATGCATATGCTGATGATCTTCAGCTGTACTTGTCCAAACCAATTGTTCTTGTTGATGATTTGTGTATTGAGATAAATGAAGACATGAGTAAAATAGTAGGTTGGGCTAAAGCTAATAAGCTCAATCTTAACCCTCTTAAATCATTTGTTCTGCCGATTTTTAAGTCTAGATACTCGTTCTCTGATATACCAGCCATTTTTCTGAATGGAATCGACTTGAAATTTATAGGTAAAGTTCAAAATCTCGGTTACTATATTAACTCCTCACTTTACTGTGAAGATCATATAAACTCTGTTGTTTGTAAAGTTTACTATAACCTACGGAACCTGAGGAGAACTGCATCATTTGTGCCTGTTGAGACTAGAAGAAAGCTAGTGATTCAACTCATAATGCCAATAATTTCCTACTCAGAAGTTATATACAGTAAGCTTGATTCTAGGTCAAAGCTTAAGTTACAACTTGTATTTAATAATGCTGTCAGATACGTTTATGGTCTTAAAAATTTTGACCGTATAAGTCATTTGAGCAATCGAGTACTTGGTTGCAATATTTTCAATTATTTGGATGCTAGAAACTGTATTTTTTTGCATAACTTGATTTATACGCAAACTCCTAATTATTTATTTAATAAGTAACAGTTTTGTAGATCGACCAGAAATATGAACCTTGTAATCCCTATATACAATTTTTTGAACGCTATCAGAATGTGGAATTCGCTACCTTCAAGAATCAAAAGTATCCGAAGTAAGCACAACAACAAAATAAGCATGCAATATTCCAACACTTTTCTTGATACTATCTTTCTTCTATTTTCTATTTTATTAATGTTGCCTTCTTCATTATTTGATAAAGTTTCTTAAAGGTAATTTATACATAAGTCTAAATTCAATTCAATTATAATTTATTGTTAAAATTTAAGCTTATAACTAAATTTAATTTCTTGAGTCAAATGCATTTGTTTGTTGATTATAACTTAAATTTAAAATTTAAAGTTAAATTTAGTCGCTGCTTACGATTTTTTTCTAATTAAAAATAATTAATTTAAAATTTTTTTGTTTTTATTTATTTTTTGGTTATAACTTGGTGTTATTCTTTGATTTCTTACTACATTTAAAAGACTGTGTATATATGTGAACATGATAATTAAATTAAATAAATAAACTCTTATAAAGCTTACATATGACGCTATGCATTTAACGTTGTACTCTTAATGGGGCTGTGATGGGTCTTCTGGACATAGTCAATACAAACAAAAATTAGGTAAAGTTTATATTCCTTCAAAATATCTATACAAAACAAATATTTTTTCTTCTATTATTTTTTTGGGGAATAGCACTTGAGTATTATTTAAAGATCAGGACCGCTGTGATTCGCACATGTTCATGATTTCAATGGCAACTTTCAAAAGTCCACAAAATACAGAGTTGGGTATTTCCATGTAAATATGGACACGGTATAAGAATACTGTATCACTGATTTGCAACCCGGAACTATATCCAAATTAATGTTTATTATGGGTAGCATTGGCTAACATTGTAAAATTTAAGATTTAAAATTCCAATTCGTTGTAACCGCCTGTTCTTGTTACGGTGTGTAAACGTTCTTTCAGCGTAAAACATAACGCATTATTAAATTGTCAATTTTGCGTGTTTTTTGTTATAAGTTAGTTGGTTGGTAACTTTTATGTACTTTATATAACATAACGTCATGTATTCAATAATGCATTATAACAGTAATTTTGAAAAAGATATGTACCTACTTAAAAATTAAGAAAGTAAAGGCTCTTTTTGGGGTAGTTGTGCAAAAACGCACGTAAAAAAGTTACAAATTTGTCAAAACAAACTACTTAAAATGTGTTTAAAATTACCCTGGCATTTTTCCACAAAAATTCTCCACAAAAAAAGTAAAGTTAGTTTAATACAAGAACGCATTGTTACGATAACAAAAAAGTTTAAACTTTTATGTAGCATGTCAGACAATATTTATATATTAAATCTATACCAAAATAATTAAATAATGAGCGTTCTACCTTCAAAGGCTTTGCGCCTTCACGTCGTAGTTGCTTACTGGACGGGCAGTCTCTGAAGTTAAATGTTCATGTAGTATTGTAATTAAAAATCTGCTTTCTATGTTTTATGTCATAAAACTCTATTTGCTCAAAATGTCTAGTCCTAGTTTTTAAGTCTCATGAAGGTTTTTTATTAGTATATTTTCCTTCAATGTTTACTGTTTATCTAAATCCAATATATTTATTTGTTATAAAAAAGTATGCTATAGAAGTAAGGTATATAAGTATTTACCATCTCTGTAAATTGTGCGTCAACAATAAGTTTTGTAAAATATATATTCCATACAATTAATAAATAATAATAAAAATAAAGGCTCTTTTTTTTGTAACGCGAGTTACTAATAAATACCATTTTTCTAGTATAGCGGGTATATGTTGTCTAAATCAAAAAAATACTTGGATTCTCTTCTTGTGTTTCAGTTTGTAACAAATAGCGAGTAAAGCTTCCTCCATTTGAATTTATTGGAATTAAATTACTGAGACAACTTTATCTGTTTGGGCTCGTACTTTTTTTTTTTGTTTTGTTAAGGTCAAAATGCCACTCTCAGCTGCCGAAAATTAAAAGAAGAAGGGAAAAAATTAAAAAACGAGGGAAAAAGTAAAGCAAAGAAAAGATAAAATGAATGGCTTATCAAAATCAGGAAAGCAAAATTTATTATACTTATTTAAAGAAATAAGACGAGGGAACGAGAACAAAGATTTCGGAAGAAAATTAATCGAAAAGAAACGAATATTTCATCCTTCAGGAGAAGCGCTTTCATACGCTTTCGGAAAAGCGGTGGCACAAACTCGCAGTTCTCTACCCTAAAATCCACTAAAAGGTAAGCAAGTCCTTGGCAAGCTTCTGTATGAATTTGCCGTGGAACAATTTATTAAACATTCGCAATGCATTATGTTTGCAGACGATATCAAGCTATTTCTTAAAGTAGTTAATATTTCGGACTGCTTAAATCTTCAAGATGATCTGACTAGTCTTCAAGGTTGGTGTAATAGAAATAATCTCTATTTAAATAAAAATAAATGCAATTTGATTTCATTTACCATGAAGTCAAATCTAGTTATTTTTAATTATAGCTTAGATAACTATTGTTTAAACCGTCAATATGAAATAAAAGATTCAGGAGTTATATTTGATGTTAAATTAAAATTCAACGCTCATATAGATTTCATTTCAGCAAAAGTTTATTCAATGTTAGGTTTCATAAAAAGAAACACAACATTCATATGAAGATTATCGGACAAGAAAGAAGATTATCGGACAAGAAATGGCGTAGTTATGCCGATTAAGGTCTAAATCACATAAAAACGCATCCAAAAAAGTTACAAGAAAAATCTAAATGCGCAGATTTTTGATGCTGATATTAATTATTTTTGAAGCTTTAATCTTAATTTTTTCGTTTTTGAAAATTCTTAGGAACAAAAAACTTTCCCATACAAAAAGTGTGTTTTTGCCCAAAAAAGGAAGGTTTTTAAAAAAATTTCGGGAAGCCTACGGGTTAACACATTGTGAAATCTTTCCGTGGAGGGTAGAACAATTAGCCAAATAATATTTTTTGCGACCCTACCTACTATACGCGGGTGAAAGTATTACCCCTAAGAGCACAACCTAGCGGGGTCTTACAAAGTAAGGTGCAGAGCATCTATTTTTATGAAACATTAAATTTGGGTGAACAGTGCAATTGAACGCATCAGTTTTTGGTCACTAACTTGTCCAGTATTGAGGTAAGCGTATTACTTTCTCTAAAAAGGTTGATGTTAAGATGTTGAATAATAACTTTCCAAATATTTCTTACCAAAAATTAACACCAGTTCCGGGTTAAAGGACAAAACACTTTAAAAAAGAATAGACTTTTTACTTTTTTAAACAAAACTTTCTATATTTATACACTTATTCTTTTGATGAAATTATGTTTATACAATTTTTCACTGTTAGAGGAAAAAAAAGATAATTCTAGGGCAGGGCTGGGCATTCTAGCACAGTCACATTTTATATTGTCTTGTTTGTATTTGTGCACTCTCGAATAGCGCACACTGAGCGAAATAGTTGTCACAATTATCCAGATTCGCAAGTTAGTATTTATATACCTCAACACATACTGTAATATGTGTTAATTTTTTATATTTAGCCATTGGTATTATTCACTATTCTGTCTCATTATTGCTCCACCATTTTCTCCTAAGTAAATAAATTATATTAGATTGCTTGCAGTGGCAAATTACACATTCTGCTTCGCAAGAAAGGTTCTCTGCAGAACAGAAATCGCATTGCGATTCAGAGTCAAACATTGATGTTTAGGTATTTTGTGAAAAGTTACGCTCAGAGAGCGCTCAAAGAGCTATGGGTCGCCCAGCGCTGTTCTAGGGGTATATTTTCTCCGCGAAATAAAACGTACCCCCCTAATTTTCCTTTTTGTGTAATTTTTCACCATTTTTGTGCTAGCGCCCCCTAATTGTAGATTTTTTTGGAAATCTGATACCATTTTTGGCTCATAAAATCCTACTTTGGAAAATTTGAACGAAAACGATCTTTCTAAAACGAAGTTACAGCACTCCCATCTAATGGCTCGTTTTTTAAAAAATCTGATGCCAAAAAAGGAATTCTTCGGTTTATAAAATTTTACTTTGCAAAATTTGAATGAAATCGATCGGTAAAAGACTCTGAATATTAGCACAGTGAAGCAGTTCTACTAAGTAAATTTTTCTTCTTTCGAACTAATTCCTTGTGCTAATATTCAGAATGCTCTAACTTCGTTTTTAATCGATCCGATCTCGTTCAAATTTTGACATCATTCCTCCAACAGGGAAAATATTGTACAGACATAGAGGGTAGGTAGTCTTCAGAGTTAGTCTTGTTACGGTGTTAGATTGCTGAAGTGTTGATTATTTCAACAACACAACAGCAAAATGCACGTCTTGTCAAATTTCACCAACTCAACACTTTTACAATACCTCGACCCTATTGTTATGGGTGTTGGAGCGGTGTTGAATATATTTGTTGTCAGTTAAGAGTCTTGTTTTGACAGAAGTGTAGGTGTAGCAAAATAATTTAATAAGTGTGTTCACACTAGGGAGTTCAATCCCGGAAGCTTTTCTCGATCCCGGGATTAGTTCGGGATTGAAAATTTTAAGAAGTAAGTAAATAATTCAAAACGTTAATTAAATTTTTGGTTATTTATTACTTGAAACTAAAAAATGTGAATGAATTCATTTATAAAGTAACAAAAACAAAACACATTAAGCGTTGTTTTCAGTGTAGTTAAAAAAGTCGTGGTATTGATACCACACTTTACCGAGCAGTTTTTATATTTTGTTCTTCTTTTACATGAAATCTCTAAGAACCAAAAGTGTGGTAATTTCAAGAAGCCCAATGATATGTTTAACGAACGTGGTTTTTAAAGTTCCATAAACAACTGATCAATTTTCTAATTGCAAAAATGAAAGAAACTCAAAATGCAAGTTATGCAATAAATTGGACTCGTCAGAAAGCCATTTTTATATGTATTTATTTTGCAAAGTTTTTTTTAAATCAAATCGTTCAATTCTATGAAAAAAAGATGAACTAACATAATAAAAATAAATTAAGAGAGATATTTGACATAAAAATCAGTTGGATTTTCGATTTTGTGCCGAAGAAAAGCAAAAAAAAAATTTTGCCCAATCTTATATAAAACAAATCAAACTGACAAAAATGAAATGTATGTTTTTTTTTATCTTTTTACGGCTTTAGTGATAAGAATATAAAGAAGGTTTAAAAAACAAATATCTAAAGGGTTGAAAAACCTTTAAGGGATTAAAAGAAGACTTTGTGCCGAACAGGAGCAAAACAATTTTTTCTTTGTACAATGCTTATAAAACGTAAGTAGCTCAGGTTAAAATCAAAAGTATGTTTTTTCATCTTTTAAGGACCTAAATGATAGGAATATTACCCCAAAAAAATTATTTTGTTCTTAGTTTAGCCCAGCCATTGAAAGGGTTAAGGAAAAAAAAATAAAAAAATAAAAAAATAAAAAAATAAGACAGAACAGTTTAAGGTATTAATATATAAATATTACACTTTTTTTGTACACCGTCTTCATGTTTTTTTTTTGTGTTTGAGGCAAATTAAGGCTGGACAAAACTTTTCAAAATTAAATTTTTTGTTTTAATTATTTCTAAAGTAAAACATTAGGCTGATCAACGCGTCTTATTTTTCATTAGAGAGCTTTGTTCGGATATTATTACAAATTTAATGCACTGATGAGAAGCACCGTTCTGATTCTATTCTAGTTGGAGAAATTGTTAGTTGTACGATAATCGTGAGAAATTTGAAAGTTTTGATCACGATTGCCTTCACCACAAAAAAAAAATATTTCCTAAGTCAGAATATCTGACAATTTTTAAATGCATAGCTGACTTCCCGGTGCTGCAAATTCTTCTAAATTTTGTTAAATCCTTGCTCCAGTGATTCACACTCATCATCTCAACAATTTTTTTCAGCCTCAATAAAAGCTTTTTCTAATTCTATATTCATATCGTTCGTTTTCTTCAATAACGTTGCAACTCAAAAAAAACTGATTTTTCAGTAGAAGCATTTGAAGTTTTAAACAGATACCGGAAATTGGTCCTTAACTTTTTAATTATTGCTCAAACAGAAACTATGCCTTAAGTCTTGAAATAGTTGAATCTACACACAATGGTACCGCAAAAATAATTTCAGGTATACTCGTTTCTTACGTAAATAAAAAAAATTTATTAAGGTGATGTAATCACAAAGTCAAATCTAACGCGGAGAATATGAAAGTCATCATCACCAAAATAACATATAATAAAGAGCATGGTAGAACGAACGTTCCTGCATAGTTTACTCGATTTTTATGTTTTTTTTAATTGTAACGTTATTGAAGAACACGAGCGATATCAACTTAAAAGTAAATTTTTGCATTTACATGAATATTTGTAATAGAATTTTTTATTTTTAAATCCCGGGATCCAGTAAAGACAATCCCGGGATTTAAAGGGGCTTAAATCGTCTGGGATCCCGGGATTGACTTCCCTAGTTCACACGTACATCAAAATTTCAACAATCTAAAACTGTAACAAGACTACCTCTGAATACCCTTATAATTTCATCAAATTGGCCTACCCTAATATATACACAAGAGCAAGTGTATAAATATAAAAAGTTTTGTTTAAAAGTTTGGAAAATTATTATTTAACCTCTTAACATCAACTTTTACAAAGACAGTATCACGCTTATACCAATACTGGACAAGTTAGAGACCAAAAACTGATGCGTTTAATTGCACTGTTCACCCAAATTAAATGTGTAAAAACAGATGTTCCCCGCCTAACTTTGCAAAACCCCGCTAGAGTTTTGCTCTTATGGTGCAGTAATTTCACCTCTATATAGTGGCACATAAGAGTATTGACTTTTTAAAAAATTTGTTTCACTGTGTAATTTATTTCAATCTTGATAAAATTTGTATAAGTACTTACTTACTGCTGGATTTTAGTTGTCAGTCTTGTTGGCCGCTTTTTATTTAAATATTTGTACCAAGTAATGTAATTTAACACACATTCAGCTATCTGTATGTGAAAGCAATTGATAACTAGATCACTGCAATGCAGCAAAGAGCACGTAGGCCATGTAGCAGAATCTCTAAGTGATGATATAAAAATTATTCATCAATAAGCGAGCTTTAGAAAAATTTCTACCGTCTTGGGTTAAACGATGGGATAAATTAAATCAGCGTTATTTTGAGCAGTAATCTTAACCTTTTAGAACATTTCGATTACTACGGGTCATTCCCAACTCGACAATGGCACATTCTATGGAATAAAGGAGTAAGTCTGGGAACATAAGTCCGTTCATCACTGAGCATAAGAAATTAATTTTTGAACAATTCAACAATCATAGCTACATATGTACATATGTCATTTTGCTCTTGTGATTGCTGGAATGAATTATTTTTATTTAGAATCACATTATCGTTTCGTTGTCCAATTTTAGCACTACGTCCGGCAGTGAGTTGTGTCCATACAGATTTGGGACAAAACTTCTTGCATTTCTTCGGTTACAGGTTTTCCAAAAACCTGGTGCTTTTTTGCTGTGACTTCGATTTATATTTTTGCATACATAAAAGCGTTGGTTTCATGCGTTGGAATGCATTTGATTTTTTTGAACAGTAGTATAAATTTAAGTTTTTTTTTTTGTTAATAACAAATATTAAAATAGGTGTTATTTAATAAAATATCTTCTTGCATGAGTTTGACTATTTTAGCACAAATAATAGCCGCTTATTTATTTGACAATTGGTGCGTTCGCCATGTAAGCATAATCAACAAAAATGCATAATACGTGGCGTTACATTAAGCTGCGTTACGTTAAGTATGGCAAATCAAATTATTGGTGGGAAGACATAACGTCCACGGACATAAGGTCCATAGACATTAACAGCGCAATAAAGTCCGTTTGCGAAGTAGACATAATGTCCATGGACCTTCTGGCGTTTTCAGACTGGAAAACTGCGCGATTTTTAATACAAATTGTTAAATTTTTATACACTAATTTAAAGAATTTATTAAAGTTCGGTGCAGTTGTCAATATGTATGAAATTCTGTATACAAAATTCTGCATTAACAGAAAACTGTGTTAAAAAATTCTGTATGCCAAAATTCAACTAAGCTAAATAAGCTAAAATAACAACTTTTCGTACAAGGGCAAATAATTTAATCTTAAAAGACACAGTTTTGTACCACAAATAAAGTTAAAATGCTGTAAATGTAGAACAGACTTTTTGAAAGCAAAATTTTTAAAAAACAGTATATTGAAATAAAGGAAAATTAGACATACACAGCCGTATTCATAAATAGTTACAAACCTCTTGTAAACCCTTTGTAATACACATGCCTAAAAACGTTCTTCATAAACGTTCAATAACGAAAAAAACCTTTTGTAACAGTTTCACAAATGAGAGAATTTTAAAATAGGAACAAACCTTCTGTAAACCTCCTACAATGCTATTTTAAATTTTAATGTTCTCAATTGAGAAAAATCTTCTCATTTTGTGACAAACTAAAATGTCAACAAACAAATAAATAAATGAAAATAATTGTGTTTTGTGATCAGTGTTACCATATGGGCAGATAAAACTTCTTTTGTCAGTTTTTTGAGAGGGTAGACAGTTCTCCAGTTTTTGCCTAAAAAATAATTTTTATTTATTTTACCAAATTTTTCAAGTTTTTACGATTAAAACAATGCTAACCAGTTTTATGAATCAAATACAATACATAAAATAAAGTGTATGTTACTACAAATATATAAGCAACATTTGAAGCTGCTACTACTACTTTTCACGCCCTTTCAAAAATTTATTTATGTGGTAGCGCTGTTGCTATGATTGTTGCTTTCGTTGTTTCTGTTCTTTTGTCTCGATTTCCACTCGTCAAGTCTTGACGGTCAATATACATATGCCTTGAAAACTACACAGAAGTTGATGTAAATGATTCCAAGTTTTTTAAAAAATCCTAAAGATATTTATTATTTAGGAGCCGAGGTATATTCGGCTTTAAGTTCTACGCATAAATTATTCGAATCAAATGAAATAGATTTTAGAGAACATTGTTTAAAATTATATGTGAGCTATGCAAATGTTTATTATAAAATTTTGATTTTGGGAATGATTTTCTAAAATGTGTCGAACTTTTAGCACCTATGAAAATTTTAAAAAGGCAAGATTTCACTATTTTCAATTTGTGTATTTTTCTACCTAATGTCATCCATTCAACATGAGTTGCGCCACATTAATTTCAGTGATTTGAATTTACTGAATGAAAATAATATTCAAACTTTTTGGAAAGCAAACATGGAGATAATTTCGAAGTCTTTCCTTTACTTAGAAAACTAGCTTATGTTGTTTTAACGATACCTGTAGCAACAGCAAATGTAGAACGTACTTTTTCACAAATAAATATTAATAAAACTATAATCAGAAATAAATTATAAATTCCCACCTTGTGTGGGATTCTTTAAACTAAAGATTTTTTAAGGAAAAACGATTGGAACTGCACAAATTTCAAAAAATCATCAGATATGATAAAAAAGTTTGATTAAAATATGTATAAAAAATAATTTCATTTTCCAGATTTCGTCATCAATTCATCATCATTTCATAATTTGTGACTGTTCGATTTTTCTTAAGCAGTCTTTCCATTGCAAAATTTCACAAAAGTTTAATATAAAATTTATTTCTGAT
Organism: Dichetophora obliterata; assembly: GCA_963920525.1. Classification (NCBI taxonomy): domain Eukaryota; kingdom Metazoa; phylum Arthropoda; class Insecta; order Diptera; family Sciomyzidae; genus Dichetophora; species Dichetophora obliterata. The sequence goes on along the minus strand of OY986438.1, from coordinate 88,474,851 downwards.
TTTGGGTTTATTACTGCAGATTTGAGAAAAAATGCTTTCTGCATTTGCTGGTGCTTCAGGAATCGATAAAACCAGCATAAACAACTTTTATTTGTTATGAAAAGACTTGGAATTATCTCCACATTTCTTAAATTAATCCACTAAAATTAATGTGATTTATTAATATGCATAACTATTTTATATAGGATGTAATTTACTATGATCGCAAAAATATGTAATGACATTTACATGCAAATAAATATAAATATTTTTTTTACAAATTTTTAAGTTTTTTAATAAATTGATAGTTTAAATGATTTTTGTTTATGAATGCTATTTTTTTGTTTTCTTTAATTATTAATTTAATTGAAAAACTTTATTTCGAATACAATAATAAAAAAGCACACATATTAAAAATATATGTTTTAGTTATTTAATAAATAACCCATATCCTTAAACCTGGTTTATAATAAATTGGTCAATTTATTTATAATAAATATAAATATTTTTTTACAAATTTTTAAGTTTTTTAATAAATTGATAGTTTAAATGATTTTTGTTTATGAATGCTATTTTTTGTTTTCTTTAATTATTAATTTAATTGAAAAACTTTATTTCGAATACAATAATAAAAAAGCACACATATTAGAAATATATGTTTTAGTTATTTTTTTTTGAGTGCCAGTTTTTTTACAAAGAGATAAGTTTTTTCTAAATATTAAAGTTTAAAAAAAATATGGCAACGCTGTTTTTAATTAAAGGTAAACAAAATTTTAAACAAATTTCTGTCAATATATCAAATGCACAAACCTATTTTTTTCTTTTTTAAATTTTCAAGCAAATTTTATTCTATTTATCAAAGTCACAAACGAAAATTACAACTGTTCCTATTTTAAAGCATCAGTATTCTCACTTCAACAATAAAACTTTTAAAAATCATTTATGAATACAACGCTTTTAAAGAGTATTTTAACTTAAAAAAAAGCATTTAAACTAAATAACGTTTGAAAGCTGTTTTAAAATATTTTTATGAATACGGCTGACAGTATTTTAAAAATGCTGTCAAAAGTACCGGTTTTTTGCAATACAGACTTTTGACAAGCAGAAAACTGACCCGCTCCCAATATATTATTTTATGATAAAAAGATTTGCCCTCGTACGAAATGTTGTTTTTGTCATATAAAACTGATATTTTTCATGAAAAATTCGATATATTGTGTTCAGTAAAATTGTTCAAAACTAAATTTGTATGGACTTTATGTCCGTTTTGATTTGGGCATTATGTCCGTTTGCGAAGTAGACATAATGCCCATGGACATCCCACCCAAATTATTACTGTCACAAATAATTACTTTTTTTTTCACTCCGACGACACCCAAAAAATACAATAGAATTTATTGATAATTAGACCTATTGCTGCGTAGATAGCAACAAGTTGATGCTGAATTTATATCAAAAGCAAACATTATTGCGTACTTTTAGGGTTTCCTAAAAGCGGAACGAAATCTTTTTTTTAAACTCATTAAAATATTCAGCTTAATCAATTTAATAAACATACCTGACACATTTTCATAAATGTATTAACTTTCAAGCAACGGAATTTTCAGCAAAGGAACAACACTTTGCAGTCGATCACTCCTAAATATTTATTGTTTGAAAAGTAAACAGATATCTAATATCGGCAATAACCTTATTTGTGGTTTTTTTTTTTTTGTTTATTAAGTACTTAATATTTTAACAACTTTGCGTATTTGGTAGACGGAATAATCGGCACAAAAACAGGAATTCCGTTATTGTTGCAATTTGTTCATTTAACCTCGAGTAAACAATATTGAACGAGACGAGCGCGAGATTTCTTAAAACATCCTGTTTCCAAGATTTCCGCTAACTAATTGTATCAAAAACTATGCCAGTCGCGCCTTTTTATATCGGAATCAACAAGTATCTACCACCAATCAAAGTGCTTCGAGCTCGAGCGGTGTTTCTAACTTCGACACAGCATCGGCCATCGACGCTGGCGCTGCCTCCCCTAACAGTTCGATTGCTGGCGCAGTTTGCTGTTTACTTATTTGCTGCAAAGGCAGGCTGGCACTCGGTCACCTTGACGGTCAGTCGGTAAGACACTGTTGGGCGGTCACCGTACGACAATAGTCTGGCGGAGACGATTGGGGGAGATCGAACGGTTATTTGGCTTCGATTCTATGTTAATGTGGATGATGACAATTTTGCAGTTGCGGAATTTGCGCCTACAAATCAAACGCTTGACAACCCGTTGATGATTTTTTATATTAATTTGCCTTCTTCTGCTCTCCATTCCTCCATAGTTTCATTGCAATGTTTGTGAGATAATAATGAATTCGTCTTGTTTTGTTTCTTTTCGCCTTTTTATCCCAAGATAGATGCAAATAATTTTTAGGTTAATTAAATTATTAAAGATTATTGAAATTAATTTTTATATATATTATTTTGTTATTATAAAAAATAATTTTTAAATATTGTTTTATACATATTATTGAATTAACCCTAAAGAGGGCGCGCTATGATCATTTTGCTCACTCAATTTCCGATTGAGATGGAATTTCTATTTTCTATGAATTTTTTTGCACTCATTATTTTGAGTATCTTGGGTAACGGTTCTTCTCCACGTCTTAGCAAGTTTTTGTTGAGGTAAGTGCACGATCGGAGTTGTAGGCAGGGTTGCCACTTGTAAAAAAATTTAGTTACCAAAATTTCATCAAAAAGTTACCAAAATTATATAAGAATTAATTAAACAAACAAACATTTTTTTAAAGTAAGAAAATCAAAAAAATTATAATTTTTGTTAATAAAAAACATTTATTCAACATTAAAATACTTAAAATTATAAACAGATATAGTGGTAAAATAAATTTAGTTAATATTATTAAGTATTACATTTTTCTTGTTTAAAATTTTTTATTTTTAATAACTAAAAATCACAAAAGTAAATAAAAAGTAAGTAAAATTCATAAACTCATATACTTATAAAAATAAGACGTATATCTTTTTTATTTGAATTAAATAAAAAAAATAAATACATACATACATATAAAGAAAAAGTATAACTTCTTTCTTATTTAAAATTTATTTATTATATTAATATAAAAATCACAAAACAAAAAATTATAAATTAATGGTATTATAAAAATGAGATCCTTATCTTTTTTACTTGAAATAAGTAGGTACTAAAAATATATTTTAAGAAAGTAAATGAAGTAATACAAAGATATGGCATTTAATGCTTTAAAAAAATTATCGGTTCCTTCAAGTTTGAATTTTAATCATTTTGTAATAACTAAAAATCAGAAACTACACAGGTCGTTTGTTTTATAGGATATCAATTCGAACTACTCGCACTGATTTTAAATATAAGGAAACTTTTTCACCTTCACCTCAAGTTAAAGAGTTATGAAAAAATATGATAAACAGTTCTGTTTCCAATAACTGCTCCTAAGCACAAACTATTGCATAGTATTTAAAGCTTTTGCTGATGTCTTTTTACGTTTTAGAAAAACATATTGTGAGAGATAAAATAATTTTATTAAACTTATTCAAAGCAACTTTAAGCGGCTGGAAAACCCTAATTTTTCTGTAAGTTAGTTTAGAAATTTACCTATAAATTTTTTATGTAATCAATTTTCGTTATTTCAAAATATATCTGGAATTATCCGCAATATTTGCTAAGGTAAATAAAATGTATGCTTAAATTTCAAAGACAAAAGATATTTTTATGATTCAGACAATTCACGGTAGCAAATTTTTATATTAAGAAAAAGTTTTAAACATTATGATTTTTAAAGGCCATTATCTTCAAAACAAAAGATGAAAAAGAATACGTTAGACCTAATCAGCCCTATTATGAATAACTTTTCAAGTGGAATCGAAAATGAGAGTTTTAATTTTTAAGATAAACCTCAAAAACATTCAGGAAACTTAACAAGGAAAAAACATTCTGGAAAAAATAACTTAAAAATGTCCAAAATGTTCTAGAGCTTAATCTTAAAAATTAAAACTCCCTTTTCCGATTCAGCGTGAAAAATTATACATGATAAGGCTGAATATTTCCTAATCAAAGCTGTCAAATACGATCGAAGTCGACTGATGCAATTTAAAGATACTACTCTGTTAGATCATAACAGGTTTTTACATTTTTGCCTCTATCTCAATTTTATATCTAAAAATCTTCTTCTGATGACCACACATAATGAGGCTTGTCTCTTATTTTGCAGAGTTCCTTTGAAATCATTTTGCTATTTATTGTATTAAAACCCAACTAGTTTCGTAGCTTCGTTTTTATAAGAGACTTCTTTGTTAACATTAAATTTCCAGATTGAAATATTTTGACATTTACTTTTGACATAATTCGCAATATTTTTAGATGATGCGTTGATTTGATATACATACAATTTTTTATTTAAATCTTGCAAACAAACTGATTATTTAGAATTTTTTGGAAAAACTTAAGGGAAAAAGTTACCAAAACTATAAATAAATTACCAAATTACCAATTCAAAAATTTTCTACCAAATTTGGTAATTAATTACCAAACTGGCAGCCCTGGTTGTAGGCAGGAGGTTTAAGTTTAGGTGCGGCATTTTGCTCACTGCGCGAAGAACGACGTATGTATGTTTCATTAGCACTTGAGCTAATAAATCAATCTACCTAGCTATCCTGAAAACAAGGCAAAACAGGTGCTAAAAAGTGTTGTTCTTTATGTGGCAAATTGATCAGTATTGAACACGTAAAGTCCCAATAGTTCCAGTCTTGAAGAAATCTCAAATGAATCAGGTACGATTTTTCTTGATCCTTGACGAAACTTGCTGATTTGGCCATACATTTCATTGACAAAAATTTCATATAAATTTTCCAAATTCGTGCAAGACGCAATGCAGAAACGTAAGGATTTATCATGCACGAACCCAATATCGAAATATTGAGGAAGTTTCGTTAACGAAAAGTAGACAGGAATATAAAGAATTTTTTTTGCTATTCATCAGGAAATTTAAATCGAAACGTGTAATAAAATTCATGAAGGAATGTTATACCGAAACGTTAAAGAAGTGAAAGCGCTGTATTGTTGCAGTTAAGCCTCTGAACGATTCGGCGAATTACAACAATCTTGAATATCTTCAAGCTGTTGTTATAGAGTGGAAAAAGTTGTTCGCAGACAACTGCTGCTTTGCATTATATTTTGTATAAGTTTTTTTTAAGTCCAGCAGCTCATGCAGAAATTTCCATCAAGAAATCATCACGAAAAGTTCGTAAATAATGCCGCGAACTACTGGAGAATATGTGTCCAAGATACTTCGAGACACACATCAATAATTATCTCATCAAAGACTAATTTCTCGTATCATATTCATTTATGTTGTTTTAAATACTATTTTTGTCACTCAACTGTAGTACGAATATGAATTACTTTGTTATGTTTTTGTTCAATGAATTACTACATTGTTTAAACTTCAATTCGCTAAATACATATATAAACTTTTGTAACACGAACTATTGGGCAACATTAATACATTAAAAACAAAATGTGTACCAATTTTAATAAACTTCAAAATTGCACTAATTCCTCTAGAGAGCAAAATGCTCACGCGCGATGATAACCCATGCTTCTTTACAAAGCGCGCATTCTCCAGGGTAAAAGTGATGTTTTGAAGCTTATATAAAGCCATGAAGTAGCATTGAAAATAGCAAGTGACTTCCGTTTTAGCGATCTCTTGAATGTTCTGATATCATGTAAGCTGAGAAGTCTCATAAGCGTATTTTACACGTCAATCAAATGATTGCAGAATATCACACTCCCTCTGAAAAATTTGTTTGAATTTTGATCACACGCGCTCATTTGATAGATCCAACATAAAGCAGTAAAAGTACTGTTGTAGGTGATAGGCTGCGGAAAAATTAGTATACAATTGCTTAAAACATATTCTATTCACTCGGTTTTTACTTTGCAATTGAATTTGCAACCCAAATTTCGTCCTCTTAATCTATATACTAACATAGAAAATCTTTTTTAAATAAAAATATACCATTTCTAATGAAATAAATGAGGAAATTGTTTTAGGGGGTCTGTGGAGGGAGGGAAAGTTGTGGGACATACGTGTACCAGCAGGGTTTGTAACTGTTACCAACAGGTAAGATGAGCTAAAAATTTATCAAAAAGTGTTTTCAGTGTTCTCGATATATTTTAAACAAATATTATTTATTATGCCATGCTTTCAGTAACATTCAGGTCTGCCATTCGGTACAATTATATAACATTTTTAGAGTTATTTAACGAACGAAAGGGTTCGACGAAAAATTTTAGAGCACACAAATGATCGCAATCACTTTAATTTTTTTAGTTAATTTTAATGTATTGAAAAATGACTTTTTCAAAACAACAACAAAAAAACAAAACACGTTCGTTTGTAGTCGTTCATAAAACTAAAATTCTTTTTAGCGTTAAAAAAAATTCGTTTGCATTTGATTAAAATACGATATTCTTGTTTTTGAAGTGAAAACTTCTTTAGTCTCGTTGAGTGATTTTTAGTAGAGTAAAATCTTTGCTTTCACGACACCCTTGCTCACGACACAACACCCACAAATTAACCCTGAAAAGCTTACGATATCTTACTTATAAAAGCCTGTTTGAAAACATTTATAAAAAAAGATTGAAATTAAATAAGTCAATTATTTAATTTATTTAATTTGTTGGCTTTCAAGAAACTACAGGGTTGCCAATATTCGAAGCGCCCATTTTATTTTTAAATAAATCAAAGAAACCACAATTTTATGTCTGTTTGTCATGAATATCATTTAATTGGGTTCAAGTAGATTTGCTTACATTATTTCTTGAATATGATATCTCGTAAATGGTCGCCATTGGCCTCTACGACATATTGTGCCCGTTTTGCAGCATTTTCCCATGGTTTTCTTCAACATTTCAATGGGAATGGCGGTTATTTCTTGACGGATGTTGGTTTTCAGCTCTTCTAGGGTCTTTGGCTTGTTGACGTAAACCTTTGATTTCAAATAACCCCACAAAAAGAAGTCTGGAGGCGTTAAATCTGGTGATCTTGGCGGCCAATCGAAATCACCATTTTTTGACATCAAACGGCCAGGGAACAATTGCTTCAAAAAATCGATTGTAGTGCGGCTTGTGTGTGGTGGCGCGCCGTCTTGTTGACACCAGTAGTGCCTGATACGCTTTCGACGAACGATTGGCATGAAAAAATTGTTTATCATATCGCGATAACGCTCCTGATTGACAGTAACTCTGAGGCCATTATCATCTTCGAAAAAGAACGGCCCAATGAGCATTTTAGCACAAACGCCGCACCAAACAGTGACTTTTGCATCGTGAAGAGGTACCTCTTGAATCTCTTGTGGATTTTCAGTGGCATAAATACGGCAATTTTGTTTGTTTACCGTTCCGTTCAACTGAAAATGAGCTTCATCGCTCATTGAGTTGAGTTTTCACTATTGACTTGTTTTGTTGAATGTAAATTTCAACAATTTTAGAGCGTTCGCGTGGCGTGTACTGTTCCATTGTAAACATTTGCTTGGAATGACGATTCAAACGCGGTATGTCATTAGTCGATTTGGCATCACTGCGTAAAGTTACAGTGTTGCCAGATGGGCGCTTCGAATATTGACAACCCTGTAAAATTAAACATTTGTTAACACAGTTTAGCAAGAAAATTTTGCATACAAATGAGAAAAAGAGAGATGTACTCGTCGCTTCAACGAAGGTTAGATTTCTAGGGTTCAGAAAAATGCCATATCTTAGACGGTTTTAGTCGTATTAAACTACAAGTTGGTAGTTTTCTATAACTATCCACGTCCACTTTTCAGAAATCATTATAATTCTTGAGTTGTATATGATTTTATAGTAAAATTTGGTTTGTAGGTGCTATAGTTACAAGTGGCGGTAATTATATAAAAAAGTTGAAAAAAGAAGAACTGGACCTACGAGTCTTATGCCAACTCCGAACGGCTCATGCTCTCGAGAAACTTTACATGGGCATTTTTACTCTCTGAGGCTTGCCATTGTCTGCAGAGAGGTGGCGGTCGAGCAGATACATTAATTGAATTGAAAAAACATTCTGCCTGAGCCAGGGTTTGAACAGTGTTTCTTTACCTTAGGGGCTACGCACTATACCAGTAGAACATGTAGTAGAACCCACTTTTACCTCCCTTAAATCAATAAAAATTCTATATATCAGGCGGTGTTACATACGATGTTTGTATGGTTACTGTCGGAAACTGTATCAAAAATGGGCGTGGTGGAACAATATTAACTTCCACTTTTTCAAAAATCATTCAAATTGACTTCTGGGTCGATTGTAGGTCTTTTTTGAGTACGAGATGGTTCACGAAAAAAATTGTTGCCACACCTCCTTTTGCCACCCAACTGTCGTCCAACTGTCGACAAATTCTACCAACTGTCTGTAAAGCAGGGAACAAAAATGAAAACTAGTTAAGCGTATGTAAAGAAATTGTAGCATAGATTTGAGAAAACAGAACATTAAAGATGCATAGCGTAGATGAAAACAGTCGTTTGCCATTTTTGTACCATTGAAGGTTATGCACTTGAATGCAAACACAAACATAAGCCTGGTACTTTTATCGCATAATAATGAAATTTTTTCACTAAATTTATTTTGGAAGCTGTATTACTTTATAAAAAATATAAAACAGCATTTTGAACAATTAATTTTCGCCAAAAAAATCCAAGCCAATAATGACCATGGTTTTTAATGAAAGAAACTGTTTCTTGAGTTTTTTGTCAAAACGAATTTATTTTTGCGAACATATAAGATGAAAAAGTGTGAAAAATTAAAATTTAAAAAAACGAAAAATAAAACAAAAATAACTTTTAACCTACTTTATAGCGAACGTTGAATATTTCAGAGACTTTTTGAAAACAATATACATATAATTATAATTGTTAACAAAAAATATTTTTCTGTAGTGATTTAACTCAACTTTCAGTCAAAGAAGGAAAGAATTTTTTAGGAAATCGATAAGAAAATAGTGGAGATATTTGCTTAGAAAATCAAAACTTGAATTTTCAAAAATGTTATTGTGTAAACGAATGACAAAAGAACGATGCAATTCGAACGAAATTGACTTTTACAGCCCTATTCTGGCAAAGTAACAATTATTACCCAGTATTTTTAATATTTCTGTGTGTTTGTTGTAATTTTTGTTTTCAATACAAAATTTGAAGCTTGAAAAACAAAATTATTTAATGAAATTGTCGCTATCTGAAAAGCAGGTGTCAATTTTTATCAAAATTTGTTATTTTTGAGCTTCAAATTTTGTTTTGAAATCAAACACATAGAATATTAAAAATACTGGGTAACAATTGTTACATTGCCAGAATAGGGCTGTTAGTTACTTAACAACACTGGCACTTGTTTAGTAAGATATATGCAAAGCAAAACAAAATGAGTAAATATATTTATTTGAAATATTTATTGAAAATATGAAAACAAAATCTACAAATAATAGGGGTATTCACGATTCAGTGCACTTGCCTGTGCAGTTCAGGTCTTGAGGACTTGTGCAGTTGTGCAGTTAAGTTTTCGCGAACACACCACTATCAATTTTTCAAAGCTGTCAAAATTTTCAAATGTGCACAAGTACACAACTGCTCAAGTCCTCAAGTGCTCAAGTTTAAGGCTATAGTAGAAAAGCACTTGTGCAGATTTTTAACGTACGTGTATTTTGTTGTTGTAAAGTGCACAAGTCCTCAATAGAGTTCACAAACTATCGATAGTATCGATAGTGTCAATAAAAAAAATATTTAAATACTATTGAAAACCATCGATAGTCAGTTTAAAACTATCGATAGCCACGATATTGTGAAACTATCGATACTATCGATTTTTTTATTGACACTATTATTTAGGTATCATTGCCATTGCTGTCAAATTCTTTTGATTTTGACAATTTGGCATTTTTTTTAGACTTAACTAACGCTTAGGGGATGCCCTTTAAACATGTATAAGTATTGAGTTGATTCGGAAGATGAGTATTATCGGTGAAGATTTGTTTTAAATTAGCACATCTCAAAAGTGCGAGAAATAAAAATATATTTATCATTAAAAAAAATTTATTTTAGATACATCACAATATTGTATATAAAAAGATTTAAGTGAATACAAACAATTTTGTCTGAGCAGTTCCTACCGGAATCCAACTTAAAATCATGGCTGTTTTTGAGAGGAAAAATTTTCCCGACATTCACTGCTCGTCCACAAAAATTGAGAAGACTTATTTTAGATTTTTTTTAATATATGCTATTGAAACTTAACTTAAAAAAACAAACAAAAATTACAACATGAAAAAATTATTTAATTCTACTTTGAAACCACTGTGAGGCGTCCACCTATTTTGAGAATTTTTTAGATTTTTTCGCGCCACGTGCTTTTATTACATCCAGGATTTAGAATCAAGCCTTGCAGAGAGGTTCTGGAATATGTTTAGAAAATGAATGGATCCCAAAACCCGTCTACACCTTTTTATATATTTAGTCATTCGTTTTGAATTAAAAAATAAATAATTGTTTTTTAATAATTCTTATAAAAGATATTTTTCCGAAATCGATTTTAGTAACTTGCATGTTGGAAAAAGTAATAATTCAGTCTATGTCCATGCGGGGAACATTTAGAATAGCTACAACTCTAATTCTTTATTTTTGTGAATTATATGGGTTTTTACCTCCTTAATCCATATCTGATAAATTTCAGACCACTCGCAAATAGTTTATGAGTTATAGGCTTCCAAAACTGGAAAAAATGGTTTGAAAATATTGCTGGATTTATTCTTTTTGTTTAAAAAGAAAATATTGGGAAATTTTTGTTATTCTTATTTGAAAAGAGAAAAACTTTGGGGCTAAATAGTAATTAATGAGATTTTATTTAAGGATAAAGGAGACATCACATTATTTATTTAATTTACTCAATTACTAAGAAAATTTGTTGAGAAAAAAATTTTGAAATTACATGGAAAAAAATTAAATTTGAAAATGTTTCGGGCATGATACGAGAAAGATTTTTACCTCATCTTTGAAAGATGCATAATTTTCGTATGTGTACAAGCGTGTGTCAGCCATCATGATAACATAATTAGTACCAAAAATCTCAGAAAACAAAATTATATACGCTACATTTTTGTATATGCATTATAGACTCCTTTATGCCTTTTCCCCCCTCCCCTATAACAAATCCTGCGGACGCCCTTGACTAACTGCATCTTGATGTATAAAGAAACGAAGGCTGAACGTGGTTCCAGACACGGCAAGTAATACATTTTTTCATATCAAAAAATCATGTTGCTCGTGTCTCTTAAGACGTTCAGCCTACGTTGCGTTATACGTAAAGATGCAGTAAATCCTATACTAAGGCAAAAGTAAAATTTAGTTTTCAAGGTCATGCCGGGTCTATCAAAACTAAAGCTATTGAACTTAAATTTCATACGCTAACTTTTTAGTTGAAATGGAAACAGCCGAAAAACTCGGCAATCGAAAATCGGAGCAACTTTAATTTTTTGGATACCCTTAATGCCCATATAGATGCAAATATACAAATGAGACATTTATACTTTTCATTTAAGCTTTCATTTGTACTGATCTAACAATTTTTGTAGAAATTTTCTAAATACTACATTTGTGAAAGAGTTTTAAAAAGTACCGTTTTTTTACATTACGCCATTTTAAAGTACAGAAAAATATAACTTTGATTTATATTTTGGTTTGATTTTTCCTTTGTTGTTAAAGAAAATATTTTTACGAACATTTTAAGGTGCAAAGTATGTTTGTAGCATGTTGGATACTTTACTTTTTGCGGTTTTAGTGAAAATACCCAAAATTACCTCCCATACAGGCCAAATTTGCGATATCGAATATCTTTGGTATTATAAGCCGCACAGTTTCGTAATTCAGTATTCGACTACAATTTACACGTACCGTTTCACTGATAGCATTTTATGGGCGTTAGATAAGAGGACGTGGCCCTTTCCACACAAAACAAATTTGCGATATCGAATAACTTTAGAGTTATAGGTCGCACAGCCACGGAATCCAGAATTCGACCACAATTTAAATATACCATTTCCCTGATAACATTTTATGGACTTTGAAAAAGAGGCATATCACCTCCAATACAACCCAAATTTGCGACATCGAATAGCTTTAGAATTATAGGTCGCACAGCCTCGGAACTCTGTTTTCTACCACAATTTACGCATGCCGTTTCACTGATAACAGTTTATGGTAGTTGAAAAAGGAGGCGTGGCACCTTCCACACCACACCAACTTTCTTCCAAAAAGAATTTTCGTAGTCGTTTGTCTTTTATTAAAGTGGAAACTGCTCTTGTACAACCATTCATTACAAGTCGTCAGCGTTTGCTGAGAGGAGAAAACGCAATATCTGTTGTTTGTGGCATCCTGGATCTTCGACAATATCCACCTAGAAAATCAACATGCTGAATTATCAAGGAAGCGTGCCACATGTCATTTGTGTCCAAGTATTTCTAAGGCATACTTTCATTCCAAGTCATTGATTCATATTGTGTGAACAATGTTAACAAAACTTTTCCTAACATATTTTCATGTTTCAAATTGATGTACTCTTGATCTGTAACAGAGAACTGCAATGAGTATCTGACAGAAATCGGATACTCAACTCATACCCGAGTGTCGTGCTGTTCTCAACTCTATCCATACTCAGTAAAATGTGTAAAATACTTATAGGCATTCGGCTCATTAGCATTTTTTCGGGTATAAGTACATTCTCATGTCCGAGAGCGGCGTGACCTGAACCACTTCGAGCCATTTTCAATGAGTGCGTTGAGTAAGTTTATTACAAAGGTGCTCGATCCGAATGTATTTTGAGTATACTCTGAGTACAGCTTCTTCTCTGCCAACGTCTCTTAGCGTTAATTAGTAAAAGGTAAGGCTTTTATTGAAATAAAATTATATTAAAAATGTAAACTAATTTTGGATTGCCTTATTTCAATTTCTTTTCAAATTTGAAAATTTCAGTGTTTTGTAATTGTTTTCAACGCACAATAGATCACGGCTGCTGGTTATTTGCTTGCATGTCTTTTTTTGCGTGTCCATTTTTCATAAGCACTTGTCTGCAGGCAATGTCAGCTCTCATTTTTTGTTTGTTTTTTCTCGAAAACTCGTTCTTGGTCAAGGCTCAAGGTTGTGGCACTTGAGAGCGAGCTCGGTTGAACTGTCAAAATGGATAAAAAGAAAGCCAGAAAATTAATAAATAGAACAAAGAAAAGCACAGTGACAGTTCAAGCAAAGGCCGAAAAAGAGTGCATTTCTCTCAAGTGCCATAACCTTATGAATGAACCTTGTTCTTGGTATTTTATTTTTGCACTCTAGAAAGAAGAAAACAACAACAACAACGCTTCTGATTTTGGTTTTTTAGGCATAAACTTGTGCGTAAACAAGTACAATAGAAGTTTAATATAAATTATGCGCGTGTGATTTGGCCACTTAAGGGGACAGAAAAATAAAAAAAATACTTTACAAATTTAATAATAATTTCTGATTGCAGAAAATAAATGACACTTACGATACTATCGAAACTACGTATTTTTTTTAGCCTCAACAACTTTACCTCATGCGCAGCTTTCACTGAGTAGGATAAAAACAAAAAGCAAAACACAAGAAGAGAACATTTGTTGCTATCTAAATGCTCAGGAAAAAAAATAGCACAAAACAAATACAGAAAACTCGCTCACTTTTTACTGCTGCGCTCTACTGCGCTCTGTTTCATATCTGTGGCAGGTGAGCCGAGTGATTCGGCTGCTTGTGTCGATTATGAGTATTTCGGCAAGTAGGATAAGTATCAGTAAGACGACAACAACCATAAGTATTTATGAACCGGAAAAAACCCGATCATTCCCGATCCGACTCATGACTTATGATACTCATATTTATTTGAGCCGCCTCATTCTAGCTTCGTAGAAGAGAATATGAGTCGAATTGCGTGCGCTAATGTCGTGGTTATGCTAGCCCATGGTATAATTATTTGACAAGGAAGCCGTGACAGTTTTTTGGCGATTGGCAGTTGTCAAAAACAGCTAAAGAAGTTGTAGTTTGCTGCTGTTGACTAACTATGTGCTTATTTTTAACATCTTTTCTTTGATTCATTAAATTTCTTCGCGAAGTTTATTGGATTGTTTTTAGTTTGCTGCGATTGACTGGTTATGTTTAAGTCGTTGCTTATTTTTTCACATTTCTTTGATTAATTGCATGAACAGCAGTGGCGTAAAAAGTGGGCCCGCAGAGCCCGCGTTGCGGGCGGGCGCAACTAAGCTAGGGGCGCCCTCAAGTACCTTGATGAAATTGATAGCTAAAGTGGAGAACGACGCACAGTGTAAAAAAGCGGCCAAAAACCTAATATATCGACGTTTGAATTTTTCCAAATTTTTATAGCTTTCAATAGAAAATATCTTGGGCGAAAAAATCAATATGTATTTTTTTAATAGTAGCAATCGTTTCGTTAGGACAAGCCGTCAGAGTTGCATTTTTAAAAATACAATTTTTCTTGTTATTCAAATTATATATTTTTTTTATATCAAAATAAAGTTTAAAATTTCTTATGCCTGGCAACATTACTGTTTTTGTTTAAATTTTGAACATATAGTTTTAAGCTTATCATAAAAGTAAACATTAGAAGCGGGATACAAATTTCTAAATATTCAATTTTTAAAAGTCTTAAAAAAATAACTTTGGGAAAGATTGACTTTAAGTTTTTCACGAAAACATCAGTAGAACTGCGTTACACCAAATCAAAAAAAAAATCTTGCTAATACTTGCTAATGCGGTAGATATACATTTTTTATGGTGACCTGTTTAGTTAAAATTTGAGATATTTTTGATGTATGGCAGCTGATTATTTTTCAAACTTTTGACTAATTTACAAACACAAAAAAAATTTTTTAATTTCTTTCAATGTTAATTCAATTTTAATTACAATTTTAATTCTAATTTTTAATTTTAATTCTTAAGGGTTTTGTTGTTACACATATATTCTAATTTGCGGCATGCACAAGAAATCTTTTCTTATATGCTAACATACCTGCTCAATAAATACAAATAAAAATACTAAAATATAATTAATCACAAAAGAAATTTATGTAGCAAACTTCGTTGTTTTGAGACAAGACTGAAGTTTGAGGCAAAAATGAGTTTCGTTTATATGGGAGGTGGGTGTGGTAGAGGTCGGGTTTGTATAACTTTTTCAATATTTCTTAATTTTGTCATGAAAGATATTCGTTCCAATTTTCATAGCTCTACGTTAACTCCTTCTTTTTTTGGCCAAGAATGGGGACGTTACACTGTGCGACGTTTGTGCTGAAATAAAATTTAAGTCCCGTACATACGATTAAGCAGGGTGCAATAATCGACGTCAAAAAACTGACTATTTTGAGC
Organism: Dichetophora obliterata; assembly: GCA_963920525.1. Classification (NCBI taxonomy): domain Eukaryota; kingdom Metazoa; phylum Arthropoda; class Insecta; order Diptera; family Sciomyzidae; genus Dichetophora; species Dichetophora obliterata. The sequence goes on along the minus strand of OY986438.1, from coordinate 88,459,403 downwards.
AAAAGTCGTCTTTGTTTGGCAAAATTCGATTATGGTCGGAGTCGATTAGCTCGTTTGCTTTCATATTTTCAGCAAGTCAGCAACTGATGTTATTTTAATCACTCAATTGGTCATATTTTGTGACGTTAGCAAACTATTTGGTTAAACATCGTAAACTTATCATTTCACTAATAAAAAAATTATTGGTCCCATTAATTCAAACTTTAAGTTTGTTTACTTTTTTAAATAACTAGCTGAAACCCGGCGCGTTGCTGCCCCGCCCCGTTTCCAAACACCCATCAAATGTTAACATTGTACATAGCATGTTTAAATTGTGGTTAAATACTAACTCTGTGCTACCTATAATTCCAAAGCTATTCGATAAATCATAAAGTAACTTAATCATAAAAGCCATTACTTTTGATTGGAAAGAGATATTGGGGTAATTTTTTCACATAAATTGTTTTTAAGACTTGAATTTTTTGTAAAAGATATAAAAACAACATTTTGGTAAAAATAAATTTCGCCAAAAAAATCAAAGGGTGTACCTTGTTGTTTTGATGACAAAAACATTAAAATAATTTTTGCGCTTAGCTGGAAAAATTTTTGCAAATAAATGCTATGGCATATGAAAGTTAGTCAGATGTGCAATTTTTAATTGATTTCATTTTTACAACAAAAACAATTTTTGAGTAATTTTTTGAGTAAAAAGTCAATATTTTGGACCTTTTTTGACATAATTATAAAACATAGTTTCACTGACTAAAAGGTACAGTTCAACCCATTTTTGTAAAGTATATTTATTGAACTTTTGAACAAAAAAATTTGAATCAAATATATTAATGGACAGAGGAGATATTTGCATCCAAAGACCAAACTTTGATTTTCATGGCGTTTTTTCTCATTCTTTGGTAACGATGTTTTATGAAAAAGTCGTTGTACTGAAAATTTCTACAATTTTGAGTGTATGTGAGTGTTTTTGATGCCAAAATAACAGAAATTTTTTTAAATTAAAAAGAAAACTCCGATAAAAAATTATTATAATACAATAAAAAAATTGCCGTTAGTTGAAAAAGTTCGGAGGGGGCGTGGCAAAAAATAAGTATGTAACATTTTAAGTTAGAATACATTTAATATGTGCACCTAGTTTGAGCAAAATCCGTTGGGCCGTTTAGATTTGTAAAAAGGCCAAACAAACAAACAAACAGAAAATGAGTTTTATTACTATAGATTGTCAATTGTATGAAAAAATAGATTTTTAGTCATAAATTTTGATTATTTGAGATATAGGCTTTGGCAGCAAATGTTGTAAATTTGATTGGAAAGAGATATAGGGGTAATTTTCACATAAATTATTTTTGACTTTTTGTAAAAAATATAAAAACAACATTTTGGAACAAATACATTTCGCAAAAAAAAATCAGAAAGGGTACCCTTGTTGTTTTGATGACAAAACCAGTAAAATAATTTTTGCGCTTAGCTGGAAGAATTTTTGCAAATAAATGCTATGTCATATGAAAGGTAGCCAGATGTGCAATTTTTAATCGATTTCATTGTATGATGCCAGGCACAGTACCCTAAAATTTCCGTTTAAATCGGTCGACCCGCTTTTGCAGTTAGTGGTTACATCAAGAGTGGTTACATAAGACTTGTATTCCTAGGCAGACGTTGTTCGGCCCCAGACCGCCTTAATGCCATATACGAAAATGTCAAGAAATGCGAAAAATATTCACCATTTTCAGTATAACTGCCAAAAGTAACCATATGAATTAAATTACCAAATTTTAGTCAAATACAATCAAAACTGTTTGAAATATAGAATTTTTGTTGTTTTGTAAGCGGTAAAAAGGGGTGCGGCAAAATTATTTCCCTTAAACCATCTCGTACACGAAACAAATCGACTGCCAAAATTTTATCTCAATTTAGCTAAAGCCTGGCGCACTTTGCTTCACTCTACGCTGACCCCCCGAAAAGTCAGTTTAACTAAAGTGGGACAGGCCTATTTTTAGTGCACTTGCCGAGAGTAACCATATGAACTGAATTACAAAATTTTTGTCCAACACGATACAAATCGTTGAAATAAAACGTTTTCATTGGTTTGTGGGCAGTAAAAGGGGGGCGTGAAATCAATTTTTAGTACAGTTGCTGACAGTAACCGTACAAACTAAAGCAACATTTTAGCTCAATAGACCCAGTAGTCAGTTTTAATGATTTCTCAAAAAGTGGGTGTGGGTGTGGCTATATAGCGATGACGCCTTTTTTTAGTTCAGTTGCCGAAAGTAGCCATACAAACTTAGGTATCACATGTAATTCTCATACGGCCAAAACTGCTTGAAATATAGCATTTTCACTGATTTGTGGGCGCAAAAAGGGGGGTGGAAACCAATTTGTCGTACAGTTACTGTCAGTAACTTCACAAACCAAAGTACCAAATTTAAGTCTAATACGACCAAAACCGTCTGAAATAAAGCATTTTCATTTCTTTGTGGGCGGTAAAAGGGGGCGTGGAAACCCATTTTAAGTACAGTTATCGACAGTAACCGTACATACTAAATTGCCAAATTTTAGCCTTATACGACCCAAACTGACTGAAATATAACATTTTTATTGATTTGGGGGCGGTAAAAGGGGGGGTGTGGCACATTTTTCCCCATAACCATCTCGTACCTGAAACAAATCGGCTGCCAAAATTTCAGGTCAATCGGTTTAGTAGTTTTGGAGTCTATAGACATCACACATCGTTTTGCTTTTTATATATATAGACATTGATTTGTGGGCGGTAAAAGTGGGCTTGAAAAAATTTGTATATAGTGACTGCCTCTTGGAGCACCTATACAGTAAGTTTCACTGTAAAAGTGTATAGAACTCTGGAATTGCCATGATTTCGAAAAAGTGGGCGTATTTATTTTACGACCACGCCCATTTTTTGTACAGTTACCGACAGTAACCATCTGAACAAAATTACCAAATCTTAGTTTTTTTACGATTGAAAACCGCCTGATATATATCCTTTTTTTGGTTTGTGATCGATGGAACAAATTTGGCTTGTATGGGAGGTACCACGCCCCCTTCTCCAATCATTACCAAACCTCACAGGAACACTCTCAAGATGTGGCTTTATTTTCCCTGAAAATTTCATAAAGATCGGTTCAGCGGTTTTGGAGTCTATACGTGATATAGCCACATACCCACCCACATACCCACATACCCACATACCCACATACATACATCCATTTTTATATATAAGAAGATTAATATGCGATGTTTTCTTTTTTTACCTACTTTGCGATAACATCTTACAAATTTTATTATATTTGATATTATAAAAAGTATGTCTTACGTTATTGCTTTTTTTTTGACAAATTCTATTAAAATAAAATATAACTTTATTTATAAAATAGGATATTTTTAAAATGTAACTGTTGTAAGAAATGATGATCATCATATGACCATTGAATTAAAAAAGCCTCTTTTTGTTTTTTTTTTTTTGTTAAGAGCTCTCTTGTTTTCTTCTAGGCTTCTAGTAACCTAGTAATAACATAGTTTTACTCTAAAAGTAAATAGCAGGGTGCTTTTAGAAACCTGCGGGCGGGCGCACAAAATATAGTTACGCTACTGATGAACAGCTAACTATTTGACAACTACCCATCGCCGCTCGTGAGAAAAAAGCCAGTCTACGCTACTACCTTGTCAACTAATTATACCGTGAGTTAGCCAAACATGTTCGGTGTTAATTTTCGTTACTTTGTTCTATTCGTTGAAATGTTTGTTTGGTGGTTATACTATGATTGGTGCACACAGCTGCATTATATGTAACACTGTGTCAAAACAAAAAAGCTACAACCTGATTTGCATTTTAATATACAGTTTTATTCATATACATATTTATTATAAAATGGAAAATGAAGTTAACGAATCATTTTGCAAAATATCATCGAAGATCCTGAAGCAATGTGGCAGTCGAAAAAATGTAAGAGAAGGACATGTAGTGTGAAGGAATGGCGGAAAACAAGATCAAAAAGTGGCTCTTTTGTGTTTATAAGGAAGGAACTAAAAACAAGTGACGAATGGTACTACAAAAATTATATGAGAATGTCAGACGAGCCATTTTTACAAGCACGCCGGTTTATTGAAAATGCCATTAAAAAATATGAGACATCTTTTGGCAATACGTTTTACCAGATCAGCAGCTTTTAGTAAAAGCGGATTCACTGATCACCTTCAGCATGTTTTTCAAGTTTTTTTATATGTAGTTTCCTCTCAGAGACAGAACTTGCTGCACGCTACTTGATAAACATTATTTTAATTCATACAAAAACTTGCTGAAGGTTATCAGTGAATCCAGCTTTACTCTGCGATTTTTAGCGACTGGCGAGTCGTATAGAAGTTTGTCATATCAAACTCGTCTGTCACATTCCTTCTTAGTATATTGCATTCCAAAAGTTTGCAGAGCAATTTGGAATAATTTAAAAGATTCTTACTTAAAGGTATGATCTTTTCTATCAACTATTCCATTTCATAACAAAACAATTATTTTTTAGAATAATGAAAAAATTTGGGATAATTTAAAAGAATCTTACTTAAAGGTATGATCTTTTCCATCAACTATTCCATTTCATTACAAAAGAATTCTTTTTTAGAATAATGAAAACAATATAATAATTTTTTTATATCCCAAAATTAATTTTGTTTAATTGTAATATATATAAAATATAAAAAATTGTTCTTTAATATGTATAACATGGATTTTAATTTTTCTATATTTTACTTTAATTGTAGCAAGCTTCACTTTCTTAAAAAAACTAGTATCACATAGTGTTCAAAGTATTTAAAAGTATGACGTTTCGGAGAAGTTAAGGTATTATTGCACGTTTGAAATATAAAAAAAAGACTCACTCAAAAAGTTTTATTGTGAAACGACTATAATACTTTAAGACTTAAAACATTTATCGAAAGTAATACAAAAACATGTATTAAAACAATAAAGACATTATTTAAACATTGTTCTTTGTATTATTAATGTTAAAAAATGTTTTGTTGTAGTCTTTTTAAAATAAATCCTTTTTATAGAGTGTTTTTCCATTTTTCAAACGTGCAATGTAACCTTAACTTTAAACTAACCAAAGTCATCATCTGATAACACGTCTTGTAAGGCCATATTCAAAATATCATTAAATTTGTTTGGCGATTGTTGGGTTCGTTGGTTGCTGCGTACATTTTTTTGTCTTTTTTTCTTGCATTAAATAACGTATTGTTGATTATATTTATTGTTTCCATAACGATGTCTTCGTTTTTCATGTTTTCGAGCATACTTGCTACTTGCTCTCCGACAAATTCATACCTCCGTACTTTGTTTGATAACACTATGCCTTTTAACTCGTCGAGGCTACGCGAAATATTAAAGTTTTTAGATTTTGAAGAAGATTGCTTCTTTGCTGACAACGATGATGATGATGATGATGTCTAAAATAAGAGCTTAAAGTTATTATTTGCATATATTAATATATAATAGCATCGCCTTATCAATGGCAAGTTATTGCAGACCATTTTGAGCGGAAATGGCAATTTCCACTCTTTTTAGGTGCATTAGATGAAAAACATGTGAATTTTTACGCTTCGCAATCAGATGGGTCATATTTCCACAATTATAAAGGAACAGATAGCATTGTGCTTTTGGCTTTGGCAAATGCAAATTGCAAATTTATTTACATTGTTCTCGGAGCTACTTGTAGAACTAACGATGGCGCAGTTTTAAAACACTCTTGGTTCAACATATTATTGACAATGAAGAGACTTCTTTCCAGCCGACAAGACTATTGGAAATAATAGAAAACTTCCCTATGTTATCGTTGCTGATAATGCCTTTGCTTTGCAAAAACATTTAATAAAGCCATTTTCTGATTTGAAAAACGTAACAGAAAAGAAAATTTTCAATAAAAGGCTTTCAAGAGCTCGACAAGTTATAAAGAGAGCATTTGCGATATTATCGTAGAGATTTTTAATTTTCCGAAAACCTTTATGCCTACGCAGTATATCATATATTGAAGTCATAGTAGAGCTTGCTGTGTTCTTCACAATTTCCTATTAGTAAATATCACTGAAAACTCCACTATGCCTCATTTTGAAAACGAATATGCAAGCACAGAGGAAACAATTTGTCAAATATTGCAGTTGAAGCTGATCGTAATTCATTCGTTGAATATTTCAACCAAGAAGGAAAACTAGCATGGATGCAACCATAACATGCATCTATTTTACTTTAATTTTGCTTCATTAAAATAAATTAACTTTCCAAATTAGCATGTACATTAGACCCGTCCCACTTTTTCAACGTTTTTCGAAAAGTTCCCGGGACACGTTGATTTCTGATTCTACTCTTAAAAACATGAGTTTTGGTATATAACACTTTAATATTAACTAACGGTAAATAGTCGCGTAAACGGCTTAAAGGCTTTTTGGCTAAAAATTAATTTTTTCGAAAAACAAGAAATTTCTTCTTTAGTATTTTGCATATAACTATGAAACTAATGAAACAATTTTAATTACATTATACTTTTTTAAAAGCTAATAAAATTTTCCATCTTATGCTGCAAGAAACATTGCATTTTGCTCAGTATATTTTTTTTAAAAATTCTGCAAAGTGCAATTTTGATTTAAATTTTTTCGAAAATTTGATAACTTCAACTCACATTACCCCGCGTTACAAGAGCATGAGAAAGAAATTTTTTTACCAAAAATCAACACAACTGCACAGTGATTTTTTTCGATAAAATTCAATTTTATTTTTATTAAACGTAGCCACATAAGTATTTATTTAAATAACCATAAGAAAAAAAATTATACGACATTAGTTTAAGTTGCGAAGTATTGTACGTTTTCTGTTGTCCGGATGAATTTTATTGTAATGTTCATGGATCCATTGTCCACGTATTATTTATCATATTTAAAAGCCCTATGTCTCTTTCTGCTGGATCATTCAAAATAGTTAAATATTTAACCATTTTTAAGTTTCCAAAAAACTTTTGTTCGTACTCCACAAGGAAGAATGCATCTCAATAAATTCCTTAGAAGAAAAAATATTGAAAAACTGTATAGTATAGTAAAGCCAGCGAAGGTCTCAAACAGGGAACGAAAATAAACTCTAACGTTTCGTTCGTTAAGGTAGTAAAGCGTTGATTTGAGAGAACTGAACATTTATGTTGTGTAGCATTCATTACCAAGGTCATTATTCGGTTGCGTTCAAGTTTGCATACTCGAACATAAACATCATTGTTCCGTAGTATAAGCTACACTAAATAACCTTATGAGAAGCGTTGTTTGAGAGACTGAGAAAGCAGAGAGAAAAACATTTTTTTCTTTGTTCAAGCACATGCTGCGTATCAAGGGCGCATTCAGTTTTGTAGGTAGCATACATTTGCAGGGCGCTCTTGTTTTAGTATGAAAAATCAAAGCATTTTTTTAGCTATTCAGTTTCTTTATTTTTATACTGTTTCTAACGCCCATTTAAAGGCGTGTCAGGTTTAGAAAAGTATATTATATATTCTTGATCAGCATCACTAGCTGGGCCGATTTAACCGTTTCCGTCTGTTTGTCTGTCTGTCGACACGACTCTTTTTTTAACACAGCTGCTAAGAAAATCTCAGTTTATTTTATTAGTGCGTGTTATCACTTTATGGCTGGAGAATTCAGAAAATAAAATGTTAATTTTTCTTTGTTACATGTAAGTAAGTTCACTTATATAATTTTTTTATAGAATTTAAGACTACTGTTTAATGTTTATGGAATTGTGTTTCAATTGTACATGTTAAGATCATGAAATCACCCATTCCTTCGAACAGCCATATGGCTTCTGACGGAGATGAAACTACTTTTTTGAAGAAAGTTTTGTTTGTGTATCTTGTTATTACATTTTAAACAAACTCAGAAAAAAGTTCAACTTTGAAATAAAAAACACAGGTATTTGTTTTAAAATCTGAAATTTCGTTAGTTTTAAGGACATTTTTTCTTTAAACAATATTCATTTATTGCATCTATTTCGCATTTATTTAAAAAAAATAAGAATTTGGATTCAAAAGTAAAATTTTATTTGTTTTATTTTTTATATTGATTTTAAAAATGAATTACACACTCAGATTAAAATCAAAGAAATTTGTTTTTTCCAATTTTTTTGTAAATGCAAATTATTCTTTCAGAAAGAAAGAAATTTTCTTTAAAGGAATAAACTATTTCTTTGTTTTGAAATTTATTTCTTTATTTTAAAGAAAAGTTTCCATTTAAAAAAAAAATTGCGCTAAAACAAATAAAACTTTTTTTTAATATTGAGTAAATGTTCTTTGATTTTAGTAAGATTCTTTTCTCAGTGTATAAATCCATAAAAAAAATTTTAGCTTAGATAAACCGTGTAGTAGTGGTTTAAGATTCATTCTAAAAATAAAGATGAAGTTCGAAAATTAGCGGCTAGGGTAGAAACAACCCCTGACTCCCATACAAAATCACTTTATAAAAAGTTTTTTTTCTCTTAAAAAGTTTTAAAATTTATTTAAATGACTTGAAATTTTTATATACATATGTTTCGATAATTAAAACTGACCATATTCATCACTATTTTTGTAATGTAAAACAATCTTTATAAAAAGTACTTAGGTTTTTATAATTAATGTTAGAAAAGAGATCATCTAAATGGTTTAAAGTTATTTGACTGACGATTTCACTTCAACGTCTCCTAAGTCCTTTCAATGGCTAGGCTAATTCAAAATAGTATTTTTTAGGTTAATACTCCTATCATAACGGTCCTAAAAAGATGAAAAAACATACCTTTGATTTTTACCTGCGCTACTTACTCTTAATTTTATTATCATTTTAAAATCATTTTAAAATTTAAAAAATCCTCTTAATTTTATTATCATTTTATTGTCATAAAAAACAAAAACATTAATTTGATTTCTGTATGGTTGGTTTTTCTTGCAAAATAGGACAAAAACAAAATCAAACTGACTTTAATGTCAAATATCTCTCCAAATTTCTTTTTGTCATGTTGGTTCATTGTTTTTTATAGAACCAAATTAATTAAAAAAAAAACCGTTGCAAAGTAATATTAAAAATTACTTTCTGTCGTGTCCAATATATTGGACAAATTCACTGAGAGTTTATATATACTTTAGCGCTCGGCCCTTCCTGTTCAGCAAGATCCGAGTGAAATTTTACTATATTAGTGCGAACTAACACAAATAAGATGATTGCTGAACTTTCATGGAATTACACCGCACAGTGGTTCCATCCCGTATTCATGTAGGAATAAAATAGAAGGATTCGTCATTGACCAATAAAATTATGCATGTGAGTTATAATTAGAAAACAAACAAACCCGCCCCAAACCGCGCCTACTTTCCATGTAACACAAAAACTATGAACGCTACATATTTTTGTTGTAGATATAGTAAAACAGCTCTTTTACTAAAAGTATACGAATTTATTTATTCTTTTGTTCGTTTAAGATAGGTTTGCAGCCAATTATTTTAAATGTTAATATTAACTTTTCAATTCATAATATTGAATACAATTAAAATACAATTTCAATTCATAAGAAATTACATTTTTTAATATAAGCTATATTAAAACAACTCTGTCAAAAATAATATTAGCATTTATTTACCCTTTTGGTTTCTTTTAAGCAGGTTCGCAGCCAATTGTTTTAATTTTAATATCACCTTAAAGGCTTAAGGGTTATAACAAAATTGTAACAAAAATTATCACGAGAAAACTATTTAATTCCGCGTTCACACCACTGTGCAACTCTTCCTGATTCTCAATGCTATGAATAGAGAATAATGATGCAATAAAAAAAACAATTCGACAAAGCGTCAGTGTTGCCGTTTGTATCCGACAGAATCCATTCTTATGGATTCTTAACTTATACTGAAAAACATATCTACTTTTTTAAGCCTTGATGCAAAGTTTGATTCTTTTTTCGAAGAAATTTTATAAATTAATATAATTTTTTATATATGTGACTTACATATATCCTTCACTTAAATTATAATATTTTGTACATTAGAAAAATCCTCAACCATTTTAAGAAACAGATTTAAAAAAGAATAAGAGATGTTTATCATTTTAATTCTGAGAGTGAAAAATGTTTGAAATTCTTCTATCGTAATTTTTAAAAAACAAATATTATCTGCTAGTGTGGTGTTGGCAACACTGATTCTGAGACCCAAAATGAGATAGAATAGCCTTCGTAAAAAATATCGTATGCCGAATGTGTGTTGATACAGAATAATAGCATTTATGTTCGTCTCCACTCACATATACGCAACCGAACGGAAATTCATGCCATGCGAGGCACATTAAAATATCGTTCGGTTTATTTTTTTCACTGATCTCAAAGGCCAACTCATAGCAGAAAAGCTGTATAATAACAGAAAAATAACAGTAGAATGCAATACAGTGCATCGTAATGCTGAGAACATACTAGGGCTATTCTCAATCCTGTGCCAATGGTCTTGCACCATATCATTTCCAAAATGGTAAAATATATATTTACTCTACACTAAGAAAATAAAAAGGAATGCATTAACTACACTATTGCAAATATTCAACATTTAAATACATAGCTAAGATATACTTTACATTGCAATACTAAATTGCGAACTGACTGCTGATTATAAAAAAAGTAAAGTCGAAAAAAACTGATATGGAAGATAAGCGAATAAAAAGAACAATTAATTGAAAATAATTTTGCTTTTCATCAATAAGCTGTGAATTTCATGTTTTGCAACAACTATAGCAAATTATATCAAAAAAACCGTTCACAATTGGAAATTTTTAAAATTTTTTACAAAAGCACAAATTTCCAAAATACACGAGATTGTGAATTGCCCTACTAAAAAACAAGCGCATTAAGGTCAGTGCTTTTGCTAGATTGTTGTTGTTTCGACGAATGATCAATATTAGATCAATAGCATAAAATCCGTGGTCACAAGGAAGAATGACTAAACTCAAGCTATCGTAAAAAAGGGATGCGCCATTTTCTTTATTGACAATCTTTGGAAGGATGCAGGAAAAAACTTTTTACACATAATAGAGTATCACTTATGTTTGCACATATTTCGTTTGTAACGGTTCATAAATTTCGGGAAAAAGGTCGGAGTTAGTGCAATAGAAATATCGTTTTTTCCGATACTTTGAGTTTAGTCATTATTCCTTGTGAGTTGAAAACGGCTTTTTTGAAAAAATACCGTATTATATATCTTCGAATTATACATCAAAATTTTTGCCGTAAAATTCCTCAAAATACGAAATATACATAATCAAAAACTTCTTCTTCAGGCTTTTGTAACGTAGGATAATGTGAGTTGAAGTTATCAAATTTTCAAAAAAATTTTAATCAAAATTTCACTTTGCAGAGTTTTTAAGAAAAATGTACTGAACAAAATGCAATTCTTCTTAAAGCATAAGATAGAAAATTGTATAAGCTTTTAGGTTAGGTTAGGTAACGGTGGCTGAGCCGATAGACGACTCGTACACTTAGGCCAGTGCAGGCTCGTTGTGATACCACATGATCTCTTTAAAAACCTAATAGAGATTTCCCTCCTCAAACCAGTTCGAGCGGATAATGAAATTGAGTATATGCTTGATTTCCAGGCATGCGACTTCGGCAAGTCCGTTTAAAAAGGGAAGGCCCAGAGTTGCCATTCTCCTTTTAGCTAGAGCCGGACATTCGCAGAGGAGGTGCTGAACGTTTTCTACCTCCTCCTCACATCTGCAGCTTCTGCAGAAATCGTTTGATGCAACTCCCAACCGAAGGGCATGCACTCCGATCAGGCAGTGACCCGTTAGGATTCGTACTATTTTTGACAGGTTTACCCTGCTTAACTCAAGCAGTGAGTTGGTGCGTTTTAAATCGTAGGTAGGCCATGTTAGCTGAGTTATCCTACATGTATCAAGGCGTTCCCAGCGTTCTTGTGCAAGACCTAGGGATCTGTTCTTGCACTGGAGTTTATAGGAGGAAATTGGTATACCAATAAAGTCCTCATTTAAGAGGGTGTTAGAAGTCGTACCCTTCCTTGCCAATTCGTCGGCCAAATTGTTGCCCTCGATATCCCTGTGTCCGGGTACCCATATGAGGTGAATCCTGAGTAGCCTTGCCATCTCGTTAAGAGATTTGCGGCACTCAGTGAGAGTTTTAGAGTTGTCTATATTTGAGTTCAGTGCTTTCAGTGCAGCTTGGCTATCTGAAAAGATGGAAATACTTTTTCCTTCAAGGTCTTTTTGACCTAGAATCCTAGTGGTTTCGTGAATAGCCATCATTTCCGCTTGGTATACACTACAATAGTTAGGAAGTCTAAAGGACGCTTCGATTTCGAGATCCTGGGAGTAGATACCTCCCCCTACTTGTTCTCGAAGTTTGGATCCGTCTGTGAAGATTTTTGTGGCGGAGGTTTTAAGGGGGCTTTTGTTTGCCCAGTCTAGCCGTGAAGGGATGAAAACTGCATAGTTCCTTTCAAGATTTAAGCACGGCACACAGTAGTCTGTTTTCTCGGGTGCAGCCGAGTTCAGAATAATTGTGTGGCCGCAGTTGTTACCTATCCAATTACCAGATTCTCTAAGTTTGAGGGCTGCTGTGTTGGCACATTCCCTGGCAAAGATATCGAGAGGAGGAAGGTGAAGCATGACATTGAGGGCGCTAGTTGGTGTTGAGGACAGTGCCCCCGTAATACAAAGACCTGCGCTTCTTTGCACCTTTGCAAACTTCTGAAGTGCGGTTGCCTTATCAAGGGCCCTCCACCATACCAGTGAGCCATACATTAGTATGGGGCGGACAATTGCTGTATAAATCCAGCGTACTATTTTGGGGGAGAAACCCCATTTTTTATCTTTAGCTTTTTTACAGGCAAATAGTGCTATGTTTGCCTTTTTAACACGTTCCGTAATGTTAACATTCCAGATAAGCTTCTTATCCAGGATAACTCCTAGGTATTTCGTGCTATCGCTAAAGAGCAACCTCGTGCCGTTCAGACGCGAAGGTTCTAAGTTGGGGGTTTTATATTTCCTAGTGAAAAGAATGAGATCTGTTTTCTCGGGGTTTACACTTAAACCACACGTGGATGCCCATCTCGAGAGAATTAAGAGTGCTCTCTCCATGAGTTGACAGAGAGTCTGGGGAAACTTTCCGTTAAAAATGATTGCAATATCGTCTGCATAAGCAACAACCCTGTAGCCTTCCCCCTCCATGATGCGCAACAGCTGGTCAACCGTCACGGACCACAGAAGTGGAGACAAAACTCCTCCCTGCGGAGTGCCTCTGCTTACAAACCTACGAGTGGAGGATCCTCCCAGTTCTGAGTTCACCACCCTGCCCAAGAGCATCTGGTGTATGAAACTCACGAGAAAATCCTCCACCCCCAGTTCCGACAAGGCCGAGGTGACTGCACATGGAAGGACGTTATTGAATGCCCCTGCTATATCTAGAAAAGCACCAAGTGCGTATTCTTTGTTCTCAAGTGATTTTTCGATGGTAGACACAAGAGAGTGCAGAGCTGTCTCTGTAGATTTGCCTTTAATGTAGGCATGTTGGGATTTTAGAAGCCTATCAAGTTTCGGCTTGAGAAGAAGCCCAATAAGTCTCTCTAGAATTTTAACCAGAGAGGAAGAGAGGCTTATAGGTCTGAAGTCATTCGATTTAGTGTGAGAGGACTTACCCGCTTTCGGTATAAAGATAATTTTTGTCTCTCTCCAAGCTGTTGGAAAATAGTTAAGGCGTAGGCAACCATAGTAGATTGTCTGAAGCCAGGGTACTATTGCATTAAAGCTATAGTGGACCTGGAGAATTATAAGGTTGGAATGAATAGATCGCCCATTTTAACTTCTCCTTGCTGGTCAGTTGCTCAATCTGTTGAGGCATAAGGTCACAGGGAAGTGTTTGAAAGCTGGAAATGTCAGAGTAAACATTACCAGGAAAATGCGCATCCATGAGTATATCTAGGGTTTCGATGCATGAATCCGTCCAGGTGCCATCTTCCTTTTGAAGAAAGCTTGGTACTGTCGGGGATTTCGATAGTATTTTCCTGAGCCTTGAAGCCTCGGAAGTACCCTCTATTTCTGTGCAGAAGGAGGACCAAGAGGCCCTCTTTGCTTTCCTGATTGCTGTTTTGTAAATGCCTAGTATAGACTTATAGCTATTCCATGAGTCCTCACTATTGCTATGCCTTGCGTAGTTAAAGTCTCTACGACAGTCCTTTCTGAGAATTTCAATCTCCCGAGACCACCATACGAGTTTGTGGGATTTTTTGAAAACTTTTTTCGGACATGCTCTGTTTAGTGCATCCGAGCATTTTTTTGTGAAGTCTAGAACCAGAAGGTCCAACTCTTCTTTGTTAGCAACGGGGGGAGAAGTGACTGAATTCAGTGATGTTTTAATTAGTTTATTATACCATCTCCAATTTGTCTTACGGAGATTTCTTATTTTTAGAGGCATGGATTGATTGGTTATCTTCCAGCCGAATTCTATATACCTATGGTCCGAGAACGAGTGTTCTTTTAAGACCTTCCAAGAATGAATTTCTTCCGAGAAGTTTTCTGATACTAGGGTGATATCCAGAACTTCTTCTCGATTTTTGATAATAAAAGTTGGCTCATTGCCCTTGTTCATTATATTTAATTTAGTGTTTAGTAGGAAGTTAAAAAGTTAGTCACCTCTGTCGTTGTTGTTAGTGCTGTTCCATTGTGAGTGGTGTGCATTTGTATCTCCACCCAGAATGATGTCGCTAGTTCGGACGCGGATGATAGCTCATCCTCGCTTCCAATCAACTCGTCGATGTCGCTAGGATTCTCAATCGTGGCACTACAGACCGCACGATTTACGAGAGACACCGTGTCCGTTTTATAGATTCTTGGGTGAATCTTGCTAAACCCATAGTTTAGGGTACATTTATCTTTGTTGAGTTGTTCAATGCATTCGTTGTTGAGGATCAACAAAACCTCCATCTTGGATTTCTTGGGATCGGTTTTGGCATCCTCAGCTTAAGGCTCCAACTTCACCACCTTCCAGTTTTGGGTGGATATGGCTGGGTTGAAGACCTTCAGCATTTCCAAAATTTCCTCAGGTTCAGATGGGGTGACTGGAACCCGGACTCTGGCTCTTGATCTAGACGGAATTTCGTCCAAATCTACCACTTTTAGACGAGCGCCTGGGTAGACCTCACCAACTTTCCCAATCGCCGCTTTAAATAGCTCAGCGGATCGTTCATTTTCACAGGCCATCAGCTTGACATTGCCCTGAAACCATCCCGCATCCGTGCATGCTGGAGGTGGCCCAGGGTTGTCCTTCAGGACCAGCAAGGCGACCTTAGCGAGCGAAGCCTCTATCCAGCTCCATTGGTGCTTGGGTATCTTACCATCCTCGCTATTTTGGTCTATCACCCCTACAATTGTGCTATTCTTAGCAACCTCTGCGAAGGATCTTGCTCCTACACCATGGGCTTTAGCCCTCTTGGCGGTCGGGTTCTGGGTAGGTTCCTCCACAGATCGATTTCTTTTCGCGGCTGCAATTTGCCGGGGAGGCTCTAGCGTGAAGTCCGGTAAGACCTTTTTCGCCCACTCAATATCTTCCTTAATTTTGTGAATGTCACTCTTCGAGACCTGTCCCTCCTTAATAGGGTCAGTGGCCAGACGTCGAAGAATTCGGGATGCCTTTTTGCGGTCTGCGTAACCTGCTTTGAGAGCATCCCTTCTTTCATGATCGGCCGCCCTAGCACTGACCATTGGGATTACCTTAGCCCCCGATCCACTAGGCGAACCCGCGTTTCCGCGTCGATTACCACCAGTGTTCGAGGAACTTGAGGGTCCAATGCCCGATGCACAGGCTTTCGATATGCTTGCTGTTGTTGAGAGAGGTCGATGATGTGATGGTATCACTATCATCGACTGACTCTTATTTGTGATTGAGGAGCCTGGTGGTACCACAGCTCTTTCATCGGAACATAAAGTCCCTGCCGGGTTTTTTGTTAGGGTTCCGGATCCCCTTTTGGGTGTTGAAGTTTTTGTTGTTGTTTGTAAATTTTTATCCATAATAAATCCCACGAGTAGCGGAGAGAGGAAGGTCGACCCAGGCAGAGATCCGCAGTACCTGGGTAGGGCTGATTAGAACCGGAGGACGCCAGGTATCCGGAGCACACCGTTCAAGACCGGGCAATTATTTTAAACTGGGTCCCCGGCCAGGCTGATCCTCGGCACGGTACGTGTGACACCTTGATCCGACCCAGGGGGAAGAGAAGGGATACTACCGGAAAAGGAGGCAGTCTTGGTTGTTCTCACAAAATTTGTAGGGTAACACAACCCTGTGAAGAACGTAAGCCCCCACACCCAGCGATCGGATGGACCACTTACGTCAAGGTGCTGCCGGAGTCGTGGGGGTTATAAGCTTTTAAGTAAGTATAAATTGATAAAAATTATTTCATTATTTTCGTAGTTATGTTCAAAACACTGAAGAAGAAATTTCTTGTTTTTCGAAAAAATTAATTTTTAGCCAAAAATCCTTTAAGCCGTTTGCGCGACTATTTACCGTTAGTTAATATTAGTGTTATATACCAAAACTCATGTTTTTAAGAGTAGAATCAGAAATCAACGTATCCCGGGAACTTTTCGAAAAAGTCAAAAGAATGGGACGGTCTAATGTACATACTCAAAAAATCCATACATAAATATGATGATAATCTATATTAAAAAAATTTTATTTTCTGCTTGTTAGTTTGACTTAAACAGTCGTAAACTGAATAATATATAATATTCACTCACGGTCAAAAAAAGAGCCAAATGGTTGTCAAAATTCAATGATTGACACACACAATACGAAAACTTCAACTTTAAAAATATAGTCAAATCTGGATATAACAAACCCCCGAAATAGTGAACAGCTCGAAATAGTGAACTGATATTTCACAAAATAAGAAATAAAAAAAGAACAAAAAAGGTTTTAAGATTTAAGCAAAAACATTAATTTTTAAAAAAAATCAATCTTGAAAATGCGAGCAATCTGGATACAATGAACAGGCCTTGCAAAAATTAATCCACTGTATCCAGATTCTACTGCAAATTTAAAAAAATGTGACGGCATTGAGAGGTCAAATCAGGAGCGATGGACACTCAACATGTTCCTCTTTTAGAATATGAATAAAGCTGTTTTTTTTTAAAATTGGGTCTTATTTTTTCCAACGTGCAATATAACCATATGCTTTTACTCTCCGCCGTACATTTATTTCAACTTAAAGAGTTTTTTAGTTTAAAATAAAACGATTCTTTAATTATCGGGTTCTTGAGAGAGTTTTAAAAGTTCATCAGTCGGCACGAAACTTTATAAATGTTAATTTAATATCAATTCGAATGTTTTTTGTCCATGGCGTCAAAATATAACTTTTGTAAATGAGGGCCACCTTAATGTAAATATTACTTCTCGAGTATGGGTCGATATGTATAAGCTAACTCCAACTATAAGGCCAACTTGCAACAATTGCTCTGCACAAGTGCTTCTTGAATAGCGCTTTTGTTAACTTTAATTTTGAAGTCACATTGCTTTAGTATTAACCAATAAAAAAAAACCAAAATGCATTTAAAATTAATAATCTTTATATCATCGTACTCACCGAAGGTTCATCTTCTTCAAGGGTTTTATCAGGCTGCAGAGCGTCATATATGAAAATAATGCAATTATTAGTTTTGCTATTTTTTATGGTCATCAAAAAACTTACATCAAATGAGCTGTTCATTAAGCTTGAATGCTTTTCCCTAATTTCAACCAGTGGTCGCAAAAAATCTAAAAGATCATAGCACCAGTGACTGGACGTAACAATATCAGAAGATCCTGATCCACTTTTTTTGCTACATTCAACTGCTCAAAGCTCTCTGCGGAACTGCGACCGTAGCGACTGAATTTTGTCGCGCCCGTGTTGAACACTTGGAAAATTGGTTCTTGTGTTATTCCTTATCTCATCTGATATGCTCTGAAGGTCCTGTTGCCTCTTGTGCCGGTTGGAATATTCGGGACTTCTAAAGTGCCACAGGCTTTCATTACACAGCAGCAAATTAATAAGCAAATTAATATTCCGTCAAGCTCCGACTCCATGTAAATGCCATTTCTATAAAAACTAAATACAATATAACTAAAAACAATACGAACTGATGTTACTTACTCTGCAATTTTATTAAAATACCTTTAACCATAGTGTAAGAAAAAAATGTGTTAGTGAGTTTTTGACAACACTATGAATTTCTTTGCTTCTGTCAAAAAGTTGTGAGTTTTGGCCATTTTATCAGAAACGTGCGCTGGAAGGTGCCGCCGACATGAAGCTTTGGCCAGCATGGAAATTGTCTTGCATTCATATCTTTGTTTTTTTTTTTTTGCATAACGTACAGCGTCTCATATATTTTTTATTGTTTTCCATATCACTTTAATCCAGGGCTGGGCATTTTAACACAGTCACATTTTATTTTGTCTTGTTAGTATTGGTGCGCTCTCGAAAAGCGTACACTGAGTGAAATAGTTGTCACAATTACCTAGATTTGCAAGTTTGTATGTTTATACCCCCACACATACTGTAATATGTGCTCAGATTTTATTTTTAGTTATCGGTATTGTTTACTATTTCTTCTATATCATTATTGCTATAGCATTTTCTTCTGAGTAAATAAATTACATTAGTTTGCTTGCAGTGGAAAATTACACATTCTGCTTCGCAAGAAAGGTTTTCTGTAGAACAGAAGTCACATTCCGATTCAGAGTCAAACATTGTTTTTCAGGTGTTTTGTTTTAATATTATTAAATCCTAATTTATAAAAATTATGCCATAATTCAATAATTCATATTAAAATATCATCTCATAGAATGCTACCCTGACGTTACAGTGACTCAGAGGAATTTTGTTCATGTTCCAAATATTAGTTTTAAAAATTGCTATGACGTTGGGAAAAAATTTAAGTATTTTGTGAAAAAGTCAGGGTCGTGAAGAATGGATTAGGGAAGATTTGTTTTAATGATTTTATCAATTTTGTAAATAGTCTGATGTGCCTTCCACATAGCTCAACAGCTGCTGAACCAATATTTTTTTTTATTTAAGTCTGATTAAAATTAAGCTCAGGAATGAATTAGAATATAAAACACTTAATAACATAAAGCTCACTAAAAAATTGTGTATTGAAGGCAATGAATCTCATAATATTTGTCCAGAAAAAGAACTATTTTAATGTAACTATTATTTTGTTAATAGCGCATAACATAACTTAATATTTTTGTTATGTTTGGTATGTACACAAATATTCTCCAGTTAAATATTATAATAAATGTTATCAAATTACGATATTAAAAAAAAAAATTGGTAAATTTTTTTCCTATTTGGTACATTTTTTCGGAGACTTTGGTTCAACAAAAAATAGGCAAGTGGCAACCGTGATTATCATACTACTTCAACAAAATGGTTTGCATATTTCTGTCATGCTAACTGTTTGTGTTTAGGGTTGCTTGAGCACACAATTAATTTCAATTTCTAATACTTTTTGCTACTTTTTTAATGCTATTATGCAAAATGACTATAGGCAACACCGGAAAGTTCGGCATGTTTGGTGTTTCAATCAGCAATCCAAATGTTCGGTCCGAGAGCGAGAGAATTGATATGAGAAAAAGTTCATTTTTCATTTTATACGTGAAACAATAACAACAAAAAATGTTCGGCAAACATGTTTGGCCAGCGTGACCACGGCATAAGGGTGAGTAGGTTTTTGTAATTTCAAAAATTACTTCTCAATTACCTCATATATGAAAAAATAACAGTGCATCACATTAAAATATAATTAAAATCATTTACAGGACTGTACTCTTGAACTGCTTAAATTTTTAATAAATAATATAAATGATACAAATTAATATTTGGTCACAAAAATTATTTTTCAAATTGTCATGGTGATTAAAAATTCATTGTGACAAATTGGGACGGGACATGGGACGGGACGGGACATGGGACGGATGCGGGTTAATGTAGGTGCTCTAAGCAGCAGCCACTATATATATAAATATTTCCACGCCCACATTTACCGCACACAAATCATAAGAACTTCTATATATGAGACAGTTTTGATCGTATAATACTAAATTTTGGTAATTTAGTTCATATGTTTACAACCATACAAAAAAATACTTTTCACTAATCATTTTATGTTCAGAGAAGTTCACGTTTTGATAAGAGGTGTTCACACGTCTGTCAAATGATTGAAGTAAATCGCGATTTTTTACTCTCTTTTACTCTAAATTTTTGATTTATTTCTGCTTACACATGATTTTTTGATTAAAGTACCGATGCAGACATTTGTTACTCTTCTGCCTACTTTTTGCCTACTTTTTTGCCTAATTTTCTGTCTACTCTTTCTTTTTTCTCTTAAAAAAAGACACAGTTTCGATAATATCGTAAGTAGAAAATATTAGTAAAATTCCTTTTTATACAGTAATAGAGAAAAATTATGATTTTTTTCATGTTTATTCTTCAAAATTTTTTAAAGTATTTCATCTTCTAAATAAAAATTATTTAAAAACAAATTTGTTGTTGTTGTCCTTCTCTAAACTTACCTGATCTAAAAAGCTCACAATTAAATTCATGTAAAAATTTGTTTTGTTTGATAAAAAGTTTTCATTTGATATTTATTAATGGTGATGAATTTGTCGTTCTTTTTCATTTGTTTTTTTGGTTAAAACTAAATGTAATTCAAAGTTATGTTTAATTAATGGAAATAAATATGGGTAAATTTGAATTATTTATTTTTCCTGCAGTAAAGAACATATGCATATATGTATATTTTAAAAGTTATTTAAAATTAAAATTTTAGTTAACAAAATAAATTTTTAATATGGAAAGAATATAATGCATAATGATAATAATTCGAATTTATTATGATATTTAAAAAATCAATGTAGTTTTTAAAGCACAACGCATGCTTAGTAACGCATGCGCAAATTTGCGCAGTAGATACATACATGCTGAAAATAAACATTCGTTTTATTCGTACTCCAACTCATGGCAGAATAACCAGGTAGGGCCGACTCGTAGAGGAATGAAGTAGAAAGCAGAGAAAAGCGACCTAGTTGTCAAATACAGCTGTTCATGTCGAGTAAAAATTAAGAACATCTAAAAAAATTTCAGCTAACTGAACCAACAACAATTACCAAGCAAATCTAAAACAGCGACGCACAGAATAAAGCAAGATCACAGCGGCTGAGCAGCGTTAGAGGGGATGAATCGAATCGTCCACAGAAAATAAACAGAACTTTGCTTACTATGTCCCGCTTTTCAGTCGATACACACGAAAATTCTCGAGCACTTCACTAGCAAGATCTCTTTGTCCCGCGTTTCACTCTGCAATAACTAACTGCCTTTGCCGCAAGCAGTTTGTCGATTATTCGCCCCTTTAATAATCCCCTTTAAACCCGAGTAGTCAACAAACTACTTGTGGCGAAAGCAATTATTGCTCATAAAATTGCCGAGTGAAAAAACGGCCCTTTGCAGCGCATGCAGAACCAAAACAACAATATCAGCAGCTAGTCGCAACGTTGACAGTAATGTTGGAAAAACCCCATTCGTGGTAATTTTTAATTGCCCTTAGGAATTTTTGTTTTTGGGAATTCCTATTAAATTTTTTAATTCAGCGTAGTATTTTTTAATTGGTGTGGGAATTCAGTGGGGTTTATTTTTGAATATCCGTGGGAGTTTGGTAATATTCTTCTTAAAATTTATTTTTTCTTTTTTAGTAAGCAAAATTTCTTTGTGGTATTTCTAAATGTTTTTTAAATTATTTGTGCATATGGGACTTAAGGCCCATTTCCAATAACGCATGAGATGCGTTTCGTAAATTGACGCAAATATTTAATACATGAAGACATACCTAACTGGTTCCAATGAACAGCATGCGTTTGCACGCAGCGTAAAATATTCGAAAAATTGAATATTTCATGCGCGTTAAGCTTTGACAGCGAAACAGCTGTTCACTTTTACAAAGGAAAAATTGAAAAAGGTTAGTAGAATTTGAGAAAAACTAAAAAATTTATTAGAGGCATTTAAGACGTGCTCCACACTCACGACACATCTGCAGCGGCATGGCGGAGTGCCTGACTATATGGGCGAGGAGTCCAAAACTGCATTTTAGAACAGTCGGTGGTACAAATGGTCACAGGCATTTAAGACGCGCTCCACACTCACGATATATCTGCAGCGACATGCCGGAGTGCTTAACTATATGGGCGAGTTCCAAAATGTATTTTTACAAAGCATCAGTGTGTTTTACTTTGAATTGGTACGAAGATAATTAGCCAAAACTGCGCAATTATACTATTTTTAGGAACATCAACAAAGCTGCGCAGTTTTTGTATTTAAACTTAGCACCAATTCAAAATAAAACTCACTGATGCTTTGTAAAAATGCTTTTTTGAACTCGCCCTATCTGTCCATACTGCAGCGAAACCTTTTACGGGACCAATAGTTGCAGTCAGACAAAACACATAGCATCAGTGTGTTTTATTTTGAATAAAATTGTAAAACTTTTACACATTAAAATTATGCTTCGCTAAGCAGAAGATCGGCAATCATATGTTCACGCACACGCTCCATTGGAAATTGATTTTTTTCCGCAGCTTCCGCAGCGTTGAACGCAACGCATCTCACGCGTCATTGGAAATGGGCCTTTATTGTGGAATTCTTTAATGCGAATGAAATTTTTGTGACAATTTTAAATGCATATTGAATTTGTGGTGGTATTTTTAAAACGCGTGGTATTTTTGTGGTAATTATTAATGATCGAGGGATTTTTTTTGATACTGTTTTATTGCGGTATAAACTTTTTATAGCCACATACTCTCTAGCTACATGCATCTGTATTCTCTATTGTATTACAACCCAACAAGCCATGAATGTCACTGTTTCTTGTTTGTTCTTGTCTTTTCTCCCTCTCTTTTTCACCTGTTCGCCAAAAAACTCTGAAATATGCATTGAATCTTGTACTGAAATCAAGGTAGTGCAGTTGAGTTGCCGTTTATTGTTTAGTTTATTGTTGCAACTTAATAAAAACCATTTTAAGAAAAGGTTACAATTGTTTAACAACAAATAAAATTAATATACAACTTAAAGTTTTCTATATGACCTTGTTATTTATTATGTTTATTTTCTATGATTTAAATACAAATTCTAATTGTTTGATAGTTTAAAATCGTTTATTGAGCTTTAGGTCAGGTGAGAACAATAATTGCTCTGACTAGTTAATCAGTCAGCTAATTAATTAATCAGCTATTGATGTTTTCCTTTTCATATTGAAAATTTTGTTGTTGTTGTTTCTTTGGAAAAAATTCGTTAGAGCAATTTATTGTTCTAACCTGACCTTAAGCTCAATAACGATTTTAAAGTATCAAACAACTAGAATGTTTATTTAAAATTAAGTATGATTTAAACTATCAAACATTTAGAATTTGTATTTAAATCATATAAAATCAACATTAATATACAACTTAATAAATGGTGCGCTTATATGAAACACACAATGCATAGTTTGCTGACAAGGAAACGGTCCGCTTCAGTGCTTTTAGAAGTACACACCGTTTTCAACCGAACCGATTGTTTATCTGGGAAACGAATTAAAATTTTAGCAACTGATGTGGATTTATATATGTATATTTTACATACATATTAATAAAAACAACAACAACAAGAACAAAAGCAGCACAACAAGGAACGACATGATTATGAACCAAACAACACAACAACAACAACCATAAAAACAACATAAGCAGCTATTGAAGCAGCTTGTGCATTTCTCATACGAATATATGAATTTTTCATCTTCTTAGATTTTGCTATTTTATTAGATATTCGTTTTATTCCCACTATAACTGATATTTTGGCATTTTTTTTTCTTTGTACGATGAATATTAAAGGCTGTAGGTATACCCCAAAGTGTCAAATATCACTTTGAAAAAATTTGTGAAAATGATCCCCATACAAACCACGCTGTAAGACGTAATTCTACGTCAAAACTGCTTTTGTGTTCAAATAAGTACTTTTTTAGAAATAATTTGCTACTAAACAACAGACAAGTAAAAAAATGCAACCCTTTGACTGATTGATGCCGGTCTGGAGCTCAATCAAAATTTTGACTGATTCGATGAAGAGTTTGAAGTTCATTTTCGCTCTCGCAGAGAGTTAATTTTTTAACATAGGAAAGCAACAACAAATTTTGATTGATTCAATCATTTGACAGACGTGTGAACACCCAAATAGCGAAATTTGGTATGTAGATGCCAAGAAAAAATTTAGGGGGATTTAAATTTTTTTTTAGACTTATTCCAATTGTTTTTATATTATATAATATATAATATATAATAATAATATTTTTTTTATTATTCTTCCATGGACACTTCCACATCCCTGTGAACATTTAGAAGAACTAACCCATTGAGCCTTTCTTCCCTAGTTCTACTTCTCATGCATGTTTTGAGTCTTCGAAGCGACGAAAACGAGGGTTCGCTTGAAGCGACTGAAACCGACAACGTTGCACCAATCTGCAGGAATCGGCTCATTGATGGATATATAACGCATGGATATATAAACGTTACAGGTCGATTTGTCTGATTCAAGCAATGCCTACAAATATGGGGTACAAAATATTTTTAAAAATCAATATATACACCGAAAAAAATCACCACGTTTTTTAATTCAACGTTTTTGAAGGCATTGTCCTTTAATATCAATGCCAATTAACTACTGTCGGCAACTGTACTTAAAATGGGTTCCCACGCCCCCTTTTCCCGCCCACAAATGAATGACAATGCTATACTTCAAACAGATTTTGTCGGATAAGACTAAAATTTAGTAATTCATTTCGTATGGTTACTTTCGGCAGATGTACTAAAAATGGGCCTTTTTTATGGGATTAGCGTGGAGTGAAGCAAAGGACACTATGTATAAACTAAATTAATCTGAAATTTTGGCAGTCCATTTGTTTCGAGGATGAGATGGTTTAGGTAGAAAAAAATTTTACACACCCCCTTTTACCGCTCACAAATCAATAAAAATGCAGTAAAATCTTTTACAAAACATCGAAAACTTCTAAACCGCTCCTATGATTTGTATATAGGGGTTTCCAAATACTATAAATATTTGAGCTCTATCTATTTTGATCTATCTTTAACGACAGAGGCCACTGCATGAACTTAATACATGAACTTAATGCTCAACGGATTTCTCTCAAACTTCGTACACATATTCTATGCATCTTAGATTTGATTTTTAAATACTTTGTTTTAACCACACCTCTTACGCCTTTTCTCAGCTAACGTAAAGGTTGTTTTTTAAATACGTTTTACTGTAAAAAGTATTGACCAATTTAATTTTAAAAAATTTCTATTATTTTGAAACCAAACACATTCACATTGTAGAGATTCGTTTGTTTTACATCAATATTAAATTGCAATTTGTATTTTGATATGCATATACAAATTATTTTATTTGAATACTTTTTAGACAACAAAATTGAATGTGATTTATGTCAAGATGTATTTATTTGAGTTTGAGAAAATATTTTGAAATTGAAATTCTTATGAAAATATTTTTGAGTAATAATAACTGTCAAAATCAAAAACAAATTTTTTGAATTAATTTATAAAGTAAATTAAAGTATATTTTCTAATGTGTGTGTTATTGTGTGTAATTTATATGTGTGTGTATGAGTTTATATGTATGCGATTAGAGCACTTCACACATATCTTGAAAATTGTAGAAATTTTTAGTGCAACGACTTTTTCATAAAGCATCGTTACCTAAGAATGAGAAAAAAAAACGACATGAAAATCAAAGTTTGGAATTTCGATGCAAATATCTCCGCTGTTCATAAATATATTTCATTCAATTTTTTTTGTTTAAAAGTTCAATAAAAGCACTGAACTGTACCGTTAGGTCAGTGTATATATTTTTATGATTTCTTCAAAAAAGGTCTAAAATATTGGCTTTTTACTCAAAAACTGACTCAAAAATTTTTTGTGTTGTAAAAATAGAATAAAGTAAAAAGTGCACATCTGATTACCTTTCATATGACAGCATTTATTTGCAAAAAAACTTCCGGTAAAGCGCAAAAATTATTTTACTGTTTTGTCATCAAAACAACAATGGTGCACAAGAACTGCACAAGACTGCACGAAGTTTCAAGTAAAGGAAAGCTTGATGCCTTCGGCAAAAAGGTTGAAAAGCTTGAAATTGAAGGCAAGTATCCAAAAAATACAATGAGCTTGTGTAGGAAAAGCTTAAACGTATTACGACTTTTAAGGGCTCTGTGGACTCCGTGGTTGGCGGTTTTAGGGGGTAGGTGATTTCGGATCTGATGTCAGAATTTTAAGATTCAAGATGGTGGATAAGGTTACCACCTAATTTTTCTGTAATTTTATGAATTCGGGGCTGGCAAAAAAATGGTATACCAAAAATGGGTCGCTGAATCCGAATCCGTGGTCAGAATTTCAAAATTATTTGAAAACAATTTTTGAGTATGAGTCAATATTTAAGACCTTTTTTGAAGAAATCATAAAAAATACATACAGTAACCTAACGGTACAGTTCAGTGCTTTTATTGAACTTTTGAACAAACAAAATTGATATATTGAATATATTTATGAACAGCGGAGATATTCGCATCGAAATTCAAAACTTTGATTTTCATGTCGTTTTTTTTTTATTCTTAGGTAACGATGCTTTATGAAAAAGTCGTTTTACTAAAATTTCTACAATTTTCAGGATATGTGTGTAGTGCTCCAATCGCATACATATAAACTCACACACAAACACATATACAATACATACAATAACACACACACATTAGAATATACGGCCGTCCACAAAATTTTTAAAAAAGGATTACATATATATACGAATTTAAAAAAATACGAAATAAATTTTTTGTGATCTCCATAAACAATTCTAGTTTGAAATGTTTTAAATCTACCCTACCTGTTTTGTGCGATCTATACAGAGCACTGCACAATGGAATGATTGGTAGAGGAATAAATTATTTTGATGACTTTTTAGTGCTCTAGGCATAGAAAAGTACAAAAAAGGGTTTTAAGATCTTTAGACAAGTGGGCGTGGCATCTCCTCTACAAATGATCACATTTTTGGTAATACCTGAAGAAAGCCACGAAAACAAAAACTTAGGCAACCATCAAGTACGTCATTTGAAAGACATGTGCTAAAATTGGGGGCGATTGGCCAAGTGGGCGTGGTATCTCCCATAGAATTGGAACACATTTTTCGCAATATCTGAAAACAAAAACATAGTACGTAGTAAAACAAGTACGTTACTTGAAGGATATCTGTGAAAATAAGGCGTGATTATACATGTGGGCGTGGTTCCATTTCTAAAAATGCCACAAAAATGTTGTAGTGACTTGGAATTTTGCATATATTTAAAATTTGTTAACATAGGATAAAACCCACGCCTACTTCACATACAACGTGACTTTTTCAAATCGGTTAAATCTCGTAAAATGTCACAAAAAATAATGTAATTACTTGAAAATTTGCACATAAACATATATTTTGTTCTCAAATATTCATCGTATATTTCAAATTTCTCAAAATAGTATAAAAACCACGCCTACCTCCTATACAATGTAACTATAAGAAAACGGTTAAGTCTCTCAAAATTCCACAAAAATTAATTTAATGACTTAAAATTATGAACCTTTGGCAAAAATTATAAAAAGCCACTTTAAGTTTGAAATTTGGCAAAATAGTATAAACACTCGGCCAATCTTCTATACAAACTGTCGTCATCAGAGTAGCATAACTTTTATAAAGTCTACGAAAATGTGTGGATACACATATTCAACACATAATCTTCCATATCTTAAATGTTTTCAGCATTTTAGTTTTGGCATAATTGGATGAACACCACGCCCATCCCCTATACGGAATGACGTCATCAAACTTTCAAAACATACATAACTCAGAATATACTGATATACTGTGGGAGTATTTTGACTACGACCCATTCGAATTTTTTAGAATAATATTTGCGCATTTTTTCCAATTAGCGTTAGAAAGTTTAAACAAAACAAAATTGAGTCTTTCATTTAGCAGTTGTTGAGTTCTTTATTAATTTGTCTTAGTGATTCTACTAAGGTCATAAAAACTTAAATTAATTTAACGGTCTTAGTGATTCAACTAAGGTCCAACAAAGATTCTTTGATTCAGTGCAACAACAATATTCGTACAACTATACTTTTTTAGTATTTTTGTGAACTCATTTTCAAACAAAAAAAATTCGTTTTTGAGAAACATTTTAGTCTGACTAATGATTTAAAAAGGGTTTATTTCCGAATGACGAAAATTAAATATTCGAAATTCCCGAAAAGTTAAAAAGATAAATGAGAAGATCATTGAGTTCAAAATAGATAGTTATGGTTCACTGAAAACCTTTCTGACTTTAATTTTTTTTTTTTTGTCCTATGCCTCATAAACAGTATTTTTTTAATTATTGAATTATTACTGCGTTGCAACGCTAAAGTGTGGCTGGTAAGGGTGAAGAGTTATTCATTTCGTTATTTTTTCATAAAAGAGCCTTTGCTATGGAAGATACCCAGTTGGATAAAGAGCCCTGCTGTATGTCTGCCGGCAACATGCCTCGGATGGTCAGGAGACATGTTCGCCTCCATACCCGCTAATATCTTTTTTCTATAGGCATGTCCTAGACCAGCATGTCTGCCAAATGAATTGCCATAGCAGCAATGCAGCATGCATCTCATGGTATGAATGCAGAATCAATACATGTCTGCCAAATGATCTGCTCTAGCAGCAATGCAGCATGCATCTCACGGTATTAATTCTACATTCATACCATAAGATGCATGTTCATTTGACAGACATGCCATCTTAGAACATGACTATAGAAAAAAATATAAGCGTGTATGGAGACGAGCATTAGGGCGTATCGAAAAATTTTAATAGTATTCTAAGAGGTCTCAATAGTTGCACTGGGTGGTCAAGATCTATTCGGTTTTGGTCAAAATTCCGGTTTCGGTCGGACAATAATAACAACATTGTTGCTATCAAAAGTGCTGCGGCGAAAACACAAAGTGTCGGCGAATTACAACAATCTTGAAAATACTGAAGTTGTTGTCCCTTATAATAAACCGGAATTTTGCATTAGCAAACATGCTACTTTTGCTAATGCACCTCACTTAGAAATAAAGAGGAAATTTTTAAAATTTCAAAAAATAGACTTCTTAACTTAGCATTAAAACTATAACTTGCCACATTCCTTCCATCGGCAGGCCTGATTTGTTTTTCATCTGGGTAAGAACGAATATATTCTTTTTATTTTATCAAAGTACTCCCTCGACCAGCCTCACTTCTTACTTCATTACACTAATTAACTCTGTTTATTAAACAGTTACATGTTTATCGTTAATTATTCAAGTACTCTTAAAAGTTATTAACTTTTCCATCATTCTAATAATTGTCATTATTGAGCTTAACTCATTAACTCATTCAAATATGTTATACGTTATCGGGAACACATACCGTGCTAAATTGTGTAAATTAGATTTGATAAGGAGCTCACGCTGTTGGATTGAATTGAAGCTGATTAAATTTAATCGCCTCTATTGCTGTCAATTGTGATGAATTGCGTCATGCTTACCGATACCACTACAAGAAAGAAAGAAAATCTTAGCGTTATTTACAAGTTCCTCAACCTAAACGCAAACAGTTAGCAATAGCATTGAAGTATTTATGAATTCCGTATTTGCTATGCTATTTAATTTAAACTGAATAAACGTCTAATAAAATCGAATTTTGTATCCTTACTCAGAGCAGAGGTGTTTTAATTTCAATGTTAATACTATCCTTCAAGTAATACTCGTATTGTGAATATGAAAAAGTTCTGTTTTTTTTTTGTTGTAGTTTATTTATTTAAGTTTTTATTATTATGTAATAAATGAATTTATTGCTATATTTAACTTTATCTTAACACATATCAATGATGTTATTAATAATGATAAATATGTTAAATTATGTTAATAAAAAAACAGAATTTTTCTCAATTACTGTATAAAAAGGTGTTCTTTCTACGTGTACTAGTGTGTTCCTTAGCTGTAGGGAGGAAATTTTTTTTTTAAATATATGAACCGTAACTCCTCCTAGAAATGTTCCTTTAGGTATAAAAACATGTTCTGCAAAAAATATTAAAAATCGGATAGCTGGAAGGCGAGGCGCCCAAATTAAATTTGGACCGTAACATTTATATGGGTTAACAAATTGTTTTTTTTTTCAAAACGATCAAAAATTACCGTTATGAAATTTTTTTAATGAACTAAATACGTTATCATATTAAGCATGCAATTAAATTTCAAACGAGCTATCCATTCGTCGAAATTGATTGAAAAATTCGAAAAATATAAAATTTTTTTGTCTAGCGAAAATAAACAAATTAATAAAATTTTTTGGCAGAAATTTTTATAAATTACGTAATTAAGTTTTTTCGTATTTAAAAAGTATTAAATATAAAATTATCTGTTAAACAAGCTATTATTTATCCAAATCGGAAATGGGAAAACTACAACACATTTTGTCGAGCAAAAATAATATAGTTTTAGCGAAAATAGTTTCAGCGAACTGAAGAGGAAATGCAGCGATTTCCGAAACAGGATGTCTAGTCTGCTGTGTGATTGACTCTAAACCAGGGATGGGCATTCTAACAAACTCACATTTTATTTAGATTTGTTAGTATTGGTGCGCTCTCGAATAGCGCGCACTGAGCGAAATAGTTGTCACAATTATCTAGATTTGCAAGTTTGTATGTTTATATCCCACACATGCTGTTGTATGTGTTTATTTTGCATTTTATGTTTTTATTTTTGGTCATTGGTATTGTTCAATATTTCTTCGATGTCAACATCAAAGCTCCAGCATTTTATTTTAGTAAATAAATTAAATTAGTTTGCTTTCAGGGGCAAATTAAACATTCTGGTTCACCAGAAAGATTCTCTGCGGAAAAGAAATCACATTCCAATTTTCAATGTCAAAAATTTTAGTATGTCTGTTTTGTTGTTATTTTAATATTATAAAAGCTTAATCTATACAAATAATTAATACTATAATTAAAAACTCAAAAAATTAATTAAAGCAAATAATATGAATTAATAATGCAAAAAATTATAAAGGTAATATGTATTAATTATATTAAACCTTAATATATCCATATAATATGAAATTCTACGAAATAAAAAATACATGCATAAGTATTAACAATCTACAAATAAGGTTAGTTTTTTAAGAGTGTACATAGAACATCCAACATAGGTCTTCACAGCTGCTCTATACCATTGATGCTCAAACCAGGGTTGCCACACAGAAAAAAAATTTCTACCAAAATTCCCAAAAAATTTACCAATATGAAAAAAATTTACCAAATTTTTTTGTAAAAAGTAAATAATAGATATGTGTTTTTTCATTTTTAAAAAATTAATATTTATTAAACATTTAATTTATAAATTAAAAACATAAGTAAACGCATACAATACGATAAAAAAACATTTAAATAGTTAATTAATTTTATGATATATTAAATTATTACATGAATTTAATTGCGAGCTTTAGATCAAGTAAGTTTTTAGGAAGGCAATAACAACAACAACTACTCTAGTCAATCAGAGTCAATCACTTAAGGTTAAATTATAATAGAAGTGCCGTAATGTGGTCTAATGTCAATTGAGCAGTGTATTCTTTCACTTATTGTTTCAAACAATACTTTCTTATACAAGTGATTATAATAAACGTAACGTAATGTAACGGGACATAAAAAACCGTTGAACTTCGATTTCTACGTTAGGGGTCGTCCATAAACTACGTTACCAATTTAGGGGGGGAGGGGTTTTGAAATACACTACGATAAGTAACGGTAGGGAGGGAGGTGTTTAGATATTGTAACGTTACCAAAAATTAAAAAATCGACGAAAATCCTCTCATTAATAACACAATCATTTCAAAAATGTTTAACCTTACATGTTTATGTTTGATCGTCTAAATTGATGGTTAGATTTTGTTTCAACGATTTCTTCCACCACCTTTTCCCTCGACACAGGAACCTTTTGGTATTCCTTCACCATCTCAGCACACGTCTGAAAAATTTGGGTCTTTGCTTTTGCGACAGGCTTTGACGTTAAGGCCTGAATGTTCTTGATCAAAGGAGATACCATATGACATGTACTGTCCTTCTCAGAAAGAAGAAATCGGTTCAAGGTCGTGTCCTACCTGCGGCTTGTATTTCGTTTTTAATACTTCTATTAATACTTCTATTGCCATAAGTTTGTATTATATCGTTTACAATAAATCGGAATAAAAAATACTATTTAAATAAATCAATTTTCAGAAAGCATTTACACAAAAACACAGAACTTGGTGCAGCTCGGGTGCAGCGTTTAAGAGTACTCTGTCAAAGACCAGGTGAATTTCTTTGCGTTAGAAATGAGGATTCACCTAAATGGGTCGACATAGAATCCGATGAAAAATTCTATTTTGAAGATTCCTCAACAAAGCTACCAGCTTCTTCTATCCCAGTGATTGAGAGCATCGAATCTTGGGTCGCAGATGGAATAGCTTTTACAGATGATATTAATTATTGGTTTTTTTCCAATTGATCCTTTAATGTATCAAGTCATACTAGTCACTTATACTAGTGAAAATTGTCAGAGCTAGTCAAAATATATAATCATTCTAATGAATTAATTTCATATGTCACGTTACTTTATGGGGGGGAGGGGTTTTGAAAAGCACTACGAAAAGTAACGCAGGGGGAGGGGGGTAAAAAAACCGGAAAATCAGTAACGTAGTTTATGGACGACCCCTTACTTTACATTACGTCTATTCAAAGAACAACTAAGCATTGAGGTTAGATTCGATTATTGTGTTATTTTATATTGTTGAACTACGCTTTTTGTTGAGTTTTCATTATAAATGTGATAGTTCTATGTATTCACAGCTATGGATGACGAAGTTTTAATTGAAATTGTACGGGAACGTGCAAACGACAAAAACTGTCTGGCTACTGCCTATTACAACTGCTACAACGTTTTCTTATATTACGTCCCGTCCCGATGACAGTTGACAACATTACGTTACTTTACATTACGTCTATTATAATTCGACCTTTAGCTGACTAGATAGTCTGTTTCGAAAATCGCTACATTTTCCTCTTCAGTAGTCTTTGAGTGATTAAGCTGTGATCCACTCACTGCTTAAATTTCCATATGATTTCACACATTTGAAATTCATTTATTTGAATTATATAGAACAAATTGATCTTACAAATTGACTACTTAATCATATGAAATTTTTAAATCAGTAGGCTATTTATAGATCACCGCCATCAACTCTACCAAGGTTGCCATCTGTTCTGTTGTCAATTCATAAAGAAATTCGTCCCAATGTAGGTAACGTACGTAGCATCCGCCAATTCGTCACAGTATTTGGCAATAGGATTTTAATATGAACATGAGTATGCACATAAATTGTAAAATAAATACCTGGGATAGCATGAACTCCACAACTTTCCAGAACTGCTTTTATAGAACACAGTCAACTGCTGACAAAATTGCTAGTGATAGTACTGTCTTCTTTTTATTTTTCTGTAGTTATTTTCAACTTTTGGGCATCCCCTAATAATGTTTTACTTTTTCTCTCTACACAGTAATATTAATATGCGTAGCAGAAAATGGTTTGAAAAAATTTATTATATGGGAACAAAAACGCATGAGAGTTCAATTTGCAGCTGCAAAAGTTGTCCATTGTAAATACACTCAAAGTAGAACGAAAAAGCTGTGTTTTTTAAATCAATTCATAGTAGGGAAAACTTCATTGTATAGGAGTTCACTATGAGGAAGTTCGACTGTATCAAGTTTAAATATAGGATTCAAATCAAACAAAAATTTATTAAGTAAATTTTTTCCAAGTAGTTTAAAAGTATTTGCCTCATAATATTAAAAAGAAGAACTTATTGAATATTATAAATTATAAAGTTTAAATAAATTAATTAAAATAAAAGTTTACTCCAAAAATCTTTTTTTTCAACTACACATAATGAGGCTTATTTTTTATTCGCAAAATTCTTTGGATAGCATAATGCTGTTAATGGTTCAAAAATTTAACTTGTTTCGAAGCTTCGTGTTAATAAATGCATATTCAGAAAACTTTCTTTCTGATGCAGTCGAGCTGTAAGGCTGTGACACTAAATTAAAAACAAAATCTGTTAAATCCTCAACCTTTCTCCCATGTGGTTTTTTTAATTTTAAACTTTATTCCAAAAATCTATTACAACAGTGACAACATTTCCAATATCACCGTGTATTAAATAAAAAAATTATAGATCAATGGTAATATAGAAATTTCCGATTTTGACAATATAGTATAGGGTCCGCCATCTAACGTTTTTTTTTTCAACTAGTGCTTATTTCGTGAATGGTAACACTGAACTCATGTCTGATTTGACAGATAATTAGTTTTATCCTTCCGCTGAACGAATATGGTTGTGTATACGCTAGAACAACGCTGGGAAATATTGCAACATTACTTTGAAAATCATGATGCCGATTTTGCCAAAAAAATCATCTTTTCAGATGAAGCTCATTTTGATCTTGGCGGGTATGTAAACAAGCAAAATTGTCGTATTTGGGCACAGAAAACCCGCACGCATACATTGAAAAGCCGCTGCACCCAAAACGAGTCACTGTTTGGTGCGGATTTTGGTCCAGAGGCATAATTGGGCCATTTTTCTTCGAAAATGAGCAAGGAGTGGCCGTTACAGTCAATGGCGATCGTTATTGGGCCATGTTGAACGAATTTTTGTTCACAAAAATTGAAGAGGAGGATATTGGCAACATTTGGTTTCAACAGGACGGCGCTACGTGCCACACAGCCGAAGCTACACACGATGTTTTGCGCCCTGTTTTTGAAGATCGCATCATCAGCCGCAGAGCTGATGTCGTTTGGCCACCTCGGAGCTGCGATTTGACACCGTTCGATTATTTGTGGAGTGCCCTCAAAGATAAGTGTTACGCCGACAAGCCAGAGACAATTGACGCTTTAAAGAACAATATTCGTGAAGCCATTGGTGAAATACAGCTGCACACAATCGATAATGTGCTTAAAAATTGGACCGATCGTGTAGGCTACTGCATAGCCAGAAGGATCGTACTTTCAAATAAAAAAAGAAATTTGAGAAAATATTTAGTAGATTTTTTTTTATAGAATTTTCAAAAAAAAGTTATTTGGCGGACTCTGTACTTGGAGTTAAAATTTATAGGTTTTTCATGTCGTCTCTGCAAAAATCTTAAGGTCAACTTTTATTTTTTCGGAATAATTTACTTTGAACTAAAAAATTTTTTCACTCCTGAAACATATGTATGTAATAAGTGCTTCTAACTTGAAATCTGAAAAAAATGAACTGCCGCTCTTATTTGGTTTAGAAGTTATAGAAAAGTTTAAAACAGAGGCTCGACAAATTTTTTTTTTTTATTTTATTATTGTATTTTTATGGGTGTGGAAAGAAAGGCTTTGCCATTGCCTATTCAATAAACTATAAACTCAAAAATAAGTTAAAATTCTTAATTTAATTTTGGACCTTCAGCTTAATATATCAAAACGATTTTTTATAAAAAAAATTTCTATTTAACGTTTATATAAAAAGGCATTTTTTAATCGCTCATACTGCAATAATTGACAGAGATAGAAAAATTTGTCTCAAAAAAGATATGTGAACCTTTTTCTTAGCTTTCGAATGATGTTCACTAAAACTTTATCATATTATTTTTTGATTGCGAAAAATAGATATTTCCAACAGATTAGATTTTTTTGTAAAAAAAGCCAAAACATTATTCTAAATACTTTTTAATATTCTTGTTTGGGACAAATCTTTTTCTATCTTCGTCAGTTATTGCAGTATAAGGGGTTGAAAAAATATCCTTTTTTAAAAACCTAAAAAAAATTTCTCAAATTCCTTGTTTTATATTGAAATAAAAAATAATTTCAAATATTTTTAACTAATGAACCATAAGAAACTATTATGGGGAAAAAATATTGGTGGCAAATATTGAGTGGAATGCAATATCTACATAATTATTTATTCAAAATCTTAAACTTTTTAAAAAAATTTGCGTAAAAAAATTTACAAAAACGATAAAGAATTTACCATTTTACCAAGTCAAAAATTTTCTACCAAAAATGGTTATGTTTTACCAAAAAGGCAACCCTGGCCCAAACGCGCGCAAATGTGCAGATAACCTTTCGTGCTTTCACACGTATATAAGGCTCACTCATACAAAAACTCATACCCCTTTTCCACACGGCAATTTTTCTTGCCAGCAATTCGAAAATACAAAGGAAAGAAGAGCACAGCATCAAAGAAAGAACAGCACAGAAGAAAAACTTGCCAGTACAGACTTGCCTGTACCGCAGAATTGCCGGCAATAAAACTTTCCGTGTGGAAAAGGGGTATCACACCAGTATAGTGATGGGCACTATCGAATGATTTCAACTATCGACAGTTAACTATCGAATGACTTCAACTATCGAACAAATCGTTCGAATATTTCGTTCATTCATTTACTTTAAAAATATAGTAAATAACATAGTGTATGAAACTATCGAATGACTTAACTATCGAATAATTTACTCATTCATTCGACTTTTTTAATTCGATTAACTAGAACAAAGAACCGTTGTACGATTTTGACTTTCGAATAAATTATTCATTTATTCGAACTATAAAAATAGCAACTAGTACAAAGAACTGTCAAATGATGTGTGCTATCAGTTCTAGTATTCATTCATTCAACATATAAAACCTCTAAATAGCTATTAACTAGTGTAATTTCATTATAATATTCATTTAAACACAAATCAAACAGTGTCGTTAAACGTACTTTTTCAGTTAAACTTGCTGTACTCACAATTCGTTCAATCAGTTGAAGGTAAGCAAACGCAGTGCAAATAAAAAAACTATCGAATAAAAAAACATTCGAATGAATGAATGATTTTAAAATATCGAATAGTTTTAATATTTTTATTCGATAGTTCCCATCACTACACCAGTTCGATCTGGCATTTCAAGCGGAGAGGGCTGCATAGCTTAGTTCTTTCAATGCACACAAAAAAATGTATACATCAACTATAAAATATGTTCTTAATTATGACAATAAATATATTTTTCGTGTAGGTACTTTTATTCAAACTGATTCTGTTGATGATCAAGCAAAATATTTTTTAAAATTTATTTATGCTTTTACTGAAGCGCAATGCTTGCGTTGGTATACATCATAAGTCAACACAAAAAAATTGCACATATCCATGATTTTTAGCTCGTTAACTACTATAATAATGAAATTGATATAATTAATTTAATTAAGTTCCTTTCATCTCAATAGATCCACAAAACCGAGGATTTTATTTAAGGTTTTTTTTATTTCTTATTATTCTTATAACTATAAGAATAAAATTATTAAAACATATGTTATGATAATATAAAATTTATGTTTGTTATGATAACCTAAGATGCATTAAAAGATGTGTTATAATAACAAAAGATTCAATAAAAGATATGTTATGATAACATTAGATTCATTAAAGAATCATAGGTAGTCAGAAAAATAACAGATCATAAAAATAAGACCACAATAACAGTAAGCGTGACATACCTTAAAAGTTTTAGTCAATTCAAGGCTAAGCCATTTAAAAGTTTC
This sequence comes from Dichetophora obliterata, assembly GCA_963920525.1. Taxonomy (NCBI): domain Eukaryota; kingdom Metazoa; phylum Arthropoda; class Insecta; order Diptera; family Sciomyzidae; genus Dichetophora; species Dichetophora obliterata. The sequence goes on along the minus strand of OY986438.1, from coordinate 88,421,626 downwards.
ACTTGAATTTTATAAGAAATATAAACATCGAAGAACTGTGCAACAGAAAGAAACTGATTTCTCTCCGTGAGGAGGCTTAGAGATCTCTAATTTCTCAAAGCTCTCTTTTGTAACATCCCAGCAGCGAAAGGAACTAGTACGAAGCTAGTTACGAACTAGCTCTTAAGTGTCAGTAACTCGTTCCGCGCAAATCCCCAGGCCATGCTTTCTACTGTCGCATTTAACATGGTGATGTCCTAGGAGGGGGTCAATTGACTTCGTTCTTGGGTGGATAGAGTCGGAAAGGTAACTTGTTTCTTTACTAGCCACTGTGTGGTTGTATATTCGCTAGTTACCTAAACGGGTGCAAAGCGTCAGAAAGGTTACTACTTTCTCTATTACCCACTTTGAAGTGGAATTTACCCTAGTTATCTAAATAAGAGTATATATAGTTATTATTTCAGTTCATAAAAAAGGTTTAAGGTTATTTTGTTAAGCATTCATGAATTTATAATAAATAAACCGGAAAGGTTTTCATTTCAGGTTTTTACTAAATTATAGTATTCTGGTTCTTGTTTTGCACGGATTTGTTTTTGAAAAAACTTTTTTCCAAGCGGAAAGCGTTGCGTAAGACAGTATCAGGCGATTGGTCTTTTGCACCCGGTGGCATCACAATTGTTTTAAACAACGTTTTGTAAGTATTAAAAAGAAGATTTGAATATAACTTATTTTTTGACCTATGAGAACACCATAAAAATTCGTAATGTCTTTTAAAGACTTTTTTCCATGTATGCTATACAAATTATAGGCCATAATGACATTTGCTGAAAGTATGTGTTTTAAGTTTCAGCGATGCCTCCATTTCTTAATATAGTTTTCATTGTATCGGTCTGAAAATAAAGAAATGTATTAACATTTATTAATTAGCAGCTTAATTTGCTTCCACGATAGCCTGGACACCTCCGCGAGCATTTTCGTTTTAATTTTTTGCACTTTCATTATTTTCCACTGCACATTCCCTTTCAATTTCAGATAATTTATATAAATGGTTTTCCCTTTCCTTCTTCATTTGTCTCCTAAGCCGCCTTTCAAATTATTATTATACAAATTATTATGTCGAAATTATTTAAATGATATTTATATTTATTTGCAGATTTGAATTAAATTATTTGCTTTTTTTTTTTGGTGCACACACGATGATTTTAAAATGTCAACTAAGTAAAACAACCGGCGCAATGAAAATCGAACGAAAAAGCCAAAACGGTACTTTTTCGATGGCTCTGTTTTGCACGTGTTCAAGTACAGTGGTCAGCATAAGTATGTTGAAAGCTATATAGTACACATGACCAGAGTATTTGTCAAAGTAATTATGTTCAACACTGTACTTGACAGCGTGCATAGCCGAGACAACGAAAAAGTCCCGTTTTTGGTTTAGCAGAAACGAGGAAAAATAAATCAACGATTGACAAACTATCGCTATTTACTTTTTGACCGCCTAGATACCGTAAAGTATATAGTTACTGCTCTACTTACTTACTCTTAATGGACAAAAATGTAACTACTTCTTTTGGAGTTAGAACTAGTTCAATGGGTACCAATTGTCTCTTTGGCCGCTGCTGGGATATGATATGTTGCCATGAAAAAAAATTTTACAGCGTAACTTTTGCACTCTGCTCGTCGGATTTCTCGTCGGATTTGTGAAACTCTGAAAACAAGAACTAAGAAATTTTCAGTCGCATTTTACAACGAAGAAGACAAATAAAATATTGCATTTCATTAGACGTATGACGTATATTTAATATTTATTTATTTAAATAAATCACATTTTTTCAAAAGTCAATTCAATAATGATTATATATATAGAAAATATATTATAATAAATTAGATTTTGAAAATATTTTTGAACACATTAACAAAGAGTAAAAATCAAATTAAAAATACATTTGCAACACAGTTTGATTTAATGTAGAACTCTTAAATCGGTAAAACTAAATGCATAGAGCTATAATACATAATTTTTCAATTTTAACTCTATAAATGTAAAGCCTTTACTTCAAGTAAATTTACGAAAAAATGTTGTTTTATTAAGCTAGCAAAAACTACAAAAAAATTGGATTTTAATGAAAAAATATGAAAAATAAATATAATTTTTTCGAAGTCATATATACATTGCTTTATTAAATTTGTTTATCAATTCTTTATCAATTTCAAGACTAAAACAGTTAAAAGATTTCATACGCAGATAATCTTTTGTATGCAGAGTTCCTTCCATTGTATCTAACTCTAATCTATTGCGAACTTTAGTTTTATTAATATTTATTTGACTAAAAGTTCGCTCAACGTTAGCTGAGGAATTCGGTAAGCTGAACAATTCAAAAATAAATATTTCCATTGTTGGAAATGCAGAAGTACCATAGCATCTTATATGCAGAAGTACCAAGCACTACTTATGTTTTCGCTTACAAAAGAAGGTAAACGTTAGGCGACGGTTCTAAATAAATTAATTATTTTAAGATAATATATAAGAGTCAGTACTTTAATACCAAAAATTTATAAATAAATGAGCATCCATTAGTCTTTAACTTTATTTATTAAACTTTAATAATAAAAACAGTGCTTACTTTTTGTTTTTAGTTTTTTATTTCACTGTACTTTTTTCTACACTTCATCTCTTTTAAGCAGTCGTAAAAAACCGCTATGTCTTTATGGTGCTGCATGACTCCTTTTTTTAAAAAAATAATGTATGTAAGGAAATGATAACACGAAGAGACGATAGGCTCAAACGTGCTTTTTTTTATTTGAAATCGTAAGCGAAGGTGTAAGGTGCTCTCAATGTAACAAACAACATACTTACTTTCGTATGATTCTATTCCTATCTTTATTAACTAAAAGAAATCATGCATTATTTAGTAAGCATCTGACGCTTTTTTCCACTGGGTAATTTTATGAAAGAAAGCAACACCAACAACAACAACGACTCTGGATAAAGTCAATCACACAGCAGACTAGACAGTCTGATTCGGAAATAGCTACATTTCCTCTTCATTAGTCTTGAGTGATTCAGCTGTGACCAACCCACTGTTTACATTTCATATGATTCTATACATATCGTCGCTTGAGAAAATAAATGTCGTATGTGAAAATTTTTACTTTTGAGATTATTGAGAAAAAGTGCATAAAAAAAGTCCATAAAATGCATATTCTTTTGTTCTCTTAATTTATCACGAAGATCTACCATTATATATACATTATGAAATAAGTCAATAATAATGAGACTCCAACTATTTTATAGAACACATCAAAGTTGTACCAATATTTTCGTACTCCATATCGCAAAAATCAAAAACTTTCTTAAGAATGGCAGTTTTTTTCGTAGATGAACTTAAATCATTCAACATTTTTATTATTTTATTTTCAGAATCAAATTTTAATAAACTTAATAAATTTTTACATGCGTTATGAATAACATGGCACAAACAACCGATTTTTTTAATATCTGGAAACTTAATCTTTTTTTAGTTCAACAAAAACGCTTTCGTTTTTAGTTTTTTTTTTTTCGGAGAGGAAATATTTTCAGATCCACAGCTGCTGCTGGTGCATGTAAAACCGGATTCAGTACCGGGTTCCATTTTTTTATTCGTAAAAACGTTTGGAAATAGGTAAAACACGAGATTCCGGTCAGCAAATAAAAAAAATTTGCGATGGGCACGGAGATTTTGCCCAGAAAAAGTCATATCAGTAATAAGCTATGAATGATCCGGTAATTTACGAGATAACATAATATACGTATGTTTATATTCAATGCTTCGACTTCCTTAATCAGCATTTTATTGGTTTATAACTATAATTTTTACATTTTCTTGTCTTGAAAGCAGCTTCCCGCTTAAAAAATATTTTTGACATTTGAGCTAAGCACAAAATAAGGAATGAAGCAAAGTTGCATTGCCAGACAAAGCAAGGAGAAGAAAAAAAGGGTTGCATTTTTTAGAAAAGTGGTAAAAATATATGGATTCATCGAAATAAAGTATTATTTTTAAGAAAAACTAAGCAATTTTAATAAGAAATTAAAGCAGTACATAATCAGTACAAATTAGAGAAAACAGTTTATTTGCGTACTGATTTGTAAACTTTGTAAAAGCAGTACTTAAAAAAAAATCAGTACGTCTGACAACCCTTAATGTACGTCTCAACGATTCGCTGTATCATGAAAAACTGTGCGGGAATGAAAGCAACACGAGAAGGTATGGCACTTGGTTATATGTAAGCGCGCTATCAAAATTTCACACGTGAAACGCTACACCCCACCGCACTCTATTATACACTACTATAATAAGTAATTTTTTTTTTAGACTGAACCAACGCTCAGGGAATGCCCCCTATAAATGTGTAAGCATTGTGTTGATTCGAAAGATGGGTGATAGTTAGTTGGAGGGTAGGTAGATGGAGTAGTGTCGATGAAAATTTGTTTTAAATTTGCACAGCTCAAAACTGCCGGGAAACACACTCGCAGGGAGACTATTAACCGTGCGACCAAAGAACGAATTATCACGGTAATGCGAGGTTCTATTAGGCATCGCTGCAATGGTAAAGGGGTGGGCTTGGACAGCTGCCCGAGTGGACCTGGGAAACACACGAGCTGGTGGCGTCAGGCCATGTATCTACCTTGAACACTTCCCATGGTAATGCCTATACAGAAGGCTTAGGCAACCTACATTGCGTCGATGCCCAAGAGAGTTGAGAGAGGATGAAATACTTTCATCCCCTATCAAATATATCGCACGACGTTAAATTCGGTCCAGAAGTTCCAAATAAGATCTTGAATTCCAAATGTGCGAATTGTACTCCATTTTCTGCTTAATATATGAGGTGTAGATCATGCGAAGATCATCTGAAGTGAAATATTTTTTGCACCGTTTTAGAAAACCTAGGCACTTGCCCGCTTCTTTCGACACATCGAAAATATGATCATTCCAACGAAGATCAGATTGGATCGATATGCCCAGAACGTCAAGAGCGGCTGATTCCAGAAGATCCACACCATTCATAATGAGAGGAGCTAAAGGGCAATTTACTCGCTTGTGGGTTAACAGACAACACTGGGTCTTGCTTGCATTGAACTCTACTCTATTAGCAAGACCCCACTCGGATATTTTTTTGTAGATCATTAAGGAGTGTGTCATTCATATTTTGCCTTTTTCTCTCAATCTCCATAAAGCTTGGGCGTTTTTTGAATGAATATGAATGACATATGCTGCTGTCGTCCACAAACGAATGTATTGGGTTATGCGTCAACGACAGAAGGTCGTTGATAAAAACCAGAAACAAGGTTGGCGATAGAACTGAACTCTGTGGTACTCCTGCGTTAATGTCGTGCTCCTCGGACGAAATACCGTCAACTACGACTCGAATCGTTCTGTCCTTAAGGAAACACGTGATCCATCGAGCAAAGATACCACCAAAACCATATGCAACAAGTTTTGAAACGAGCGCTTTATGCCACACTCGGTCGAACGCTTTAGAAATATTCAGAGCAACAACCCTGCTCTCGCCGAAAAAGTGAACGCATTTATTCCATTCTTCGGTTAAGAACGCCATAAGATCACCAGTAGAGCGAGCCCTACGGAAACCATATTGACGGTCGCTGAGCAGGTGGTTGTGCTCCAGATAGTTCATAACGTTGAAGTTTATTACGATCTCCATAACTTTGGAAAGCGTAGAGCATATCGCAATGGGTTGGTAGTTTGCAGGGTTCGTGGCATCACCCTTTTTAGGTACCGGCTGGACATTTGCCACTTTCCAACAAGATGGAAATATTCCTGTTCTGTAGGAGATGTTGAAAAGGTTGCGCAAAGGCCGAGCCAGCGAAGAAGCACACATTTTAAGCACGATTGGCGGTATGCCATCAGGACCAGAGGCTTTGTTTACGTTGAGATTTGTAAGGACCCTTTTAACTGCTGTCGTTCGAAAGTATATCTCCTGCATTGCAGAAGATCCACCCTCAACAAAGGGCAGTGGCTGATTGCTATTCGAGAGAGTGGAATTTTGTGCAAACAATCTAGCCAATAGGTTCGCTTTATCAGCCGAGTCAGTGAATATTTGGTCATCTTTTAAAAGAGCTGGAATCGATGACGATGTCTGGTTCTTAACTCTTTTAAGAAATGACCAAAATTTTTTTCTCCCTTTGGGGCAGAGAAGAACCTATTCGTGCAGAAACTTTTCGCGTTTTAGAATTGCATTTCCCATAAAATAATTTCTTGTACCATGACAAACTCAAATACATTTCCTTGAGTTATGTTCTGAAACTAAAAATTAGTTATTTACCGAAGACAGTAACACTTCAGTAGCGCGTCGCACAGCGTCAAAGAAAAAAGTCATTGATAAGTAAATCTAAATATGCAGAATCAAAGTTTAGACTATAAGTATTTCGAGTGTAAAATGCCTTTGCGATATCTTTTCAGTTACGGGAATGCCACTCTTCCAAAATTCAATTGAAAATATGATAAATTTGTTGTTTTTACAGTTTGACACTGTATATTTTTCAATAAGACGTAAATTTTAATAATAAAAGTATGCAAAAAAATTAACTTATATATTTTTTTATATGTTTTAGTAAAAAAAAATATTTGAAAGCAAACATACAAAACGTTTTGTACAACTAAAGATAGGTTTTAGAAATCTAAAACAACAAAAACTTTGAGAAACAATAAATAAAAAGCAGCATGTTTGTTTTTTTTTTTAATTGCAATATGTCTTATAACAACCCATTCTGAACATATTCCCGAAATTTAGTTTGCCAAAACTCAAAAATAACGACTTTTCGCCTACTTTTCTGAAGCATGTTTTGGGCAAAATAAACCATTTTATATGAAAAAACAACAAATTTTTCGCAAAGTTCATAAAACAAAATAAGAAAAACAGTATATTTTAATTACATTTTTATATGTCTACTAGCTGAAACCCACGCCCCCGTTTCCAAACGACCCTCAAATATAATATTGCTTGTGAATATTGTGGGCGAATACTGAATTCCGTGACTGTGCGACCGTTAACTCAAATGCTATTCAATTTCTCAAATTTGGGTTGTATGGGAGGTTCCACGCTCCCTTGTCAAACACCCGTAAATCAGTGAAACAGTAATATTTGTAAATGTTGTTCGAATACCGAATTCGAAAGCTGTGCGACCTCTAATTCCAAAGCTAATCGATATTGCACATTGATTCTGTATTGGAGGTGCCACACCTCATTTTCCAATGCAAAAACTCTCTTTCGTATGTGTTTAACCCACTTGCTGCGACGGTTCCATATGGAACCACTTTTAGCCTTTTGCGCTTTAAGAGATTAAAATACAACACTGTAGCATTCTGATATTAATTCCATTTTTTTCTAACGGTAAATGAATGCCACAAAACATGTGTGTCTTTTGTTTTGGTCATTCGAGTTACATATGCCGTTCTAAAAGCACGCACAAAGTGATTAAAAAAAAGTTCTACACAAAAGTGAAAAAAATGAGTTCTCGCAAGACGTAAGTACAAATTAAATATATGTCGTAATTTATTTTCAGTGAAACCTCAATATATTATGAAAATAGAATAAATAAGCTACAAAGTGGACAATATTTCGATATGAAAAAAGTGTTGTTGTGTTTAAAAACGTGTGTTGAATTGAAGCGGTTCCATATGGTACCGCCGCAGTGATTCCTTACAAAATGACCACTACAATATTTATTCTATTTTACGTCAATTATGTATATGAAACTCGTTTTTTATATACTTTTTTCTTCATTTTGTATACGAATGCAAGGTTTTTATGCCTTTTTTCAATTATCGTGTTTTATTTTAAGTATGAAACTGCATGAAATACAAGCCTTTTTACAGTCTTTGCTTCAATATGATTCAGGAGAGGAAGAAATTGCTGCAGTATATTTGCAGCCACCGGATCCCGCTTATGATTCAGCTGAAGATGATGCAGATGAAAATGAAGGTGGGTCGATTATTGATTTACATCACAATCAGTTGTGTCAGGTGGCAGAAATTGAGTTTGTTGGCGGATCAAATTGTGATGGTGTTTTATTCGAAGAGGGAACAGAGCAATCAATCGAAGGAGAAGTACGTGATGCCGAAAATTCGAATAACTCACGGGTTCGACCGATGCCTTCGGTTTCATGGCGATATGTTGGTCCAGAAATGGAAATTCCGTCGTCTGTGCCGCATTTGAAGGACAAATTTAAATGGTCTAAGTCCGCATTTCACGCTACAAAGCCGATTTTTCCAGCACCTAATTACTTGGATTGTGCCAAAGAAGCTCATGTTTTATTCGAACAATTCTTTGACGATGAGATTTTGCAAATGATTTGCGATGAAAGTAACGAATATGGAGTGCTTATTTCGCAAAAAAATCCAAATATTACAAAAGACGAACTGAGAATTTTTATTGGCATAATGATTGTTACAGGCTACAATCATGTTCCATGTAAACAATCCTATTGGAGTCGAGATAGTGATCTTTATAATGAAATGATCTCCATGGCTATGTCTCGAGATCGATTTCATCAAATTGAACGATGCATTCATTTTGCTTCTAAAAATGGATTTGATTCAAACGATAAAATGTGGAAATTGCGACCACTCACAGATAAACTGAAGCAAAACTTTATGAAAAACTTTCACCCGGAAGAAAATCTGTCGTACGATGAATCTATGATCAAATATTTTGGTCGACATAGTTGCAAGCAATTCATCAAAGGAAAACCGCTGCGTTTCGGTTACAAAGTGTGGTGTTTAAATACTCCTGAAGGGTATTTGATAAATTTCGAAATTTACCAAGGTAGAAATCCTCGTATCAATCCAGGATTGGAGAAAAACTACGGAAAATGTGTCGCGCCTTTATTGCAAATGATTCAGGAGTTTCCCGGTCACATGAACCAATTGAGCTATTCGTTTTACTTTGATAACCTATTTACTGGTATTCCAGTGCTTCAATACTTGAAGAAAATTGGTCACTTTGCTACAGGAACTATTAGAGAAATGCGAATTCCTCACAATTGCCCGCTACCGAGCAATAAAGAATTAAATAAAGGTCAACGAGGAGAAATTGAAAGCATTGTCCTAAAAGATCACAACATCTCTATCACTAAGTGGCGCGATAATAAATGTGTTTGTGTTGCCTCGACATTATATGGCAAAGATCCTATTAGTAAGGCTACGAGATTCAACCGAGAGGTGAGACAACGTGTGCAGCTAGATCGACCAAATTCGGTTGAAAAATATAATAAACATATGGTCGGTACAGATCGAATGGACCAAAACATTGCAAATTACAGATGTGGTAAGTTATTATTTCTCTGCAATCTCCAATTCAATCAGAGCATGATAAAATCTTTTTTATTTCTCCAGGCGTACGGAAAAATAAATGGTGGTGGTCTATATTCACATGGTTGTTGGATGCATCACTGCAAAATGCTTGGTTACTGCAAAGAAAAACAGGTAATAATATCACGCTACTGCAGTTTCGACGAAACATTGCTATGCATTATTGCAATTCTGTTTCGATTCGTTTGTCAAACACAATTGTCCCGCGTCAAAACATTCCAGTGTCTGATCGCTTCGATGGAGAAGAGCACTATCCATGCGAAAGCACCCAAAGGCGATGCCAAGGATTAAATTGCACTCGTAGATCGCGTGTGAAGTGTGAAAAATGTGATGTGGCTCTATGCATTTATCCATGTTTCAAAACATATCACATTTTCAGTCAAGAAAAGTGATTGATTGATTTCTAGAGAATCGTACATTCATACAATTATTTTTTTTTTTTTTTTCTTAATTTCATACATTTTCCATCTTAAATAACTGTAAGTTAAATATGTTACTTTCATAATCTCCTGAAATAAATAGAATTTCCTTACAAAATACAGGTAAAATAGATTTTAAAAATTTTATAAGATGTCACTACGGCGGTACCATATGGTACCACCTAACAACAGGTAAACGGTAAATCGTACAACATTTTTATTGTCATTTTCGGATTTAGGAGGTCAAAATTACTATATGTGGAAATTTTCAAGAAAAAATTCGATAAAAAATACCTTCGCAGCGATTGGGTTAATAACTTCCTAAAGTTTCATGAAAATCGGTAAAGACATATAAGTTAAATTACCAAATTTTAGTTTTCTATGGGTAAAACCGTGTGATATACAGGGTGTCCCAGACTTTGTGGACAGTAATGCGGGGGTGGCTCCTCGTGATGAGACGAGTAAAAAATCGTATGGGTGGGGGTGGTCGCAAATATCCCCTAGGGAAGTAGGAGGGAAAAACAAATATAATAGGTTTCATTACGTTTTAGTCCATAAGTAACATACCTCAATACCGATTACCGAACTTCATAACTTTTTGAAAAGAAATTTAAATTTAATATAAGAACAAAACTTTGCCATAAAGTCACAGTTAAAAAAGTCATGAGCACCTAAAAAGCAAATAAAAAAATACGTTATTTTCTTAAAAAATTCAAATTTAAAGGCAATTTCTTGAAAAACAACCAAATTTTAAACTATTTTTTATAAGGTATTTTTTTTTTCCTTGGTCGATTTTCTATTGATCCGCCTTACATTGTTTTATTCTCAGAGCAGTCATTTATCGTAAAAAAGAGAGTTTCAGATATAACCATTTTTTCCTCACTGGATCTTCTGGACCAACGTATAATGATAAGGATGCAAAAGCTCACGACGCAGCACCCGGTGAACATGGTATTTCGGAGCTGGAACTCTGCTTGCAATCCTACGCGTCCAAGCTCTCCTCTTATTTGCTGTAACCTATTAAATGTGTCATTAAAAACTCTAACTGAGACAAGTTGCCTGTTGGGAAACCGAGCCTCGTATTCTCTTCTGACCTGGATTTAAGGTTGCCACATGGTCTGGATTCGTCTGGATTGTCCAGATTTTTTGTCCCGTGTCCAGAGTCCAGATTTTCAAAAAATGTCCAGATAATATTTTTGCAGATATTTTTCACCAAAACAAAAACAAAACTATCATCTAAGTCATCTAAGCAAATTTCCGGTAGCCTAAGTAAATTTGTTACCAAAGTAAACAATCCTGCAGAAGACGATGTCAGAACCTGGGCTGAGTTGTCATCGATTTTTCATAATGTCATCCATGGATTAAGTTTCAACAGTCTCGATTGCCACATGAAACTCGTTAAAGACGTGTTTCACGACAGTAAAATAGCATCACATATTTCATGTGACCGCACAAAAGCTGCAGCAATTACACGAAACGTATTGGCACCTTTCGCTCAAGAGCTGGTCGTAGCCGATATCAAAAATTGTTTATACTTTTCTATTGGTAATAATGGTGCAAGTATAGAAAATTTAAAATGTTATGCATTTACTGTACAATATTTCAACCCGAAAACAGGAATTTGTAAGAAACTCTTAGACTTTTACGAAGATTCGTGCGGCGGATCTATGGACATATTTGTGTAAAATATGCACTTAATTCGCTGTCAGTTGATATTGAAAATATTGTAATTAAGACTTTCAATGAGTTTAGTTCTTCGGCGACCACCACGCGAAAATTAAAAGAATGTTTTGAGTTTGCTAAATTGGAATACAAAAATCTTTTTCTGCATGTGCTTACGCGATGGCTTTCGCTGTTTCCAGCGGTAGATCGTCTTATTTTAGCCTGGCCAGCTGTAAAAAGATATTTCCTCTTAAAGGGTGAAGAAAATACTCGGAAAGAATTATGGGCGTTTTTTCCAAAAATATAACAATATCCGAAATAATAAATGAAGACGAGGAATGCTTTGAAGAGGGAATATCAGAGGCATATTTGTATTTTATACATAATGTATTACCAGAGTTTCGTTCAGCAGTGTTGGCTTTGGAGAAAGACTATTGTTGATGTAGATACCATTATGAGAAAATTTAAGCAGAACTTAATAAATAGATTTCATGATACATTTTATGGAAATAAATCGAAAGCTATTATTTAACAACTTTCCGACCATAAAAAGAATATTTTTGAGCAAGATGCTGAAAAGTTTTTAAAAACTGCGGTGCAATATCTGGAAACGCACTATAACTACAGCGATAATTCTATTAAAAAACGTTTATCTTTATTTTGTCTTAAATCGAAGTTAATTTCGTGGGAGGCACTCGAAGAAACAGTTGAAGTTTTGGGGTTAAAGCAAAGTGTTAATAGTGATGAATTATAAACAGACTACTGTTGCTTACGAAATGCGTACGATAATCTTCCGAAAAATATACCAAACGATAAAATTTGGTCGGCGTTTTTTTCTAAATTTGATAATCAGGAAATAAAAAACTTACGGAAAATCATTTATTTTATTTTTTCAATACAAATAAGTAATGCTTACTGCGAAAAAGTGTTTAGCCTTTTAAATGACTTATATTCTAAGGAGAGAAATAGAATGGCAATTGATCTCATAAAATCTGAACTAATTATAAAACTCAACTATAGTGAAGACTGTAAAGCATTTAATGCATTTTTAAAAACAGCAAAAGCCAATAAATTGGTACAATCTGCCCGTTCCAGTACTAAATATTTATGGAAAAAATAGTTTTTTTTAACAAATTCATTGTTGTAACGGCCAATGGCCATTTTATTATTTTTATGAAGTTCAACGCCTTTCAAAACTGTTTTAGAAATAAGTGAATTGTTTTGTTTTTATGTTTTTCTCTGATGTACACATTTACATTTATTTACATTTATATGTTATGAATAGCTTTTATTTTTGTTATTTTTTTTTAAATAAGTCAATAAAAAATAATGTGTTTCTTATTCTTTTATAAAATGCCCATTTTTTTTGTTAATGTCCAGTTAAAAACGGAAAAATCCAGATATTTTTTTGAAAAATCCAGACGAAACTCATTTAGCATGTGGCAACACTACCTGGATTGCACTTTTTTCCAAGATCGGTGAAAGACTGTATCAATTCAGGCATGTCAAGCACTCAATAATGAAAATTAGCAAGCAAATAAACTTTTTTTTAATTTTCGTTAAGTCTAACTGTTTTACTAAATATTGTAATCAAAGTAAACGAAGTCGCAGTGCCTGCATTTAAAAACCTTGGAAGAGGAAAAAGTGGAAAGAGTGAAAAGAAGAAAAAATAGCTGCTCTGAGAATAAAACAATGTACAGCATAGAAAGTTGACCAAGGAAAAAAACAACGTCATAAAAAATAATTAAAACTTAAGTTGATTTTATATGATTTAAATACAAATTCTAAATATTTAATAGTTTAAATCATACTTGATTTTAAATACAAATTCTAGTTGTTTGATAGTTGAAAAGTGTTTCTTGAGCTTTAGGTCAAAGTTAGAACAATTAATTGTTCTAACGAATCTTTCCAAAGAAACAACAACAACAACAAAGTTTTTTTTCAATATGACTTCCAGCAGACTGTTGGACTCCATAATAATAACATAAGTATAAAGACCAAAGTAAAGCAAAAATACAAAAACAAATTTGAGAATGTGAAATGGAAGAAAAACTGAGAAATTGACACTTCAAATCTCATCGCCTCTGTGGTACAGTCCGCTAGTGCGCACTTGCACGGGTATCACAAAGATTTCTGATGAAGCCTTTAGCACGGCCGAAATTGCAATAAAATCAGCTAGTGATTTTTTCATTTTCATATTAAAAAACTTTGTTGTTGTTGTTGTTTCTTTGGAAAGATTCGTTTGAACAATTAATTGTTCTAACTTTGACCTTTAGCTCAATAAAGTATCATCCGCAACGGGAATTCTTTTTAAAATTAAAAACAAACTTTCTAATGAAGTTAAACTTTAAATATATCAATCTCTAATCCATAGTTATTTGACAAATCTTCCTGTTATATATGCACATAAAAAGACTCAAGAATTGAAATTGTTACAATCTGCTCAAAATCGTGCTTTAAAAATAGTGCATAATCTCTCATTGAGGTATTCCACGTCAAGTACATATACGGAATATGCGAAAACAGTTTTTCCGATTTATGGACTTTATAAAAACAGCTGCTAGGTTTCGTTTTTAAGACACTACATGGCGTTGGCTATCATGTTTTACAATTTCATCAAAATCAAATCAATTTTAATACTAGGAATAGCATAAATCTTAGAACTGTTAGATGCCAATTAGAGACCTCAAAGCAACGCGTAGAATATGCTGGACCCTACGGATTTAACAAGCTGCCAAGTTCTATTAAAACATTGGAACGAATTTCAGTTTTAAAAACACATGTGAAGAACTTTTTGTTTAGCAATATTGAATCGCTTCTTATGTACGGTTCTTCTTAATAATAAAATAATTAAATAATTAATTTGAGTAACGATTGAATTTAATAGAATGAATTAATTAATGAAAAAAAAAATATATATATAGATGAGGGCGGGCCAAATTGTATAGAACGATTTTTTTTATGAAGCATATAGCAAAAACGTAATCTATAGGTGATTCTGAGAAATTTTGCTTAAGAGACCCTAGCTCTAAGTCGGAGACCCCCAAAATTTCAAAATAGATATTTTTCCATATATACATAGAATAATTTAATTAAATTCGTCATAAAATTGGATAGAATTATAGTAGATTTCTCAATGTGGGCTTGTTTGAAAGGTATTTTTATCATCTTTCAGAATCTGTATTGATACCAATATTTTTTTTATTTTTACTAGAGATATTAGGAATTTTTGGTCGCAAAATAGCCCAAAATGAACTTTTAACTAATAAATTCTGAATTTTCTTCAATTTTTTCGAGTTTTTTTTTTTTTTTGAGATTATGAAAGTTCAGATAATTTCCTACTACTTTTATTACTATCAATTTTTTGTTTTGAACTCCTTTTTGTAGGAAAATCGATCTGAAAAAATCAACATTTTCAAGGTTTCAACAAAAAAACACTGTTTTTACATTTTTAATTCTTTTAAATATTATTCTCGACCTACAATTTAATGTTTTAACGTGGTAATATTATTTTTTAAGGTCCTTTTTACTTTCCATTCGGGAAGTTTTCTTATGACTTTCTAATGTCACTGTCATAACTCCTTCACGATTCTTTTCTATAGCTCGTTTTGAAACACTCGTTAATAATTGTACATGTCTTTCTGTTCCTTGTATATGCATTGGAATTTGTGGATCAGCCAGTGGTGGTTCATCGAAATCTAAGTATTCTACCAAATGATCATATGGAATCTGTCGAGTAAATGCTGGTTCAAATAATATATCGTCGTTATTCATATCAACCATATTGGCATAATCGGTAGCATCGAAATTTAAGATACATTTTTTGTAAACTCTGAGTTTAGTTGGATCGTACAATTTTTCTCGATAGTGTAAAATCTTTTTGATAGCTCTATCCCGTATTGCTTTTCGATCATCAAATAACATTGTTAATAAGATATTTTCTGGATGTGCGTAATATGAGTTGTTTTGAATTACACCATCTACAATATTACGTAAGTTTGGTTGTAAGTATCGTGTCCAACGTATAAATTTTATTAAAAGTGCACTGCCGTACACAACAGAGTTATAAAACTGCACATAAACTGCAATAATATAAACTGCCAACGTTTTTAAATTGGTCGATGGTGTATTATTTGTTGCATATAATCGTAGTAATCTACTTGCTTTGGTTAACCAACGAGAATGTGCAATTGGTCCTGGTTTAATGTTAGCTAAATCAACTGGAACAATACCATTCGAAATTGCTTTAGCTATTTGATATAAATATTTCACATCTGTTGATAGTTCGAGCTCATGTTCATGATCCATCATTGCAGGCATATTCTCCAGTGGTAATGAATCAAAATCAGCTACTACCTGAAAAATGAAATGTTTAGATCAATTAATATGCAAATATTTTATTTTAACTTTATTCCAATCGAAAAAGTAAAATAATGACAATAAATAATGATAATAAATGATAATATTAAATAAAATAAAGTGTTACATACCTGTAATTTCTCACATTCTTGAATAGCTTTGAATAACTTTGCACTTGCTGCTCGTGGTCTGGTGACTGTTTTGTCCAATGCTTCATATAAATGCAAGCGCGTCGGAAGCTAATTTCATCTGGGGGGGCAGTATAAATTTCTTAAAAGAAACATGAATGTGAATAAACAAATTTTTTATTTTAGTTTAAAATAAAAAAATATAAAAATATATAAAAAATATTAAAATTTCATTATTTTTAAAAGTTCTTCCAATTTCAATATTAGAGATCATTCTTTAAAGGATCTTTCATATGGTAAAATGAAAATATAAGAAATAACGGTTGCTTTTATAAAGCATGACTAGGTAAATCTTTACACCGTTTAAATGCAATTAGGTTCAAGAAGTTATATCAATTTAAATTATTCCAAAATGTTTCCTTCTGTCCTTGCGAGAAACAAACTCTTTCACCACCTCCATCGAATTCAATTCTTCGGTTTTATCTTTGTGAATGTGTATAAGTGCCGCATGAGTGAGTCGTTTCTGTGTCACAGTTGCTCGAAGATACGTTTTAAGTCGTCTTAGTGCACTAAAAAACGCTCAGATGAAGCTGCTGATGCAGGCACAGTCAAAAGCAAAGCAATAAGTTTTTCAACTTCATTTAATAGTTTTTTTACAGTATCCGAATTTTTTGCAAATTTATTTATTTATTTATTTATTATTATTATTGGGATACAATTGGGATACAATGCCACTACAATTTCAAGGTGTTTGGCCAGGCAATAGCTTCAGCAATTTAAGTTGCGCGTGGAGGTCGCTCACATCAAAGTCATCTGCATAAAGATCTAGTTTTGTTTTTAGATTTTGTTCAGAAGGCACTTTTCCGTTGAAGGCTTCGATTACAATATTATCCAACGATTCTAGAGTGTCAACATCTGTTTAAATGTACAATAAGATTTACAAAGTGCCAGTTTACACTAGCTTCACTCAACCGACTCACCGAATGTTAAATCAAAGTGAGTCGGTGAGTGAAGTTGGTGTAAGCATGCAAAATTAAAAAAAAGTAAAATATCAACCTGTTTAATCAAATCTAGCCGTTATCTCATTTGAGAGAAGATCTAAAATTTCGAAATAATCTTTTCGTAGACTATCATATAATGGCAACTGTACTGAAGGAACCGGATTTGATGTTTGTTCAAAGCGTCGAGGTGGATTTTCATCAGCTAATTCACAGTAGGAGCTTTCGCATGGTCCAAAACATTGGACCAACATGTCAGATTGTACAACATGTAGTACCATGCGTAAGCTAAAACGATAGTTGAAATTTTTGGTTTTTTTACTACCGATTGTACAATATTGTACAACTATGTGAAATTACTGCTCAATTGTTAGGGCATCTAAAAGTTGCTTAGCTATTATCCGGATGTGTTCTGCTCGAGAACTTGTAATTAATGATGTTGATTTACAAGTTGGATCGTTCGAACGCTCAATCAAATAGTCCCATTAGTTTTCCATCTAACTTATCATACAACATGTCGTCCAATATGGAAAGCCCCTAAGAACATGGCAAATTTTTTCTTACCAGAGTTGCAAAATGAACAAGCATTTAGCTACATACTTAAGGGTGCTTTTTAACTGAAGTGGTGGGTTTGCAGTAGAAACTCTACATTTTGTTCTATCTTTTTGCAAACATAGAGAAAGGAAATGGTTATCCGAAAGCATGCTTATGAAGAAGAGAGATAGAAGAGGAAAACATATACAAAAAATATTATCGTTGTAAGAAAAACTGATATTTTGAATAACTTTTGAAGTTTTCCTTTTAAATTGTTTATCTAGCTAAAAAAGTGGGGGGGCGACTGCCCCCCTTTCCCCCCGCTTCCGACGCCAATGTATAAATGACGAAATGGCAGTTCATTGAAATGAAGCAGTCATATAAACCAGTGAATTGGTCTATTTAACTGTTTTTCAAATAATCGTAAAACACCATTTTCTGTTCCAGTGTTTGCTGGGTCACCGTCACTGCATATGCCAATTAATTGGTTAACTGTTAATGTTTTATTGTTGAAAAATTCATTTAGTTTTCTGTGTTTGGTTTTTGCATCTTCTTGACTACCTAAATTTACATATCCAAGTATCTCATTACAACTCATTACAACTTTCAGAACAACTAAATACGGTTCTTTTACCATAGTGTTATGAAATTTGTCATTAATTTTCTCTGTAGTTAATGAGTCATCTTTTCTACCATCGAAAGAGAATGCAGTTATGTAAGAATTTGTGTGTCGTGTACGAAGCACTGCATCTCTAGATTTAACTTTTTTTCTGGCCACTTTTGATTTATCCATAATAACAAGATTACCATGAACATCTCTAAGATTTATATCTTCGAATAAAGCTGTTGCTAAACATGAAGCGACTCTATCTGAAACACCGAATCTATCACACATCATAGCTAAATTTAAGGCATCGTATCTTTGAGTATAATGACCTCGTCTCATTTGAACAGTTGCTTGTGGAACCTCTGTTGTTGCTTCATTTTCATCTTCACTCATGTGTAATACAGGTGGTTCGTATATTGGATCATCGGTACCAGTTGAAAGTGTTGGTATCGTTGTAGCTACTTCTTCAACTTCTTCCGTATTTTCAGGTATTGTGAGTTTTCTATCATTATGCTGGTCCATCATAAATTCTTTTATATGTTCTGGAATCAATCCACACAAACATTCTGTTGTTTTTAATTTGCAATTGCATTTGCCAATATAAAATAATTCGTTTATTGAATCAACAAATGCTTTAAATTCATCTGTTTTGTTTCTATGTTGTACATGTTTCTGGTATTTATCAAGCAAACCAGTTAATTTCTTGAAAACACTCTTTCTATTAATGATTTCAATATTTAATTTACACCAAATTTGGATCAATTTATCTGTTACGTGAGGAGTAAAAGTTTTATACGAGAACATTTTGTTTTCAAATTTAGCACGATCATTTAAAAAAAATAATATTTTAAAATGTCACATTTAGTAGGCAAACTAAGATCATTTAAATCACTTGATAAACCAAAAACAACAATATCTTGATGAGGCATGTTAGACTATCTAGACTCAAAACTTGTTGATCGTGTTGCTTCCATTTCCGAAGACACCGCAGACGATGTTGATGGTTCTTGATTATCCATAATAACTTTGATATTATCACTGCACTCTTTGATTGTGTCACACTAAATTTGAAAATAAAAAAAAATATTGATATTGTGATAACCGAGTTTTTATTTAAGTATTTTGGCAAACTGCGTGCGCATTGCACGATGAACGATGAAGGAACAAGGAAAAGCAAGCTTGGCAACGTTTAGTGTTGGTAAACGTCATTATTTTGTAACGTCATTATTCAGTGTTACAAAGTTGTTCAATTGAACAATGCTGCCATTGACGACTTATTCTACAGGTATCAATACAGATTCTGAAAGGTGATAAAAATACCTTTCAAACAAGCCCAGATTGAGAAATCTACTATGATTCTATCCGATTTTATGACGAATTTAATTAAATTATTCTATGTATATATGGAAAAATATCTATTTTAAAATTTTGGGGGGCTCCAAATCCGACTTAAAGCTATGATCTCTTGAGCAAAGTTTCTCAGAATCACCTATAGATAACGTTTTTCTATACGCTTCATCAAAAAAACAATTAACCCGCCCTAATATATATGTATTATTTAAATAAGGAAAGAAAAAATATTATAACATAATATTAAGTATGAATTTTTAAGTTTGCCAGTTAGCCTCTTAAAGTCATTTTGGCACTGAGGCATTTATTTTATTTTATTATTAGTTTTTGTACTCTTGGATTAAATAATACAAAAAAAAAACTATAAACGATAAATCAGTGAACAAAAACTATTAATTTTTATGTTCCGAAGTTAGGAGAGTTATTACATGAAAGATTTTTAACGTTTTGTCATTTTCGCACACAGATTTGATTTAACAGATATATTAAGAAAAGTATACAGTGATATGCGATAAAATATAGCCACGCACTTGCTGATGCTATTACTTAATTAAAATTTTTTGTAACAACTTAGCATGCTGTAAGCCAACTGTAGTTTAAAAACCAGTAGTTTATGAATATTGTACAGTTGTTTTTGTATACAATTGCGCGTTTATTTTTCGCAATCTGTGAAACTGATATTCTTGAGTTAAAAGTGTGCCCTAAAATAGAGCCAACCAATATAGTTAAAAAATTTTAATTTAAAAAGATATTTTTTAATAAAATTTTACTACAGAACGTGTGTAAAAGTTCTCAGTCTTATAATTTTAAAATAAATTTTAGTGTTTCAAATAATTAGGTCTAAAAATGGGACGACCCAAGCATTGCAGTCTTAAAGGCCGAAAATTTATTAAAAATTTGCATACACAAGGTAAAAGCCAAAAGGAAATAGACAGTATAGTTGGCTGCTCAAAGAAAATGCTTGAGAATGCATTAAAGTTTTCACAAAAAACAGAAATCAGAGGGAAACAACCCATAATAAGTACCAGTTTGCAAAGACGAATCCTACCTCACGTACAAAAATATCCGATTGTGACCTCTTCCGCTCTCAAAAACAATATTCTTTGAACGTGGACACTTCAACAATTCGAAATGATTTAATTAAAAACGGATTGAAGGCTAAAGCTGCTCGGAAGGTACCATTCCTGACCAAAGCTAATGTCCGGAAGCGATTACAATTCGCAAGGGATCATACTGTTGGCCAACGAGCAAATGGCGAAACATTCTTTGTTCAAATGAAACCAAAGTTAATTTATTTAACTCAGACCGAGACAGCCTTTTTGTGAGAAAACGCCCCAATACCGAATTCCTCCCTCAACACACTATAAAAATGGTTAAACATGGCGGTGGGAGTATAATGGTTTGGGGGTGTTTCTCATATAATGGCACAGGTCCCTTGTTTTGCATCGAGGAAAGGATGGATGCTTTACAATACACCAGGATTTTAAGTAAAACCATGTTGCCGTATCCTGAGTTTAATATGCCGCTTCTATGGGTGTTTCATCAGGATAACGATCCGAAACACACATCGAAGCGGGCAAAAGAATGGTTTAGACAAAAAACATCGAAGATTTAAGCTGACCTCTATAGTCGCCAGACCTTAATCCTATCGAAAATTTATGACGAGAGGTTAAAGTGGCTCTTAGATGTAAACATTCAACCAGCAAAGATGATCTTTGGAGGTTAATCACGGATGTATGGTATAAAATTCCAGCTACCAAGTTCCAAAAACTAGTGAATTCAATGCCTAGGCGTTGCTCAGCAATTATCAGAAATAATGGATACTCCACCAAATATTGAGGTAGAAATAATTATTTTTCAATCATTTTTATTGATCATATCATGAAATTTCAAAATTTCTAATCACAGATTATGACTAAAATTAAGTAACTACTTCTGGCTCTATTTCAAGTCACAGCCGAAAGCGGACATATCATTGCATTTTGAATTTTTTCGTTTATATTTCACACTTAATTATTTAATTTATTAATATTAATTAAATGAATTATTCTTTTTTACATATTAAAAGAAAAAATTAAAAACGCAAAATTTCCCAAGATTTTTTGATTTAAATAATTTTTATAGCACTGGCTCTTTTTATTGCACATCACTGTAACTTAATTCCTTTTCTTATTTCCATTCTGAATTCCTTAATTAATTCCTTAATTCCAACCAGATCAATTTTACGTAAATCCAATGGAAAATGTGTCTTTTACAGAGGTTTTAACAAAATGTGCTTTTAAAAATAGCAAACAATTCTATGTTTGGAGGTCAATAAGAGTTATAATAAAACATAATTTAAAAAATTTCTTTTTACCTTTAAGTAAGGAATTTATATTTTTCGCAGATTTGGGTATGTGTTTTGTGAAAAATAGAAAGTTACAAGCAAAAAACATGTTTTTTAATAAAAAAGTCCTTCAGGAGAATCAAAAACGCTCCGATAAATTTTCTCCAATTTGAAAAAAAAAATCATGCAGAAATTGTTTTTATGAATTCCTCTAACTTTTGAGACCCCGAACGGCTGATTATTTTTGGCCCCATACAAAAGCGATCCGATCTAGTTGTACATTTTATGGTTCGCGTGCAGTTTGTCTAACTTTAAATACAGTTTTTTTTAAATATTTTAACAGATTGGCAGGGATTTCACAGTACTCTTTCCAAAACATATTGGGTTTTTAGAGTCGTGGAAACCAAAAATGAAAAACTTTATCTGTTCCTGAAGAAAAATGATAGCAGAAAGGATGTTGTCCGATGTCTCCTCCAAGCAATTTTAGAGAGTGATATTGAAGCAGGTATATCTTTTTCGAAATTTTTTAGAACACGAATATATGTATATATTTTTTTCAGATAGCGAAACATACATTCTTAAAACTCTTTGGTGTCCTACCACAAAAATCATCCGGAAGGACAATACTGGCAAAAAGACCACTACAAAGTTTTCCATACGGGACTCACAACAGTCATTTATCTACGGTGGTCAGTGCCTATAATATTTGGAGGACCACGTAGACTTTTTAGAAAACGTGGAAAGAGCAACCACTTATACAAGCCATAATCAACCGTTCAATACAAGGAATTCAGTGACTGTTTTAATTATCTAGATCAGGCATGAGCTTCCAGAAGCTCAAATGGTTCAGCTACAAATTTGTTTTGTTCAATCAACTTTGTGTTTGCACATTTGTAAAAACAACAACACATACAACAAAAGACAAAGAAACCGACGTTCACCAAATTTCTAACTTGGTAACAACAACAAATGCATGCAAAGGCAACAAAAAGCAAGCCAGAAGGCCCAACCAAAATAGACGTTTTGGTCCGTAACGAGTAAAAATCTAAGTGTTCGGTTAAATACATATTAATGTTGTTACCCAAAATGAGCAAACGTAACTGAATGAAACTAAACGAAACAATTTGACTAGACGTATTATTAAAACCGAACTGCTAGCGTAGCAGCTCGTAAACAACAGCTGTGCAGAGTGCGTTTTTATTTTATTTTCATCAATTTGTTTCAATTTCGCCATTATTTCAATTTCACAAATCTTTATTAAAAATTACAAAATGCACAATATACATAAATAAATAATATTCGACTGCCTACTGATCAGCTGTTTCAGACGAGTTGAGCAAATCGTTTCATTTTGGGTTAAATCCGTAAACATCCGTAACGAGTGCAGACGTTCCTCAAAATGCTATCGTCTAGTTTCGTCTATTTTGGTTGGGCCTTTACTCAATGGCGTTGCGCTTGAAGGCCCAACCAAAATAGACGTTTTGCTCCGTAACGATTAAAAACGTAAGTGTTCGGTTAAATACATATTAATGTTGTTACCCAAAATGAGCAAACGTAACTGAACGAAACTAAACGAAGCAGTTTGACAAGACGCACTATTCCGTTATTATTTTCAATTTGTTTCAATTTCGCCATTATTTCACTCATTTTTCACAAATCTTTATTAAAAATTACAAAATGCACAATATAAATAAATAAATATAAACATTTTAGTTTAAATCCGTAAACATCCGTAACGAGTGCAGATGTTCGTCAAAATGCTATCGTCTTGTTTCGTCTATTTTGGTTGGGCCTTAAGATGTTTGTGCCGTTACATGTGTTACACACAAACTCACATGATTTGTTTTACTGGACAATTTTTTTATAGAAATAGAAAATCAGAGTAACATTATTTGGGTTTTTTATTGCATTAACATTTTTTATTTTATTTTTTTTTTTGCAACGATGAGCAAAAGCAATAAGATAATTTTGTGTTTCTTTTAAAAAAAAAATTGGCTCACTACAGTCAAATGTGAGATAAAACAATTATATATTCAACAAGATATCAAGATACAGCATTTAAGATACAATCTTTTTTTACTTAAAATCGTAAGATTAACTAAATGTATTTAGTTGTCTCTTTTTAATAGAAGGCCTTCGGCCGCTGCTTAAGGATTACAAACCTCAGTATGTCCAACACAGGCTTTGCTATCTACAGTACTTCTGGGTGTAGTTATCTTTTTAATAATTCACTTTTTGATGTATTGCTTTCATGAAAGGGAAATCACTAGTTTTTCAGACAAATCTTAAAAAGTTCTGCGTGGAATTTTATGTTTGACACCACGTTAACGCGATTAATTTTGTTTTATTACCCATAAAGCTTTGTTTTGTTAAAAAACTAGAAAAACAGCAAGATATTTAGGTAATTTTTCTTAATTTGAAGGCCCATAAAATCTAAACTTGAACTTTAATTACAAATTCAACTAGATTAATTTTTTAAAATCCTTATTTTTTGGGTGTTTCTGCCCAGTTGTTGTGCAGAAATCAGAAAAAAAAAACAAGAGCGCCCCGAAAATATATTCAACTGTGAAAAATTACTGCGCTCCTGAAGCAATGTTTGTGTTTTGACAGATGTGGTTTGATCAAACTGGCGCAAAATCAACGGGGTCTAATTTGCATTTTTAAACCATTTTTAATTAGAAATATATACATTTCTAAAACAAATAAGTTAAAACAATATCGTTAGAAACTAAATAAGCACTTTTGTCAAAAGAATTCAAACCGTATGGACATATTTACCTAAGGAACGAAAGGGCATTGTTTTTAAGTTTTCGGGAACTTTTACAGTTTTTATTCGCACAACTCATGTTGAATTTATTTTTGTGGTTTTTTTCTTTGACTTTGTCGCTTTTTAAGTAGTGAAAAATGCTTAAAATTAAACTATTTTCAACTATTTTGCTGAGGAGTCTTCCAATCAGATGCCAGGATTCTCAGAAATGTCAAAAACACTCCCTTTATAAATTGCACAATTTACGAATGGTGCGACAGTTTACGTACAGTGTATGTGTTAGCAACACCATTTCCTTATATTTTACTTCTTTGGCGCTACCGAAACTAACACAGGGGTTACACGAGACAGTACTGTTAAGACAGTGAAAAATGCGTATTAATTGTCAAACTTTATATCTGTGAAAAAGAGTCCAGACAGTTGGTAAGACAGTTGGCAAGACAGTAGACAAAATAGTAAAAAATTTCTATTTTATCAAGACATTTTTTGTTAAAACTACGAGCACGCCAAAGTATTGCAAATTTTCAATTGATTCTATTGAATTTTCTTGTCTTCTGTCATTTGATATGCTAAATATCATTCTACTGTCCTAGCTACTGTCCCGCCACCTGTCTACAAAAAACTTAAGACAGTAGAGCAGACAGTAGCAAAAGTGAGTGTGTGTGGGTAAAAATTTGTGAATGTGTTGCGACTGTCTTAACAGTACTGTCTCGTGTAACCCCCGTGTAAACGCTGCGTAAACTTCACCAATCTCTGTCTATGTTTTTGTTTTTATTTTCGTTCTCTTTGTTGCAGCCAACTTCACTACCGAACGTATTAGGTCTGTTTCCGTACTCTACACTGTGTAAGATTTGTGTAACTTCTGGTAAGCTCGAACTGAGAGAGTAAAAATGAAATTTGAGAATATTAGCAAAAGTACGGAAACAGCTTCTAGCAAGTTTCGAGCACAAAACAGCTGATTCTGACAGCAGACGAGTCAAACGTAAATGGCGCCAATTAAAATTGTTTGTGAAGTAAATTTTTTTAAGCTATAAAATCTTTTAAGCTATGTTTTAAGTTATAAAATTACTTTAAATAATTTATTTATAGCTAAAAATTAGAAGATCAAAAGAAACTGCACTTTGTAAATTTATTTTTAGCAGCACAATTTGTGAATATTTGTGAAAAACATAAACAAACATTTGACATTTGCTTGTTCTTCTTGATGCTTCTTCTTATTGATGCTTGTTCTTAATTTACTCGAAGTCTTGAGTTCTAGCACTCTCTGTGCACATTCTGTGTTCGAGAGAGCGATTTTATGCTTGTTCTTCTTCTCCCATTTCTTACACAAAAAGTACGGAAACAGAAAATAGCGACTCACAAGTCACACAGTGTGAGTACGGAAACAGACCTATTATCAAAATTGGAAATTCGAATCGAGTTGCTCTAGTACGCTGCGTATTTCGGTAGTCTTCATACAAAATGTATGTGCATGAACCAATTTTGGCAGATAAATAACGCTGACGCACCAATTTAGGTTGGACTGTTAAGGCCCAGTTATAATAGACGTAATGTAAAGTAACGTAATGTTGTCAACTGTCATCGTGACGGGACGTAATGTAAGAAAACTTTGTAGCAATTATAATAGGCAGTAGCCAGGCAGTTGTTTGTCGTAAATAATTGCACGTTCCTGTACAAATACAATTAAATCTTCGTCATCCATAGCTGTGGATACATAAAACTATCACATTAATAACGAAAACTCAACAAAAAGCATAGTTCAACAAAATAAAATAGCGCAATAATCGAATTTAACCTCAATGTTTAGTTGTTCTTTGAACAGACGTAATGTAAAGTAACGTAGAAATCGAAATCCAACGGATCTTTACGTCCCGTTACATTACGTTACTTCTATTATAATCACTTGTATAAGAAAAGTATTGATTGAAACAGTAAGTGACAGAACACACTGCTGCAGTGGCATTTCACTACATTACGTTACGTCTATTATAACTGGGCCTTTATATTCAATTAGCGGGGTTCACATGGTCCTACATGTTGTTACGCCTGGTAGGACAAGTCTCGTATTTAACCGTTCGAACGCTCGATACAGCCGACTGACAACATGTTGCCTTGAATTTGAAATTGTTCAAGGTGTGATGAGCAGCCATCCTACCAATGTGAACACGTGTTGGACGAACACGCCAAGCATCGCCATTTAAAAACTAATAGCGAAGAAAAAATAACATAAAAAGTAAGTGTGCAAAAATAGAAATGCAAAAAATAAAGCACAAAAAGGGTTTTTGGCAAAAAATACACGGTTTTTTATGTTTATTTAAGGTGTATTGTTATTTTTTTTTTTAAAATAACAGAAAAAATGTTGTTAGTACAGCTGCTGCCAAATCTACGACATGTTGTCTACACGAACTTTTTTAGCCAAATGAGGTTTGACAGCATGTGTGATCGTTTGGGCACCAAGCAAAATTTTAATCTATTCACCCATCACGCCAGGCGTGACAACACGTAGGATCATGTGAACCCCGCTATTTGAAAAATTTTTGCAATGCTTAGACATTTGCTTCAAATACTTTCATTTGTTCAATCTTGAATATGAGCATTTCCAAACTGGCGTTACGGACTATTTGTACGAAGAAATGTTAAAACAATAAAATGAAAAAGTCTAAATTTTAAAAAATTATTTTTATATTTGCGTAGTAGTTAAGTGGCACTATGTTAAGTAAGAACAATGGCAAAAATTGACCTTAAGGATTTTAAGATATAAGCAAAAATATGTGCTGGCTTTACGTTACAAAAAACGGAATTGATTTTTGACTTGGACTACAAAATTTGCAAAACTCTGAATTGCGCAAGACTTTTTGTACACAACTTTGTTAAGAAGAGTTTAAAATAACATAAGTTTATTCTCCAAGTGATTACATTTAAAACCCTTCTCTGGTATTTTTTTATTAGGCTTTTTGATCTGGCGTTACTATACTTAAATTTCCATCGTAGTTCAATTGGGTAATTAAGTAGTTAAGTAATCTTGTAATTTAGTAATTAAAAAACAAATTTAATATATTGTCCTTTCCTTGCCTCAACCATTTTTTCATTATCTTTAGCCAATGCCTTCCATTTTTTCTAAAACAAAAAATTTACCAAACATTTACTAAACATTTACGAAAAAGAAAAATTACATTTGTGAAACAGTGAAGACGATTTGATCATCATGGTAAATGAATTAATGTAAACATTGCTTAGATAAATTAAATAAAAATGTTTCTCTTAGATAATATCATCAAATAAAAAGTTTAAATTTTTTGTTATGGTACACTTTTCTGTGGAAATGCCCATATCCAAAAGCTTCTGCACTTTTTTTGGACTTTTATCGAAGCCTATTTTTATGATATATACAAATTACCGAAGCAAAACAAGTACCTAAAATTGGTATTTTTGTAAATGCGCCCAAATAATAACTAAATCTTTTTTAAACTCATAGACTCACTGTGGTCTTGTATTTAAATATAATAGAATAATTCAAAAAATAATTTTTGATTATAAAACTGTAATAGTATAAAATTTGTAAACAGAAAATTTTTTTATGTTCAATTTTGATTGTTTTAATAATAAAAAAATTTTATGAGAGAATTTAAATAATTCAATGAATTAATGTAAATAAAAAGAATGTAAACGACAAAAAAAACCATTCAAAAATGTTTTAGTACAATTAGTATGAACAATTTTTCTTACAGTATACTTCCAGATGTCGATTTGTGGAGCCTTATAAGAGAGTGCAAACATGGATATTTTAGTAAGTATATACAGTGGGTCATAAAAGCCTGCATAAAAACACACATAATTTACAAGCCCTTTATGAAGCAACCGGAGATATAGTAAAAAATAAGTATTAATATTAATTTTACATAAGACAACAAGTAATCTTTCAGAACATGAAAATTGACAAAAATTATAACATTAATAAATGCTACAACAAAAATTTGAAGAAAAATATTGCTTTCAAAAAATTCTGCGAACATTTTTCCTTGTTTTGTTATATTTAATTAAGCAAAAAGCAGTATGTAAGATTTTGTGTTTTTGAAAGATTATTAGTTATGTAAAATAAATATTTACAATTATTTTTTAATATCTCTTCAGTTTTATTACTGTTCATAAATTATGTGTAAATACACGCAGACTTTTCTGACCACCTGTATGTAACATTTTTGTTTTATGTATGATTTATTTGATCAATATAAATAAAATTAAAGAATTCGATGTAAAAGTATATTTACATAATGAGACATTTATAAAATCAATGTAAAATGCATTAAAGAATTCAATGTAAGTTACATTTATGCAATGAAAATTTTATTAAAAAACAATGTAAAATACACTGAATTATTCATTATTACATTAACGTAATGTAAAATTTATTAAATCAATGAAAAATGCATTGAAAAATTCAATGTAAAAAACATTATTTGAATGTATGATGCATTAAATCAATAAAAAATACATTGATAAAATCAATGTAAAAGCACATTGGGTCAATGTAAAAAAACTAAATCAATGTATAACAATGTGTATCACGATACATTAACCCAATGTAAGAATACATAAGCTCCATTTTAATGTAAAAACATGCTATTAATGTACTTTTGCCTTAATAATATGTACGTTTTTCGTTCAGTGTATAACTCCAAATAATTTAGTTCGTAAGATTACCGTCGGCAACTGTTCTAAAAATTAACGTGATTTTACTATAGTAATGCTCACTTTTCATAAGATAAGCGTGGAGCGAAGCAAAGCGCACCAGGTAAAAAGTAGTATAATATAAACTAGTATAATAAGGAATCGATTCCTGGACCTCTTTTTTTTACTTTTTTTATAAATGATATCTTGCCATGGTGAAAGCACTCCTCAATACATGCTACTGCTGATGATGTTAAACTTTATTTGGGAGGTAGAATGAATGTTAGGAAGACTCAACATTTGGACTAAATGAAGGTTTGAGTTCCATTAACCAATTGTCTCTAAGAAACGGCTTACAGTTGCATGCTCTTAAATCTTACGTGCTACCTATATCGAAAGACAAGATTAGTTTGAAGGTTATTCCAGATTTAATGATAGGTGACAAGAATCTTCTCCTGGTCAACAGTGTCTTGGTATTAAAGTAAACTATTCTCTAACGTGTACTGACCACATCAACAATGTTGTTCGAAAAATTTATTTTGTCTTACGTAATCTAAGAGTGTCGGCTGAGTACACACCAATTGATACAAGACGAAAACTTCGAATTCAACTCATCCTTCCAGTGATCAGGTACTCTGAACATGTCTATATCAAACTAGCCTCGCGTTCACAGCTAAAATTGAAAATCGCTTTTAATCATGCTACTAGTAGTCCAAGAGCTGTGGAACAATTTGACTAACTTGTTAGCACAAAGGTTAATTTTGTTATGTGCGGTAAGGTATAAACTTTTAATATGTTTTAATTTTTTCTATATCATTTACGAAAAAAGTCGCCTGGCAGGTTTCGGAAGAGCACAATTACCTACCAGGCCGGTCTAAAAGTGTAAAAAATGGGCCCAGAATGACTTGTTCGCACAAAGTTGTAATTTTAATTTATTTTAGTTTCAAACATTATTATTTGCAAAAACACACACCTGGCAGGTTTTGGAAGGGCACAAATACTTGCCAGGTGAAGATTAAAATAATAAGGCAAAAGCAGTTCATTTAATTTTACGAGAAACGAAAACAAATCGTACTAATAAATAAACTGTCACAAAAAAGTAAATAAAAAATGTGATTGGAATGTTCTTCTTTTCTTTTTTTTTTGGATTCGCCCGGAAGTATGAATCTTCCAAAGATATGTATACCCGACCTATACGCATGCACGATTTACATTCTAGATCCTGCCCGGATCAGCCGGGACAGACGGAATGCACCTACGTACTAAAACATACCCCCTATTGGCAATTAGGATTTTCCACTTAGCACATTAATTGGCTTTTCAGTGGAATTTAAAAATTTAATATACAGGGTTGTCAATATTCGAAGCGCCCAACAACACTGTAACTTTCCGCAGTGATGCCAAATCGACTAATGACATACCGCGTTTGAAGCATCATTCCAAGCAAATGTTTACAATGGAACAGTACACGCCACGCGAACGCTCTAAAATTGTTGAAATTTACATTCAACAAAACAAGTCAATAGTGAAAACTCAACTCAATGAGCGATGAAGCTCATTTTCAGTTGAACGGAACGGTAAACAAACAAAATTGCCGTATTTATGCCACTGAAAATCCACAAGAGATTCAAGAGGTACCTCTTCACGATGCAAAAGTCACTGTTTGGTGCGGCGTTTGTGCTAAAATGCTCATTGGGCCGTTCTTTTTCGAAGATGATAATGGCCACAGAGTTACTGTCAATCAGGAGCGTTATCGCGATATGATAAACAATTTTTTCATGCCAATCGTTCGTCGAAAGCATATCAGGCAAGCGTAACAAGACGGCGCGCCACCACACACAAGCCGCACTACAATCGATTTTTTGAAGCAATTGTTCCCTGGCCATTTGATGTCAAAAAATGGTGATTTCGATTCGCCGCCAAGATCACCAGATTTAACGCCTCCAGACTTCTTTTTGTGGGGTTATTTGAAATCAAAGGCTTACGTCAACAAGCCAAAGACCCTAGAAGAGCTGAAAACCAACATCCGTCAAGAAATAACCGCCATTCCCATCGAAATGTTGAAGAAAACCATGGAAAATGCTGCAAAACGGGCACAATATGTCGTAGAGGCCAATGCCGACCATTTACGAGATATCATATTCAAGAAATAATGTAAGCAAATCTACTTGAACCCAATTAAATGATATTCATGACGAACAGACAAAAAATTGTGGTTTCTTTGATTTATTTAAAAATAAAATGGGCGCTTCGAATATTGGCAACCCTGTATATCAAACGCGTATTTAAGTACATTCAATTCTATATAAATAAACAAACACGAATTAAGATTTAGTGATTATCAATTTAAGGTACTCGAAAAACAATCTTAATTTCAAAAACAATCCAAAACACTATACTCATTTTAACTGGTTTGCGGCTATTGTCCAACCCAAGGACCTACGTGGACATGAGATAAATCTCATATCCGCCAAATCAAAATCCCAATTAATTGGATATGCATTTGGGCCAACGCAGGCATAAACTTGTGTGGAAAAAAGATATACTCTGGCACACCAATCCAGGTGATAGTGTAAGTTCAATATAATTTCAAATCAAGAAGCCACGTGAGCACGTAAATCACAATTCGATATGAAATTAAAATATTGAACAATTAAAAAGCAAGTTTTAAAAACGATTCATATTTGATGGTGCTTACTTTATAAAACGTAATATCGAGACAAAAAGGAGAAACAGAACAATCGCAATTACCGATATTACATTGTTATAAAGCAGAGTTATGTATAATAGGATGAAGTTAAATTGATTTAATTATTTAAATCAAATATAATTTTCAGTTTTAAGACGTCTGCCGAATCATAAAAATTAATCATGTTGAAGCTATTATTGAAATCACTGCACATACATCGTTAAGGTTCATGAAGAGCGTAATTAGAATTGCACTGACTCAACTTGAAAAACAATATCTAGTTCCTCTCCTTGGGATGTTAAAATTTAGAGCTGAGATGAGATATTCCGAATTAATCCCGCCACGAAGTAATTTATACAGAAACATGACATTAATCATCACTCTTCTGCTTCTTAGGGAAGGTAGTAAAATAATTTTTTTTGCAGTGCATAGTGATAGAATAGAATCTATCCAAAAGCAATTCTTACTTTTTGCCTTGAGAGACACGTACAACCCTCGGCACTATAGAAACCTGCCACCATATATTCACAGACTGAAAGCCATTAACTTAATGCCGTTGTCAACAAGAAGATCGCTACTCTGTTCATGTTTTATATTTGATATCATTGCCCGAAACATTGACAGCGAATATATTTCCAACAAAATAACAATTAATGACTCAATAAGGAGAACCAGGCATACAAGATTTCTATGTGAGTCACAGCACCACACTACTTACGCTTTCAAAGAACCAATTAACAGATGTTGTATGATATTTAATACTATCAGCGAGCACTACCTACCACCTATGTCTAAATACATGTTCAAGCGTACCCTCTCCAATCACCTCTTTCCACCCTAAGCATCTATCCTTATCACGATCACCAATCACCATCCATGCCTCTTTAACTGTTCCCTATTAATTATAAGATAGCACAGTAGCTTAATAGTCATATTTTCAACTACTTTGTATAAAATATGTAAGTAATAAGTTCCTTCTGTTTTTTATAAGATAGCACAGTAGCTTAATAGTCATATTTTCTACTACTTTGTATAAAACATGTTAGTTATAAGTTCCTTCTGTTTCTTTTCTTTTCTTATCTCCTTTTCTTTTTGACGTGTTCTTAAATTCATGTCGTTCAGGTGGGAGGAGTACGCCCACTTGGATTAGCATGTCTTTGTACACCAAAACAAGGTAAGGGGTGAGGAAAAAAATAAATAAATAAAAAAACAACCTGTTAGAATAAGTATATTGCCTTGCTTGGCCAAATAAATAAATAAATAAATAATCTTAAGGCGTATTCCATACAATGGAAGCATAATATTGCGTCGATGTAGACATTATATTGTGGGTTCCATATAAATTATGCATATTCAAGAATTGGCATTACGAGAGAGGTATATAATAATTTAGTAGTAAAGGGATGACTGAATTCTTTAGCCCATCTTTTAATGAAACCAAGGACTCCTCTTGCCTTATTTTTCACCATATTAACGTGGAGATTGAAGCGAAGTTTTGCATGCATAATAACACCAAGATCGAGAAAACTGTAAACTATTTCTAAGTTAGTGTTATTTATAGTGTAATTTATGTTATTAGCTGATCTACGCGAGAAAGTCATTTGCTTTCATTTTTTTAAGCTTAGATTTAATATATTAAAGCTACACCAGTCCACAAGTCTATTTAGATCAGATTGTATATATATATATATCTATATATCATAAGTTGGGGATTCGCCGAAGCAGACCACAGTGGGTCCCTTTTCGTCCCCCATTGGACAAAGGGTACTACTGCTCGGAGTACTCGTACGTGAGCATGCTCCTTGTGTAAGCATCCTTTGTCACCTCAAGCATATCCTTATAGGTTAGTTGACCAATCTCGGCTTCGCCAATAAATGGGCGTCCCAGAGTGGTCAATCTTATGCTTGCCAGCGCCGGACACTGGCACAGAATGTGTGCTGCTGTTTCCGGCTCCTCTAGGCATAACCTACACGCATCGTCCTCGGTCAGAGTCATCTTCCCGAGATGGTACATGAAGGGACCGTGTCCTGTGACCAGTGCAGTAAGCCAGCTTAAAGTCCTTCGATTATATCGGATAACTTTTGCTGCCTCACTACGAGACCACTTCACGGCCGCCTTTGATTGCCTGCAGTTAACAGCTTCTTCCCACCTTTTACTGTGTTCCGAGTCCGTCCATTGTTTAATAAGGCCTGCCACTATATTTTCGCCTATGGCGATACGTGGTTCTGGTCCACAGAATTCTTCTGCTGATCCTGCTCTTGCTAAAGAATCAGCTTCTTCATTCTGTTCTATGCCAGAGTGTCCTCTCACCCACATAAGTGTGAGCTCATTGAGCTCATTGAGATCAGATTGTAAAAGATGTCGTTCTTCGGGTGATTTGTAACAAAGAAAAAGTTTCACGTCGTCAGCGTACATTAAGACGTTACAGTGTTTTATTACCGAAGGAAGATCATTAATGAATACTAAAAACAAAACCGGTCGAAGATGACTGTCCTGTGGAACGCCAGAAGTGACCGAAATACTTTTTGAAAGAGAATTCTTATATAAATAAATCTTTTGAGTAAGTCTAGATAAATACGAATTTATCCAATTTAATAATGTGACAGGAAACCCAACAAGGTGGAGTTTTTTCAAAAGAAGATTATGATTAACACTGCCGAAGGCTTTGCTAAAGTCCGTATAAATAACATCAGTCTGCAGTCCCAAAGTAAAACCATTTATAACACGCGTAGTAAACTCTAAGAGGTTTGTTGTAGTGGACTTACCCTCCAGAAAACCATGTTGAGAGACAGAAATGGTGGAAGAACGGAGTGGGTTAATTGATCAGATTTTCTCAAATAACTTAGGGGTCGCACTTAATTATGCAATACCTTGATAGTTAGATACATCTATCTTGGAGCCAGATTTATGAAGGGATATAATATAAGAATCCTTCCATATAATAGGAAAATAACCGGTATGCAAGGAAATATTAAAAATGTTTGCTAGAGGAGTACACAGGTTTGTAGCACATTGCTTTAAAATACAGCTTGAAGTTTCATCAGGGCCTGTCGTAAAAGAGGATTTTACTTGTCGAAGATAACACATAACAATATTTGGGTCTATTACAGGAGTTTCAAAAGAGTTAACTGGCGGGAGAAAAGGATACACCGTGCCAGTATTAAATGGTATATCGGAGTAAGTTGATGTAAAGAAGTTTGCAAACATGTTAGAAATTACATTGTCACAAGATGATTCTTCCTGATTGAATTTCATAAGGGGTGGAAAGCAGGAGGCTTTACGTTTTGAGTTAACAAAACTGTAGAATTGTTTTGGGTTATCTTTAAATTGAGATTTTCTGTTAATTATATAAGCAGAATAGCATTGTTTATTTAATAGTTGATATCTATAACGACAAGAAGAATAGGAAGCAAAGTCTAAACTAGAACCAGATATTTATATTTTTTAAATTTTTTAGTGCCTTTAGATCATTTGTTAGCCAGGGTGGATTTAAAGGATTGGAGCAACACTTTTTTTTGGACGGACAATAAAAAACACCTTTGCAGAGTATCATTGAAAAACTGTACCGAAGATTCGACGTCATAATATGAATATGATGTTCCGCTAGTTAAAATTGGAGGCCAATCTGCCTGAGAAAGTAAGGAATTAAGTTTTACATAGTCCGTTTTTTTAAAATTATAAACTTTTTTATTTCGCGCATCAGCAGTTACTTTATCTTCTTTTTCGTGGGGGAGTAAAACTGTTATTTCAAGAGTTGGATGATGTACATCTACTGGAAGAGATACGGGATTCGAACAATGGAGATTAACAGTAGTGCATCTATCTACAAATACAAGGTCTAGGGTTCTGTGGTTTATATTTAAAATATCATTGACTTGTTGAAGACACAGATCAGATAGTTTATCTAAGAAATGATTTATCCAATCACTATTGGAAACAGGTGTAAGAAATTAAGAATCGTCAGACGATCTCCAAGTCACAAAAGATAGGTTAAAATCACCCAGCACAATACGAACGTCTTTATTTTTAAACAAATTATGAACTTTTTCGATGGTGTGTATTTGTTTTAAATAAATTGTTAAGTCACATTTGGGAGGAATGTAAGAGCAAGTATCATAAATAATACTGTTATTTAATTTAACTGCAACACAAATGAACTCAATGTCACTGGTGTCAAGAATTGTCAATTCTTCAGATACAAGCGAGTTTTGAACAGCTATCAAAACACCACCACCGATCTTATCATGAAGATCTTTACGAAAAATTTGATATTTATTGCACATTATTTCAGAATTTAAGATATTAGAGCGAAGCCAAGTCTCTGTAAAAATTATAATGTTATATTCGAAATCAAAACTGTTAATGAAAATATCGGAAAGTTTGGAGTTAAAACCCCTGACATTTTGGTACACAAGCTCTAATTTAGACTTGCGGTTTATTAATCGTTTTTTGGATGAGATTCAGGGCTATTTCGGGGACGCGGCAAACGTGCAACATTTACCGGACTTGGATTGCTTTTAAATTCAACTATAGAATTAAATAAATTTTCAGGAAGTGTTAATCTAAAAGAAGTAATCGATCTTACATTTGAATATTTGAATTTATGAACCGAGAGATGCAAGGAACACTTCAACTTTGATTTAATGAAAAAACCTATATCAATCTCTGTTGTATCCGCAGCTAAGCGAGAAACAAAGGTTGATTTAGTTGGTGGAATTGCAATTAATGGCTTAGGTGGAACAGAAACCTGAGAAGTAAAAGTAACAACCTGGGAATCGACCAGAGTTGGTGAAAAAGAAACAGTTTGGGCATAAGACATGACTGGCAATGAAGGTGGAGGTGCCAGCACTGGCAAAGGACTGGAAATCGATATGTTTGCTGTATTCTAAGTAGAAGTTAAAATAGGTGGAGGGGCTGTTATACCACAAATGTCCATGTCATCAGCAATGTCATGTACAGAAGAATGTAGAGTTGGAGTTGAATCCATTTTTTACTTACTACGCAAAGACATGTGTTTTTTTTTTCCTTTTAGGTGAAGGAATTGACTCTTCAATATATTTAAAATCGTCGAAAAGAGACTGGTATTTATAAAATTTTGCAGAAAGCGAAGAAAGTTCCTTACTTATTTCAGAGAAACCTTGCTTCGTCTGCTTGAAAAGCTTGTAGAAGTTGATATCAGCCAATCTACATTTCACGCAAGACCAACGCAACCCTTTACCTTCCTCAATACAATCCGCAACTCGACCTGTCACGCCTGCACATTTGGTATGAACAGCATTATTACATAACCAGCATGATAAAAACCGTACTAAACCCCTGATAAAACACCCTGTACTAAAAGTTCCGTAAAGTATACAGCGATTTCCAAAAGAATGCAGCAAAAATTTAAAATACAATTGATGTACAACTGCTAATGTAAGAATGAGACAAATAATCAAACAAAGAACAAAAACAACAGAAACAAGCGAATATGAATTTAAAAACAAAACTCAAAAACTATGCTTCCACAGCTTATGAAAAATTTGTCAGAAACAAATTTTATTTTTCTTCTTTGATAAAATTAAATGGAAAAGTAAACAAAAATTATAAAAGCCTGATTGAAAAATGTCCTCAAATGTCCTAAAATGCACAAGCTTACACAAAAATTAGACTTTAATATTAAAGTGTTCGGTAAAGTATACAACGATTTCCAAAAGAATGCAGCAAAAATTTAAAATACAATTGATGTACAACTGCTAATGTAAGAATGAGACAAATAATCAAACAAAGAACAAAAACAACAGAAACAAGCCAATATGAATTTAAAAACAAAACTCAAAAACTTTGCTTCCACAGCTTATGAAAAATTTGTCAGAAACAAATTTTATTTTTCTTCTTTGATAAAATTAAATGGAAAAGTAAACAAAAATTATAAAAACCTGATTGAAAAACGTCCTCAAATGTCCCAAAATGCACAAGCTTACACAAAAATTAGACTTTAATATTAAAAAACACTGGAATAACTTAAAAAATTTTCGCAACCAAGTTATCAAACAACCTGTTCAGAACGAGAGTTGATTGAGAACTAACTGAAAAGAACTGACTGAGAACTGAGGATTTGTCTTTGTTTTGTTTTTATTTTTTAATTATGTCATTTTTTACAGAAAGTATTCAAAACCTAAAACCTTTTTTCAGAAAATATCTAAAATATTTATAGTAACTTTATGATAGATTTGAAAACTTTTTTAGTTAGTTCAAATACAACCTGAAAAATTTTCATACAAAATAAATACTTTTTCTTCTAATCCTATCAGATACGTGTATTGCAAACTTTCGTTAACCCTTTCAATGGCTTAGCTAAACTAAGAACAAAATAATTCTTTTGAGGTAATATTCCTATCATTTAGGTCAAAAAAAGATGACAAAAAACATGCCTTTGATTTTTGAG
This sequence comes from Dichetophora obliterata, assembly GCA_963920525.1. NCBI lineage: Eukaryota > Metazoa > Arthropoda > Insecta > Diptera > Sciomyzidae > Dichetophora > Dichetophora obliterata. Next base: position 88,383,345 of record OY986438.1, on the reverse strand, counting down.
TTACACAAAAAAAATTGTTTGCTCCTGTTCGGCTCATTTTTTTTTTTTAATTCCTTGAAGGTTTTGCAACCCTTCAGATCTTTGCTTTTTATACCCTCTACATTCTTATCACTACAGCCATAAAAAGATAAAAAAAAAATAAATTTGATTTTTGCCCGGATGATTTTCTCTTATAAAATAATCCAACAAAAAATTTTTTCCTTTTCTAAATTTATTTTTATAATGTTGGTTAATCTTTTTTTCATAGAACCAAACGATTTGATTTTAAAAAATGGTTGCAAAATAAATATAAAAAGTACTTTCTTATGTGTCCAATACATTGGGAAAATCCCCTGAAAGTGTTATGGTCCAGTTAGCCTCGCATGGCATAGCAGTGCATGGCTTAACAAGCGTCACATCGAAATCTGTTTAATAGGATTTGTGTGTATCTGATTATGCACAACATGGCAACGCATGGCAATGCTCAGATAAAAACAGAAATGCATCTCTGACTACATAGATAAACATGGAAGATCTATTTCATTTTAATATCTTTGTATTCTTCTATGTATTTGACGTTTTGGCAAAACAAATGTGAAGTTGTAAAATTGTTTGATCAAGTGCGGTTAATTTATTAAAATAAAATCGTTGTATTCTTGTTTTTGTTGTTATATTTTGACTATGTGACTAGGCGTTGCATAATCACCATTTATTTGGCTGTGTGCTAGCCGCTGATCTGCGTTGCATGCGCTGCTGTGCCATGCGAGGCTAACTGGGCCATTAGATTCTTTTTAAGTTCATTAAGGATCCAGTCTAGTTAGTTGGGTCGAGTATTTTTATTTTTACATTATAATTTAAAAGGAGTATACATTAAAAGGAAGCTAAGGATACTAATATCTTAATTAAAACAACAGATACTGATATTTTAATGATAATGCTTGGTAATATGGACTATTTGCTAAACAAATCATTAAACATTTTTATGGAATACGGCACAGGCAACAATAGACGGCATATTAATATATCTGAGCTACATGCTAAGCTTGGGACATGAATTTGTTCTAGTTTACCAGGATTTTACTCTTTAACTGGATGTGATTGTAATCCTTCGTTTTTTAAAAGAACCAAAAAAAGACTTTTTGATATTCTGGTAAAAACGCCAAAAACCAAAAAGCATTAAGAGATCTTGGAAATGTTCATATAGCTGGAAGCAAGAATGATATTTTTAAAATAATTGAAAAGTTTATATGTGAAATAAATAATGTAAGGACTGATAATGTGAATGAACCCCCACGACTCTGGCAGCACCTTGACGTAAGTGGTCCATCCTATCGCTGGGTGTGGGGGCTTACGTTCTTCACAGGGTTGTGTTACCCTACAAATTCTGTGAGAACAACCAAGACTGCCTCCTTTTTTCCCTAGAATCCCTTCTCTTCCCCCTGGGTCGGATCAAGGTGTCACACGTACCGTGCCGAGGATCAGCCTGGCCGGGGACCCAGTTTAAAATAATTGCCCGGTCTTGAACGGTGTGCTCCGGATACCTGGCGTCCTCCGGTTCTAATCAGCCCTACCCAGGTACTGCGGATCTCTGCCTGGGTTGACCTTCCTCTCTCCTCCACTCGTGGGATCTTATATGGAAAACATCAATCAAACAACAAAAACTTCAACACCCAAAAGGGGATCCGGATCCCTTACAAAAAACCCGGTAGGGACTTTATGTTCCGATGAAAGAGCTGTGGTACCACCAGGCTCCTCAATTACAAATAAAAGTCAGTCGATGATAGTGATACCATCAAATCATCGACCCCTATCAACAACAGCAAGCACATCGAAAGCCTGTGCATCGGGCATTGGACCCTCTAGTTCCTCGAACACTGGTGGTAATCGACGCGGAAACGCGGGTTTCTCTATTGGATCGGGGGCTAAGGTAATCCCAATGGTCAGTGCTAGGGCGGCCGATTATGAAAGAAGGGATCCTCTTAAAGCAGGTTATGCAGAACGCAAAAAGGCATCCCGAATTCTTCGACGTCTGGCCACTGACCCTATTAAGGAGGGTCAGGTCTCGAAGAGTGACATACAAAAAATTAAGGAGGATATTAAGTGGGCAAAAAAGGTCTTACCGGACTTCACGCTAGAGCCTCCCTGGCAAATTGCAGAACAGCGAGGATGGTAAGATACCCAAGCACCAATGGAGCTGGATAGAAGCTTCGCTCGCTAAGGTCGCCTTGCAGATCCTGAAGGACAACCCAAGACCACCTCCGGCATGCACGGACGCGGGATGGTTTCAGGGCAATGTCAAGCTGATGGCCTATGAAAATGAAAGATCCGCTGAGCTATTTAAAGCGGTGATTAGAAAAGTTGGTGAGGTCTACCCAGGCGCTCGTCTAAAAGCGGTAAATTTGGACGAAATTCCGTCAAGACCAAGAGCCAGAGTCCGGGTTCCAGTCACCCCATCTGAACCTGAGGAAATTCTAGAAATGCTGAAGGTCTTCAACCCAGCCATATCCACTCAAAACTGGAAGGTGGTGAAGTTGGAACCTAAAGCTGAGGATGCTAAAACCGATCCCAAGAAATCCAAGATGGAGGTTTTGTTGATCCTCAAAAATTAATGTCTTGATCAACTAAACAAGGACAAATGTACCCTAAACTATGGGATTAGTAAGATTCACCCAAGAATCTATAAAACCGACATCGGCTGCTCTCCAGCGTCACCTGGCAACGGGTGATGTCGACTTGGTGCTGATTCAGGAACCTTGGATGAACAACAACATAATCCTTGGCCTGAATACACCAAACTATTAAATATACTATGTATCTAACAAAGTTAAAACTCTAACTTGTATTTTAGCGAAAGTTAACTTGAATTGCTTTATTCTCCCTCAGTTTAGTCACGGGGACCTCTCTGTGGTCAGCCTGGAGCTGGGACCCAAGAAACTAAGGATTGCTTCCTTTTACTTCCCCTATGATGAGCCTATACCCACGCAATCATTCAGGGAACTCCTACAGGGAACTAATCCAGCCACGCACATTATTCTGGGTGGAGATACGAATGCACACCACTCACAATGGGGCAGCACTAACAACAACGACAGAGGTGAGTCACTTTTTAACTTCCTACTAAGCACTAAATTAAATATGTATAATGAACAAGGGCAATGAGCTTTTATTATTAAAAATCGAGAAGAAGGTCTGGATATCACCCTAGTATCAGAAAGCTTCTCGGAAAAAATTCATTCTTGGAAGGTCTTAAAAGAACATTCGTTCTCGAACCATAGGTTTATAGAATTCGACTGGAAAATAATCAATCAATCCTTGCCTCTAAAAATAAGAAATCTCCGTAAGACAAATTGGAGATGGTATAATAAACTTATTAAAACATCACTGAATTCAGTCACTTCTCCCCCCGTTGCTAACAAAGAAGATTTGGACCTTCTGGTTCTAGACTTCACCAAAAAATGCTCGGATGCGCTAAACAGAGCATGTCCGAAAAAAGTTTTAAAAAATCCCACAAACCCGTATGGTGGTCTCGGGAGATTGAAATTCTCAGAAAGGTCTGTTGTAGAGACTTTAACTACGCAAAGCGTAGCAATAGTGAGGACTCATGGAATAGCTATAAGTCCAAACTAGGCATTTACAAAACTGCAATTAGGAAAGCAAAGAGGGCCTCTTGGTCCTCCTTCTGCACAGAAATAGAGGGTACTTCGGAGGCTTCAAGGCTCAGGAAAATACTATTGAAATCCCCGACAGTACCAAGCTTTCTTCAAAAGGAAGATGGCACCTGGACGGATTCATGCATCGAAACCCTAGATATACTTATGGATGCGCATTTTCCTGGTAATGTTTACTCTGACATTTCCAGCTTTCAAACACTCCCCTGCAACCTTACGCCTCAACAGATTGAGCAACTGACCAGCAAGGAGAAGTTAAGATGGGCGATCTATTCATTCCAACCTTATAAATCTCCAGGTCCCGATGGCATTATACCAGCTCAATTCCACTATAGCTTCAATGCTATAGTACCCTGGCTTCAGACAATCTACTATGGTTGCCTACGCCTTAACTATATTCCAACAGCTTGGAGAGAGACAAAAGTTTAAAGGTGGGTAATAGCACAATTTTTTGTGTGTTGACTCACCAGTACATGTGCACCCTTGTGTGTCAGCACACTGTGCTAGCACAATTGTGCCACAATCGAACAAAGCACTTATAAAAGTGTCGATAACAAATAGAGTGGTAACACCCTTTTCTATTGATTTGTTTACAATATTCACAAATTGCATATTGCCAATTATTGCAAGTAAACCAAAGTAGCGATACCAAAAAAGCGATAACCAATGAGTGTCAGTGCAGAAGCTTAGCACAACACTCTGCTATTCATCCCAACACAGCACACAAAAGTAACTTTACGCGCAAAAGTTAGTCAAAGCTCTGCTCTTTGTGTGCTATTGTGCCACTATGTGAGTCAACGTAGTGTGCTAGCACACATGGCACACTACAGAGACTCAGCACAGTGCCATAGCACAGCACTGATTTACCCACCTCTACAAAAGTTATCTTTATACCGAAAGCGGGTAAGTCCTCTCACACTAAATCGAATGACTTCAGACCTATAAGCCTCTCTTCCTTTTTGATTAAAATTCTATAGAGAATTATTGGGCTTCTTCTTAAGCCGAAACTTGACAGGCTTCTAAAATCCCAACATGCCTACATTAAAGGCAAATCTACAGAGACAGCTCTGCACTCTCTTATGTCTACCATCGAAAAATCACTTGAGAACAAAGAATACGCACTTGCTGCTTTTCTAGATATAGCAGGGGCATTCAATAACGTCCTTACATGTGCAGTCACCTCGGCCTTGTCGGAACTGGGGGTGGAGGATTTTCTCGTGAGTTTCATACACCAGATGCTCTTGGGCAGGGTGGTGAACTCAGAACTGGGGGGATCCTCCACTTGTAGGTTTGTAAGCAGAGGCACTCCGCAGGGAGGAGTTTTGTCTCCACTTCTGTGGTCCGTGACGGTTGACCAGCTGTTGCGTATCATGGAGGGGGAAGGCTACAAGGTTGTTGCTTATGCAGACGATATTGCAATCATTTTGATTGGAAAGTTTCCCCAGACTCTATGTCAACTCATGGAGAGAGCACTCTTAATTCTCTCGAGATGGGCATCCACGTGTGGTTTAAGTGTAAACCCCGAGAAAACATATCTCATTCTTTTCACTAGGAAATATAAAACCCCCAACTTAGAACCTCCGCGTCTGAACGGCACGAGGTTGCTCTTTAGCGACAGCACGAAATACCTAGGAGTTATTCTGGATAAGAAATTATCTTTAGCTTATCTGGAATGCTAACATTAAGGAACGTGTTAAAAAGGCAAACATAGCACTATTTGCCTGTAAAAAAGCTAAAGGTAAAAAATGGGGTTTCTCCCCCAAAATAGTACGCTGGATTTATACAGCAATTGTCCGCCCCATACTAATGTATGGCTCACTGGTATGGTGGAGGGCCCTTGATAAGGCAACAGCACTTCAGAAGTTTGCAAAGGTGCAAAGAAGCGCAGGTCTTTGTATTACGGGGGCACTGTCCTCAACACCAACTAGCGCCCTCAATGTCATGCTTCACCTTCCTCCTCTCGATATCTTTGCCAGGGAATGTGCCAACACAGCAGCCCTAAGACTTAGAGAATCTGGTAATTGGATAGGTAACAACTGCGGCCACACAATTATTCTGAACTCGTCTGCACCTGACAAAACAGACCACTGTGTGCCGTGCTTAAATCTTGAAAAGAACTATGCAGTTTTCATCCCTTCACGGCTAGACTGGGCAAACAAAATCCCCCTTAAAACCTCCGCCACAAAAATCTTCACAGACGGATCCAAACTTCGAGAGCAAGTAGGGGGAGGTATCTACTCGCAGGATTTCGAAATCGAAGCGTCCTTTAGACTTCCTACCTATTATAGTGTCTACCAAGCGGAAATGATGGCAAAAAGACCTTGAAGGAAAAAGTATTTCCATCTTTTCAGATAGCCAAACTGCACTGAAAGCACTGAACTCAAATATTGACAACTCTAAAACTCTCACTGAGTGCCGCAAATCTCTTAACGAGATGGCAAGGCTACTCAGTATTCACCTCATATGGGTACCTGGACACAGGGATATCGAGGCAACAATTTGGCCGACGAATTGGCAAGGAAGGGTACGACCTCTAACACCCTCTTAAATGAGGACTTTATTGGTATACCCATTTCCTCCTATAAACTCCAGTGCAAGAACAGATCCTTATGTCTTGCACAAGAACGCTGGGAACGCCTTGATACATGTAGGATAACTCAGCTAACATGGCCTACCTACGACTTAAAACGCACCAACTCACTGCTTGAGTTAAGCAGGGTTAGCCTGTCAAAAATAGTAGGAATCCTAACGGGTCACTGCATCAAACGATTTCTGTAGAAGCTGCAGATGTGAGGAGGAGGTAGAAAACGTTCAGCACCTCCTCTGCGAATGTCCGGCTCTAGCTAAAAGGAGAATGGCAACTCTGGGCCTTCCCTTTTTAAATGGACTTGCCGAAGTCTCATGCCTGGAAATCAAGCATATCCTTAAATTCATTATTCGCTCGAACTTTGAGGAGGGAAATCTCTACTAGGTTTTAAAGAGATCATGTGGTATCACAAAGGGCCTGCACTGGCCTAAGTGTACGAGTCGTCTATCGGCTCAGCCACCATTACCTAACCTAACCTAACCTAATCTAATGTGAATGAAGCTAGATATTTTAAATTTGTATCAGCTTACAGTTCAAAAAATGTAAATAAGGCTTTTCATAAAAAAAAATATACAAATTATGATGCATCAAATTGACCTCCTTGCCAATCAGAGTTATTTCAACAACTCTTACGTTCACAAAATATCACCTGTGTTTGGCGAAGAAGATCACGGATGGATAATAGAAGGCAATAAATATACCCTTAACTGGCAAGAAGGTGATATTGTTCCACCATCAATAAATCATATATTGTTAAGATCATTTCAATCAGATGAAACTGTATCAGATAAAAACTTGTTTCCTTTTCAATACATTCACATCTAGGCTGACTATAAATCAATGCATTATTTTTTTCCAGAAAGTGAAGAAGTAATCAGTATTGAGCATCAAAATACAGAAGGCAAAATTTTCTATGACGAAGAAATGTACGAATAAAAGTATATGTATTTTAAAAAGTTGCAATTTATTAAAAATTACAAAAATTTGATTGTTTTTATGATATCATGATTATGGCTTCAATCTATGTTGCTATCGCTGTTGAACGAAAATTTTCAATACACGTATTTAATAAAATTAGAAAAACAAGTATTAATTTTGGAAGAAAATTTTTGAGATTTTATTTGATGAATTTTGTTACAATCTTTTGTATGAAATGCGGGTTTATTGTCTAACAAAAAATGTTTCAATTCTGTCGTAAAGAAACTATTTATTTTTAGATATTTTCTTTAAAAAGAGTCTTACGTTTTGAATACTTTCTGTAAAAAAAGGACAAAATTTTAAAAAAAAAACAATAACAAATTCCAATTACATTTTTTATTTACTTCTATATGACATTTAATTTATTAGCACAAATTGTACTAATTTCTCGTTTCTCGTAAAATTAAATTAACTGCTTTTGCCTTATTCTTTTAATCCTCACCTGAGCGGTATTTGTGCCCTTCCAAAACCGGCCAGGCGTGTGTGTTTGTAAATAATAATGTTGAAACTGAAATATATTAAAATTACAGCTTTATGCGAACAAATTAATCTTGGCCCATTTTTTTGCACTCTTAGACCCAGCTGGCAGGTACTAGTGCCCTTCCAAAACCTGCCAGGCAACTTTTTTCGTAAATTATATAGAAAAAAATCAAAACATATTAAAATTTTAGCTTTATGCGAACAAGTTATTCTTGGCCCTTTTTCTTACACTTAAATCATTAAAAAGGTATATATAGAAACCGCGCCGTCCCTGTCAGGTTATTGTTTTCTTACTAAACTAATGCTAAATTACGCATATACAAAAATTTAGCTTTGTGCCTAACAAGTTAGTTGAGTTGTTCCACAGCTCTCCTACTATAGATATGTATGTGGACTACGAAAATTTTATCACTTTGCTCAATATAGGAACTGTATACTTGGTTGTAACATTATAAGCTAACTCATCGCTTGTAACTGCATATTTTTAAGCAAACTAATTAGACACAAAACTACTTTTTAATTCAGTCAGTCACTGAGAAGCCCAGTCCTCATACTGCCTAGTTTTAATTATCAAAATTCAACAAGACTATTTTTCATGAATGCCACAACGCTATGGAACTAACTAATAACTTATCTTGAAACGATAGTTGTGATCGTAGTGAACTTAAATTCAGGTATGCAATTCTTAAATATTTTTCTCCACAAAATACTTAAAAATATTCAGTTCTCTAAATCTTCCCTTAACTAACTTCTTCTAATTATCGATCCTGCCTCTCTTTCTTTATTTATATTCACATTTATATAAGTCTCTACTGTTTTATATTGCTTATTTTATATTGTTAAATTTTTAAATCTTTTAAGCAAAATCACTCGTGTCATGCTTTGTACTTGAAAAGTGCTTTGTTCTTAGTGTACACAGTAAAAAATTTGAGGGTAAATTTTATCTTTTTTATAACATCTGTGTGGTATAAACTTTTTTTATAGTAACTTTCTATAAATAGTAAAGCAAATATAATTTCAAAATTTTATATGGATATCATGTGTTAATCAAAATATATTCTGGTTCGAAAGAAAAAAATCCACCGAAATCGGGAAATTCAAAAATATAGGGGTTCGATTGGTCTGACGAGAAAAAAGGTCTGGAAAAATTTATATGATTTGATAATATAAATTTTATAACATTTTTGGTTTGGATTTATATGTATACAAAATAGTATAAAATTTGTGCTCATATTTTTTACTGTGTACTATTCAATAAATTACATTAAAAAAAAATGAAAACTTGTTTTAACTAAAAAATAAGTGGTAGTAAAAATGCATTCTGGAGTTTTGTTCTCCCTTTGATATCAGTAAGAAAAACCCTGTCAATAAAATAAATTATAATTATTATTACTATATGAGATTTAAGTAAAAATAGTTTTAGGATTTAGTTTAATTAATTCGTCGATGCTTTCAAAGTTTGTCTTGACAATTTATCAAAGATATCTTCTTTAAAATAAAATCTTGGTGAGCAGATTGACGTTGAATACGAGTAGTAAATCTTTTGTGCCCTCACATTATTTCTGAGATGGAACGACTTTCCGAGACCATACAACCTAAATAATTCATTGCTTTAGTGTGCAACCAACACTCATCAAACTTTTAAATTATTTTGTTGCATACAAATTTGAGACTTTGCAAAAGATATAAGAAGTAGAGAAAGAAATGTAATGATTTGCAATTCCGTCATTAATTCCATCAATTGAAAGTCATTTCATCACTTTGCAACTTTTTGGAATATTTTTATATAAATGTAAAACATGCCGTAAATAAAAATCTAACATCAGATCTCGCAATATAACTGATATAAGTAATATAAAATTGATGCAACTTTTAAACTTTAATAGCATCTTTATGTAAAACAAATGATGTGTGTATTTGACGTACACTTTGTTCAGAGAGTCAGCTGTTTTAGCTCCATGTAAGAAAAATGTTAGTCAAGAACCATGATTCAATTATTATAGGTTGTCCATTCGTTTGACAACACCCGTAAATTTGTAAAAAAAAATTTATTCTCTCTCAAATATAAATGACAACCAGGGTTTTGTGGTCTTCTATGAAAAAAGTTATGTTACGGGGTTTTGTTGTGTATTTTTTTTAAAAAAGTAGTTATTCAATATTTTGCTGTTAGCAGGAAAAAAATAGTGTGCGTTGCGTTTATAATAATTATTGCTCTGATAATTATTATTGAAAATTTTTTTTTAAATTTTGTTGAGAGTCGTTTTTTTTTCAATTGAAATATAAATCGCTACTATTAAGTTGTAATTGTTAAAATAACGTGCGGTATTTGCAAAAGTGTATTTTGGTGATAAAATTCGTAAATATAATGTGCCAGAGGATCCAATAAGCCGTCAGCGGTGTGAATAGATTTGCACAACAAAATATTGAAATTAGTTTTTTAAAAACTCACTTAAATTTTCTATCAAAACAAACAAGCAGTGCAGGACGTAGTAGAAAAAGCAGCAGTGAAATGTATCCTTAGGTATTTAGTACTGCGAAAAAGTATGATATTCCTGCAACTGATTACTTTGGTGGCTTAAAAAAAATACTCTTTTGCTCTCCTCTTCAATTTTACGGGTGTATATATTCATTCTTGTGAGTAAACGTCAAATGAATGGACAACCTTTAGTAATTGAATCATGTCAAGAACGAAGACAGTAACGAACGATGACGTAAACTCAGTATGAAATAGACTGTATGTATATAAAAATAAAAAATAATTTCATAGAGCAATTCAATGATATTGATAACACTGTTGTAGTTTAATTTTCGTTAAGCGATAAGATCAACCTTGACGGGTTTCGGGCAGTCCTGAGCAGAGAACTGCACAAGCCTACTTGAATTCAACTATGTAACCAAACTTGAAAAAGCAAGCTTTAGCCAGCTTGCAAAAATACCAAACAGATACAAGTCATATCAATGCTTGCTCGTTGGCTTGGCTTGTTGAGACTTATTTTGTCGGGTAGAAAATTGAAAAGCTTGAAACCATCGGCAAAAGCTCATAAGTATTCAATTAATTGAATTTAAAGCAAGTATCCAAAAAATTTAATGAGCTTGTGTAGAGAAGGCTTAAGAGTATTAGGACTTTTATGGGTTCTGTGGACTCCGTGGTTGGCAGTTTTAGGGGGTAGGTGACTTCGGATCTGATGTCAAAATTTCAAATTCACGATGGCGGATAGAGTTGCCACCTAGATTTTCTTGTATTTTTGCGAATTCTTGTTAATTTGATCCACCATATTGAATTTTTAAATTCTGAATTCAGATTCGAGATCAGCAGCCCCCTAACACTGTTAAATGATGTTGAAAACTCCTACAAATACATATTATTAGGTGGCAACCCTATTATAAAAAATTATATAATTTTGAAGTTCTGACAACGGATTCGGATTCAGCGACCCATTTTTACCCAGTGCTCGCACCAGCACCAAATTCATAAAAAAATAGGTGGAAACCCTATCAAATTCAAAAATAGGTGGCAAACCTATCCACCATATTGAATTTTAAAATTCTAAATTCATATTCGAAATCAGCGACCCTCTAACACTGTTAAATTTTGTTTAAAACTCTTAAAAATATAAATTATGAGGTGGCAACCCTATTATACAAAAATTGCATAATTTTGAAAATCTGACAACGGATTCGGATTCAACGACCCATTTTTACCTAGTGTTCGCGCCAGCACCAAATTCGTAAAAATAAAGAAATTAGGTGGCAACCCTATCCATCATATTGAATTTTAAAATTCTGAATTCAGATTCGAAATCAGCAAACCCCTAACACTGTTAAATTACGTTTTAAACTCTTAAAAATACATTTTACTAGGTGGCAATACTGTGGTAAAAATTAAGGTGGCAACCCTAACCGCCACCATATATTTAAAGGCTCTGACACTAGATTCGAAATCAAATCCGTTGTCAGAATTTCAAAATTACAAGAATTCGCAAAATATACAAAAAAATCTAGGTGGCAACTCTATGCGCCATCTTGAATTTTAAATTTTGACATCAACTCCGAAATCAGCTACCCATCAATACTGCTAACTACGGAGTCTACAGAACCCTTAAAAGTCCTAATACGCTTAAGCTTTTCCAAGCTACAAGCTCATTGAAGTTTTTGGATACTTGCTTAAATTGGATACTTGCCTTCAATTTCAAACTTTTTGCCGAAGGCATCAACAAGTTCAAAAGCAAGCTTGAACTTGTATTTTAAGCAAGTACTTGAAATAGACTTCAAGTAGGCTTGTGCAGTTCTCTGGTCCCGAGTACAACTGCGTCCTAAGTTTAGATAGATGGGCGTAAAATTTAAAAAAATTCAATTTTTCTTAAAAGTAATTGTTGAGAATTTTATTATCTTTAATTTTCTTTATTGCTTGTCAAGATCGTACTACTGCACAATGCATCGAATGGGTACGAAATACTATTCAATTATATAAAATTTTAAAATATCTTTAATAACAAATTAATGCGAAGCCTTTATACTACACCTATTTCTTTGAACAAAAATCAAGTAATTTAAAATTAAGTTAATGTTTTATAAAATTTAACATGTTTTTCCAAAAAACCAGTAAATAAGACTACTTTACATTATATTTTGCTCATGTAACTAATATCTTTTTGTAAAAAAAATATTCTTCACCTTAAAAAAAACTAAAAATTCAAAAATTACGAGCTTTGATAAGTTATAACAAAACAAAAGATTCCTAGATTTTGACCAAAGTTTAGCAAAGTTAGTAAAGTTCAAAAAGGAATTTAAAAAAAAGGATTTGATATTACAAAAATTTTTTGTAATTTTTTTGAAGTATTAACTTTTGATTGCTAACATATTATCTGCACCTTTTCGTAAACAAGAAAGAAGTGAAGGTTTAAAAAGTTAGCAAAATTCGAAAAGGAATTACAAAAAAAAATTTGTTATTAGCCAGTCTCCCACTAGCATTCGTGCCGAGCAGACCATTTTCGTATTTATATTCTCGATCGCCGTTTTCGGTTTCGTGCAGTGCAAAGCTTCTTTTTCACAAAGTTCCACGTGCTACAGGCAATTTTGGTATTTTTTGACTATGTTATGGCTCCTAGGCCACCCAACCTAGGGACTAATCGGTTCGCTTTGCTAGCCGCAGAACTCAATAAAAAAAGAAATCCTAATACTACTTTAGAGTCCTTCCCTGGGCTTCTGTCAACTACAGCTCCCAATCCAAAGTTTGTAATAATTTCTACTAAAGACAATAGTAAGCCTCTCTCACTATTCGTGTTTTGCCATTCGAAAATCATTAAATGTTATCAGTAAAGAAATTCTTAGTATATCAGAGCTCCGAGATGGAAGTCTTTTGCTCTTAGTAAAAAATACTACCATAGCTGACATAGTGTCAAGCGTGCGTAGAGAAGTTTTACTTCAAAAACAGATATGTCGTTGGATACACTAGAGAAGCAAAGCTTTTTGCAGTTTCAAAGAATTGATAATTTAACGGTTTTTTACTAAAATAAATTGTTAATTCAAAATTTTAAATACCATGAAGTTAATTAAAAAAAAAGACTCGTTTATATTAAAACCAGTAAATTTTATTACATTTCATTATTATTTTATTTAATTACATGTTTCATTAATTTTTAGTTACTTTTGTAAATATTTTCAATTATTATTATGGAAATTTATCAATGAAATTATTGGTTTATGTTATCTAAAATAGCAAACGTACATTATTGATGTAATGTCATCAATATATCTAGCAAATACTGCATCAATAGTTGTCCTTAATTGTGTTGTACAAATATTTGAATCGCTTCCCAATCAACGATTGTGTAATAGTGTTCGGATTAAGCAATGGATTAACAATGGAATAATGAAAGCCTTTTACAAACATGCTTTGAAAACAGTTGTCTACGTAATAAATTTACAAGTTGTGTTGTATAATTGTATCGAAAGAGGATAAAAGTAAGCTTCTTATAATAATACTTGTAGTAAGTTTACTTGAACTTTAATTTACAAGCGTTTTCAAAGAATGATTGGAAAATGCTTTCAGAGGTAATTGTTTAACAACTTCCACATTAGTGTGGAAACTGTGGAATCCCCAAGTACTAATAATTACAATTGCAATAAGAAATAAAGTTCCATCACTGACAATTTTGATGTCAGTGGCTTGCGTTCAGTGATAATTCCAACACATTCTTTTACACCAATGTGCTTTAATAAAAATTTATATTGAATAGTCCACATAGTTTTATTTATATTCCCTTTTTTTTTAGTGGCAATGTGTTTATCGACAGTATTTTCTAGATAAATTTCTTATAGATTTCGTATAAATTCATTTTACTGAGAAGATGAATTTGTGCTCCTTTGTTAACTGCGAGCACATAAGATTTCTTAAAAACCTGTGTTAAAAGCTTACAATAATACTTACTTCCCATTATTTAATAAATGTTTTAATAATATTTTTATAACAGTTTTTTCTAATTTTTTATAAACAGTTGTAAAAAATTTACAATAACACTTTCTTCCAATTATTTAATAATTATTTTCAATAATACTTTCACAACACTTTTTTCCAATTGCAAAGAAAGTATTGTAGAAAGCTTATTTACAACACTTATATCCACTTGAATTGTAAACGATTGCAATAATATTACAGTAAGGAATATTTTTCCAAGGGTTCCTTTTTGCTTATTCTACAATTACTTCAAAGCATTTTACAACCATTTTTCAAGCTTTTTCCAAGCACAATGCTTACGCTTGTAAGCTTACTACAAGCTTATTCCAAGCTTGTTTGGCTGATTGAGTTATCTTACTTACACACTGTCTCCACTTACAATATTTGATTGCATGCGAACTTTCAAATTGAATTTCATGCTATAATATTTAGGTGGGCACTTCATCTCATGAAATTTAGTTTTGGAATTGTTTGTAAAAGTTTATTAAATTAATAATTTCTTCCATTCGCCATTCCATTTTATGTTTTTTCAATCTTTTAATGCTTATGCAATATTATTTGCTTGAAAAGTTCTTACAAATGCACACACTTACATATATTACTGAATAGTGACAGCTCATCTCATGAAACATATCTCAAGAAATATTTCAAGAGCTAAATTTCATGATGTGAACAATTTAATGATATGAGTGGTCTACACCATAGAAATAAAATATAAGGAAATGGTGTTACCCTCACATACAGTATATATGTACTCAAGAACGATAGAATACAAAGATTGCGCCGAAGACAAGAAAATGAGTACAACAAAATTGTTGTTCTGCGCATGTACGTCATAATATCAACGCTGTTTTGGAGATCATTCACTTTGCGTACGATTTCTACACAGAAATGAAAATTGCATACACTTCAGTTTGTATAATTAAAATAAAAGAAGTAAAAACCAATTTATTGGAACGAGAAGAAGGTGAATTTATTAAGTACTCCTTTGCAAACATTATTTTAACTATTATTTCATTACAGCCAGTAAGCAGCTTAGTCAAAAAACAAAATTGTCTGAGAAACCAACTTCAGTGAGCATTATTTTTCGACTTGGATTTTATAAAAATGTTTATTAAGAGTTTAATTGATGTAGTTTAAACATTCCCAGATATTTTATTTCCATTAATTTACCTGTGAATTACATACATAAATAAATCTGCTTACATAAATACTTACATAAATCTGCTCACGTTAGCTTGTAACATAATGTTCGCATGCACGGCGTGTAAATCTGAATTGTTAAACTCTGACCTAATCTTATGTTGGGTTTGTTGTAATAATTTGCATAAAAAGTGTGCTAATATCGACTCTAAATGTTTTTACTTGATAAAATCAAATAAAAATATTATTTTTATCTGTGACATATGCTCAAATAACTCTTTTTCTAATTTATCAATTAAAATTGCTGGTACTCTTAAATCAATGCAAGAGTTAAAACAAGTGTTAGAACTCTTAGTGAAGGTGAATCTCTCTCCCGCTGTAGAGAAGAATGCGAAAGGGTCTAATCAAACATACGCTGATACACAGATTCTCACGCGCTCCAAAGCTAAGACTGCTGAAATTCGTCGATTGCCGGCAGCAGCTGAACAGCGTGGTTCTCTTGGTTCGCTCTCTATATCAAATGCTGTTCGTAATGCGTCAACTAATAGTCACGTGTTGACCTCATCATATGCTTCTGTTGTCTCCGATTGCTCAGTTGCCGGTAATGTTGTGGTTGGTGCTGCTTGTATTGAAACTGCAACTCCTGAGACAAACAAATTCTGTTGGTTATCGTGCTGTGAATGCTTCGTCTGCTGGTATTGAGACTCTGCCTGCTAACACCGCCGTTCGCTCCACATACAGTGGGCAAAATCACGATTCATTTAATGTTTGTAATAATGCCGCTGGATTTAATACTAAAAGTCTTAATCTAAACAATAAAAGCTCTCATAAGAATATCGTAGCCATTATAGGCAATAATGAGTATCTTGGTGAAAACCTTGACGTCATTAGGCAGCGTAAATGGTTTCATCTTTCCAATTTTCGATCTACTACAACATATGAAGCAATTCAAAAGTATGTTTCATCTAAAGCTAACATTGCTCCGTCGGAGGTTTCCTGCTTCAGTTTAGCTAAGAAGGATGGATCTAACCAGAACTATGTTAGTTTTAAATTAGCTATTCCAGCAAATTTGGTCGGAACTGTATTTAAGTCTAACTTTTGGCCAGCAGGCGTTCGTGTAAAACCATTTCAAAATTTTTCAAAAAACTTCAAGCACTCGGCGGTAAAGAATCAGTGCACATAAGCAATTCTTTGCCGACCTTCTCAAAAAATGCTGCGTTATTGAGCTCTGCATATAAAAATATAGAAATCTACTACCAAAATGCTGGTGGTCTGCGTACTAAGTCAACAAAATTTACACTTAATCTTGCGGACTGCTTACATGATGTCATTGCTTTAACTGAGACCTGGTTGCATCCAAACATTTTTACCTCAGAACTTTTCGATGATCAATTTGAAGTTTTTCGGCGTGATCGCTCTTACTTCCATCTGGATTGACCCGTGGTGGCGGTGTTCTTATTGCCGTCCGTGCGGGTTATCGTTGTCAGGAAGTAATTTTACAACACTTGTCTGAACACTTAGAGCAACTATGTGTACGAGTGGATTGTCCTGTTTCGAGTTATGGTTGTAGTGTGTCCTCGTTTATAAGTATTTATGTATTTATATCGTATATTCCACCCTGCTCTAATAGTGAAATTTATTCGATGCACTTTAGTAATATACTTAATATTGTTGATCGCCTTAAAGATAAAGAATACCTCTTAGTTTTAGCTGACTTTAACTTGGGTAATACAAATTGGTCTCAGTCTGATGAGCTAACAAGTATGATTCCGAATTCGAGCCTAAACTCGGAGATTGATTTTATTGATTCTATTTTATCGTTGGGTATAATTCAAATAAACTCAGTTAAAAATAATTTGAATAAAATATTGGCTTTAGTTTTTTCCGATCCTGATCTTAATGCGGTTTGCGATGAAGCAGATTTCCTTTTGTCTAACAATAGTTTCCATCATAAAGCGTTATTAATTAAATTGGATATTCTAACAATAGAGTTATCTGCTCTAGAAGAAGATACTTTTGTTTTTGATTTTCGAAAAGCTGATTACGTAGCAATTATTAACTACTTATCAAGTGTAGACTGGCATGCACATTTGGGTGACAATTTGTTACAAAATTACCAGTTATTTATTAATATGATAAATGAAACATTTATTAATTTTGTTCCTATAAAAAAGTTAAGAAGAATTCTAAGCCGGAATGGTTTAGTAAAAATCTTTCCAGATTAAAAAATAGAATGAATAAGCTATTCAAAAAAAGTAAGGATGATATAGCTTTTCGTCAAAGTTACCATCAAGCGCGAAAAGAATACGAATCACTCAAGAAGCACCTTTACAGAAGGCATATACGTGGTCTTGAATCTGATATAAAGTGCAACCCTAAAGCATTCTGGAATTTCTTGAATAAAAAAAGAAATACCAAGGGTTTCCCTAAAAATATGTTTTTTAAAGAAAAAATATCGAACAACTCGAAAGATGCTTGTAACCTGTTTGCCGATTTTTTTCAATCAAATTTTGTCTTTGATAGAGATGGCGGGGTTGGCAACTATCCGCTCTATTGCGGTGACCCCATCACTGATTTGGGATCTTTATCTCTCTCTGAAGAGGATGTTTTAAACGAAATGTTAGCTCTTGACATTAATAAAGGCATTGGTCCGGATAATATCCCTCCTATATTTCTTAAGAAGTGTGCAAGTGTGTTAGTAACGCCACTTGCAATTATATTTAATTTGTCCCTCAACAAGGGTCAGTTTTTATAAGTCTGGAAGGAGTCTATTATAATTCCTATACATAAATCTGGTTCCCGACAGAATATAACCAATTATCGTCCTATATCTAAACTACCGTTAATTCCAAAATTGTTTGAAGCAGTTGTAAAAAAACAAATTTATACCTGCATAAAAAACTCAATATCCGAAAAACAGCATGGTTTTGTATCTGAAAAATCCACCTCGACAAATCTTACTTTATTTTCTTATTTCATAAAAAATGAATTAGAATCAGGAAACCAAATTGACGTCATTTTCACAGATTTCGCTAAAGCCTTTGATAGGGTGCAGCATCATATACTGGTAAAAAAGCTACGGCTGATGGGTTTTCATTCTTCATTATTATCTTGGATAGAGGACTACCTCACAGGTCGATGACAATCTGTCCGTATTGGAAAAAGTTTTTCAAAGGATATTATGAACCTTTCAGGTGTACCACAAGGTAGTCATCTTGGACCACTCTTGTTCGTTTTATTTATAAATGATCTCCCTAACTATATTCAGCAATCGGAATGTCTTATGTATGCAGATGATGTTAAAATATTTAAATCTGTACATTCACATACTGATCATTTGCTTCTGCAACGCGATTTAAATTATGTTCATAATTGGTGTTCGGTTAATAAACTACACTTAAATATTTCAAAATTTAACATAATGTCGTTTTATATTAAACTGACACCTTTCTTTTTTGATTACTCAATAACGATCAATGAACTCCAAAGAGTTGAGTCTAAATCTGATCTAGGTGTGTTATTTGATAAAAAGATTACGTTTGCCAGCCACTACGATACCATTATCAACAAGTCTAATGCAATGATTGGATTTATAAGGCGCAACACAAAAGAATTCAACGACCCATAGACCCTTAAAACCTTATTTATCTTTTTAATAAGATCAATCTTAGAATATGGCTGTGTCATATGGGATCCATATTATGAATCACACAGTGCAAGACTTGAGAAAGTACAGAGACGTTTTACTCGTTTTGTAATTGGTAAACTAAACTGGGATTTTGTGCCAAATTATTCATCTAGATGTGCCCTTCTTGGCCTCAGCACGTTGGCCTCTAGGCGAAAGTATTTTCTAATAATGTTTGCTCGCGATATTTTGATGAACCACATTGATTATGCTCCTCTTGCACTTTTTGGAATATATGCCCCCGAAAGGCATTTTAGACAAAGGAATTTCTTTCATATTCCACACCATAGAACTAACTATGGCCGAAGTGATCCAATCTATAATATTAGCTCAGCGTTTAATTCTATATTTGCTCGAATAGATTTCACACAAAATAGAATAACGTTCAAACAAAATGTAATGAATATTGTGTAGGATAATTTTGATTCTATTTGCTTAATTTATATATTATACAAATGCATGTAAATCAATGACTGTTAAACATTTTTGTTGATAGAAAGTAAATAAATAAATAAATAAATATAATTGAAAGGACAAATAAATGATAGTTCCAAGTTTTTAAATAATGAAACAAATTTTGTTAAGTTAATATATTTTTGTATTTTTGTTTTCGTTTGTGTGCATTTTCAACAATTTCTTGGTTTAATTTTTGTATGTATTGCAAACATCAGGTTTCTGAAAAATATTTGTTTGCTACTGTTACCACAATTAGCTGCTGCACACTTAATTTTTTAAATTTTAAGTTAAAAACTCGCAAATATACTTCGATTTATACACAATTAAATAAAACACAACCGATCGCAGTACGTTTCTCAAAGAAATAAAATATTGTGACGTAATGAACTGAACAGCTGGTTGTCAAACTCGATTAGCAGAAGTAACGGACCTGCGCAAAGCGTAATCTCTTATTCTATCATTCTTGGTGTGTACTGCGGTATGTTTCGTGAATTGAGTGAGTGAGACGGAGAATATTTTTTTGACACTTAAATCGTTCTGTCGGCCGAAGTAAGAGATAAAAAAATTACTAATATTAAATGTTTAATTAAAAGCTATTTTTATTGATAATTTCAGTGAGGTTAGTAAAGTTTATGATATAAACAACTAAACAAACATGCGTTGTGCTGTAAAAAACTGTTCAAGTAGTCAGAACTTGAAGAATAATGTGGTTTCCTTCCATAAGTAAGTATATGAACACCAGTTAAATTTTTGAAACGAAGCAACGTTATTTATAATGAATTGTGTTTAAAAAAGTTATTTAAAGTGAAAATTTGTGCATTTCCAATTGGAAATAAGTGATAAAGCAAATTGGAGTTCATTGTTTCCGCGCCAATTTTAAGGGATTGAAATGTCAAAGTATTTTAGGGGTATTCAGTATTACATTTACATATTTCCATACATTTTAAGGGCGCTCGTGTTTTCAGTGAACAAATTTTGGTCATAAGTGCAGTTCATGGCCCACGCATAAATAATTTTTTTCTTAGGTTTATTAAACGTACTTGGGCCTCCTTAGTCCACAGGTGCAATAATGAAATGTCGGTCTCAAATGGCTTAGGAGATAAAGTTCGCGCAAGTTTCCAAATTCAGTGAGTGGAATTGAGGCCAAAATAAGGAATAAAATAACGCAAAAAATTTTAAAATAAAATAAAAGAAAATAAATATTTTATTTATTAATTTAAAATAAATATTTAATTTATTTATTTAAAATAAATATTTTATTTATTTTCAGATTTCCACATATTCCTGAATTAAAGCAACATTGGATTGAATCACTAGCTTTAGATCCTAATCTGGTTAATAAAAGATCAGTTGTTTGCTCAAACCATTTTTTTGAAAATAATTACATCGGCTTCTGTTAAACAGTTTAAAGCTGCGTATAAGAAGTTGATTATCAGATGCAAAATTAGGGAAGGGGTATAGGAAATTGCATTCGTTTAGAAAATATAGAAATTTTAAATTTATGTAGTTCAAACACCGTTAAACCAAACAATTTTAAAGCAATCGCAACACAGCAGGAAATTGTTTTAAGGATGGATGACGACATGGACTACTATTTATTAATGACCATAATTATTTCACAGATGCTAGTATTTTAACTGAATATACAGGTCATGTAGTTAAGTATAAAGCAGGGTTTGTTGTGTTTAAATTGCAATCAATTCTGCAGTTCAATGAATGTAAAATAGATTTAAGGGGGAAATAGTCAGTAATCGTTAATAAGTTTTAAATTAAAGGGGTATTTGAAAAATCTTTCAAAATCAGTTGCAGACGTTTGCATTGTTGCTAAAAAGAACAACGCGTACAAACAAAATTATGAGATAAAGACAAATCTATTTTGCATAAAATGTATAACAATAGAATTTTGTTGAACACACAACACTCTCTGCTTGGAAAAAGTATATTTGAGGGTCATATTAAGTCTTCCGGTCATTTTAATATTGTTGTAAAATCTTTAATTGAAATATTTTTAAAAACTAGATATTTTTATATATCTAAAAGAAATAATGAAAAGCCAACTATTAGGCAAAAGTTGCATAAAACAATTATTTTTAAAGGTGCTTAGAAAAAAATTAATTTTATTCATCTTCACTTAATTTATTGAAATCCATTTTTTATATATAAGTTTTTAATTTATAATTATTTATAATTTTATTAATATATAAAATTTAATGCATGAATATAAAAGAATGCAAGCCCAGTAGATAGCTTTTACCATAATTTTTTACTTTACTAATATTCTTTTTTGCTCTCGGGTGAAATAGGCCTACTGGGGAACCGAACACCCACAAAAAAAAATCGGTGACGCACCAAATTGTATACCTCAAGAGTGGTATGGAAATACAATCTGTTATTGTTATTGGATAAGAACAAACAAGATGGCGAAAACTTTAAGCCTTAATCTGTAAATATGTGATTATCAGAAACAATTTGGACTTTTTTTGTGATGCAACCGAATGCGGCCGTGTTTGAATGTTTATGTGTTTGTGCGAACCAAGACCAATATGGAAAATGCCTCCCTTTTCGGCATTACACCACTTCCTTATATTTTACTTCTTTGGTCTTCACTTGAGAAATTCGATTTGATAATCAAAATCATGAAATTCGATTTGACAGTTCGCATGCAATCAAATATTGTAAGTGGAGACACTGTGTCAGAACTAGTAAGTAGAAGCAAGACTTTTGTGGTTTGGATAGCTGCTAAATATGTAGGATATATAGGATAGCCAATACACAATCCTTTTAATAAATTACTGGTATAAAAGCGCATCCTATAAACTAGTATAAAAGCAGACACTCAAATAGACTTTTGTCTGCTCATTAATATACATATTCTGTATAAAGTATTCTAAGAGGTTTTCGGAAAAAATATTTGTATTATGCAGGAAATTATGCAACATAATTTATATTAATTTAAAAAAAATTGATTTATCAGAAAAAGCACAAAAATTCTTTTTATTTCTAAAAGATTAAAAAAGTCATAGAAAGGTTTTTTAAAAGACTGAAAAAATAAAAGTCTGAAACTGATTTTTATTATTAGCTGAAAAATAAAATTTGAAAAATAACAGTTATATGAGCCGGAAAAGGTAAAAGTATGAAATAATTATAATTTTTTTGCTCTACAATAAAAATCACTTTCTAAGAGTTTCATTTTATTTTTTTTTTCTGTTGAAAAAGCCGCTATTAAATATTTAATATTGGGGTCAGCTGAGTATTTTCTCAGTTGTGTACTAATGAAATTTAATACTCAGCTTAAATCATTATTAGTACGGATTTTTAATACTCAGTATTTTTGAAAGTCTCGAGTATTAAATTCTGATATTGGTAAGGTGACTACGTTTTGCATAACCATGATTTTTTTGCTGTATACTAGCCGCTTATATAAGTTGCATTCGCTGCTGTACTATGCGAGGCTAATTGGATCATAACATTTCGAAATCTTTCTTATGGCATCGCTTACAAACTTTTTTTATAAGAATGACCGTTTTCAACTT
Organism: Dichetophora obliterata; assembly: GCA_963920525.1. NCBI lineage: Eukaryota > Metazoa > Arthropoda > Insecta > Diptera > Sciomyzidae > Dichetophora > Dichetophora obliterata. The sequence continues at coordinate 88,360,379 of OY986438.1, read as the reverse complement.
TGGGCTCGGTAGACTCATTTATAATTTTAAAAATTTTCTGTCTACTATTTCAGGTTATTAAATGCTTTCTTTCTTTCACACACAACAAATTCTTACTTGACTTTTTTTCCCGGAGCAACAAAATCTTTTTGTATGTATTGTAAATATTGTAAATACATTTGTGTAAACATTTACTGTAAATATTTTAAAAACTAAATTTTTATTATTGTAAAATATTGTAAAAACTAAAACTAAAATATTTGATGAAAGCTGAACTATATGTATCTTAAAAATCTAGCATAAAAATGTTATCAAAATTTAAAAAGATGGAAGTAGGTAAATTCATTTAATTCCAATCTACAAGTAGTTAAAAAATATAAGCATTCTAAATTTATTTAAAATGAAAAATTTCCTAAATACCTGCAACAATTGAATGAAATTTACCAAATTCAATCTAGCTAAAAAATTTAGATTCAAAATGCTTAGCTTCAAGTTTAGCTTAAAAATTAAAAAAAAAATCTTAAATACATAATAGTATCTGCAAAATTAAAAGAAAAGGGCATAAAAATGTTCTCATCACTAAAAAAGATTGAAATTGGTAAATTCATTCAATCTACCAAATCCAATCTAGCTGAAAAATGTAAACATTCAGGTGAGTGCAAAATTCGTATAGGAAACAAGAAAAGTCATAGCAAAGCGAAAAGAAACAATAGCAAATTATTTTCTTTTCGCTTCATCACTCGCTTTTTATTTTCTATTTCTTCGCACTCATACAGCTCATACTTCGCTACGCGTCGCGACCTTAAAGCTACGTCAGCTAAGCAGAGCAGAGCAAAGTCAGGAGACAAATTTCAATTTTATCGCCTTCCTTCACGTTCACTTTTGCCCAATCTTTACTTATTGAAAATAGCTGCACAAACCCAACTGTGCAGAACTAACAACTCTTTACTACTCTTTGTTCCGAACACAACAAGCAGAATTTTTGGTCTTCTTCTTCAGAAGAGGGTTCCTGACGACCGTTGGCTATGCACAAGTTGACAACTTCAATGGACATGTGCGATATGTGGTTGTCTATTATCAGTAGCAATGGATTGGTCTTGGCGGCAGACGTATGTTCGATGAAAAGTTTCATGTATAGGATGAAATGATCAGTGATCATCCAGCTTGAAACATTGGCGTAATCGATGGAACCCGGCGGTGCGTTGTCAAGGAAAACACTCTTCATAATCTTTCGTGGGAAGAGAAACATCGGCAGAATGGTGTTTCCAAGATCCATACTCTCTTTGGATCGAAAATGGCTGGGGCCATCGCAATTGCTTCTTACAAGTTTTAGAAAAATTCATTGACTGCTTCCTTGCAAAATCCTTCTGAGCGTGCAGTACTTGTTGGCTGTAGTTTACGGATCTTCAAGTTTGGGTGGCGACGCATAAACGCGTAGTACCAGTCTTTGGCTTTGTCTAACCAGCAGGAAACTTAAGACCAATCGTAACAGCGAAATTGTAGGCCAAGAAACGAATGTTATTGATGCGCACCAATTCCTTCTCTTGAATTGCCGAGATCAGCTATGTTGAGAAATAACACACCTTAATTTTGGTTAAAAAATACAATAAGGCTATTCACAGTTTAAGCGTTCTTTTAACAAATCGTATTTATAGCATTTGTTATTGTTCAAACTGTGAGCACCTCGCCATGTGACTGTCGTAGTAAAAAATTATGCAACCCTGTGATGTATGTGATTATGCGGCTGTAGACAGAGCATAAAAATACGAGGTACAAAAAACACGTCCAATGGCTACTTTTATTTACGCGTGCCTGCATATTTGCGTTTGTATGCAAAACAACAACAAAGCAAAATACGCTTTCGTAAATTGGCGTACAAATAGCAAATCGTACAAATAGCAGACCAGCGTATTCAAACTGTGAATAGCCTTATTGTGCTTGTACAACGAAAACAAAACAGATACTTACAAGCTTTCCGCCAAAGCCAAGATTTTCTTCGACAAAGGCCAACAAATCGTTCTCTGTGACACCCTCTAAGGCCGGAAAATGCTTCTTCACTTTATCCAAATGATGGCGAAGAGTAGTTTGAACGATACCGCAGGCAGCTGCAGCTCTACGTCCGCGTGTTTGTCGATCAAAACCATTTTGATGGCATTAAAAAGGTTTGTTGCGTCAGGGATCTTCAAAATTTCTTAATTCATGTATTTTGTGGCATTTCTAAAAAAAGCAATAAAAAATGTCAAAAAATCAATAAAAACGCATTAAACACACACAAAAACACTAAATATACATTAAAACGGAGTTTGTGGGGTAAAACGCTTCACCTCACTACGGCCATTTTGAAAACATAGCTGTCATCACACAACCACTCGACAGATATTTCACAAACACTTCATATTTTTAAAGAACCACATTAAACCAACACGAATGATACATTTCCTTGAATTTGTGTTGAGTAGTTGGCATAACACACTGTCTCTACTTACAATATTTGATTGCATGCGAACTGTCAAATTGAATTTCATGATATATATCTCAAGTGTAGACTACTCATATCATGAAATTGTTCATGTAAAGAAATTTATCTCTTGAAATATTTCTTGAGATAGATGTCATGAGATGAGTTGTCACTTTCCAGTAAAATATGTAAGCGTGTGCATTTTAAGAACTATTCAAGCAAAAAAAATTGCAAAATCATTAAAAGAGTGAGAAAACATAAAATGGAATGGCGAATGGAAGAAATTATTAATTTTATAAACTCACAAACAATTCCAAAATTAAATTTCATGAGATGAAGTGCCCACCTAAATATTATAGCATGAAATCTGGATACCATGAAATTCAATTTGACAGTTCGCATGCAATCAAATATTGTAAGTGGAGACAGTGTGCAAAACACGATAAATCAACTCGATCAAACCTTTTGGAATTAATTTGTGCCAGTATTTTGGAAGAGCAACCCAATGTACCTAAAAAGCAGTACAAATCAGTACAAATTTTTTTAACCATTTTATTGATTTAAATAAAAAAAAAATAATTATACCTACGAGAATGAACATATGTAATTAAAAAATATATTCATACAAATAATATTATAACAAAACAAAAACACTTAAAGTAAATATAAGATGAGATAAATTATATTTATCAAAGTCTTGTATAAGACTTTTTATTTCTTAGCGTCTTCGGTTTTTAAAAACTCGCGAAAAACCTTACACGTCATTCTAAAATTGGTTTTTACTATAAGTTCGCTTTCTACGGTTTCTAAGGCAAGTCTATTTCTTTCTTTTCTCCAGAAATTTAACTAAAACTAAAAATTCGTTCGGTTGCAGCATTTGAATGTGGTATTGAAAAGACAAAATTACAAATTTTTTCTATATTTGGATATGTTCCACTGTTTAGGAGTTTCAAAAGCACTTTTTCACTTATTTCTTTTTTTAAAATAAAAACACAGTGTAAACGCTAGAAAATTACAAGAACTTTTTGTAGAAATTCTCAAAGAAGGACATTTTGAGAGTCCATCGCACCTGGTCTGACCTCTCAATGTCATCAAAATTTTTTTTTAATTGATTTTTAAAATTTATGTTTTCGAATTTTGTTTCGCTGACATTCATTGACCCTGTTCTCACTCGCCTTAAAAAAGGCAGAGTAATGGCGTTATTTTGACACTGTGCATCTGTCAGGTGTTCTTACTACCGACTTTTTTAAAACCGCCTTATTTTGAATTCTGAGAACAGTCAATAGAATGTGCCGTAAAATTTCGGAAAATTCATTACTTTGTAAGCCTTAAATTAAACAGCAACGCAAAAAATTAGAAATGAGTAAAAGTGAAAACCCAACCAATGCAAAACAAAATTTATTTGCGCTAAAACATAAAAGAACTAAGAGGAAAATGACAAACAATGAAACTTCAAAGTAACAGACCTGTACCTTACCTGTATACGTCAAAATTAATTCGATGCTCCGCCTAACGTAAGGCGCGTGAGAGCAGGCTCATTGATGTTTTACAGCCATTTGCCCTATAAGAAAAAGAAAAACCAAATCCACTTAAACTCAGTAGAACTAAACGTAGAATATAGCTGCGTTCCTTTCGCCTTAATATAATCGTGATAACAAATTTTCTCGAAGGAACGGCAAAAAACGACTCGTAGAGGGCACTACCGTTGCAGTAAAAATTAAATTCAAACAAGCAATCATGATAAAATAACTATTAGGTGTCATGAGAACGTGTGTCGTTCAAAACTGTTGTGAACTGTTATGGTAGCGATACCTTAGTGGACGATGTTTTTCTCTGAATGTGTTTTACTCTAAAAGTCAGAAAAATTGTAAATTATTTAATTTAATTATTATATAAATAATTATATAACGCAATTATATAAATAATTTAAGCGCAATTGTTGACTGCGCTGAATGCGTTCAATGTATGTGACACACGCGGTTTGTATTGTTTTCTTTTGTTTAACATTCGATGGTGGCAGCTCGTGAGAAAATAGGTAGCTGTCATGGCTACCTAAAAGTCATTGTATCAAACAAACAAATAATTCAAAAACTGAAGTGACAGCTCATAAAAATATACAGTGCGGCACCTATGTTTCAAATTTTTTAAAGGCTATATCACAATTTTATATGGACAGCAAAAATAATCCTATTTGTTATAGGATTATTTTTTTTTTTTTTTGCTTTGCATGTAAAAAAAATAATCTGGATTATTTTGAAGCGAATGGAACGCAGCTTATGGTTGTGTTAAAATAAATTTTTTTTAAAAAACTAAAGAGAGTGTGTAGCGAAGCCTATTCTCTTAATTTTTTTAAATTTCTCAAAAAAATTTGTGTTTCTATCAATTTTATTTAAATAACTAGTATAAAATCCTGTCCTGCGACAGGTCCTCTGCACACTTCCTTTTTGGAGCCATTTGCCGAAAGCATTAAATTTTTTTATGAAAAGAATTTCATTAAATTTGTCATAAATTTTTTATAAAAGGATGAAAAAAGAGGTAGTTAGATCAAAAACGCACTATTGTAAAAACCCAATGTTGTCACTGATAAGTATCAAATATGCTTTCTGTGCATACTTTCAAGCTGAACTTTTTTGAGAACAGTATCATAGAGGATAAATGAGTAGGAAGAGGTCCAGAAACTCACTGTTAAAATTTCCTACTAAATCTCGGTGAGATCGACATTGGCACCTCACTTAAAAGCTCCGCTCCGCTCACTTAAAGCTTACTTAAAAGCTCACTTAAAATTTTTTTGAAACTCATGACTAAGCAAGCAGTAATTATTTCATTAACCGAAACAGAAAACTGTCTTTCTATGCGGCTAATGAAATATCTAAAAATCTTTCTTTCTTTCTAAGCAACCAAAATATTGCTACAACAAAAATATCCAACTAAAAACAAAATAAATTTGGCAACATGTACAATAAGGAGTCAAATTTTATTTTCATTCATAAAATTTTGCAATATATCTTCAGACATTCAAATAGGAAGAAACAGGCAAGAACATTAAGAAGAAGCGATCTTTTTGCTCCCTTGTGCACACAGCCGAATTGATCAAAAATATAGAAAACAAAATGCAAATAAACATATTTTTTTTTCTATAAAACGACCTTCAGTCGATACTATTCAGATCAAGATGTATTTATGAAGGTGGAAGAAGTAGGTTGACGTCTTTGAAATCGACACCGTAGCGCTGTCAAATTTCGTTGTAGTGATGCCACTTAATTTTTCTTTTTCCTTTGTATGGGACAAAAATTTGTGTGGAAGTTTTGTAGTCGGGAAAGGGGATTTAGCTAAGAAGCTTTTCAAGCAGCAAAATTTGAGGCTTTTTTTTAGTTGTAAAGTTAAGCAATGTATTTTGTGGGCGTTTTCCTCTATTTAATATAAATACAGTCAGGTTTTTTTACGTGAAAAACTTTAAGCTTTTTGTCTTACGGTGAAAAATATCCTTCCTTCCATGTTTTTTTTGCATCATCTTACTGTCGTTAATTATTAATATTAAACTTTTACAAATTGGCAAAATCTCGAACCAATAAGAGCAAGTACCAAAACATTGGATTTTCACTGGATTATCACTTAAAGTATGGCATCACTTAATTTTGTTTGATTTTGACAGCACTACGGTGTTGATTTTATAAACGTCACCTAGTTCTTCCACCTTCTTTCATACATCTTGATTCAGATCATAAAAGGAAGAAAGAAGCCAACATATTTAAAAGAAGGGATCTCAACGCTTAAAAAATAACGCTTAAATAACGCTAAAAAAATAAGAAAGCAACGTTGCCTCCATTGGTTGAGTCATGGGCGTTACCGGGTTAATATGTATACCTAGTTTGAGCGAAACCTTTGAGCCGTTTAGATTTGTATAAAGGCCAAGTAAACAGAAAATAAGTTTTATTACTATGGGATAGTCAATGGTATGAAAAAATATATTTTTAGCCATAACTTTTGATTGCAAAGAGATAGTTGGGTAATTTTTTAACATTAACTATTTTTGAGACTTGAAACCGGAGGCGAACTTTTACAGGGTAACATTTCTGACTGTCTCAACCTGGCGAGGCCAGCATAAGCCTTGTGAAATCGCCTCAAGTCGACTCAAACCTCTACGTGGTGTTTCCTGGGCAACGTCAAAACTGGCAACCGTTAGTTTGGCGGCTGGTATGAGTCCGCCCCCTAGGCTTAAGACAGGTTGCGCGTCGGGTTTGAAGCCCACCCGTAAAAACCCATTTCAATGAAAAAAATTAAGAAAAGAAAAAAACAGATCCCCAAATCTGATGACGACTACCACTGATAATTATTTACGGATATGTACCTGGAATGTCCGAACCCTTAATTGGGAAGGTGCCTCTATCCAACTGACTGATGTCTTGGAAAGATACAAAGCTGATATCACTGCTATCCAAGAAATGCGATGGAAAGGACAGGGTTGCATTCGGCATGCACCCTGTGATATCTACTACAACGGCCATGCAGAGTAGCACGAGTTTGGATGAGGATTTGTAGTTGGCAAGAGACTACGGCCCCACGTCCTGCAATTCACACCTGTGAACAAACGGCTTGCCATAATCCGTATCAAGGTTAAATTTTTTAATATAAGCCTAATATGTGCGCACGCTCCAACAGAAGACAAGGACGATGAGACCAAGAAAATTTTCTACGAGCGCCTTGAAAATGCTTACGAGCGCTACCCCCGTCACGACGTAAAAATTGTTCTTGGTGACTTCAACGCTAAAGTGGGCAAGGAAAATATATTTAGTACAACAGTTGGAAAGTTTAACCTCCACGACAACACCTCTGATAACGGAATGAGGCTCATTGACTTCGCCGCAGCACGAAACATGGTCGTAAGTAGCACTAGATTCAATATTCATAAAGCCACCTATATGTCCCCTGATCAAAAAACCAAAAATCAAATTGATCACGTTTTGATCGACGGAAGGCACTCTTCCAGTGTATTGGATGTAGGCACGATCTGTGGTGCAAACATTGACTCGGATCACTGTCTTATCGCAGCCAAGATCCGTACACGTTGGTGCGCAGCTAAGAATACACGCAACCCTACACGGAGAAAGCTAGACGTCGACAAGCTGCAATCGAAACAGACAGCCGAAGCTTTTGCCACTCGACTCTCACTCCTGCTTCAAAGCACTCCTCCAATCGATGATATATGCGCGCAGTGGACACACATTTCCAAGTCCATACGTGCGGCTGCTGAAGAGGTGATTGGCTACCACTGCCCTCGCCGAAACCACTGGTACGACCAGGAGCGTCGGGACGCCACTGCAGAGAAAGACGCCCCCTACAAAGCCACCCTGCAGTCGGTTGTAACGCGCGCTGCTAAGAAGCGATACAAAGAAAAGAGGAGGGAAGAGATATGTATTTTCAGGCGGAAAAAAGAGAGGCAGAAAAGCGCCAGCAGGACAAGATTGAGATGTATAGTGACAGGAATGAGGCCCGAAAATTTTTCGAAAAAATAAGACTCCTTGGAAATGGTTTTAAAACCGTGACCTCTTCCTGCAAGGATGAAAACAGAAATCTAGTGACAGATGTCCAGAGTACACTGAAGTTATGGAGGGAACACTCCTCTAAGCTTCTAAATGGCAACGCTGACAACAATCCCGCCAAAAAAGATGATATTCTGGAATCCCCAATTACGGATGACAGCGTTAAGGGTCGGCTGCCTGACTATGATGAAGTTCTGACAGCTATAGCTCGGCTTAAAAATAACAAAGTCGCAGGAGCTGATGGCTTACCTGCTGAGCTGTTTAAGAACGGAGGCGAAGCTCTACTTAAATGCATTCACGAGCTTCTATGCAGAATATGGTCGGAAGAATGCGTTCCGAACGATTGGAATCTTGGTGTGCTCTGCCCAATCCACAAGAAAGGTGATCCCACTATCTGTGCCAATTACCGTGGGATAAGCCTTCTTAATATCGCATATAAGGTCCTGTCGAGCGTTTTATGTGAAAGATTGAAGCCCATTGTAAGTGAACTGATCGGACCTTATCAGTGTGGCTTCAGACCTGGAAAGTCCACCATCGACCAGATTTTCACGCTACGACAAATCTTGGAGAAGACTCAAGAAAAACAAGTCGACACCCACCATCTTCCTGTCGATTACAAAGCCGCCTTCGACAGCCCAATAAGAAAGCACATGTACTCCACCATGTCTGAGTTTGGTATTCCTGCAAAACTAATACGACTTTGCAGGATGACACTAAGCTACACCAGCAGCACAGTTAAAATCGGGAAGAGCCTCTCCCCATCATTTATTACCAAACGAGAATTCAGACAAGATGATTCCTTATCGTGTGACTTTTTCAATCTAATGATGGAAAAGATCATTCGAGCTGCTGATCTGAGACGTAGTGGCACAATTTTCTATAAGAGTGTTATGCTGCGTGCGTATGCTGATGACATAGATATCATTGGCCATAATACGCGCGAAGTCAGTGCAGCATTTTCCAGATAAGAAAAAGAGTCAAGTCGAATGGGTCTGGCAGTGAATGCAGATAAGACGAAATACTTGGTGTCAACAAACAAACAGTCCCAGCGTCTTGGAACCCACGTTACAGTTGACAATACCTCCTTCGAAGTTGTGAAGAACTTCGTTCATCTGGGATCCAGCATTAATTCAACCAACGACATCAGCATTGAGATCAAACGAAGAATAACTCTTGCCAACAGGTGTTACTTTGGGCTCAGTAGGCAATTGAGAAGCAGAGCCCTCTCTCAACGAACGAAAATCACGCTCTATAAATCGCTCATCATGCCCGTCCTACTTTATGCATCACAAACCTGGACGCTGAGCAGATCAGGTGAAAAGACCTTAGGAGCATTCGAGAGAAAGATTCTTCGTAAGATCTACGGACCAATCTGCGTCAATGGCGAGTACCGAATACGGTGGAATGATTAACTGTATGAGCTGTACGCTGACATCGACATAGTCAAGCTCATTAAAATGGAGCGGCTTCGCTGGCTTGGTCATGTTCAGCGCATGAAAGACGATGCTCTAGTGAAGAAAACATTCGATTCGGTACCCAGCGGCGGTCAACGCAGAAGAGGACGACCGCATCTTCGTTGGAAAGACCAAGTAGAGGACAACCTGACGAAGCTTGGAATTTCCAACTGGCGCCAGCAAGCGAAAGACAGAAATGGCTGGCGCAAATTCTTAGATGAGGCCAAGACTGACATACGATTGTAGCGCCAACTAAGTAAGTAAGTCATTTTTGAGACTTGACTTTTTTTAATAATATAAAAACAACATTTTGAAAAAAATTAACTTAATATATTTATGAACAGAGGAGATATTTGCATCGAAAGACCGAACCAAAAGATTATATAGTATAAAGATGTGCCACGTAGAACATTAAAAAATAACAAATATTTTTCGCGTGAGCGCGTTGAAAAAGTTTCCAATCCTTGCATGCACATTCTCTCTGCAATACTCTTTCACTCTTCACTCCACAATGCTTCACAGCATAGATCACCACTGCATGGTTTCGCATAGCTAGCGAGAGTTGTAATTGTTTTTGTCCGTTGTTGTTGTTGGAACCAATCAGTTGTGATCTCTGCTTGACAGCAACAAATGTTTTTGTTTGTTTGCATTATTTTCATGATGATTTCCTTATTTTGTGCGAAGCAGATTTTTTATTCACTGCTTGCTATTAATATTGACTATTTTTGATTGACTCAGCCAGAGAAGTAATATCTGCATATTTATTCAGAATTTTAAGGAAAACTGAATAACGACATACAAATCCATCTAATGAATTCAAAATTGTTTATAAATAACATTTTTAATTCACATTGACTTTTAAAAAATTGATTAGCAATTAATTTCAATTATTTTTTTTTTGTTATTCTGAATAATTAATTATATTTTATTTATATGAATGCTATTTACAAAGAATGCAATTCAAAAAGAATTTCAAATTTTTCAATAATTAATTTTTTGTACATTATTATTTTTTGATTCATTGCCTATTCATGTGTTATTCATTATTAATTTTATAGTATTATTAATTTTTTATTTATTATTAATTTGATTTATTATTCAAAAGTGAATAACAAGATTTTTTTTCATTTTATTCATTATTCGAAAGTGAATGAAAAATTAGAAATGAATACGAAATTTATAATGAATAAAAAATTATTAATAAATAAAAAAATTAATAATGAATAAAGAATTAATTAACAAATTAATAGCGAACATTTTATTCATAAAATAGTCGTGAACAACAAAATTTTTTATTCATTGTATTTTTTATTTAAAAGTGAATAACAAATTAATAACAGTGGTAAACAATTTGAAAAAAAAGTTTGCGCGACGAAAACGGCATTGCTAGTTTGATTGAGTATTTTGTCTAGATAATAAAAATCATTAAGACTTTTCCAGGTTGGCTCGAAGTTTTTTTAGAAGAATTTTTCGACTTTTTTGAGTTTTGAAAAATATTTCCCCAGTTATGATCCTTTAACTCCAAAAGTATTAATTTATTTTACAGGTTTTATAAATGAAATATTTACAAATGAGACATTTATACAATTTGTATGATTTTGAATACTTCATTTGTGAACGAGTTTAAAATATACCGTTTATTTAATATTTCCCGCATATTAAAAAAAATATGCGCAAAAATATGACTTTGATATATAATTTGGTTTTATTTTTACTTTGTTGTTAAAAAAAATATTTCAACGAAAATATTAAGGTAAAAAGTATGATTGTAACAAGTTGGATATTTACGTATTTCGGTTTTAGTAAAAATACTCAAAATTACTTGCATCAAAGTCGACGTGGTGAGTTCGTACTAAACAAATTCTTTAGACTTTAAAAACCCAATTATAATATATTTAACTAAAGATTTTGTTTACAAACAATGTTCTTAGCGTTTTTAGCTAAATTTAAAAATCCCTAAACCGCAATTTTACGTTATAATAGGATATGCAACACTGTAAACTCTTTGAAATGAGTAAAATAACAGAAATAACGTAAACAAAGATACGTCAAAAATAAATCAAAACAAAACAACGAAATCTTCGCGCTGGTATAAATAACTAGCTGAAACACTGTGTGTTTCTGCCGCTTCCCCGTTGCCAAACACCCATAACATGCTATCAGTGAAACGGCATGAGTAAATTGTGGTCCAGTACCGAATTCCACGCCCCCTGCCCAACGGGGGGCGTTGGCCCATCACATGGTATCAGGGAAACACTACCTATAAATGGTGGTCGAACACCGAATTCTGAGGCTTTGAAAAATATAATGATAAAGCTATTTGATATCGCATATTTGGCCTGTATACTAGGTAATTTTGAGTATTTACCATATTTTTTTAAACTATTTCACAAAAATCGTTAGATCAATACAAATGATAGCTTAACTCATCAATTCCCAGTGTCACCTGTAGGTGACAGAGATTGAAGAATTTATTTATCCTATAAAACAAAAAAAATTTGAAAAAAATTACTACTACTATAAAGTAAACACACGGTAGTATTTATATTTTTTTGGCAACCCTGATACATACATCATCTGTCAAATTATTCATTTGTCTCAAACAGTTTTGAAATTTTTGTGCGTCGAAGTGGTTTTGAAACTTTTTTTGTTATAAAAATGCCAAAAGGGTAAGTACTGTAATACTTGTTTTTGCAAATTGTTGTTATTGAAAGTAACTTGTAATAGAAATGTACTTGTAATAGAAATAAGTCGTATTCTTCTTATTACCATATTAAGTTATAAGTATAAATTACGCCCTGTGTCACCTGTAGGTGACACCCCCCTTACAAAAAAAAATAAGGGATATACATTTTTTTTCTTATTTTTCATGTTTTAAATATCTAAACACGTCAATTAACACAAAAAAAATAATATTCTGCCATCAAACAGAAGCATGGGGATTGACGGGTTAAATGAAAGACATAAACGTCTTATTTGCAAACATGTAAAAAGCTACCTTAATATAGAAAAACCCTAACTCATTTTTTTACTTTAAAAGAGAAGAAAAAAACTTGATAAAAATCAAAATTTTGCAGCTGCAAATTTTTTTAAGTGGGCTTTTTTATTTAAGACTCTTGCCAGTTTTATGCTGTAGCAATTTTTTTGCAGCAATTTCTTTTCTGTAACAATGTTTTGCAAAAATCTAAAAAAAATCGATTTCGAAAAAGTTGAGTTAGGGCCTTTCTATATTAAGACAGCGATAAGTTTTGTAGTATGAAAAAATACTTTTGAAGTTATAGGATTATAACTGGGTTATAGGATAAAAAATAGAAAAAATCTTTGAAAATTCTTTTCGAATTGCATTCGTTCTACAATACTCATACAATTTAACACAAAGTCTATATTAATAAAACTTATTTTCTGGTTTGTTTGTTTAGTTGACATTTATACAAATCTAAATGGTTTAACGGACTTCGCTAAATTTGAGTACACATATTGTGTGCATCCTAGATTAGATTGTAATATACTTAGTTTTGATCTCGCTCATTTCACCCATTTTCACTTACGTAAATTTTGATATTGAAAATCTTTCTTGAAAAAAATTTTTCGCAAATTAAATTGAAAAAATTTCAGTATTTTTAATACCAAAAACATTCACATATTTTTAGAATTTCAGAAATTTTTGGTACAACGACCTTTTCATTAAACATCGTTCCCTAAGAATGAGAAAAAGTTTGACTTTCGATGCAAATGTATTCGTTATTTTTAAATTTATTTAATTAAAATATTTTTTGATCAACGTTTTAATAAAAGCACTTGACAAAAATAGTTTCAACTGTAGCGTTAAGTCAGTGAATATATTCTTGAATTTTTTTTCAAAAACAGTCCAAAATATTGAATTTTTACTCAAAAAATGATTAAAAAATGTTTTTGCTGTATAAATAAGAACAATTAAAAATTGCATTTCTAAGTACTTTTCATATAGTAAAGCATGTATTTGCAATAATAAAATAAAAATATATAAAAGTAGCTGAATAAAAACTTTTCCCTAAATAAACAACCTAAAAAAATTGTTTACAACATTATTCGCGGCTAGTAGTAAAAAAATTGCCTAAATTTTTTAAGTAAAATCTAATGAAATTCTGCTACATTTTGTTGGCAGCTACATTTTTTATTGAGATGTTTCGTGCATCAAATCTTTACATATCATTTCTATTGCTTTTCAATATTATGCTCACATTTGCACACATTGTCGCTTACTTATTCTCTCGCTCTCAAAAGCTTTAAATCGTTCGCTCGCTGACTCTCATAGAGCTTTTATGTGGATTTATGATAAATCCACATTCAAATTTTACTGTGCCACTTGCTTGTAAGCCGGTGGCACATCTTTCTATTATATTATCTGTGACCGAACTTTGATTTTCATGTCATTTTTTTTCTCATTCTTAGGTTACGATATTTTATGAAGAAGTTATTGCACTAAAAATTTCTCAAATTTTTAAGATATGTGAATGTTTTTGTAGTCAAAATAATAGAAATTTTATAAAATGAAATTGACCAATATTTTTAACAGTAAAACGTATTCAAATAACTAAATTTACGTTAGTTAAAAAAAAAAGCCTAATAGGCGAGGTCAAAACAAAGTATGTAAAAATAAAATCAATGATGCATACAATATGCGTACGAAGTTTGAGAGAAATCCGTCGAGCCGTTTATATTTGCAGTTAGTTCATATTTGTACTACAGTGCCCTCTTCTGTTAAGGATAAATAAAAAAGATAGAGCTTAAAGATTTATTGTATCTGGAAGCCCCTAAATACAAATTTTCGTTGTAATCATAGGAGCGGTTTAGGAGTTTTTGATGTTTTGTATAAGATTTTGACTGCATTTTTATTGATTTGTGCGCGGTGAAAAGGGGTGCTTCAAATTTTTTCTACCTAAACCATCTCATTCTCGAAACAAATCGACTGCCAAATTTTCAGATTAATTAAGTTTATACCTGGTGCACTTTGCTTCACTCCACGCTCATCCCATAAAAAAGGGTCGTAAACATAGTGCGACCACGCTTATTTTTAGTACAGCTGCCGAAAGTAACCATACGAACTGAATTACTAAATTTTAGCCTTATACGACCAAAACTGTCTGAAATATACAGTGCATCACACGTCTAACCGGACAAAGATTGTTACAACTTTGTCTTTGCTACATCTTAAAAAAAATAACAGTATGTCATGCTATGGTTATCAAACTTAAGTTTATTATTTCTTCTTTCTTAATAACAACAATTAAAATTAACAAAAACAATGTACCGTTAGTGTTCGGGTTTTGAACGTCGGGCGGGCGTAATGGCGGAAGAAAAGAAGAGGTTATCTAAATGGTTTGCAACAAAATAAAGTTTATTTTACCTTCTGGTAATTAAGAGTTGGTTAACAATATTGTTTTATATGTTTTCGGCTTTTTATATGTTGTACAAAGTTTTTATGTATGTATATACTAATTGATTGTGTACTTTGTTGATTGTTAATTTTAGATGTCCGTCCTTCCAAGATCTCAAAACGAATTAATCTCCTTCTTTCTTCACGAACGTTACTCGTTACCGCTGCAAGCCGATCATCATATCGACTTCAGCGCCATGTCTGCCACAGCGGCGGGTAGGCGTGGGGAAGTGTTTAGTGACCACAGGGTTACGTAGCCACGTAAACAGTTAGTAAGCTACAACAAAATATACTTTAAGGCTGGATTAGCCAAGCGTAAGGTAACGTAGCGCGACGTTGCCAACTGTCAAGCTAAAATCTGTTTAATGATAAATGTGTACAAGTCGTTACCGAAATCGTAACGTGGCGTGACGCAGCGTAGAAGTCTGTAGAAAATAGATTTCTACGCAACGTTACGATTTTTGGTAGTTCGACAGCTGTGTTACAAGCGAAAAAATTTGTTTAACTTCACTTTTTTGTAAATTTTAATACTATATAAGAAAGAATGCAATCTTTTATTGACGAGGAGAAGTAAATAAGTCTTCTAGAATAAAATGAGTGCCCTGCACTACGGCGCCTGCACTACGTTGGATTACGATTTCGGTAATCGCTTATCCTCGAGGCAACGTCGCACTACGCTACATCCGGCTGCGCCACCTCACGTTACGCTTGGGTAATCAAGCCTTTAGTCGACAAATTAGCTCTCACGACTAACCAAACAAATTTACAAATTTAGTGTATGCTTATAACGGTACCTTGGAACAAAAAGTAAAAAAGCGAAGGGAAAATAGTAAAATTGTAGATCATTCCAAAAAAGTTTCCACAAGTGTAAGATCAGTTTTAGCATTTCCGCGTACGCAATCAACGTTGGAGCTAAGAAAAATTTTAACATAGCTGCGGACAGACGGAAAAACCGTTAGAGATATTGCAAACATTGTCCATGTAGTTCATCTACTGTACATTACATCTTAAAAACGTTTGAAGAAGAAAATAGACTTTTAAATGTGAGCAGAAAAGGTCAAGGAAAAAAATAAATGCTAGTGATGAAAAATATGTATTATGGATTATTAAGAAAGATCCTTTTACTCCTGCCACCCGGATAAGGACCATGCTGGAAAAAGACAGAAACAAATCTGTGAGTGCTGAAACAATCCGTCGATGCATTAGACAAAGTGGTTTCAACGGCAGAACCATAACCAAAAAGCCATTTATATCTGAACAGAACCGCAAGAGAGTCGAATTTGCTAAACACCATTTAAATAGAGGCTCAAACTTCTGGAATCGGGTAATAATGATTAAAAATAATGAAAAGTACTATTATTACAAAGATTAATAATATCGTAGGTACTGTTCACCGATGAGACCAAATTTAACTTTCAGGGCTTAGATGGTCGGAGGTTTGTATGAAGAAAAGTCAATGAAGCGCATTTACCAAAAAACACTCGGGGTACACTTAAGCACGGAGGAGGATCGGTTATGGTCTGGGGGTGTGTTTCGGCTGCTGGGGCTGGTGGTTTACATTATTTAGACAAAATAATGGATCAATATGTTTACATAGTCATTTTAAAAAGTCATGTCAAACAATCGTGTGCTAAGCTTGGAATAAGTCAGGATTTTGTTTTTTACCAAGACAACGATCCGAACACAAATCTTACAATGCACGCTCATGGCTTGCTTATAATTGCCCACACGTGCTAGATACTCCAGCACAGTCGCCTGATCTCAATATTATTGAGCATCTTTGGGGCGAAATCGGAAGAAAAGTGTACCAGACTCCAATCATAGATCTTAATGAATTGAAAATCGTTGTTAAAGCCGCATGGGATTCTCTGACTCCAGAATTCTGCCAGAACTTGGTCAATTCCATGCCAAGGCAAATGGAAAATGTCATTCACAACAAAGGCTTCGCTACAAAATATTAGTTCTATGCAAAAAAAATACTTTGTCCGGTTAGTCGTGAGCGCTAATTTGTAGACTTAAGTCTCTTTAACTGTAGTTTACTAACGGTTCCTTGTTTTTGTTAATTGTTATTGTTGTTATTAAGAAAGATGAAATAATAAACTTTAGTTTCATATACATAACATGCCATTCTGTTATTTTTTTTAAGATGTACCAAAGACAAATTTGTAACAATCTTTGTCCGGTTAGACGTGTGAGGCACTGTAGCAATGTCATTCATTTTTGGGCGGTAAAAAAGGCGTGGAAACCCATTTTGAGTACAGTTGCCAACAGTATATACAACCTTAATTATCAAATTTTAGTCTAACACGACAAAACCCGTCTTAAATATAGAATTTTTGCATATAGTGGGCGTGAAAATTAGGCGTGGTTCGATTCAGTTTAAATAAAAAATCGTTTTGTACCATTATTGTCCAAATCGGTTCAGTGGTTCTCGTGTGATTGCGGAACATCCGTACGTGTCACAAAGGCTTTATAAAATAATATGCACAACTCAGTAATTGTAATCGTTTCTGAAAAGTGGGTGAAGTTATAGTTCGACCACGCTCATTTTTTGTTGAGTGTCCGAGAGTAACCATACAAACTAAATTATAAAATTTTTGTCCAATACAACCGAATTCGTCTGAAATATAGAGTGGGCGATAATAGGGGGTGTGGCAGATTTTAATTATTTATTATTTGAGATATGGGCCTTGGCAACAAATGTTGTAAATTTGATGCCCTTAGGTATTACCATTCCTGAGGTCTTAACCAACCCACACGAGCGATTTGTATGGGAGTATATGGAAAAAATTTTAAAATGCCATATCTCCGGAACCACTATACTGATTTCGTGAAAGCTTCACACAGCGTATATATAAGATTACCAATATTTTAACAACATGTACCCAAAATTTGGTTTGCCGAAACTCAATTATAACGACTTTACGCCCATTTTTTGTTAGTAAAATAAACCTAAAAATACGAAATTTAATTTCAGAATTGGACTTTATCTTCCAGTTGTTGTTGAATTTTTTTCCCTTCTATTCTTCTATGTACTGTTTTGTAACCCTTGTCTGCATTAGTTATTATGATTTCGACTTTGTGCTCTCTTATAAACTTTCGAGTGTTTTTGAATATTTTAAGTATGAATTAGAGACAGGCGCGTGCAACATTTTTGAGGCAAAAAAACTTGTACTTGCAAAAAAACAAACTAAAAAGCACGAAAAAGCACGATTATGAACTTTGCAAAGTAGCTACGAAAGAGTTATACATATTTTTTTAAATTTATGTTTCAATGGCACATTCCATATGTTTCATGGGTGCTCTAGTACACACGTAGTTATATTTTTAGGCACGTGTCACGCCGTTTCACGGAAAAAGCCCGGCACACTTTGCCGAATGAAGTATAAGAATGAATAAGAATAAGAATGAAGTATATATTTCTATTTTAAAAAAAATAATAATAATATGTAATTGTTTTCGCGAAAACGGAGAAATTACAAGAAAGAGTTTTAACGGCCCCTGCTTTTAATACAACTAAATGTCATTATTTTACAATTTTGACATTTTGGGATCCCGAAAAAGCCCGGGATCAGGAACAGCCTCGGAACTCGGTATTCGATCACAATTTACACGTGCCGTTTCACTGATAAAATTTTATGGGAGTTGGACACAGGGGAGTGGCACCTCCCACACCACCCAAATTTGCGATACCAAATAGATTTAGGTTATAAGCCGCACAGCCTCGGAATTCAATATTCGAACTCAATTTACACATGCAGTTTCACTGATAAGATTATATGGCGTGAGACAATGGGGAGTGGCACCTCCCATATAACCCAAATTTGGGAAATTTAATTACTTTTGAGTTATAGGTCACACAGCCACGGTCTTAGGGATTTAGGGATTTAGGAATTTTAAAAATTTAGCTAAAAACTAAAGCTAAATATCTTTAGTTGAATTTATGATAATTTGGTTTTTAAAGTTTGAAGAATTTTGTGACACGAACTCAGAAAATCGACTTTGGTGCAGGTAATTTTAAGTATTTTCACTAAAACCGCAAAAAATAAAGTATCCAATCTGCTACAGACATACTTTGTACCTTAAAATTTTTGTAAAAATATTTTTTTAACAAAAAATAAAAACAAAACCAAAATATACATCAAATAATATTTTTGAGTACTTTAAAATGGGGAAATGGTAAATGGTAAATGTGAAAATTTAAAATGGAAAAACGGTATATTATAAACTCCTTCGCAAAAGTAGTGTTTAGAAAATTTCTACAGAAATCGACAGATTAGTGCAAATGATAACTTAAACGAAAGGTATAAATGTCTGATTTGTAAATATGTGTAAAATTTGTAATATAAATAATTATTTTTTGAGTTATAGGATCATAACTAGGAACATCTTTTTCGAAACTCAAAAATTCTTCTAAAAGAAATCCGAATCAACCTGGAAAAATCTTAATAATTTTTATTATCTAGAAACAATACGCAATCGAACTAGCAATGTCGTTGTCGCCACGCAAAAATTTTTTTCCAAATTTTTCACTAGTGTAATCGAAGTCCAACTGTATGTGTAATTATTTAAGAGTAGAATTTTGTGCTGGCAACTAAAACACAAAAAGCTCAGAGCTTATACAAAAGCTTTGGTGCTTTTGCGCTAATGATTCCCCAATCTACTAAATGATTCACTGTTTATTCACAATGATGAGATGATCAGCTGTTTATTCACAACAAGTAAAAAGCTTCTGAAATGACCGCATATTAGTGGTAAATTGTCTTTTAAAAAAGGCCAAAAGGCTAAAAACCAAAACTATCTATCATACTCGTGCCGGTAATTCAAGGTCATGAGCTACAGGTTATGCATGCATGCTAGACGCTTGAGGGGTCTCACTAGAGAGTGGAACAAACCAGTAGTCTAACCACCAGCCATCAGGAAGGAAGTCTCCCGTCTTTAATCAAATCAAATAATTTAGTTTACAAAGTAATCAAGTTAGCCAATCGATTAAAATGAGTTACATGAAAGTTTTCTCAAGTAGACTTCCTTGGCTTAACCGAAATGGTATAAACAACAGTTTGCGTTGCTTCTCGGCCGTATCTTCGGACAATCCAGAGTGAGTATTGGGGCACTAAATAGCAAATGGGCTACATTAGATATCATTGAACTTAATTGATCTCATGCGTGTATATGTATTGTAGATACGTGCTTAAGTGAACGCAAAATGCTGAAGTTACATGTAGGCAAGTGATAAAGAAATCAAACTGAAAGAAACAACAAGAAAACGAATATTGCGAAGTAGGGGAGCTAGGGGCTAGTTGTTACAAAATTTGGAAAAATTGATTTATTTTTAAATATTTTTAGCTTTTTCAGATTTCAACTGAAATTTATTATAGGCCCACTCTTTATTCACAATATTAAAAAATAAGTTATGATTCATTTTTTAAAAAAAAAATTATTTTCCAAACAACTTGCCCCAAAAACGGAGCAACAGTCGACTTGAGCCTTGCAGTAACACTAAAAAAATGTATTAAATCGACATTTTTAAATCTTTTATTTGTTTTTTCTGATTAATTAACATATAATGTAATCATAAGACTTATTTATTGATAGCTAAGCTTTTCAATTTAAAATTTTATACAAAATTAGCATAAAAATATTGGAAAGATTTATAAATACCTTTTTGAAGTAAAAAAGTTGCCAAAAATTTTAATCAAGTCAAAGAGCGTTCAGTCTGACACTCTCTCAGTAAAAACTCCATGTGAAATAACTAGCTGAACATGCCAAAGGTCAGTGAATTCGCTTGTACAAAAATAAAGTAGCAATATGAAAGAAAACATACAAACAAATATGGACGTCCACAAGGCAGGGTAGGGGGGGGGGGGGGGTGAGGGCAAGCGCAGTGAAAATGTTTTATATTCAAATTAAATTAAAAAGCCGTAAGCTACAATTACGGGAGAGTCAAAGTTGCGCTCAAACTTAGGGATTTTAGAACTTTTTTAATAAAAACGTCGTTTTTAGTTGTAGGAGTGTAAAATTTAGCAGGAACATGTATTAAGATGAGATGCATCAATAGTGAATCAAAAAGTCGACTTTGAATTTATTGTAACTTACGGCTTTTTTCATTTTAAATGACGATATGTTCATTATATATGCATTGGCGTCGGAAGCGGGGGGTCAAGGGGGGCAGTTGCCCCCCCCCCACTTTTTTAGCTAAATAAACAATTTAAAACAAAACTTCAAAAGTTATTCAAAATATCAGTTTTTTTTACAACGATAATATTTTTGTATTATATATTTTCCTCTTCTTTCTTTCTTCTTCATAAGCATGCTTGCGGATAACCATTTTCTTTCTCTTTGTTTTCAAAAAGATAGAACAAAATGTAGAGTTTATAAGATAGAACAAAATTTAGAGTTTATACTGCAAACCCACCACTTCAGTTTAAAAGCAGCCTTAAGTATGTAGCTTAATACTGTAATATTGTAATCAAAGCCTTGAACGGAAAAGTGCCTTCTGAACAAAATCTGAAAACAAAACTAGATTTTTATCCAGATGACTTTGATGGGAGCTACCTCCACGCGCAAATTAATTGCTGAAGCAATTGCCTGGCCAAACACCTTTAAATTGTAGTGTTATTGTATCCTAATTTGAAAAAAATTCGGATACTGTAAAAAAACTATTAAATTAAGTTAAAAAACTTATTGCTTTGCTTTTGACTGTGCCTGCATCAGCAGCTTCATCTGAGCGTTCTTTTAGTGCACTAAGACGACTTAAAACGTATCTTCGAGCAACTATGACACAGAAACGACTCATTCATGCGGCACTTATACACATTCACAAGGATAAAACCGGAGAATTGAATTTGATGGAGGTGGTGAAAGAGTTTGTTTCTCGCAAGGACAGAAAGAAACATTTTGGAATAATTTAAATTGATATAACTTTTTGTACCTTATTGCATTTAAAGCATATGAAGATATACCTAGTCTTGCTTTATAAAAGCAACCATTATTTCTTATATTTTCATATTACCATATGAAAGATCCTTTAAAGAATGATCTCTAATATTGAAATTGGAAGAACTTTTAAAAATATTGAAATTTTAATAGTTTTTATATATTTTTATATTTTTTTTATTTTAAACTAAAATAAAAAATTTGTTTATTCATATTCATGTTTCTTTGAAGAAATTTTGGTGAACTTTTTTTGCACCACCATTTGTACTTCCCCCCCATTTGTACTGCCCCGCCAGATGAAATTCGCTTCCGACGCGCTTGTATATATGTTAATATATTTTGAAGAAAACTCATAAATACTTTTTTAAGGTATATTTATCAGAGCCTGAAAATAACTTACAAATTTAATATTTAAGTTAAGTACGACAGTCAAAATTTTCATTTAATATGTTGATTTTATATGATTTAAACACAAATTCCAAATGTTTAATAGTTTAAATCATACTTGATTTTAAATACAAATTCTGGTTGTTTGATTTAAACTATCAAACATTTAGAATTTGTATTTAAATCATATAAAATCAACATAATAAATAACAAGATCACTAAGAAAAAACTTTAATTTTCATTTAATTTAAAAAGTTAAAAATTACTTCTAACTTTAATTTATAAACTAACTTTAATTTAAGAGTTGACTTTTACTTTTAAAAGTAAAAGTTTTCCCTCACTTTTAACTCTTAAGCCTAGTACTCTGTTCGTTTGCGTGAAATTTTGCTGGCAACATCTATTTATTTGTTGCGTGAAATTTCTGACTTAAAGTTTGTTTCGAGGAATTTCTATGGCAACGTTTCTCGGAGAGGCTCAGAGAATAAGTTGGGAGATTTCATATGATTTCTCTCTTTTCACTTCAAAATAAGTAGGCAGTACAATTAAATTGTCGTGAAAAAATGTTGCTCAGAAACATGTTGCGATAATTTCACGCAGCGAAACAGAGTACTGCTCTGACGAACATGTTGTGAAAATTTCCACGCTTGTTTCGCAGCTGTCATTTTTTGTATGGAGATTTGAGTGGAATTTCACATGAAACTGAACAGAGTACTATGCTTTAAACTTAAAAGTAAAATTTAAGAGTCTCCAAAGACTTTTATTTTCCAAAAAATGTTTTATAAGTCTTTAAAGACTTTTATTTTTAAAAGGTTTTTAAGAGTCTTTCGAGACTTTTATTTTATAAAGTTTTAAAATAAAAAAACTGCGTAAAAAATTCAAAATATGTTTATTTATGAATTGGTCACTAACAAAACCGATTGATTTTGTTAATATTGTCGACTATTTGAAAGATTCATATTGAACAAATAAATAACATATTATAGCTTATTTTAAAAAAACTTTTAAAAAGACTTTTATAAAATACTAGCTGAAACCCGGCGCGTTGCTGCCACTCTCCCTATTCAAACGCCCATAAAATGTTATCAGTTAAACAGCATGTCTAAATTGAGGTAGAATACTGAATTCCGAGACTGTGCGACCTATATCCACAAAGCCATTCGATATAACAAATTAGGGTTGTATAGGAAGTGCCACGCCCTCTTGATCAGCGCTCATAGCATGTAATCAATTAAACTGCATGTGTACATGGAGGTTGAATACCGAATTCCAAAACTGTGCGACATATATCTCCAAAACTATTCGATAGCACAAATTTAGGTTGTATGAGAGGTGCCACTGCCCTTTTCCTTACGCCCATAAAATTTAACCAATGAAACTGCATGTGTAAATTGAGGTCGAATACTGAATTCCGAGGCTGAGTTACCTATAACTCCAAAGCTATTCGATATCGCAAATTTGGGTTAAGTTGGAGGTGCCACGCCCCCCGACAAACTCTAAAAAATTTTATCAGTAAATCTGCATGCGTAAATTTTGGTCAAATACTGAATTCCGATGCTGTGCGACCTATAACTCCAAAGCTATTTGATAGCACAAAGTAGGGTTGTATGGGAAGTGTCACTCCCCTTTTCCCTACGCCCATAAAATGTAAGAAATGAAAGTGCATGTATAAATTTAGGTCGAATACCGATTTCTTACGCTGTCAACCTATAACTTCAAAGCAATTCGATATTGCAAATTTGGGATGTAAGGGAGATGTCAGGCCTCCCTGTCCAACGCCCATAAAAAAAAATCATTGAAACTGCATGTGTAAATTGAGGTCAAAAACTGAATTCCAAAGCTGAATTCCTATAAATTCAAAGCTATTCGATATCACCAATTTGGGTTGTATGAGAGGTGCCCCTCCCCCTTGTCCAACTCCCATAAAATTTCATCACTGAAACGGTACGTCTAAGTTGTGGTTGAATACCGAATTTCTAAGCTGTGCAACCCATAACGCACAAATTGTTTTTATATTAATGGGAGGTAAAAGAAGGTGTGGCATTTCTTCTTAAACCATCTCGTACTCAAAGCAAAGCCACTTACAAAATTTGAGCTCAATCGGACCAACGGTTTCGGAGTATTGTGATATTTCCAAAAGTAGGCGTAGATGAAGTGTGACAACGCCCGTTTTTATTAAAGTTAGTTACAGTCATCATAAGAACTTATTTACCAAATTTTAATTTAATACGACCAAAACCTTCTTAAATATAGCATTTTTATTGATTTGTGGGCGATAAAAGGGGTGTGGCATTACTTTTTTCCTAAACCTTTGCGTAGCAGTTACGAACAAACCAGTAGAAGGAAGTATCCTATTTGGTTTAGTCGTTATCAAGTTTTAAGCATCCGAACAAATCACGATTCATTTTTATATGTACAGATATTGATTTGTGGGCGATAAAAGTGGGCGTGAAAACATTTATGTATCGTGACTGCCTCTTGGAGCACCTACACAACAAGTTTCAGTATAAAAATGTGTAGAACTCCGGAATTGCCATGATTTCGAAAAAGTGAGCGTATATATATTGCGACGAAAAAGTTATTTTTGTACAGTTACTGACAGTTACCATCTGAACAAAATGATAATATCTTAGTTTTTACGATCGAAACCGTCTGATATATATCCCTTATTTGGTTTGTGGTCGATAGCGCAAAATTTGGCTTGTATGGGAGGAACCACGCCCCCTCGTCCAAACGTTACCAAACCTCACAGGAACAATCTATCTCCTCGGCAAACGTTGTTCTGCCACAGACCGCCTTACTGCTATACACAAAAATGTCAAGAAATGTCAAATATATTCACCATTTTCAGTACAGCTGCCGAAAGTAGCCATGTGCACTAAATAACCATATTTTAGTCTAATACGATCAAAACCGTGCGAAATATAGCATTTTTGTTGTTTTGCAAGCGGTAAAAAGGGGTGCGGTAAAATGTTTCCCTTAAGCCATCTCGTAATCGAAACAAATCGACTGCCCAAATTTCAGCTCAATTTAGGTTAAGCCTTTCGCACTTTACTTCACTGGACGCTAACTCCCCGAAAAGTGAGTTTAACTAAAGTAGGGCAGGCCTATTTTTAGTGACTTGCCGAGAGTAACCATATGTACTGAATTACAAAATTTTTGTCTAATACGACCCAAACCGTTGAAATAAAACGTTTTCATTGGTTTGTGGGCGGTAAAAGGGGGGCGTGGAGACCAATTTTTAGTACAGTTGCTAACAGTAACCGTACAAACTAAGCCAACATTTTAGCTCAATCGACCCAGTAGTCAATTTTGATGGTTTCTTAAAAAGTGGGTGTGGCTATATAGCGCTGACGCCCTTTTTTAGTACAATTGCCGAAAGTAACCATACAAACTTAAGTATCATATGTTAGTCTCATACGGCCAAAACTGCATGAAATATAGCATTTTCACTGATTTGTGGGCGCAAAAGGGGGCGTGGAAACCAATTTTTCGTACAGTTACTGTCAGTAACTTCACAAACCAAAGTAACAAATTTAAGTCTTATACGACCAAAACCGTCTGAAATAAACCATTTTCATTTATTTGTGGGCGGTAAAAGGGGGCGTGGAAACCCATTTTTAGGACAGTTGTCGACAGTAACCGTACATACTAAATTACAAAATTTTAGCCATATACGACCCAAACCGACTGAAATATAACATTTTTATTGATTTGGGGGCGGTAAAAAGGGGGTGTGGCAAATTTTTTCCTCAACCATCTCGTACCTGAAACAAATCGACTGCTAAAATTTCAGGTCAATCGGTTCAGTAGTTTTGGAGTCTATAGACATCACACAGCCAGACACACATCGTTTTGCTTTATATATATATAGATATTGATTTGTGGGCGTTAAAAGTGGGCGTGAAAGCATTTATAAATTGTGTTCGTCTCTTGGAGCACCTAAAGAGCAAGTTTCACTGTAAAAATGTGCAGAACTCCGGAATTGCCATGATTTCAAAAAAGTGGGCGTATTTATATAACGACCACGCCCATTTTTTGTACAGTTACCGACAGTAACCATCTGAACAAAATCCCCAAATCTTAGTTTTTTACGATTGAAACCGTGAGATATTTTTCTTTTTTTTTGTTTGTGATCGATGGAGCAAATTTGGCTTGTATGGGAAGTACCACGCCCCCTTCTCCAATCGTTACGAAACCTCACAGGAACACTCTCAAGATGTGGCTTTATTTTCCCTAAAAATTTAATAAAGATCGGTTCAGCGGTTTTGGAGTCTATACGTGATATAGCCACATACCCACCCACATACCCACCCACATACCCACATACCCACATACATACATCCATTTTTATATATATAGAAGTCTCAAAGGACTCTTAAAATTTACTTTTTTAAATTAAAGTCTTCAAAGACTTTTAAAATCATTATTATAATTTAAAAGTCTTCAAAGACTCTTAAGTTTGATTTTATTTTATAAAAGTTTAAAATAACTGTTATGAATAAGATTTATTAAGTGAGAATTAAAAATAAAAGTTATAAATAATTCTTATTTGATAGCTCTTACTTTCGACTATCAATAATAACTTTTATATAATAAAAATTTGTTAGACCCTTATTTCAGAAACTTTTTGATAAAAAGTCATAAAAGCCTTAACCTCTGATATTTATAAATAAAGCTGACCTAAAGCTAGGGATGCAACATAGCTCTTAAAAACATCGATGTTCACTTGACAATTATCGATGTTTAAAAACATCGTCAATAAGACCGATATATCGATGTTTTTACGATGTTTTCATTTTTGTATGGCCTAGTATTGAGGTCGAAAAATATAAGTATTAATTTTATAGATTACATCTTTTTTATTTGCACTCTATTATAAAATATGAAAGAAAAAATAATTTCTTACAATGTATGAATGTAGAAAAATTAACAAAAACAAAATTTTAAAAAAAAGAATTGACAACATTTCTGTATTTTGTGTGAAAAATTTATTTTTTTGTCATTTTTCTTCCGACCTCAAAAAAACGGGGTTTTTTTCTTCATGCAAAACACAGTTATTTTTATTTATACAATTTATTATTATTGTTATTTTATATACAATTTATATACAATTTTATACAATTTATTATTATCCCTGCCTAAAGCATGCATGCATTTTGAAATAGTATGTTGTACCCGTCGCAGTAATAAGTTACGATACCATTTCATTTACCCTTGTTTCACAGGCACTTTTCAATACGTTGTTACAACTTGGTCTAGCCAGGGAGAAGTTTCCCCTGCAGTTTTGGTTTGAATCAACCAAGAATCATCGAGGAAACCAACATTCCCTTCTGATTTAGTGGGTAACGTGCTCGCTTGCTAACTCGAAAGGCGTGGGTTCGAACCCCACAGCCAACAACATTTCTGTCATTTTTTTTCGAGTTAAAGTGGTTTATATCCAAATAAAATATAGTATGTAAGGTGGATACATACCAAGTTATAAGTAATATACAATAGGGGTATTCACGATTCAGTGCACTTGCCGGTGCAGTTGAGGACTTGAGGACTTGTGCACTTTACAAAAACAAATTGTACGTACGTCAAAAATCTGCACAAGTGCTTTTCTACTATTACCTTCAACTTGAGGACTTGAGCAGTTGTGCACTTGTGTGCATTGAAAAATGTTGACAGCTTTGAAATGGTGATGGTGGTGTGTGTTCACGAAAACCTAACTGCACAACTGCACAAGTCCTCAACTGCACAGGCAAGTGCACTGAATCGTGAATACCTCTAATAAATATAACAGGATACGTTATATATATTTAAAAGAAAAAAATGTATAAGAAACATTCCTAAGCTTAATATACCTATAAGTACTAAAGTATAAGTACTAAAAACTGGAAATGAACCCTATCGGAAATTTTAAAGCACTTTATTAAAAAGTGCTTTATTCTACCTTTGCACAGGGCTTTTGTGAAGCGCTTTGCTCTCGCTGCGAGCTGAGCTGTAAAAAAGATCTTTGCTTTCGCTTTTCTTAGTGCTTCAAAAAAGTTTTTTGATTACTTCGAATATCTTGTCAAATTCGATATCTACTTCGATACTACTGACAATCCCATCACTAGCATTCGTGTCATCACTAGCATTTTAGCATTGGAAAAGTAAAGTTTAAGAAAGTGTGTTAGAGTGAAAAATAAATAATTAAGTTAACAAGTAAAGTTTAATTGATAGTAATGTAAAGTGATTAAAAAAGGTAATAAAATGAGTCGCAAGTGGTTAGGGTATTCAAAACGCCACTTTAAAAGATTGGTAGCAGCGAAAATAGACGCTACAAATAACGAAGCTGCGCATGCAAGTGCAAACGACGAAGGCGCAAGAGCCGCAGATATTTTAAGTGCTGAAATAATTCAAAATGAAACTACAATTTCAAAGTGCACAAATTAATTGATTTAACTTTTGATCTCTTATGTTATATATATAAAGTAAAATACGTTTAATTAACATAAATTAAATAAATAAATGTATGTAAATATAATTAAAATGTATTTGGTCTATTGTTTGTAATTTGCTCAGGTCAGCGACGGGAACACAGGGTAGGTATAAGAACACTACCAAAACGCGTCGACTTTCCAAAGCAAAAGCAAAGCAATTTTTCAATCACCTTCCGAAGCAAGAGGAAAGCTCTTTTTTAATAACCTTTCGAAGCGATAAAAAAGCCCTTTTTCGAATAATTTTCCGAAGCGAGAGCAAAGCACTTTTTTAACGTTTTTTGAAGCTAGATCAAAGCCCTTTTTGGAATCACTTTCCGAAGCGAGAGCAAAGCGTTTTTGCAAATCACCATCCGTTGCAAGAGCAAAGGCCTTTTTCCCAATGACATGGCAATATTAAAAAAAGGGGCTATTTACAACGAGAACAAAGCGCTATTAAGATTTTGTTAAGTGCTTTCAAAGTGGTTTCAAAGCGCTTTGTTTCCTAAAGGGAAATAAAATATATAACATAAGTACCGCATGGCCATCAGTCGATTACCCTTAACCAGATATCCACCGAATAGAAAAAGGGAGTCTGTGGTAGAACGTGGAATAGGAAAGTTATACTTATGCAAACCGTGGCGCAAGAAAGCAAGAGTTGGTTGTAGAAAGAAAAAAAAGTGTGGTTCTTGTCTTTTTTTGCCAAGTTTATAAAAAACAAAAAAAAAAATACCGTATAAAAAGAAGCCAGGAAGAGAGGAATTCGTGTGAGGATTTGTTGTAATATATACGGCAACACGTATAGCGGCGATTTATAACCAACTTTAAGCTAAGTTTAACTAGTCGTGGACATGGCGCAGCGTTAGCGTACTTGGCCGGTAGACGGAAGGTCGCAGGTTCAATACCTGGGCGCGGGTATTTTTTTCCTTGATATCTTTTTTTTCGTTATAATTTAATTTTAAGTGATCGCAAAGCAACCACAATTTGACAATGTATGTTATCGTTCTAAGTTAGAATGTGGTATAAAACCATATAGTTACGACAACCATAGTTGTTTTTTTTCGGTTGAATTAATCGTTTCCTTTATCGAAATCGAGATAAAGTAAATTGCCGACTTATATATTATTGAATTTTTGTTTGTTTATAATTTAAATCTGAACGATGAATTATTGGGAGCATATATTAAGAGGGCAATAAAAGGTGAGTCAATTAATTGTACACCCAGGAGAAGCAACCGGTTGTGGCATTTTGGGGTACGGGGACTCCAATATTTGTAGTTTTTTATAAACCTAAGTTTAAGTACAATAAATTTAATTGTAAACATTGAAGGGAAGTGTCAGTGTTGTCATTTATACCAAAAAAAAAAACAGAGAAAGAAAAGGCTGCAGCCTAAGGGGAAATTCGCGATAGTTTCTACTTAGGGGCGGATCTCGGGATATCTCGTGGCGCCCATATAAAAAAAAACAAATAATAATTTGGCTCACGACCCATCACGATTGAGCTAACCGACCCTAAGTTCTCGCCATTTGTCTGCAGCGACCCAAGATATAAAGGGAAAAAAAAACATAACGTATTCTTACACTCAAAAAATTTTGTGTGTATATATTACTAATAACACGTCCGTTCTACGAATTTTATTCATAGTTTTCAGTCACGAATAGGATTCGTAGATTAAACTTAGTTTGGTACATATTAGAAATATTTAATTCGTATTCGTACAAAAACAAATGTGTATTGTACGAATACATTTGTTACATTTACTAATAACGAAAAAAAAAAAAACATATTATCTGAGCGGGGTTTTGAACCACTGTTTTTTAGATTACGGGCCACGTACTCTTTCAGTAGGCTACGGCAACGTTGCAATCATACATTTCCTTATATTTGGTAGTTTTTCAACAAACCAGTCTGAAAGAATTCGGCTGTAAATTTTTTAAACTCAACTAATACTAAACAGTTCGAATCGAAAAGCGATCAAAGTCGGTTGTGTTTTAAAAATAAAAAAAAAATAATAAAAAAATTCAAGAGAAAATTTAAATAAAATAGAAAAAAAAATTTTATTTTTCTGCGCCGACAGTCTTCATTTGCATTCGTTTCATAGACTAACACAGTTATATTCGGAGCATCTTCAACAACAACCACTGCCTTTAAGCAGCATGGAAGCTGACGAAGATGATAATAGCAACAACAGCGAAACAGGTTGTTGGCAAACCGCAAGCTCAACAACACTTGGTAAACGACGACTGGGATCTCCCAAACAAGTTGAACGCAAACGTCTGATTGAGAATGCAAGTATTAATAAAAACAATAACAAATATTCTGCGTTAGAAACACAGGATGAAACTATCAATGATGGTGATGATAAAATTGAATACAAGCCTCCACCAATAATTATTCCAAATGTTTCCGATATTCGTGTCATGATAAGTGATCTAAATAAAGTAGTTAAATCTGAAGAATTCCATTATAAATCATTTAAAAATGGACAAATAAGAGTAAATGTGAAATCTTCCGATTCATACAGAGCCAAAGTCAGGTATCTAGACG
The DNA here is from genome assembly GCA_963920525.1 of Dichetophora obliterata. Taxonomy (NCBI): domain Eukaryota; kingdom Metazoa; phylum Arthropoda; class Insecta; order Diptera; family Sciomyzidae; genus Dichetophora; species Dichetophora obliterata. The sequence continues at coordinate 88,329,219 of OY986438.1, read as the reverse complement.
CAAAAAGAGTTATTTTTCATACGTACCAGCTCAAACAAGAGAGAGCCTATAGGGTTGTGGTAAAAAACTTACACCACACAACTCCTATTGATTATATAAAAGAAGAATTGGAAAATTTAGGGCACGAAGTAAGACACATAAGTAACTTGAGGAGTCGTACTAGCAAGCAGCCACTCCCAATCTTTTTTATTGATTTGGAGCCCAAGCCAAACAATAAACGAATTTATGAAGTTAAAGTTCTTCTTAACGCTATGGTCAATATTGAACCTCCAATAAAATTTAATGATATCCCTCAATGTCATCGTTGCCAACAGTTCGGACATACTAAGTCCTATTGCAGGAAGAATTTTGTTTGTGTTAAATGTGGACTTGAGCATCCAACCATACAGTGCCCTAAAAGTAAAGATCTACCTGCAAAATGTGCCAACTGCGAACAAATGCACACTGCAAGTTACAAAGGTTGCGAAGTATACAGAAAGCTTATTAAAACCAAACTCATAAATGTCACACAGTTCAGCGCTGTCAACGAACGTTTTCGTTCTAATGACTTAGACATGAACAATTTTCCATCGTTAAATCCTGGAAGCGCAGAAAATAACAATGCTAAACACAACAAAAACACTCTTTCGTATTCTGATGCTCTGAAAAATAGTAGTAAACAATATGAATCAAACACACTGCAAAAAATAGAATCCTTATTAAACAAGCAAATAGAGCTGACAAATACTCTGTTGAATATGATATCAGCTCTCGTTACCAAATTATGCAATTAAACCTGCGCCTAGCAATATGGAATGCCAACGGACTTTCCAACCATACCAATGAGATTGAAATTTTTCTAAAGACAAACTTTATTGATATACTATTGATATCAGAAACCCACTTCACCACCAGGTCTTTTTTCAGAATCAAAGATTATGATCTAATACATGTCAATCATCCTGATAATAGAGCTCATGCAGGATCGGGTATATTGGTAAAGTCTAAAATTAAATACTCTACGTTGAACTCTGTTCAAAACAACTCTTTTCAAGTAGCGTCTATCAAAGTATTTTGTGACACTGGTGACCTAGTCATTTCATCTATATATTGTCCACCACGCCATAATATTATGTGGACTGAATATCAACAACTTTTCACAACGCTAGGAGGTAGATTTATCATAGGAGGTGATTTCAATGCCAAGCATCCGTGGTGGGGTTCAAGACTCATCAATCCAAAAGGTAGAGAACTATATAAATGCCTTACTCACAACAACTTTTCATGTCTGTCAACTGGCACACCAACTTATTGGCCTACGGACACAAGTAAGGTACCCGATCTTCTTGATTTTGCCATTTACCATGGCATCCCGAGCAACTGCCTGGAAATAATCAGTAATAACGATCTTAGCTCCGATCACACACCTGTGTTGGTAAATCTTCGTACTTTCGCACAAAATGTTAGTAGTCGTCAATTAATTTCACATAAAACGAATATTCAACTATTCAAAACTTTGTTGGACAGAAATATAAACCTTAATACTAAAATAAAAAGCAACAGCGAATTAGACTCTGCCGTAGAATCTTTTACGAATATCATCCATAACGCCGCGTATATATCTACTGCAAGAAGTTCGGCCCAATCACACAGCACTGGTTTCAACGTCTCAACTGAATTACGCAATCTAATAAATGAAAAAAGAAGATTGCGCAGGGTTTGGCAAGATAACAGAACACCATCAAATAAAAGAAATTTTAACAAGGCGTGCAAAGAGCTAAAAAAGGTGATTCGTGAATTTAAAAATGTTTCCACTGCCCATTACCTTGATAAAATCAACAACTCACAACACGATGAGCACCTGCTGTGGAAGGCTACAAAGTATTTAAAAAAACCAGTTAAACGCATCACCCCCATTAGGAACATGGATGGATCATGGTGTCGTTCAGATAAAGATATAGCCAAGGCATTTGCCATCCATCTGAAAGATATATTTAAGCCTTTTCATGTAAACAACACGGCATATGAACATAATATTCTTGAATTTCTAGAGTCACCTTGTCAAATGGATCTTCCAATTAGACACATCTCGCCCAACGAAGTTAAAAGCGAAATACAAAAATTGAACCTTAAGAAGTCTCCTGGGTATGACATGATTGGTGGAAAAGTGGTAAAGAACTTATCACGGAAATCTATCATTTTCTTAACATTAATTTTCAATTCTATATTAAGACTAGAATACTTCCCAACACAATGGAAGTGTGCAGAAGTGATAATGATACCAAAGCCTGGTAAACCAGAACAACTTCTTACATCACACAGACCAATTAGCTTGCTGGCAACATTTTCCAAAATGTTCGAAAAAATTTTCTTGCGACGATGCTACCAATATTAGAAAACCTTAATGTCATACCCGAACATCAGTTCGGTTTTAGACACAAGCATGGAACTCCTGAGCAATGTCACAGAATAGTGAATGTTATAACGGACAGCCTTGAAACAAAAAAATATTGCTCAGCCGTATTTCTTGACGTTAAACAAGCATTTGATCGCGTATGGCACCACGGATTGTTATACAAAATTAAAAAAATACTTCCTGCGCCGTACTTTGGCTTTTGTAGATCTTATCTTACCGGCAGACATTTTTATGTTAAGGTTCGTAATGAAACTTCGGAAATCCAGGAAATTCAAGCTGGTATTCCTCAAGGTAGCGTGCTTGGACCTGTACTATACACAATTTTTACATCGGATATGCCCACAGATGACAATGTTACGATAGCCACTTACGCAGATGACACAGCAATTATTGGTGTTAACGAATGTCCCTACACCGCATCATCTTTCGTTCAGTATGAACTTGATAAGCTTACCATTTGGCTTGAAAAGTGGAAAATTGTTGTCAATTCCGATAAATCAACACATGTAACTTTCGCTTTAAGAAGAGGTGACTGCCCACCTGTTAGCATCAGCGGTGAAAGCATTCCAAAAAGTGACTCAGTAAAGTATCTTGGGCTTACTTTAGACAAACGAATGACTTGGAAACCACACATCAAGGCCAAACGCACACAGTTGAACATGAAAAATCGAAAACTCTATTGGCTTCTAGGTCGACACTCGCAGCTTTCTCTCAATAACAAGGTGCGAATTTATAATGCCATTTTAAAGCCGGTTTGGACCTACGGAATACAATTATGGGGAACTGCCAGCAACTCAAATGTAGAAATTCTAGAGAGATACCAATCAAAAACTCTTAGGCTCTTAACAAACGCAGCGTGGTTTATATCCAACAAAACTATTAATAGAGACCTTAACGTCGTACCTGTAAAAGAAGAAATCAGCAGATTTAGCACCAAATATTTGCAAAGGCTCAGCGACCATTCAAATGTTCTGGCGATATCCTTATTGGATGACAGCGAAGAAACGAGAAGACTGAAGCGGAAGCATGTTTTAGATTTACCTTTTCTAAACTAAATCTTTACAACTAGTGCATAATACCTTGTCGTGTATTTCAATGGAAATGTACGACTTTATGTCAATTTAGCATAATCATCTTGTTTGCTTATTGTTTGTTATAATAAACAGATTGCAAATATAAATAAACTAAAAAAAAAAAAAAAAAAAAAAAAAAAACTAATACTAAATAGTACGAAGCCATTAGTAAATACTACGAATGTAATGGAAGAAATTACGAAGTTACTCGTACGAGAAATTGAGGAATGATAAGGAATGATAAGGGGCATTTAAGCCAATAACGCGTATGAACTTGGACGATAAGCAAATTTATGTTTTAAAGTAACTAAGCACAAGAAGAAAACAAAGTAAAATCATTTTAAAAAACTAAATATTTTCCCAAAAGTCGGCTTAAAAAAATCTTTTTTCTGTCATAAAGATGATCCAATTTGGATAATTTTTTAATATTTCTAATTAAAAATCCTTCAAATTCAAAAGCGAAAAAATTTAGGAAATTCTGAATAAAGTAGGCTAATTTCAGATCAAGCACTAATTTTTAAGAAAATCTGATAGTAAATTCTTGTTAAGGAAACGCTTTTACATTAGAATATCTTATGGTCCAAAGTTTTTTATGACTAAAATTTGAGTAGGAAACTCGATTTGAAACATTTATTTTATACATCTTCAAATTCAAGTTTGTTAACAGGCGTCCACCCTTTTAGAGAATTTTCTGAATTTTTCGCATCACGTGCTTACATTACATCCATTATTTAGAATCATTGCAAGGAGGTAATATATTCTGTAATATATTAAGAAAATGAATGGAGCCCAAAACCCATCTATACATGTACCTCTTAATATATTTATTCATACTATTGAATTAAAAAACAAATAAATTTTTTAGATAATTCATATAATAGGTATGTTTCCAAACTCGATTTTAGTAACTTGGGCTGAATATCAAGCCCAAACCGCCAAATTAACGTAAGCGTTATAAACGAAATTTTTTTTTTGTATAAGCGGTACATGTAAATTTTACTTTTGTGTTAGATATAACTTTAGAAGTTTGACGTAGAGATGTGAAATTTTTGCAGTTGACGATTTTGTTGTCGTACTATCGTTTGCCATTTAAACACTAATTTCGAAAAAGTGGCGCTTACGTTAATTCGGCGGTAAGGGCTCAATATATTTGTGCACAAGTGAATGCACAATTAAGGGAACCACATGCCTTCACCAACTGAACGTAGATTAACCAACATGTTAAGATGTTCTGGCGAAAGCCTGTTTCGCAATTGGTTCGCTATAAGACCAGCATGAGAAAATAACCTTTCGGATGGCACCGAAGTTGCAACAATTGATAAATATTTTTTTGCAAAGGCCCAAACAAAAAGAAATTCAGTTTTCATGCATTTCCAGACAACAAGTGAATTTTAATTAAGTTTTCGATCAACAGCTGGGCGAACCAGATAAGGGCGCAGCTGAGTGGGCATCCTTTCAATTTCATCAGTTGTAGAGTCCATGTTCGTTTTAGCCACCTCCTGCAAAAAACATAATATGTCACAGTTATCGGATTCTTGACTATTAGATGCCGATGCCGCTATCACAACTTCTTCTAGCTTATCTCATCTCGGCATTCACAAGATCAACTAAATGGCTGCTTACCAAGGTGAAAGATTGCTTGAGAACACTCACGGATATTTTTTTAAATGCGTGCTTTTTGAATGTAGGATCAGAAGTGTTAAAGAAGCGTATGATTTTACCAATTCAATATTGTTAATTTTTTTGTGATTTCAATTGCAAGCACTCGTTTTTAATTCTTGTCAAATTGACTTGGGTAGATCATTCCTCTGTTTTCTATAATAAAAAATTTATCGATTTGAGCGTTGTTTGAATATTTTGAATATAAATTTGTATTAACAGCCCTGTTCTGGCAAAGTAAAAATTGTTACCCAGTATTCTTGATATTTACTTATATGTGTTTGTTGTAATGTTTTTTTTTCAAAAGAAAATTTAAAGCTCAAAAATAATAAATTTTCATAAAAATTGTCACCTGCTTTTCAAATAGTGACAATTTCATTAAAACATTTTGCAACGCGTGTAACGTAATCAAATGATACGCAGTTGCTTTGTCACACTTCCACTTACAGTCTCTGTTTTTTAATTTTGGCGACCACTATTTTATATTTATCGAATCAAGAGTTGCCAACGCAGCTTTACTTGTTGTTAAACAGCTATTTCGTTCTCAGATTAGCGTTAAGGTTTTTGTTTCGCATAAAATGAAAAAAGTCGATTTTTTCAATATCAAAAGTCGAAAATTATCAAGCAAAAGTTGACTTTCGACTTATTTCGACTTTGACTTGCACATCCCTAGTATGACGCAGTGATTCAACACATGTTTTCAAGAAGCTATGCAACCTATGAATTGAGAAATCGGTTGCATGTCATAGCTTGAGTTGACGTTGTCGTTGGAATGGCATGCATGATTTGGTTTGGTCGATGGCATGGCTTGGCGTGAATTGCTTTTGGTTCGATGAGTTTTTTGAATTGAAACATGCACTTGTGCTAGCCCTTACCAAGTACCCATCTACCAATCTACTCTAGCTGACCCCCTGACTGGTTTGGGTAGATTGTTTTCTTGCCAAATTGAGTACTTTTTTCATGTGCTACCACCTTTTGCAAAAATAGGCAATAATTGACCTAAAGGCATCAAATTTACAATATTTGTTGTCAAGGCTAATATCTCGAATAATACATGTTAATAAAAACGCTATATTTCAGACGAATTCGGTTGTATTGGACTAAAATTTTGTAATTTAGTTAGTATGTCTATTATCGACAATTAAACAAAAAATGGACGTGGTCAAACTATAACTACGCCTACTTTTTGTAGGCTTGTGCATGTTTTTATAATTAAACTTAGTTTATATTTGCTATGAGACCAAGTGGTGGTCACTAGATATATACAGTGGTGGTCACGAATTTAGCACACACTGTGTTAGTAACTCTAATTTGAAATTTTTTACATCTTAACTTGAGAATTGCAATCAAATATTTTTTGTTGACTATTGTTTATGAAGTGAACTCTATGTACCGTTAGTTGGTTTCTTAGTTATTCTTAAATTTTCTGACATATTTCAAGTAGTATGAATCAATGTGGTTTAAATGCTGGACACGAATTTAGCACAGGTTAGAATTACTGTTCCATATCGTATTTTATTTTCGTTAATTAAACTTTACTAGTAAGATATACTAAATTTATTAAGTTTCTATTTGAGTTCTAACAAAAAATTGCAGAAAGATATGGCGAAAGGCTACTGATGTTCAGAGGCTCAGCGGCATTTGATTCAACAAATGAAAAATGGTGGAAGCACAGTTTCAGAGATTGCTCTGCTTCTTAGATGTTCGTGAAAGTTATTACATATCGCACTACAACATGTAGAGCAGTATTAGAGCATTAAAAATGTAAAATAGCGACCAAGAGCGCGAAAAACAATAGCAAGAGAGGGCCATTTGATTTATAGAGCTTCACTTAGTGATCCTTTTAAGACCTCAAATAAAATTTTAAATGAAATTTCATCAAAATATAGCATAAATGTATCCTCAAAAGGCATAAAAAGACGCTTGAATGAAAACGATTTCCGTAGCTTTATAGCCCAACAAACACCACATGTGTCGCAAAAAAATATTAAATGCAGTCTTGCGTTTGCAAAAGAATATTTAAAAAGTCAACGAATTTTTGGAAAAATGTGCTTTGGAGGGATAAATCAAAGTTTTGCCGGATCGCATCTGACAGCAAACAATATGTGTGGCGTCCTCAAAACATGCAACACAATCCAAAGTACACGCTCAAGACGATTAAACAGGGTGGCTGAAATGTTATGGTATGAGCGGAGTTTTCTTGGCACGGAGTTTGTCCGATTGTTAAAATTTACCAAAAAATGGATCAGCACGCTTACAAAAACGTTCTTGTCAATACCATGATACCTTTTCAAGAGGATAATTTACCACTTTAATGACGTTTTATGCAGGATAATGATCCAAAGCACAGGTCTCACATAGTTAAGAGTTGCTTGGAAGACAAACATATTGATATTTTGAAGTGGCCATCGCAATCATCGGACTTAAACCCGATTGAGAATCTGTGGAGGGATGTCGAGCAGCAAATACTAACAGTAAAATCAAAAAATTTGCCATATTTGTTTAGGGAAATCCAAAGGATTCGGTATAGTATTCCAAAGTACCGTTGTGAGGCTTTGGTCAAAAGTTTACCAAGGATATGAGATGCAGTAATTAAGAATAAGGGATTTCCTATGAAATATTGAGTTTTATGCAATCAATTTTGATTATATTTTTCATCCTAGACATTTTTTCGCTCGTGTGCTAAATTCATGACCAAGTCGAAATGCTTATTTTTAATTTTTATTTGATTTTAAGCCCTATAAGAAAAAGTTTTGAAATAAAAAAAATGTATATAAGAAATAAAGAAGACATAATATATACACTAAAAAAAAAGTTAATAAAAATTTACAACAAATAAATGGAAAATATAAGTATTCACTTTACTTTTTAATGTGCTAAATTCGTGACCACCACTGTACATTTTGCCACGCCTACTTTTACCGCCCTTCTATATACAGCTGCGGTCAAAATAATAGCCTTATATTCAGACATGTTTGGATAAATAATACTAGTCTACAAATTTCGGATCCGGTAAGTCAATTTTCATTCCTATATGTACTTTAAACACTCGTTCCAACTCCGTACTCAGTTTCCTTCTATATTGTAAAATTTTTAAGATACAGGGTGTTTCACGTTTTTGGCACGTGCTTAGTATTATTGATCTAGAATCTAAGCTACTCACCATAATATAAAAAATATTATTTTGTATATTAGAAAAAGTATCAAATTCTCTATTTATATATCAACCACTATCGTGTCATGTGCTGTAGCGGAGCTAAAATTTTCAAATTTTCCAACGAAATATCAAAAAATTTTGTATATTTTATTTTATCGGAGCCGTTATCATTCAAAGTTAGAATTTTAAAAAACTATTGGGTAAGTGTATTATTACATGAAAAAATGACATTTTAAATTTGGACGGTTACAGTTCCGCAGAAACAAAAGATACAAAATTTGTTGATATTTCGTTGGATAATCTCAGAATTTTAGCTTCACTACAGCATATGACACGATAGTGGTTGATGCATTGATGGAAAAGTTGATGATTTTTCAAAAATACAAAATAATACTTTTTATTTTATGGTGAGTAGTTTAGATTCGAGATCAATAATACTAAACACTTGCCAAAAACGTGATACACCCTGTATCTTGGAAATTTTGCAATATAGGAGGAAACTGAGTACGGAGTTGGAACGAGTATTGAAAGTACATATAGGAATGAAAATGGACTTATCGGATCCGAAATTTGAAGACTAAAACCTAAGGCAACAAAATTTACAATATGTGTTAATATCTCGGTTAATAAAGTAAATGTCTCGGTTAAAAAAAGACAACCCCTTTTACCGCCCAAAAACCAATAAAAATGCTATATTTCAAACGGTTTTGATTGTATTACACTAAAATTTGGTCATTTAGTTTGTATGGTTACTGTCTAAAACTGTGTTTAAAATGGGTGTCCACGCCTTTTTTTAGAGCCCACAAATCAATAAAAATTATTTATTTAAGACGATTTCGGTTGTATAAGACTTAAATTTAGTAATTTAGTTTATATGGTTGCATTCGGGAAGGGTACTAAAAATGGGCGTGATTGCTCTATAGCAACGCTCACTTTTTCATAAATCATTAAAATTAACTACTGGCCGATCGCGCTGAAATTTTGGCAGTCGATTTGTTTCGCCTACGATATAGTTTAGGAAAATTTTGCCAAATACCCTTTTACCGCCTACAAATCAATAAAAATGCTATATTTTAGACGGTTTTGGTCATATTAAACTAAAATTTGGTAAATAAGTGCATATAGTTACCTTCGGAAACTGAACTAAAAATGGGCGTGGTCGCACTGCAGTTATGCCATATCAGATATACAAAAAATTTAATTTTTTTTCCGATTGTCATGAAAATTCTTATGTGTCAGTAAGCCGGTCTGTGACAGGACAACGTTTTCCCCTGGATTACTTGTAAATTACTAGTAAACGAATAACTTTTTTAAGCCTAAATTTTTCTCGCATAAAATTACAAAAAATGATTCAATGGCAGCCCTTTTCCAGCTGTTTCACATCTACATAAATTGGGGAGATCAAACAAACAGGTAACACTGCCCAAAACTATTCTACAAAGTACTCAATTGCAATTAAGGGTGCTCGCAATCACCAAAAGTACTCAATCTACCCATACCCAACTACCCAAGTCAGTGTGAATACCCCTAGTAATAATCATTCCTTGAGTTGTAGTAAACTTTGTGGAGATTGTGTCTACACCATGGACTAGTTGCTGTTTCGGTATCTACATATACAAACATCGACGATTATACAAAAAAAAATCTTCAACTGTAACAAAAGATCTTCAATACTCGCCACATCCTAAACCGCTTCAAGAGCTCAAACCTCATCGTCCTTGTGAATGAAACCATCAACAGACCAACAACCTGGCCGTTTGAGACACTTCTTACACTTCTTACGTACAATTCTTCTGCAACTATTTTGATATTTATATACATAAATACTATATATTTATCAGCTCATATTTATTCATTTTAAAAATCTTATTTAGTTTACATTGTAAACTCTTCCTCCGTTAAAATGTTTCGCTCTCCACCCAAATGTAAACAAACGAGTCCAGACACAAATAACACACTTGTTAATTTTACATGGGACAATATGTTACCAAAAATTGCAGTGAATAATCCATCTACAAGAACAAGATGTTCTGCCCAATTTAAGTCAGGATGAAAATTTCGAAATTTGTGCCACATCTGTGAAACTTCCTCAGTTTTGGACAAGTTGCCCAGAAGCATGGTTTATTCATGCTATGCAAATTGCGATATTCGGTATGAATACAGCATATTAATAAAAATAACTAAACTCCACTCTACTCATATTTTTCTTTGACGTTGAGTGTTCACTCAGAATAAACATCGCAACCTCCAGTACACTCCGTTTTTGTTTAATTCGTATTAATAAAACTTGAGATCACTCAACAAAAGTTGAGTGTGCTATTGAGCTGCCTCAGCCTTACTCAAGCTATACAAATATCATATTTTGCCCATTTCACAATGAAGTATAACATCTTTTGCACTTACCATTTCCTGTTTGGCTCAAATTGTTTTATTAGAATCCAAAGTTATAAAATTCTAGAATCAATTTTCGCGGCCTAAATAGGGTATTTTTTGAGACAACGTAACTCAGGAAATTTAAATGCGATTTTCGTAAAATGGGTATCATTGAAAAGGTTAATTCGTCTATTTGAAGGGAAAATTTTAAACTTTTGAAAAAATTGCAATAAGTTTACACAATCTTAATTTTAAAGTTTACTTATTAAAATTAAAAAACTCCCCAGCTCTTCTTTAAGCATTTCGTTATCTTGAACTTCACCAAGTTCTAGCGCTGTATTTTCATCAAGTTCTACATTGAAATTACAAAGAAACACATATGAACGAAAATTTTACATACTTTACAGTTTATTTATTACTTTCCTTGGATGGCTTCGAAAATTACATCCATTTTAATTAAAACAAAAAAATTTTAAAAATGTACCGTATATTGTCGAATGACACAAAAAAATGTATTATTGAAAGACAAATTTGGCTGTCTGACAGCTGATGACATGAGTGAACACTCAAACGATGTCTTTTTTCCCTCAGAGTGGAGTGGAGTTTATTTAAAACGGATTCCACACTCCACTTAACTAACATCGCACACTCAAAATGAGCACTCAAGCACTTCACTCCACTCGTTCACTCAGTTTTATTAATACGTCCCATTATTACTGCACTTCCTCAGGATGTAATTATTACACTGAAAAAAACCCAACAGTGAAACTGTTAAAACCCATCCAACAGATGATTTTTTGAAATTAACAGTCTGGACTTTTGATAAAATGACTGTTTTACTCAATTCTTATTTAAATTTTCAATTGTCCTGCACTGGGATGGCTGATATCAATACATATTCACATAAAAGAAAATTCAGTTAGAATAACTGTGAAATAAAATATCACTTTAATTAGTGGCAGTGATCGAGAAGCGAAGTAAATATAAATGCAAATATTAATTCACTTAAGCATTGATGTATTATTTATTTAACATTGTTAGTTAAATCATAAAAGTATTGACTTTAATAAAAGTATATACAGTGATGTGCAAACAAATAGGGACACTTGTATTGTTATATGCAAAGCTGCATGAATTATATACAAGGTGCCCCAGATATAGCATTAATTTCCTCGGGTAGTGATTCTCCTTGATTAGGCGAGTAAGGAAATGCAAGGATGAGGAGACCTCCTCCCCCTCTGGGAACTAGAGAGAATAAACCAAAAAATAGGTGTCATTACATTTTACTCAATTTTTAATGTATCTCTTAGCCGATTTCGAAGGAGTATGTGGGACTTTTGGATAGTTTTTCCAGATTTCACTTTTGAAATAACGGTAAAACGTATTATTTACTATATGCACTGTAACTTTTTGCAATGTACATTAAAAAGCCGAAATGTTGGTTATCATCGTTTTTTTTGTTTGTCTATCAACTCTTAAAAGTGAACGAAAATCGGAGACATGAAGTGTGAATCGTGACCAAAATGGCGTATATTGCGCCCATATAAAAGTATGTATATGTATATCCGACTCTCATATTTTGATTGTTTGGGGAAATGAGTATAAACTTACCAACTTCTAACTCCCGAGAAACAATTTGTGTCCGCATCAAATTACTCAGACACAAAAGTCCCGAGTATCAGACTCACTTTTATTTTTAAAAGCTACGAGTAGTAACGAAAAACTGCGAAGTTTATGATAAAAAATTAATCGCACATTGATATTAAGACGCCGAATGCAAACGAGCTTTAGCGAATAGGACCCGAGTAAAAATTCATAAATTGAGTCAATAAAGTAGTTGATATGTATCGAAACTGGCCTGAGTCTTAATTATAATGTTCCCAAAACATACACAACAAGTACCTCGAAAATCACCTGAAATAGTACCGTGGTAAGCATTGGCGTCGGAAGCGGGGGAAAAGGGGGACAGTTGCCCCCACTTTTTTAGCTAGATAAACAATTTAAAAACAAAACTTCAAAAGTCTCTTCTTCATAAGCATGCTTGCGGATAACCATTTTCTTTCTCTGTGTTTGCAAAAAGATAGAACAAAATTAAGAGTTTCTACTGCAAACCCACCACTTCGGTTTAAAAGCACCCTTAAGTATGTAGCTTAATACTGTAATATTGTAATCGAAGCCTTCAACGGAAAAGTGCCTTCTGAACAAAATCTAAAAACAAAACTAGATCTTTATGCAGATGACTTTGATGTGAGCGACCTCCACGCGCAACTTAAAATGCTGAAGCAATTGCCTGGCCAAACACCTTCAAATTGTAGTGGCATTGTATCCCAATTTGCAAAAAATTCGGATACTGTTAAAAAAACTATTAAATGAAGTTGAAAAACTTATTGCTTTGCTTTTGACTGTGCCTGCATCAGCAGCTTCATCTGAGCGTTTTTTAGTGCACTAAGACGACTTAAAACGTATCTTCGAGCAACTATGACACAGAAACAACTCACTCATGCGGCACTTATACACATTCACAAAGATAAAACCGAAGAATTGAATTCGATGGAGGTGGTGAAAGAGTTTGTTTCTCGCAAGGACAGAAAGAAACATTTTGGAATAATTTAAATTGATATATTTTTTTGTACCTTATTGCATTTAAACCATGTAAAGATATACCTAGTCTTGCTTTATAAAAGCAACCATTATTTCTTATATTTTCATATTACCATATGAAAGATCCTTTAAAGAATGATCTCTAATATTGAAATTGGAAGAACTTTTAAAAATAATGAAATTTACTATTTTTTATATATTTGAAGTTGAAAAACTTATTGCTTTGCTTTTGACTGTGCCTGCATCAGCAGCTTCATCTGAGCGTTTTTTAGTGCACTAAGACGACTTAAAACGTATCTTCGAGCAACTATGACACAGAAACGACTCACTCATGCGGCACTTATACACATTCACAAAGATAAAACCGAAGAATTGAATTCGATGGAGGTGGTGAAAGAGTTTGTTTCTCGCAAGGACAGAAAGAAACATTTTGGAATAATTTAAATTGATATATTTTTTTGTACCTTATTGCATTTAAACCATGTAAAGATATACCTAGTCTTGCTTTATAAAAGCAACCATTATTTCTTATATTTTCATATTACCGTATGAAAGATCCTTTAAAGAATGATCTCTAATATTGAAATTGGAAGAACTTTTAAAAATAATGAAATTTACTATTTTTTATATATTTGAAGTTGAAAAACTTATTGCTTTGCTTTTGACTGTGCCTGCATCAGCAGCTTCATCTGAGCGTTTTTTAGTGCACTAAGACGACTTAAAACGTATCTTCGAGCAACTATGACACAGAAACGACTCACTCATGCGGCACTTATACACATTCACAAAGATAAAACCGAAGAATTGAATTCGATGGAGGTGGTGATAGAGTTTGTTTCTCGCAAGGACAGAAAGAAACATTTTGGAATAATTTAAATTGATATATTTTTTTGTACCTTATTGCATTTGATATATTTTTATATTTTATTTTATTTTAAACTAAAATAAAAAATTTGTGTATTCACATTCATGTTTCTTTGAAGAAATTTTGGTGAACTTTTTTGCACCACCATTTGTACTGCCCCCCCCATTTGTACTGTCCCCCCAGATAAAATTCGCTTCCGACGCGCTTGGTAGTAAGTCTGTATTATTTCAAAAAATGTTCAAAAACGAGCGACTATATTCGTACACAATAAACTGACGAGTGCCCGATTCGGTCTACGTTCATACATCTATTAGCCTCTCTTATGTCTTACCTTTATTTCTAGATGCAAAGTCTTAGTTGTTGGTGGAGGAGCAGGAGGATGCGCTCTTGCAGCAAAACTATCTTCGAAACTGGGCAAGAATAAAGTCATTGTATTGGAGCCAGCAGATGTAATACCTATTCCAATATTTCTCTTCCTTAAACCTAAATATTTTCAATCCTTAGAAACACTACTATCAACCAATGTTCACTCTAATCGGTGGCGGAATAAAAAGTTTAAGTCAATCCCACCGTCTAATGGCCGATGTGCTACCTAAAGACATTAAATGGTTTCAGGAGAAGTGCGTATCATTCGATCCAAACAACAATAAAGTGACCACATCAAAAGGTCGTGTTATTACTTACGAAATGTTGCTTATAGCAACAGGACTTCAGTTGAATTATGACAAGGTAAAATTGGGAAAATGATTCTGTACCTATAATAAAATATTTACTTGTCCAAAGATTCCAGGATTAGTAGCTGCTCTTTCAATACCGAATGGCAAGGTTTGTTCTATTTACTCTCCGAAATATGTAGACCGAACCTATCAGTGCCTTAAAAACATTCAAAGTGGAAACGCTATCTTTACTTTTCCATCTTCTCCAGTCAAATGTCCGGGAGCACCACAAAAGATAGTTTATATATCAGAGCACTACTTCCGAAAAATGCACAAAAGAAATAATATAAATATTATTTACAACACATCGCTACCAGTAATTTTCGGTGTTAAGCACTATGCAGATGCACTTTGGAAGATAGTCGAAAAGCGTGATATAAAAGTGAACCTGAGGCGAAACTTGATAGAGGTTAAGCCTGAATCGGATACTGCTATATTCGAAAATCTCGACAATCCTAATGAAAAATTTGTAGAAAAAGTAAGTTACAGGTTAGCAAACATATTGACCTTGTCGTTTTTGACTTTGTTGAATTACCACCTTTATAACAAGTATCTAAATTGTAGTTTTCGATACTTCATGTGGTTCCGCCAATGAGTGCACCAACAGAGCTGTCGCGATGTAAAGAGCTAGTCAACGAGTCAGGCTTCGTTGATGTCAACAAATCTACAATGCAACATCTTAAATACAAAAATGTATTTTCAATTGGCGACTGTTCTGGATCACCTAACTCGAAAACTGCAGCATCGGCTGGTAATGCAACAAATATTCATTGAATTGATAAACCAAAGTTCTAATACAATTTGAAATATTTTTTATAACTATTTCTTAATTTCATTCACATAAAAACCCAGACTTTTTTTATTGATTTTAACTCTTTTCTTCATTGTTCAAACTTATTATGAACTTCATATTTCCTATATGAACCGTTATATTTGAAAGTGGAATAAGTCCATTTTTGTATATCTGGGTCGATAAGCAATAACAGCTTATGTCTAATTTCTAAATTTGGAGAAATCTTGCTTCAAAGTTTTTAATCGTTATTTGAAGGGTCTTTTGTTTTTGTGTCATAACTTTGGCTATGGTAATGCTAGAACTACCAGATTTTGTGTGTTTATAGTGTTGTATGCGTGGAAGATAGCTACATCTACATAACTCAGTCATAAATATCGACACAGATATATTGAGATATTTAAAGGTTTTCATTTGATAACATATAAAAATATTGGCTGATTCAGAATATCTTTTTAGCATTATTTATTTATCAAATTTTATTACACAGTAGTTGTTTATTAAAGAATTAAAGAATATAAACGATTTTACAGCCAAAAATGGAGTTGTACCATTTTCAAATATAACTTATTGACCATTTATTTTTGATAGTGGAATAAGTCAATTTTTTCGACTTATACCACTTTAAACAAATCAAGTTGGAATACTGTCTTTTAATTTGTCTAATTTCATAATTTTACTTTGTTTTTAAATGGGTTTTAAACGCTAAAAATAATAATTAAAATTAAAAATAATAATCAAAATGAAGACATGTGAGACAATTAGCTGAATTTTTTAAGAAATAAGTTTTGCTTTTTCATAAAGAAACGAGTGTAATACTCAAAGTACTTCATTAAAATATGCAAAAATAACTTATATATCTAACTTATTACTCATTTACACTAGCCATGGCAAATGGGACATGTGTAAGGCAGTAAAATCATCATATCTCTTTATTTTTTCTCTTGTTTTTGGTTTTTGAGGTTTTATGGGTTTTGAAATAGGCGACAAAGTTTTCTTGTTTTCCAAAGAATGAAATAACTTTAAAGGGCGCATTTTCTTTTGTAGAAAACATGTTTTGTAGAAAATTTTTTACTGATCGTCGGTTTTGAACCTCATACAGCATATTTTCGGTCATTGTACAATTTCTCCTTTCTTTTTTTTCTATTTGATATTACCTGTTCTATGGATTTCGTTGAGACAAAATCTTCTCCTTTCATTTCATATATAAAAATAAGTAAAAAAAGCTAAAACCCGACTACTAATAAGCACGCTTTAAAAAGTATGAAACAAAAAATATTCTCATCTAAAATTGTTATGTAAACATTCAATATTTTTGTATATTATATAAACAACTTACGCATAATATATTTTATTGTATATAATACTTGTTTGTAGTGATGTTCAGAAAATATCCGTGGTAGTATGCCACCTCATATTTATTGTCATATGTCGCTTTACCCTTTATCCTTAAGTGCCAAATTATGATAAGTAGTTTAGAAGTTGGGGGTTTAGTTGACTTTTTGTCCTCTAGAGGGCGCCATATTCAATTTTATGTAACGTGACATAATTTTTCTTCAGCGGACAATCAAAATGCTTCTAAAGATAGCCCATTTGCTTATGTCACTAAACAAATTTTTTGTTGATGACTTTATGTCCTCTAGAGGTAGCTTTATTAAATTTAATGTAAGGTCACATAGCCTATAATCAGCAGACGATCAAAACGCTTCTAACGATACCTCATTTGTAGTAGTCCATTACATTATAGTAGTCCTAAAGCACTATACAAATTCTCTCTTTTCTTTAGTATCATTTCCAGAACTCCAAAATGAATTCATTGGGCAGAAATGAATCATACGATACCAGAAATTGTTTTACTTGTGATTGTTTGGAGCGGACTTATTCCACTTTAAAAACATATTTCTTCGATAACATTTTACAGCAAAGTTCTTTAGGTTAATATGGTGAAATCGGGATCCATTAAATGAGTGATTAAAAATATAAAAGGGAAATCCTTACATCTAACTAAAATAAACATTAACTCATGTTTTTTAAAAGTGGACTTATTCCACTTTCAAATATAACGGCTCATATGTTAAAACAATTTTTTAAGTTGTATTTGGGTATTTTCATTTCATTCAATTTATTAATGTAATATAAAAAGACTTGTTGGCCAAAATAAATATTGCAGACGTGTAATATTACAATAATGAAGTGATAATACAAGTTAATAAATTATAACTGCAATACAGGAGTTAGCCTAATTTAAAACTTATTTTATGTACAGCTTTCCTGTCTTACTGTTTCATATAACTGAAAACCATATATTTGCAAATAAAGAATAATAAATAAGACCCGTAAAAAACTAAGTTATAGTAATATTCATTATATTATTTTTTTTCATAGCTGCACAATCTCCTGTTGTATTCCGAAATATGATGGCAGTACTCAAAGGTAAAGATCTGAATGACTTCTATGATGGCTATGCCTCATGTCCCCTGGTTACTGGATATAATACATGCATATTGGCCGAATTCGATTATGACTTAAAGCCATTGGAAACATTCCCATTCGCACAAAATAAGGAACGATATTCTATGTTTTTTATGAAGAAGGATTTAATGCCAATGCTATACTGGCAGCTTATGCTCAAAGGTTACTGGAATGGTCCAGCACTAATGCGCAACATGATGTCAGTATTTAAGTTTGGAAATAAATAAGTAAAATTTTGGAATAATATAAATAAATAAATGCAACTTAATAGCCCGTTCATGCTGGGAAAAAAAATCAGCTTTTTGTAACACGCAACATAAAAGCAGTTGGAAAAGCCGCCCGCTGCATGTCTGCCGGCAGCATGCCTCGGAAGGTCAGGAGACATGCTCACCTCCACACCTGCTTATATCTTTTTTCTATAGGCATGTCCTAGGCCGGCAGGTCTTTCGAATAAACTGCCGTAGCAGCAATACTGCGGGAGTTTACATCATTTCCGAGCCTATTTTGCAGTGTAAACTAGCATGTAAATCTACTTGCGTGAATGAAGGTTGCCTTTGGCGCTAATCATTACATATTTAAAGTAGTTGAAGTAAATATGAACACGTTTTATTTATTTTTCCATGTTATTGAAGGTTTTTAAAAGGTTTAAAATTTAAAAAGTCATAATGTCGCAGCCGCAGCCGCCATTTTGTCGATTTACGCTATTTACACTTTATTTAAAAATTTAAATGCTATACATGTTTACATGCTTAGATGAGCACCCTTATTATAAAAACAAAGTAAGTAAAACTATAAAATGCCTAGGAAGTGTTCAATTTGTAAAAAAGCAAAATAACAAGTTTAACCAAAAATCAACTGCTGAACATAAACATAAAGAAACTCGAAACTTTTCTCTGCTTTCTACGTCATTCCTCTCCGAATAAAGGTCGGCCCTACCTGGTTATTCTGCCCAGGAACATAACTAGCTGGAGATAAGGGGGTAGACTACCTCCTTACTTTTTTAGAGTCGTCTAATTGTTATTTTTCACTAAAATTTTTTAAAATATTGATTTTTATAACTCCCCTCGTTATAAAATAAAATTAAAAGTATTTATATATTTTTCACGCCATCGAATTTTCGAAATAAGTCCACCCCAGCGCCACCTACCGTGTCCATTTATACACAAATTATTTTCTTATGATCAAACAAACATACATTCTGAATTTCAGTTAAATTGGTCCATAAATTCAAATTTTCGATATAAGTCCACCCCAGCGCCACCTATCGGGTCCATTTATACACAAATTATTTTCTTATGATCAAAAAAACATACATTCTGAATTTCAGTTAAATTGGTTTATAAATTCAAATTTTCGATATAAGTCCACCCCAGCGCCACCTATCGGGTCCATTTATACACAAATTATTTTCTTATGATCAAACAAACATACATTCTGAATTTCAGTTAAATTGGTCCATAAATTCAAATTTTCGATATAAGTCCACCCCAGCGCCACCTATCGGGTCCAAATATAGCCTATGTTACCCACCGTACCAAGATGAACATTACCTGAAAATTTCATCAAAATCGGACCAGCCGTTTTGGAGTCCATACGTTACATACATACACACATCCTATTTTATATATATAGATAACTAGCTGAACCCGGTGTGCTTCGCTACTCCCCTCGTTATAAAATAAAATTAAAAGTATTTATATATTTTTCACGCCATCGAATTTTCGAAATAAGTCCACCCCAGCGCCACCTACCGTGTCCATTTATACACAAATTATTTTCTTATGATCAAACAAACATACATTCTGAATTTCAGTTAAATTGGTCCATAAATTCAAATTTTCGATATAAGTCCACCCCAGCGCCACCTATCGGGTCCAAATATAGCCTATGTTACCCACCGTACCAAGATGAACATTACCTGAAAATTTCATCAAAATCGGACCAGCCGTTTTGGAGTCCATACGTTACATACATACACACATCCTATTTTATATATATAGATAACTAGCTGAACCCGGTGTGCTTCGCTACTCCCCTCGTTATAAAATAAAATTAAAAGTATTTATATATTTTTCACGCCATCGAATTTTCGAAATAAGTCCACCCCAGCGCCACCTACCGTGTCCATTTATACACAAATTATTTTCTTATGATCAAACAAACATACATTCTGAATTTCAGTTAAATTGGTCCATAAATTCAAATTTTCGATATAAGTCCACCCCAGCGCCACCTATCGGGTCCAAATATAGCCTATGTTACCCACCGTACCAAGATGAACATTACCTGAAAATTTCATCAAAATCAGCCCAGCCGTTTTGGAGTCCATACGTTACATACATACACACATCCTATTTTATATATATAGATTATGAACGCATCAAAGCCAGTCGTACCTTTTATTGCCATTTTCATAACAAAAACCAACTTTAGTCGGCTATTACATTTTAATTCATACCCAAAACTACCTTCAGTAGGCCAGTTCACTTTTGGTCATACCTTAAACAAACTTCACTCGGCTAACTCACTTTCAGTCGTTCCTTAAACGAACTTCAGTTCTCATTGTATAATGACACATTTTAAGTCGTATCAGCGTTGAATTGTTGTAAACGAATCCAGTGTTCCTTTGTGACAAAATGCAGAAAAAGTTCAGAAAAGTAGTATAAATTTTGTTAAAAAAGTACGGAAATAGTAATGCATAGTCATGTTAAAGAGAGCAGCGGACCAAATGGAAAAATGGACCATTTTAGTCCAATAGTGTAACCGAATGATATTTGGACCAAAAATAAAAACCGAAAATGATATTATTGTTTGACCAAAAAAATATTAATGATTTTTAGTGAAGATTTTAAAATTAAAATCAGATTACTATTTTTACATCTGAGCAAAAACTTGAAAATCATAAAATAATGATTAATGCTGAAGTTTTTGGATATAGCTTAATGCTAATAGTCCCTGATACAAATACCTTGTCAAAAAGTTGAAAAAATAAATGGAATAAAACAAGCCCAAACGACCAAAGGCTTTCTCAGTCGCCACATATATTCCCCTTTTTAAAACCTAATTAATACATTTTTGTAGAACTTTAGTTCTACAGGATTGAGAACTTAAAGGATTGAGTCAAACTATTGAAAAAAGGTCCGTTTTAGCTTTAAAACTTGAGATACTGGCAAAAAGACCACCATTTTTAAATCTGCATTCCAAATTCATTTATTATAAAAGCATCGCTTTATGTCATTGTTGATGTTCTAAACGAAATTTTTCAAAGCTCTAAGAAAATTGACAAGTGTACTCGAAATGCTGCATATTCGCTATCAAACCAACTCATTTTTGTGGACTTTATTATAAGTCTTGTTTTTATGAAAAATGTGCAAGTAAATATGAAACTCCTGACTGAAACTCCTGACGGCTCTTGAAGCCGTTGAACTGAAAATTTAAGATGCTGTGGTTACTTACTCTTTCTTTTATAATTTTTAGGAAAATAATAAGCAAAGAATTTTTAAGTTGAAGCTATGTCTATATTTACAAGAATATTATTTGATACGAATTAAATACAAAACTTATTTTATTGCAGCAGAATGCTGCAGGACAAAACGCGCGCGAACACCAAACTCAACTGATTAAGCTATGATAGCATAGACCAGAGCACATGCCACCATAGCATATTAAAAACCCGCTGCAACGCTAAGTATAGCGTCGCAAACACACACATAGCGGCCACGATCAATAAAACTTTATCCATTGTTTACAAAACGACAAACAATGCAATAAGCGTCAACGGTCGTTGACGCTGGCATTTATAAACGTTCGACTCGTCATCAGCGCTAATGACGCGACGGACAATGCGATAAGCAAATGCCTACGCTGCTCATACCAGCTCTTGCTGGCGACTCGATGGCCTGCGTGTTGGGTAGCTAGTCCAACAGGCAGGCAACGATCGCTAAGCGTACACAAAGTCATAACGTAATATGACCGCCATAGTGGCCGTTGCTCAGCGACATAAATATGATCGCTATGCTTGACGGTTTGTCGTTTATGACAAAGCGTCAGATGGCGAGAAAGTCAACACGTTTTGAACTAATTTAAACAAATGGAATGCCTGCTGAAATATAAGTGCAGCGGCAGTTAAATATGTGACGAATGATTTACTTGGCTTACCACTTCGTGATAAGTCATTGTGTTAGGTTACGTAGCGACAGAGTGTCGCTGGATAGCTTGAAGGGCTGCAGAGTGAGGGATGACGTCACTGAAGGTTCCGCCACAATGCTATGAAATTTATTTCGTGTACCCTTAAATCATTAGAAAAAATAGATTCAGACTCTGAAGGTACGGATAACCTAATTAATAGTGCTGTTGCATTGTTAAAATCTTTTAATGTTGATGCTGAAAAGGAATTCTCAATCCGGCATCGCCATCGTCTTGCG
Organism: Dichetophora obliterata; assembly: GCA_963920525.1. Classification (NCBI taxonomy): domain Eukaryota; kingdom Metazoa; phylum Arthropoda; class Insecta; order Diptera; family Sciomyzidae; genus Dichetophora; species Dichetophora obliterata. The sequence continues at coordinate 88,306,694 of OY986438.1, read as the reverse complement.
CCGAAACGTTTGGATGATAACAATGCCAACGCGGCTTATTTTTCGATAAACTGTTTTTATAGAAGAAAATTTAAACTTGTATTGGATAAGATAACCTCACTGATGCGAGATAAATTAAGCAGTTGCTTAGAAACAATAGCCTCTGTATGAACTCTTTAATCCAATTCTATCTTCTATCAGCTTGACCCAAAAGCGAATTCTAGAATCAATAAATTTGTTACCAAAAAGTTGTTTGTTGAATTCACTTCAATTGAAAGCGGAATTCGAAGTATTCAATGATCGATCTATGCGAAGGCGTAGAAGCTCTATCGGGTACAGCTAATGTTTCAAAATGCAATAAAAAATCTCTTCCTGCAGTTAAAAAAATGTCGCGTTTGCTGTGCACAGTGCTTGTTACTGTTTCAGGAAATGAGAGAATGTTCAGCAAATTAAAATTAGATAAAAATTATTTAAGAACGACGCAAAGTGACTCACGTCTTAATGGCTTTTTTATACTTTCATCGGAAAAGAAGGACATAATTGATCATTAATTAATTTACAAAATTAAAAGCAAAAATGTAAAAGAAATTGAAAGCCCTGTTTATTTTTTAACACATATAAACTATGAATTTTTAAAACAAAAACGAAAGTAAATTTTTAAATGCTGGTTCGATAATGTTGATACTTTTATTTTATTTTCTTTGATAGAGGGATTGATATGAAAACTGCCTTTAAGAGATCTTCTTCACCTGAAAAAGATCGAAAGATTGAAAAGTTTTACTAATGTAAATTTTACTAATGTAAAAAAAAAGTTTTACTGTATATTAAAAAATACAGGTTAAAAATTTCAGTATTTCTTAAAACGGTACTAAAAATTAACGAAAAAGTTCGTGTGAGCTGAAACTGTTCTGCATTATATTTATTATTGTAAGATCTCTAAGATTATTACCAACAATCATTTATTAAAACCTAAAACTCGATTTTTTAGAGCGTTAGAAATGTAAAAAATAGGGAAATTTTTCAATTTTTGTTTTGAAAATTGCGCCAAAAACAGGTATGAGGTTTAGTTGGCTGATTATACGTAATCTTATAGTTTCAAGTATTATCGTTTAGATGAACTAAAAAATTTTTCAGTTGCCTATTGTAAAAGCTGAGAAATCGTTGCCACCTTTTTGGATTCGAAAAATTATGTCCAAATTGCGAAAAGCTTAAGAGAGCAGATAAAAGACCAAACCAAAAAAAAATTCAAAACATACTTAATTATATGTTTTTTTTTTCATCATTAAAAAAGTTTTTAGTAAAAATAATTACAAAGTGTTTTCTTAGCCGTTCAAATGAAAAAGACCCCTTAAGATTTATTTATATTGATCGAACGGATGAGTAACTTTATGTAATTCAACTATGTTGTTTTTAAAAAAAAGTCGGGACTTAAGGGTATCCAGTCGGCCGAAAAACATTGATACCCCCCAATCAAAATGGCCTCGGTACGCCCCTGATTCTGCCATGATCCAGCCTTCTCAACTCGGTCTATATGATGAGCCATCCACTGACAGAAAAACCAACACAATGACCAACGAGTAGATTTCGTCCGAGTTGCTGAGAATAGATTGGTATTCTGTTCTCATTGCGCTCAGAAGGTTAGGTTAGGTCAAAGTGGCTACTTCAATTGAGACACACTTAAGCCAATGAGGCCCATTGTGGTACCAAAGGATTGATTCCCATTCTCTATTTAAACCAGCTTCAGCTGGTTCACAAAGCTTAGAATTCGGCATACCGATATTTCCAAGAGTTCTTCGAGGCCTTCGAAAAACCAGTTATTTAAGTGAAGAAAACTTTTTGAGTCAGCGCTGGGCAAGTGCAGAGAAAGTGCTCTGTAGATTCCTCCTCCTCCTCATCTCTACAGCTTCTCCAAAAGTCGTTGTGGGGTATGTTTAATCTTTGAGCGTGTCTGCCAATAAGGCAGTGCCCTGTCAGGATCACTATTATGGTGCTAATGTGGTCTCTACTGAGAGAAATTCAAAAGTTCTTTTGAATGCTTAAGATTGAGTTTAGGCCAGATTTGCCGTATTACATTACACGTGTTACCTGCTGACCATCTTTTGTTGGTTTTGATGCAGGATAACTCATGAGTAAAGCCTGGTTTTCACTAAGTCACTTTCAATGACAACAATCACTGATGTCATAAGGCATCTTGACCATATGACATCAAATGCGTTTTCATTGAAACCCAAAAACTGACATAAATTCAAATGTCAAAGACTGACGTTGAATTTATGTGTCAATTGATTGCCATACTGTTTCCACTTTCGATGTTACTTGTGAAATGTCATCGGTTTTTTAGTTGTGTTTTTTTCGTCAACAGCTGATATTTTATATTTGAGATTGATAAAAAATGTTTCTTTGTGGTGAAATTTATAAAATACTGTTAATTTTATTAGATTTATAGCAAAAGTGCACCAACATAAAGATTATCACAGTGGCCAGTGTTGGTTCGAAATGAACCACCGCCACGTTCTATCGCAAAAAACGTCTTCAAGATTCGCGCCGCTGCAGTTGCTCCGCCAGCAGCCTGTCTACGTCTTGCTGCTCAAAACTGGACAGGCTGCTGGCAAGGCGACTGCAAGTACTTTCCCTCATCTTTATCACAAATTGGAAGCAACAAAAGTGGACAAACTCCTGACAAAGCGACCGCAACAACGCGAATCCCGAAAATCTGTCCTGTGACAAATCCCCTTCAAGCAACACCGGGCACTGCAATAATACCTGTTTAAGTGCACTTTCCTTTTAAACCAATTAAAATAACAATATTTCAAAAACTTTGCCAGCAGTGAAACGAAAAAAAATTTAAAACAAAATTTTTTGCAGGCAACAACTGACACAAAATGCCAACATGTTGGTATTTCGATTTTTCTTGTCATACAACGATATATTGATTGACAAACAAAATTCTATCTGTTCTCACTTGTTTGTGATTTCATATGACAATCAGTGGTCATATGTGAAAACAAATGTAAATGACAATACGTTTTCATTAGTCTGACAATATTTGTCATTGAAAAATTACCTAGTGAAAACCTGGCTTAAGGAGTTTACATGTGGTGAGAGGAATACCAGAGTTTATTCTGTCTAAAGATAGTTGTTTGGTAGTACCTGAGCGAGTTCATCTGCTTTACGTTTGTCTAGAAAATCCTTATGTCCAGGAATCCAGCATAGAAGGATTTTGAGCTGCTCATGAGTAAATTTTATCAATGAAAACAAAAATACTATTTGCCACACATTTCACAGCTTCTTATTTCTACGTTTGTGTTTTTTTTTTGCGATCTTCTTGAGTTTGCCGAATTTATGTTGTTTCTAGCTGGACATTTTTGTTGTGTTTTTTGTAGCTATATTTTGGTTGCAGCTGCAAATAATGATTTTTTAGATATTTCATTTGCCTAATAGAAAGACGGAATTTTGATTCGGCTAATGAATAATAAGGAGTTGCAAATATGTTGGTTTTTTCATGAACAGAACAAAATAATGCATTTAAAAAAATGTTTCCGTTGCCAAACGCGAATAAAGCGTTATCAGTGAAACTATATGTAAATTGTGGTCGAATACTGAAGACTGTATGACCTATAACTTAGAAGCTGTTGAATTTCTCAAGTTTAGGTTGTAAGGGATGTGCCAGTAAAAGTTATCAGTAAAACTGCATGTATAAATTGAGTTAGAATACTGAATTCCTAGGCTGTGCACCCTATAACTCAAAATCTATTCGATATCGCAAATTTGGGTTGTATGGGAGGTGCCACGCCTCTTTTTTCAAATCTCATACAATTTTGTCAGTGAAACGCCACGTGTAAATTGTGGTCGAATACCGAATTCCGAGGCTAAGCGGCTTATAACTCCAAGATATTCGATATCGTAAATTTGGGTTCTATTGGAGGTGCCACGCCCACTAGGCGTAGGAGGGTGAAATATACTTTACGACCTATTCTCATACCTATCAAAAATACATACAAAATTTCATGAAAATAGGTCGAGCCGTTTCGGAGGAGTTCTGAAACAAACACAAAATATATACAGTAACAAAAAATATATACAAACGACCACCACTGAATATTTATTCCTTAATCAGAATTTAAAAACATTTTTGTCTATTTACATAACAAAGCAAAATGCATATACAAATTTTTTTTTCTCTGATTTAGAATTTAAAAGAATATGCAAATAAAATGGTTTTTAAAGTATTGTATTAATTTAAAAATAATTATATACTTATTAATATTTGACTTACTATATTTATTATATACACATATACTTACACAGGCACTTTTCAATACGTACTATTACACTAAAAAAATGTTGTGTGTATATACATATTACTAATAACTGCGTCCATTCTACGAATAAAATTCGTTAGTTTTCAGTCACGAATAGGATTCGTAGATTGGACTTAGTGTGGTAGAATATTGTACGAATACATTTGTTACATTTACTAACAGCGAAAAAAACATTCTATCTGAACTGGGGTTAGAACCACGGTTTTTAGCTTACGGTTTTTTTAACTCTTTTCCTCTGCTAAAGAGTTTCTCCAGGGTTGCATCGGCAGAAAATAAAAAAGTACTCTCAAAATAATAAAATATATATGAAAATAAAAAAGGTCGAAACAGATAATGAAAATGTGGGGATTTTCTAAACAAAGATACAAGTTTGACAAGCAAAAAAAGGTCGCTTCAAAATATATAAAACATACATGTGTATTACGACAAAATATCCTTCTGGTAATTCCCCATTTTTCCTTCCTTTATAACATTCATCCTCACTTAACGTAGAACAGAACATATCTATAAAAATTCATATCAATATCAAATTTTTATCGTGATTTTATTCCATCCGTTAAGCAAATTAGTGCTATTAGCTTCGCTAACTTTTTAAACTTTTTATGTAAAGATTTTTATTTGTGCTAATCTCTTAAATGTGTCAAAGAAAAAATTGTTATTATTTCATGCTCTGACGAAGGCCCACAAAGTGAGCCGAAATATCGAAAAATAGGATAATAAAAAAGCAAAAAGTTTATAAAAAACAGTTTATATATATATAATAAATAAAAAATAAACTGGCCATTTCAGCCCTTGGAAGGACTTTGACTTCTATTGATCAATTGTGTTGTGCGTGTTATTAAATGCTTGATCACAAATGACCAAGTGCTGGACCTTTGTGTTTAATGCCGTCTCTGAACGGCTTATGTTCTCAACAAGCTTTACATGGCAATTTGTACTCTCTGAGGTTTGCCATTGTCTGCAGAGAGGTGACGACCGAACAGAAAAATTAATTCAATTGAAAAACTTTCTGTCTGAGCTGGAATTGAACCCGGGTTACCGCGGTTCTTTAGCTTAGGGGCCACGCACTCTACCCACTAGGCTACGGCCGCCATAAGACCACAGCCCAATTTATAATAGCAACAAACGACAGAAGGCCGAAACAACAACAACATTTTTCATTGTTATATTACTTACTTTCTTAGTTGGCGCTACAACCGTATGTCGGTCTTGGACTTATCTAAGAATTTGCGCCAGCCATTTCTGTCTTTCGCTTGCTGGCGCCAGTTGGAAATTCCAAGCGTCGTCAGGTTGTCCTCTACTTGGTCTTTCCAACGAAGATGCGGTCGTCCTCTTCTGCGTTGACCACCGCTGTGTACCGAATCGAATGTTTTCTTCACTGGAGCATCGTCTTTCATGCGCTAAACATGACCAATCCAGCGAAGCCGCTCGATTTTAATGCGCTTGACTATGTCGATGTCAGCGTACAGCTCATACAGTTCATCATTCCACCGTATTCGGTATTCGCCATTGACACAGATTGGTCCGTAGAGCTTACGAAGAATCTTTCTCTTGAATACTCCTAAAGTCCTTTCATCTGAGCTGCTCAGCGTCCAGACGGGCATGGTGAGCGATTTATAGAGCGTGATTTTCGTTCGTCGTGAGAGGGCTCTGCTTCTCAATTGCCTACTGAGCCCAAAGTAACACCTATTGGCAAGAGTTATTCTTCGTTTGATCTCAATGCTGATGTCGTTGGTTGAGCTTATGGTTCATTGTTATATAGATACATATATAAAAAAAAATTAATTCTGTCACTCCATGTTCCATTATACCAAAAAATAAGTGAATTTTTCATTCATTAAAATGTTAACCATTTCCATCATAAATGTTTATAAATAGATTTACGGTTTTCTCGTCATTTAGCTGAAAATTAAAAAATTATTTTAAAATACGCTCCGTATTAGTTTGGTTAACAACTAGACCTGAATCCAATTATAAAATCAAGTGTTTAAAAAGGCGTTAGAAACGCATCGATAACATTTTTAAAACTAAAGCTGTCAATCTTTTATTTTGTTTTCCTTAGTTTGTTTTTATCTGAATCAAGTATATTTCGCTATTTCACATTTTCTCGAAATTTTTATAAGCTAACTTATGAAATTTTAATTGATCACTTATAATTGCAATCTAAGCTAACGGTTCCTTTTTTTTGCCCTAGGAATTATTTTTTGTATGTCAACGTAAAGCAAATTAGAAAATTTGCTCTACACTTGCTGGCTGACGTGAAACCCCTCTTTAATTCATTCCAGAATTAATTTGATAAGAAGAAAAACAGAACTTAAAGTATCGCAGAAAATGCTGATAGTTTTCCATTAATTTAAATGCCAACCAATTGCAATTTCATCTGTCTATTAATGTATAATATTAATTTCAGAACAGATTTGATAAGAAAAAAGGCAGAATTTCAAATACATTATATATTTCAACAACAATACGCTTAGAAAAATTTTATACTGTGGTATACTTTACACCACAAAAGCAAAAAGCAACACATTATTTCAACCTCAAACCCAATGAGATAGCATCCCTTTTTATTTCGCCCTAGTTGATTAAGAACATTAACATAATGACATGGCAACATAGTTTTTTTCATATATCTACCACTCTTGGCAGCTTAGTTTAGGAACAGTTAACTTTAAAAATGATCTTCATCTTCTAATAATTAATTTATTATCACGCTATACCTGCTGTCCATTCGAAATTTTTTAGTTTAATGAGGTTCAACAACAAATGGGATCGTTTAGACGCAAGCTTAATTTTTAGTTATTCAGTCGTAAGCCCAGGCTTGGCAACATGTAGTATCGTCTGAGCCACCTTATAAAGTGTTTTCAGCCCTGCTGCTGTCCAAAACAAAGTTTACTGATTTCAGCTGTAAAAGGATACAAAACATATCTTTTGCAAAAATAAATGATATTTGGAAGTGATTTATCTAAAGTGTTTACAAGAATAGCACAATTAGATTATTTCCAACAAATTTCTCAGGTGCTAGGATGGACAAACGATACATCTTGCACAAAAGTAAATCGGAAGATAAAAGTTCAGTTTGGTTTTTTTTTCTTACCAGAAATAAAAACTGAAACCAAGGTTGCACAAGTACGTACTTTCGTACCATTTTGGACACGTTTTTATTCTTCACGTTCGAGGTACAACATTTTCCGTACTAGTACACTTATTTTCATCGCTTTTCTGTGTATTTTTCTCTTGTGGCCACACTCGTTTTTATTTGGTTCGCATTATAGCGATTTGGCAGCACTTCTAGCATTTGGTTGTTTGTTTACGTATGAAGTGCAAACAAACAAAAAGTGCGAATATCATATGTGGCGCGAATGGTACCAAGGTACCAATGGTACTCGTACCTATAAGCTTGTATGAAAGTTTCATATAAATCAGAGGGTACTAGTACGTCGGTACTTTTGCTTTATGTTGGTATTCATAACAATTTGCCATGGCTTTATTTTTCAGTTTGTTTACAAATAATTTGACAAAAACAAAAGCTTTTGTTGATGCTTCCTTTGTTTTTAGTATAGCTTGGCATTGGTTGCATTTCGCTGTTTCAGTTTTTATTTCTGGTAAGAAAAAAAACCAAACTGAACTTTTATCTTCCGATTTACTTTTGTGCAAGATGTATCGTTTGTCCATCCTAGCACCTGAGAAATTTGTTGGAAATAATCTAATTGTGCTATTCTTGTGAACACTTTAGATAAATCACTACAAAATATCATTAATTTTTGCTAAAGATATGTTTTGTACAAAGAAGTAAAATATAAGGAAGTGGTGTAATAGCAGAAAAGTGTGGTATTTTCTATATTGGTGTTTGTTCACACAAATACAGAAACAATCACAAAGGGCCGTATTCGGTTGTATGGTAAAAGAACGCCCAAACTGTGTTTGTTTGTTTTTATCAGGGTTCAGATATTTTCACTCATGTGACAGAAATCTCCAACATAAATGAAAATAAACACTATTTGAAGCACACAACACACAATTTTATTTTCATTTCATTTTTGTGTGTAACGTAGTTATCGTGTTTTATCATCCAACATGAATTCTTCGTTTTAATATTTACTTGTGCGTCACAAACTCAAACAATGATCGATCTCAACAATTCTCTGTGTTTCAGTTTTACACTTATGTTTGCGTCAAAATGTTCATGTTGGAGAATTCAGGGCTTTGTCAAAACCAAAACAAAGACAATTTTTCCAACATGAACAAGTGGTGTTTGCAAAATTGTCTTTGTTTGTGTCGGTCATTAAGATCAATCACTACCGTCGTGTGGGGTAAAAAACAAATGCTGTTCTGGTTGCTGTGCAGCGTATTGAACTGGTTTTTGGCCAAGTGTAGCAAATTTCGGCGTCAATTAGAAAATATTTTAAAATATTAAAATAATTACCTAATAATATGTCTTTTCAAGAGTTTTAAACTTAATTTATCAGTGTTAAGGGGTCGCTGATTTCGAATCTAAAGTCAGAATTTTAAAATTCAAGATGGTGTATAGGGTTGCCACCTTAATTTTGTATAGTTTTATGAATTCGGGGCTGGCAAAAAAAAAATCGTACACCAAAAATGGGTCGCTGAATCCGAATCCGTTGTCAGAATTTCCAAATTATAAAATTTTGAAATAATAGGGTTGCGACCTAATATTATGTCTTTTCAAGAGTTTTAAACGTCATTTATCAGTGTTAAGGGGTCGCTGATTTCGAATTTCGAAAATTTTATAATTTATAGCACTGTACCTTAACACTGATAAATGACGTTTAAAACTCTTGAAAAGACATAATATTAGGTGGCAACCCTATTATTTCAAAATTTTATAATTTGAAAATTCTGATGACGGATTCGGATTCAGCGACCCATTTTTGGTGTACGATTTTTTTTTGCCAGCCCCGAATTCATAAAACTATAAAAAATTAAGGTGGCAACCCTATCCACCATCTTGAATTTTAAAATTCTGACTTTAGATTCGAAATCAACGACCCCTTAGCACTGATAAATGAAGTTTAAAACTCTTGAAAAGACATAATATTAGGTCGCAACCCTATTATTTCAAAATTTTATAATTTGGAAATTTTGACAACGGATTCGGATTCAGCGACCCATTTTTGGTGTACGATTTTTTTTTTTGCCAGCCCCGAATTCATAAAACTATACAAAATTAAGGTGGCAACCCTATACACCATCTTGAATTTTAAAATTCTGACTTTAGATTCGAAATCAGCGACCCCTTAACACTGATAAATTAAGTTTAAAACTCTTGAAAAGACATATTATTAGGTAATTATTTTAATATTTTAAAATATTTTCTAATTGACGCCGAAATTTGCTACACTTGGCCAAAAACCAGTTCAATACGCTGCACAGCAACCAGAACAGCATTTGTTTTTTACGCCACACGACGGTAGTGATCGATCTTAATGACCGACACAAACAAAGACAATTTTGCAAACACCACTTATTCATGTTGGAAAAATTGTCTTTGTTTTGGTTTTGACAAAGGCCTGAATTCTCCAACATGAACATTTTGACGCAAACATAAGTGTAAAACTGAAACACAGAGAATTGTTGAGATCGATCATTGTTTGAGTTTGTGACGCACAAGTAAATATTAAAACGAAGCATTCATGTTGGATGATAAAACACGATAACTACGTTACACACAAAAATGAAATGAAAATAAAATTGTGTGTTGTGTGCTTCAAATAGTGTTTATTTTCATTTATGTTGGAGATTTCTGTCACATGAGTGAAAATATCTGAACCCTGATAAAAACAAACAAACACAGTTTGGGCGTTCTTTTACCATACAACCGAATACGGCCCTTTGTGATTGTTTCTGTATTTGTGTGAACAAACACCAATATAGAAAATACCACACTTTTCTGCTATTACACCACTTCCTTATATTTTACTTCTTTGTACAAAACATATCTTTAGCAAAAATTAATGATATTTTGTAGTGATTTATCTAAAGTGTTCACAAGAATAGCACAATTAGATTATTTCCAACAAATTTCTCAGGTGCTAGGATGGACAAACGATACATCTTGCACAAAAGTAAATCGGAAGATAAAAGTTCAGTTTGGTTTTTTTTCTTACCAGAAATAAAAACTGAAACAGCGAAATGCAACCAATGCCAAGCTATACTAAAAACAAAGGAAGCATCAACAAAAGCTTTTGTTTTTGTCAAATTATTTGTAAACAAACTGAAAAATAAAGCCATGGCAAATTGTTATGAATACCAACATAAAGCAAAAGTACCGACGTACTAGTACCCTCTGATTTATATGAAACTTTCATACAAGCTTATAGGTACGAGTACCATTGGTACCTTGGTACCATTCGCGCCACATATGATATTCGCACTTTTTGTTTGTTTGCACTTCATACGTAAACAAACAACCAAATGCTAGAAGTGCTGCCAAATCGCTATAATGCGAACCAAATAAAAACGAGTGTGGCCACAAGAGAAAAATACACAGAAAAGCGATGAAAATAAGTGTACTAGTACGGAAAATGTTGTACCTCGAACGTGAAGAATAAAAACGTGTCCAAAATGGTACGAAAGTACGTACTTGTGCAACCTTGGTTTCAGTTTTTATTTCTGGTAAGAAAAAAAAACCAAACTGAACTTTTATCTTCCGATTTACTTTTGTGCAAGATGTATCGTTTGTCCATCCTAGCACCTGAGAAATTTGTTGGAAATAATCTAATTGTGCTATTCTTGTAAACACTTTAGATAAATCACTTCCAAATATCATTTATTTTTGCAAAAGATATGTTTTGTATCCTTTTACAGCTGAAATCAGTAAACTTTGTTTTGGACAGCAGCAGGGCTGAAAACACTTTATAAGGTGGCTCAGACGATACTACATGTTGCCAAGCCTGGGCTTACGACTGAATAACTAAAAATTAAGCTTGCGTCTAAACGATCCCATTTGTTGTTGAACCTCATTAAACTAAAAAATTTCGAATGGACAGCAGGTATAGCGTGATAATAAATTAATTATTAGAAGATGAAGATCATTTTTAAAGTTAACTGTTCCTAAACTAAGCTGCCAAGAGTGGTAGATATATGAAAAAAACTATGTTGCCATGTCATTATGTTAATGTTCTTAATCAACTAGGGCGAAATAAAAAGGGATGCTATCTCATTGGGTTTGAGGTTGAAATAATGTGTTGCTTTTTGCTTTTGTGGTGTAAAGTATACCACAGTATAAAATTTTTCTAAGCGTATTGTTGTTGAAATATATAATGTATTTGAAATTCTGCCTTTTTTCTTATCAAATCTGTTCTGAAATTAATATTATACATTAATAGACAGATGAAATTGCAATTGGTTGGCATTTAAATTAATGGAAAACTATCAGCATTTTCTGCGATACTTTAAGTTCTGTTTTTCTTCTTATCAAATTAATTCTGGAATGAATTAAAGAGGGGTTTCACGTCAGCCAGCAAGTGTAGAGCAAATTTTCTAATTTGCTTTACGTTGACATACAAAAAATAATTCCTAGGGCAAAAAAAAGGAACCGTTAGCTTAGATTGCAATTATAAGTGATCAATTAAAATTTCATAAGTTAGCTTATAAAAATTTCGAGAAAATGTGAAATAGCGAAATATACTTGATTCAGATAAAAACAAACTAAGGAAAACAAAATAAAAGATTGACAGCTTTAGTTTTAAAAATGTTATCGATGCGTTTCTAACGCCTTTTTAAACACTTGATTTTATAATTGGATTCAGGTCTAGTTGTTAACCAAACTAATACGGAGCGTATTTTAAAATAATTTTTTAATTTTCAGCTAAATGACGAGAAAACCGTAAATCTATTTATAAACATTTATGATGGAAATGGTTAACATTTTAATGAATGAAAAATTCACTTATTTTTTGGTATAATGGAACATGGAGTGACAGAATTAATTTTTTTTTATATATGTATCTATATAACAATGAACCATAAGCTCAACCAACGACATCAGCATTGAGATCAAACGAAGAATAACTCTTGCCAATAGGTGTTACTTTGGGCTCAGTAGGCAATTGAGAAGCAGAGCCCTCTCACGACGAACGAAAATCACGCTCTATAAATCGCTCACCATGCCCGTCTGGACGCTGAGCAGCTCAGATGAAAGGACTTTAGGAGTATTCAAGAGAAAGATTCTTCGTAAGCTCTACGGACCAATCTGTGTCAATGGCGAATACCGAATACGGTGGAATGATGAACTGTATGAGCTGTACGCTGACATCGACATAGTCAAGCGCATTAAAATCGAGCGGCTTCGCTGGATTGGTCATGTTTAGCGCATGAAAGACGATGCTCCAGTGAAGAAAACATTCGATTCGGTACACAGCGGTGGTCAACGCAGAAGAGGACGACCGCATCTTCGTTGGAAAGACCAAGTAGAGGACAACCTGACGACGCTTGGAATTTCCAACTGGCGCCAGCAAGCGAAAGACAGAAATGGCTGGCGCAAATTCTTAGATAAGTCCAAGACCGACATACGGTTGTAGCGCCAACTAAGAAAGTAAGTAATATAACAATGAAAAATGTTGTTGTTGTTTCGGCCTTCTGTCGTTTGTTGCTATTATAAATTGGGCTGTGGTCTTATGGCGGCCGTAGCCTAGTGGGTAGAGTGCGTGGCCCCTAAGCTAAAGAACCGCGGTAACCCGGGTTCAATTCCAGCTCAGACAGAAAGTTTTTCAATTGAATTAATTTTTCTGTTCGGTCGTCACCTCTCTGCAGACAATGGCAAACCTCAGAGAGTACAAATTGCCATGTAAAGCTTGTTGAGAACATAAGCCGTTCAGAGACGGCATTAAACACAAAGGTCCAGCACTTGGTCATTTGTGATCAAGCATTTAATAACACGCACAACACAATTGATCAATAGAAGTCAAAGTCCTTCCAAGGGCTGAAATGGCCAGTTTATTTTTTATTTATTATATATATATAAACTGTTTTTTATAAACTTTTTGCTTTTTTATTATCCTATTTTTCGATATTTCGGCTCACTTTGTGGGCCTTCGTCAGAGCATGAAATAATAACAATTTTTTCTTTGACACATTTAAGAGATTAGCACAAATAAAAATCTTTACATAAAAAGTTTAAAAAGTTAGCGAAGCTAATAGCACTAATTTGCTTAACGGATGGAATAAAATCACGATAAAAATTTGATATTGATATGAATTTTTATAGATATGTTCTGTTCTACGTTAAGTGAGGATGAATGTTATAAAGGAAGGAAAAATGGGGAATTACCAGAAGGATATTTTGTCGTAATACACATGTATGTTTTATATATTTTGAAGCGACCTTTTTTTTTTTGCTTGTCAAACTTGTATCTTTGTTTAGAAAATCCCCACATTTTCATTATCTGTTTCGACCTTTTTTATTTTTCATATATATTTTATTATTTTGAGAGTACTTTTTTATTTTCTGTCGATGCAGCCCTGATTATAAAACACCATTAAAACACTGTAAAGGTCGAAACATATAATGATAAAAATTTAAGGTGGCAACACCTCAAGCTGTCAAAAGGCGAATTTTCGCGATTCACTATCATCGTTCACTTTGGATGAATAATCTGATATGTAAAATGTTAATTGAGTTACATCTTTAAAATGAAGATGATTGTCATCCACATTGAACAGTAAAAGAAGTAGAAGGTCTTCCTACTTTTGATGAAAGTGAAAGCAAACCGAACTAATATGTCATTCGTACTAAAACACAATTGAAAGGTGTTAACATAATTTCAAGCAGAAAGTTTATTTTTTTTATTTAATTGCTTAATAGCTTTTATTTATTTAATTTTTCAAGCGACAATAAAATTAATCAGTCAACGAATATATTTTGACATTCAATACCGAATCATCCATCAAATTTCAAATTTACACTTTGAATAATGTAAATTGATTCACTCTCATCGTTCAACTTGCATTATCATCGTTTTTAGTGAAATGTGTAAATTCGCCTAAAGCTTCATTTTTCACAAAAATGAGCAAAATAAAAGCAAAAATGCAACAGTAAGAAAACATAAACGCCAAAATGAAGCGCCGGGAGTTACTGTATGAATCTTGTGTTTATGTTATCTTTTGATCACCGTTAATGCTGTTCATGGATTGTACAGCATTTCTATTCTAAAAAAGGAGAAGGAAAACACCCGGGGCCGAATTACAGCATCCGTGATTGAGCAAAATTGTACAAGATTGATAGGCCCTTGTCTCGTCATGCCCTTCGTAATTTTGCTCGATCACGGATGCTGTAATTCGGCCCCTGAAGTACATACGTGCAACATAAGGTGAAGCGATTGTTATACTTTCCGCCTAACCGCAGCAAATGGATTAACGGAGCATCTTAATATTTTAGTGAATATTGTGACTATAAGCTTAATAATTTAAAATTTTGTTTCTTTTAAGGAAATTTTTTAACATTAAAATCTATATTCGATTGTTAAATATGTATTGATGTAATTATCAACTTGTAAGCATTTGTATCATCCCATGGACTCTTTAGGCTAATGTATATAGGAAAGCTAAACGTCATTTTATATAGTATTGTAGTGTTGTCGTTATCTCTTTCACCCTTATATATTAGGACACATCGTCAAAAGCCACTGTTAAAATACTCTCTTGCAATATAGGAGTAAATTAGTCATTAAAAATATTGTAGCCAAATGGCAGTCGATTTATCAATTTACTCGATTATGTTACAGATTATGCAGGCCCTACATTACAGCCACTAAGTTACCAAATAAGAAAATGTTTATGTATATCTTGTAATATCGTTTCAGTAAAGACTCAACAAAGTACTACTACCACTGCTTTAATCCTACTCGCAGTGTTCTAATATTTATGAAATTGCCAATATTTACAGAGTTAATTTTTTTAAAAGATAAACAAGGAAATTAATTATTAAACTACTTCAGAATGAGGTTAAATTTTGAATGGCTAATCTAATAAAATTCAACAAGAATAAGGAGTTAATCTCAGAATCGGAATATCGCTAAAAATTATAAATTTAGCTTTAGCGGTGGAGATTTTGCTTTACAGTGCACCCTAAACAAGTGCGCGTTGCGCTGCGTACCCAAACGCCACGTAATTTTATTTTACGCTTAACCTAAACAAGTGCGCTGCGGAAAGAACTGCTGCTCTCGAACCAGCTCAGTCTGATGGTTTAAAAATCTTAAAGAAACTTTTAGAATTGTGTAAAAATCTATTAATATAGCAAATACTTCCATTTGCAATTGAGATTAATTAATTAAAAGCAGCTAATTGCTCTTTGTCCTAATACTTTGGTTTTATGCAGCCAACTTCACATCCGAACGCACTGTCAAAATTGGAAATTCGATTCATGTTGCGGTAGTCCGGTGCGTGTTTCGGTAGGCTTCATACAAAATGCATGTGCATGAGCCGATTTTGACAGTTAAACCACGCACGCGCACTTGTTTAGGGTGGACTGTTAGGGTTTTTTCAGAAACCGCCCTCAGAGACTACTTTTATTTACGCATGTTTGCGTATTTGCATTTGCATGCAAAACACGCTTACTTAAGTTGGCGTAGAAATAACAAATCGTAGTAATAACAGACCTCCGTATACAAACTGTGAATAGCCTTTATGAGCTTCAACCGACATGTAGAATAATTGAAAGCTCGAACAAATATTTCCGTTAATATGCCTTAAATGTGAAATGTCCATCCTACATGTGGTTTAGTCTGAAACCCCTTTTAGCATATTCAGATGCTGAGATAAACAAAATCTTTGTATTTAGGGGTGTTTACATTTCAAACTGCCCATCAAACCGTTTGTCAAATACATTACTGTGGGCTTAGACCGCCTTGGCTTAGTGCTTAAATCAAGCGAACGAACGAGGTTTCTTTCGTTCGTTCGATTTACTGCATTATTCTGTATCACGAACAAGCACACCAACGATGAGAAAGACACGAGAAGTAATACAATTTTGTATGGAAGAAAATATTGCTTCTCTTGTCTTTGTCCTCGTTGGTGAGCATCTTCGTGATACAGAATAATGCAGTTAAGCACTAAGCCCGAACGAACAGTATTCGATATAAATTTATAGCGAACGATGTTTACCCGGTGTAAACAGTAAATTAGGGCGAACGAACGAAGATTCCTTCGTTCGCTCAGTTCGAACAACCTTCGATCTGTTTAGGCGAATCTGGTGTTGCACTGTGTAGTAATGTAGTAATTTATGTTTTATGTTTTTAAAAGAGTTCTGTTAATTTTCGCTGCAATATAATTGTCTTGCGTAAAGGGCCAATTAAAGTTTTTTAAGCGAAAAAAACCCTATATTAAAAGTTTAATTTTAAAGCGACTGTTTATTTGAGATACATTTTTTTTAAATAATAACTATATAAATTTCAATGTAAATTTTTTGACTTTATGGATAGCAAATATTATTGAATATAGCATGAATCCGCAATAGAACTTCTTCAACTAAAATAAAAAAATATATTTTAGGTTGTGCTGAAACTCTTTGAATTTTTAATCGAAGATGTTAGAAAAATGTTGATGTTAACTAAAATGGCAGTTAAAAACACGATTTTGACTGAATTTTTTAAAGTTATAAAATAAAAATTATATCTCTAAAATAGAAATTGTACGATTATTATTATTTTTATTCAACATATTAGCACAATAAGAACATTAAAAGTACAAATTGTATTACCTTAACAAGTGCATACAATTTGGTAGCGATCCTTGGCAAGTTTTCGAGTAATTCAGTTCATTGGTTTCAAACAGCACTTTTCGAGAAAAACTCGTTTAAAGTTTTTTCATGTATAGTTTTCATGGTCTTTTCTTTAGTTTTTGCGTATTACTACAACAAATTTTATTTGATTGGCTCAAAATATTCTGAGAATATTTTTACGATGTTATACATGCGTAATATGTGAAAAATTGTTTTTGGTGGCAAAACTTATGTTGTTGAGAAACGAAGTACAAGTTTTAGTACTAATACAAAAATAAGAAGTTATCAACCCTGCATATATTGATGTTCGGTCAAATGGACAAATTGCTGTTTACACCGCCTGAACATACAAGATGGAGGACAATGTTTTTACGCAATTGATTTTTTTTACGCAATTTTAAGCAATTGCGGTCTAAAAAGTACTCTGAACGAAGAATTTATTGCAATAAATTGTTCGCGATGAATTTTTCGTTCGTTCAGGCGGTCTAAACCAGAGGTGTCGTGGCAGTGAGCTAAATTCCCAAAAAGCTTCGATGGCGACGAAAAAAATTAAAAACAAAAACAAAAACATGAGCACACTGAGTTAATATCTCATTTAAAAAAATAGGTTTTAAGCATCTGACGAGGCCCAAATGTTACACGCAGCCAGTAAATAAAAAAAAAAATTATTCCAGACAAGTGATATTGAAAATTCTAGACCAAAAAACTCGCCATGTGTGCGCTACGAGAAAACCAACAAAAAAATACACAGCAGCACAACAATAACATTGATAGCTAGCTTTCGACGCGAGTAAACAACAACAATGAGATGTACCTAATTCCGCGAAGTACAACACACACGGAAATATTGGAGTTGTAAGTGAGCTAAAAGAGCTATGGGATTTACAACTCTGGTCTAAACCTACAGTTAGAAGAACGTGAAATGTCCATGGAATTCCCACCAATTCTTTTGTTATTCTATTGGATTTGACAAAGGGTTTAATGAGTGTGAACAAGGCGTTTAATTGTCAATAGCGGGGTTCACATGATCCTACATGTTGTCACACCTGGTGCGATGACCTTGAATTTGAAGCACTTCAAATTCAAGACAACATGTAGTCAGCTGGTTGTATCGGACGTTCGAACGATAAAATATGAGGCTTGTACAACAATGCGTGATAACATGTAGGACCATCCCTACAAGAAGACTATCGGTTATTTAACTAACCAAAATCGGTTTTTCTAAACTGAAATATCGGTTACCTCTTCATATAAAGTTTCGGTTATGCTAGGAACAGCCTCGTGAAGAAATTAACCGAAAGTCTTGTATACGTGTGATCTGGCATCCCTTTCTCAAACGTATCAATTTCCAATACCATCGAAATATAGCTATCTCGCTCTCTTTCTATTTAAGGTTAACATAAATACCTATTATAGGTTACCAAATCTCACCAGATAAATCTTGCCGAAAATTCAGTTTTATGTCACCGTTAGATATAACGTAAATATAAGTTTTATCTAACGTACGTTTTATTATGCAATTTTTAAACTTATCTTTTACATTTAATTTTTTTATATAAATATAGATAAAAAGCCAACTGCTTCGTTTCTTCACTCATATTTAACTCCAGCCACATTTCTTTGGTTTCCGAGTCCATTTTAATCATGCTGCTCTCTGCATTACGGGCGTGCAGAATCTTTGGTCAGCTTGCACTCCTTCTTTTCATTGTTGAGTTGCGATTCGAGTTGTTGGAGGCAATTATTTTTGTTGTTGCCACCTATTTGTCCATTAGCTGTTGCTGCAAAAGAAAGGCATTAGGGTTAATACAAAATATTGATATACAGTCAAGCCTAAATCAGCGCGTTAGCGTTTTTTATCTGTCAAAAATTTCTCATGCCCATACGATTTATATGTAGCAAACCATAATAACGCGGCGGCAACGCTGAGCGGTTGGAAAATCCAATTTTGACAGAGCGTTAAGAAGTGAAGTTGCACACATCAAAAGCAAAAGTGAAAGCAAAGTAATTTTAAAGTGACAACAATTGTTTATTTTTTACTCTTTTTCGAACGTTTATTGAATTTGCAATATGGAGGTAAGAATTTTGTTGATAATTATAATTTAAGTATAGTTTTAATGCTTGTGAAAATTATAGCACCTAATAGAATTAGTGCAAAGAAACCCATGTCTTTATATTAAGAAGGAACCTAAATACAAAGATGTTAAATTTAAAGAAAAAATTTGGGAAGAAATTGGCAAAGAATTAAATCTGCCGGGTAGCATAACAATTCGCTTAATATACTATAAAATTTCTAATTGCAAAATATTTCTTTTATCTAAAGATTGACATTTGCTTGCCGCCTACCGCTTTTATTTAGGTATGGTACTTACGCGTTAACGTAAAGCGGCTATCAACGCTCCGCTCAACGCGCTGATTTAGGTTTGACTGTAAGGTCTTTACAAAAAATTAAAATGTTATTTTAATGAGAAAGCCTTCATCAGAAGCATACGAAAAAAACATAAAAATCTACTCACAACCTGTAAGACTGTGATTGCTGTTGTTGCTGCTGCTGATTATTACTATGACGATGATGATGCTAAAACACGATAAAATAAATTGTGTTGACTAGATTTGCAACCTAGATTTTCTTATTGCCAGCGAAACCAAAAATGGTACAATGGCGGATACGCAAAATTTTGACATGCTCTTAATAATGATTCTTTCTCACACATGCATTTGCCAAAATGTTCATGTTATTTTCTTGTTTAACATATTTTGACACTGAATGAGTATGAGGATGTAGTAAGCAGAAAAATGTTTGTGCTTGTGTTGAAGTTTCGATTACCCATTTCTTGTAGGGTAAGTTTGGCCGGCAGAGCGATCGAAGTGTCAGAAAACAGAAAGCGAAACACCGCAGTACACTGTATGTGAGGGTAACACCATTTCCTTATATTTTATTTCTATGCACTTTAGCGAAAACTAGTGTTTCTGTAACTGATAAGCGAGTAAATAGTAGTCCGTGATGAAAAAGATACACAAGCAAAAAGGAATATATAAAATTGCAATTGAAAGTGTTAATATATTCAAAATCTACATGAAAAAATGGAAGTTGATACCTTATACCCGGTAAAAGTATTTCTCACGTGGATACATTTATTTCCAAAACTTCATTGAATATGACTGTTGCATAAGCAAGCAAAATTTTTTCTCACCAAGTTAGAAGAAAGTGAGAACTGCAATCGATTCGAGTCGCATATTTTAGTTTACAGAAACACTTTATCTATCGAGTTCCTTTGAAAGTATAATTGAAACAAGCGAGACGAGTCACCGATTTTTCTCATTTTATTACAGAGACAATGCAAGTGAGAATAGGGGCTTTCAGACCATCGTACATGTGCGATGACTTGGGCATGCTCGACGACATGTACGATCATTCGAAAGCAAATGAGACCGTCGGACCGACATGTCGGACGAAAATCAAAAATTTTTGATTTTTCTGCCGGTCGGACCGACATGTACGATGTTATGAACGCATGTCGGTCCGACTCGCTGCATTTTTTCATTTCATTAAAAGCGTCAGCGGGTGAACAGCAACGAAGCGGAAAAAATATTAGAGAAAATTAATATGAAAAACGTTTGAAACATTTTATAATTGTTTATAATTAATTAAAATTGATAAACAATTCTCTAAATATGAAAAATGACTGCTAAATCATAAGGTCATCAAAAAATTGTTTAGCCATTACGCCGATGTGTTCTATTTGAGAGGCAGCAATGAAACGAAGTCGTCGCACATGTACGATTGTTTGAAAGCTCAACAAAATTTCCCGTTATGCACTGAACACATTCACGACTACACGACATTACGACTCGACATGTAGAAAGAGTCAACAATATAAAAAAATCATACAATTGTTTCATTCTTGCATACACGAACCCTTATATTTGGGCTGTTGTCGCCCGTCAAATTAGAAATAATTCTTTACCGGCGACAGCAACATTTCCATGTAGCTGCGACATTTTCACCAAATTCACCTCCATAAGAAAAGCATGTAAAATAATTTTTTGTCGCGTCGTAAAGTCGTTGACGTCTTGAATGTGTTCAGTGCATTAGTTTGTCGTCGTACATGTCAGCGTACAAGTACGTTCGTCTGAAACCCCCTAATGACTTCACAATTGCCCTGTTCACAATCATCAAATCGTTTGTCAAAAAATCCAATAGAAGAACGTGGGAGTTCCAAGGAAATTTCACGTTGTTCTATCGTATCTAAAATTGTACATGATTTTTAATAGTGATACCTTCTCTTTCTCTCACATGCACTTGCTTAAATTTTCATATTTTTCCTTGTTTCACAATTTTTGACAGTATGAGAATTTGGTTTTAAACAGAAAAATGTATGTGACTGTGTTAGAGTTTTGGTTAGCTATTTCTTGTAGGGTACTTGCTAAGTTTGCTACACATCGGGTCAGGGGGTCAATTCCCGTTCTGCGTTACCGTCATATGAAAAGTGTTTTCAGCTTTACACGGAAAACGCGATTCCCGTTGTGTGTTAAAACGAACACGTTTGTGTTAAAACGAAACAAAGTTAACGCCAGTTGCAAACGCGCGTTATCGACTTGCTATATTAGTTTCTGCTATTTTGTGCTACCGAAAAACTTATCTTGGTTATATATATTTATGCAAAATAAATTATATTTTTCTTTTTTATTGTTTATTTCTAATATATAGTTTTACTTTCTCAATCAAGTTTATGGCTTTGGGAAAGCAATATAAGTCGAAGTGTTCCTTCGCAATTTTGGTGAAGTCTCCTCATAAAAATCTTTGGGTTTTTTCTACATAAATCAATATAAGAAGGTTAAAGTCATAATGAAGTCATCATCATGTTCAATAAAGTAATTTTTGTAAATATTTTCTACCATCTAATACGTTGTGTACATTTATTTTTCATAAAAGCTTTGTTTAATAGATATTCAGCAACTCTCAAATGCCATTCAGCAACTACTTTCCATTAGGCGAACAAGAATCGCGTTTTTGTGCGCAGTGAAGTGAAAAAGTGAAATCATTAAATGAAAACTATTGTGAAAAGATTTTTTTCACTTCACTTTAACGCAAAACGGGAATTGACCCCCTGTTGTCTTGTACGTACAAATTTTTCATTCCATTCCGGGCCTGTCAGTAGCAAGGTCTACATATATTAATAGTATTTAGGGGTGTTTACATTTCAAACCGCTCATCAAATCGTTTGTCATATACAATAGAACAACATGAAATTTCCATGGAATTCCCACGTTGTTTTATTGAATTTGACAAACGATTTGATGAACGGTTTGAAATGTAAACATCCCTTTTGGCACATCACGGCAAAAGAAGGAACTGAAGAAAATAATAATAAATAACTGGCAAATAATTCATAATAATTTATAAAAACAATTTCTTCTTCTTCCAATACGATTTCTTTCCAATAGTAGCAAGTGTTACTAAAAATTTTCCGTCATCGCGATGTGCTAACTTCGGTGTTCAAGACAAAATAAAAATTGACGAAAAATTTGATGAGTATGAACACTTTTGTTATCAAACGATTTGTCAAGCGATTTGATAATTGATTTGAAGTGTAAACAGGGCTATTGTCTGAAACTCCCTAGTATTTATAGCGTCTTCCTTGCTGTCAAAGTTTTTTTAAAAATAACTGATTTATAAAATAATTAAAATTACGATTTTAAATAGCTTATGTACAATCATCACTAGAAGTATTTGAATTTATAGTAGCGTCAAAATGAAGACAACGTAAGTTTCAATACATATCATGAATTCCGCAAAGTAAATTCGATTTTTATAGAGCACGTACGCCAATTCGTGTTCCTAAAACTACACGCAGTCGACCAAACTCATCGGAGCAAACTAGTGCTAACAATGGACAGAAACAATTGCAGAAAGACTTGGTTCATGTCTTTGGTCGTGTCCGTCCTTTACAAGCAGATGCTGACCTATCCTGTGTTCGTGTGAAAAACGCGACCACTATTATTCTTACTCCCCCAGATCAGGCACTCCATTACAAACAGAGCACACAGAAGGAAACCCAATACATATTTAAACATGTCTTTGAACCTTCTGCAACGCAACGTGATATTTTCGGTGCAGTTGCGCAGCCACTTGTAGAGAATCTCATTCGAGGAAAGAACAGTCTTCTTTTTACCTATGGAGTCACAGGCAGTGGCAAGACATACACCATGACAGGAGATGCGCGGCAACGTGGGATCATGCCACGATGCTTGGACGCCCTCTTTCGGACAATTTCAGACTTTCAGGCAAAAAAATACGTCTTTAAACCAGATCGCCTCAATGGCTTCGAGATTTTGTCCGAAGCTGATGCTTTGTTAGACCGACAGGCGGAAATGAATCAACGTTTTGCTGGAGGCAAAGGTGGCTTGCGTCGCAAAGACTCTGATCCTGAGATAGCCTCACAAGCATCTTGCGATGTTCCGCCGCTTCCAGGTCTCGATGAAGATAACATGTTTGCTGTTTTCGTAACTTACATTGAGGTGTACAACAACAATGTCTACGACTTACTGGAAGATGGTGGCATTCAAAAGTGAGTAAAATTTGCAAAGATTTCGTCAATTTTTAGAATTTTTTATTAATATTTGAAACTATTCTCTTTACAAAATTAACCTTATTTCTGCACAGAACTTTGCAAAGCAAAATTATCCGTGAAGATGCCAACCACAATATGTTTGTACATGGAGTAACAGAACTTGAGATAAAATCAGTTGAGGCT
This sequence comes from Dichetophora obliterata, assembly GCA_963920525.1. NCBI lineage: Eukaryota > Metazoa > Arthropoda > Insecta > Diptera > Sciomyzidae > Dichetophora > Dichetophora obliterata. Next base: position 88,282,899 of record OY986438.1, on the reverse strand, counting down.
GCTATTGACGCTTTTCAAACAGGACAAAAACGTAAACGAATGGGTCATACTGTTCTCAATGCTGAATCTAGTCGCAGCCACTCAGTGTTCAACATAAGGTTAGTTCAAGCACCAACTGACAGTCAAGGGGAAAATGTGATCCAGGATAAGCGCACAATCACTATAAGTCAGCTTTCCCTCGTCGATCTGGCTGGGAGCGAGCGTTCGTCTCGAACCAAGAATACTGGAGCTCGTTTGCGTGAAGCTGGAAATATTAACAACTCACTCATGACGTTGCGTACTTGCTTAGAATATCTGCGTGAAAATCAGCAAGTTGCAAATGGTGCAGGATTAAAAAAAATTCCATACAGAGATTCCAAAATAACACATATGTTTAAAAATTACTTTGATGGTGAGGGACAAGTTTCTATGATTGTCTGTATAAATCCTAGAGCCGAAGACTACGACGAAAATACGGTGAATAAATGTAATTTATTAAAAATATACATAATTTATATCTTTGTTCTCTTTCAGCAAGTCATGAAATTTGCAGAAATGACTCAAGAAGTACAAATAGCGCGTGCTACACCCATTAAGCCAGACTTTGGCTTAACCCCAGGACGAAGAAAGGCAAACAAATTGTTTAAAATTGCTGTGAATAATCTCAACGACTTGGGGCATACTGATGCCAGACAACTGGATGTTGACGTTGGTCTCGTTTATACATTAGGTCCGGGATTCCCAGATTATAAAATAAACAGCCCCGAGGCGGAAACAGCAGTGCAAGAACTCATGGAGTATTTAATGCAGAGAATAGAAAAGCGTAAAATACTCTCTGCAGACTTGGAAAATCGATGTAAGTATGAATAGTTAACGGCAAGTAAGTAATCAAATCAACCCACAATTTTTCTGCGAATTTTTTTCTTTAAATATAGATTTCTTTGAAAGCATTAAGAAAATTAGATATGCGTTAAATCATTTTTTAATGAAAATTTTTCTATAAACAAAATTTTTATTATTTACCAGCAATTCTTAGTAATTTTTAGATAGTTTAATTAGACAACTTCAAATTGGCTTCACATCTAGCGAATAAAATATTTCAGGAGATTATTCAGCCTTCTGTATAGTCACGCGGGTGGAAAATAAATTTTGAACGCCCGAAGGTCGGTTATCCTTATCCATTTATAAAATCTCTATACAAAAAATACAAATTTGTAAATACATACTAGGGTGAAATCGGCTAAGGTGATAGTTGATTATCAAAATCATCACTACAGATCTAGGTGATTATCAGATGATTATCAAATTAACCACTGCTTTTACCTATCGATTATATGCGATAGCTGTTTTGGTGTCGTTTTCACATATTTTTAACATTTTCATTTTTACTCAAAGTAAAATAAGTGTCAAAAATAAAAACGAAAACAATAATTAAGCGAAATAAATAACTTGAAGTGTACTTCTGTGTATTCTGTTCTAGTATTCCCCGGCAGACGTTGTCCTGCCACAGACCGCCTTACTGCCATATACGAAAATGTCAAGAACTGCCAAATATATTCACCATTTTCAGTATAGCTGCCGAAAGTAACCATACGAACTAAATTACCAAATTTTAGTCTAATACTATTAAAGCCGTGCGATATATAGCATTTTTGCTATACCATCTCGTATTCGAAACAAATAGACTGCCAAAATTTCAGCTCAATTTAGCTTAAACCTGGTGCGCTTTGCTTGACTCCACGCTGACCCCCGAAAAGTGACTAACTTAAGTTGGACATGTCCATTTTTAGTGCACTTACTGAGAGTAGCCATATGAACTAAATTACGATATGTTAATCTAATACGACCTAAACCGTTGAAATAAAACATTTTAATTGGTTTGTGTGCGGTAAACGGGGGCGTGGAAACTAATTTTTAGTACAGTTGCTGACAGTAACCGTACAAACTAAGACGAAATTTTAGCTCAATCGACCCAGTAGTCAATTTTAATGATTTCTTAGAAAGTGGGCGTGGTTATATAGCGATAACGCGCATTTATATTACAGTTGCAGAAAGAAACCATACAACCTTAAGTACCAAACGTTAGTCTTAAACTGCTAGAAATATAGTCTTTTCACTGATTTGTGGGCGGAAAAAGGGGGCGTGGAAACCTATTTTTATTAGAGTTGCTGACAGTAGCTATATAAACTAAATTACCAAATTTAAGTCTTATACGACCAAAACCTTTTGAAATAAAGCATTTTCATTGCTTTGTGGGCGGTAAAAGGGGGTATGGAAACCAATATTTAGTACAGTTGCCGACAGTAAGCATACAATTTAATTTACCAAATTTTAGCCTTATACGACCCACACCAACTAAAATTAAACATTTTTATTGATTTGTGGACGGTAAAAGGGGGTGTGGCAAAAAATTTTCCCAAACTATCTCGTATCTCAAACGAATCGACTACCAAAATTTCAGGTCAATCGGTCCAATAGTTTTGGAGTCTATAGGCATCACAAACACACAAACAGACACAGTATTTTGCTTTTTATGTATACAGCAGGGTTTTGTAAAGCAATCAAAATGCGCTCTCGATCTTTTGAGTATTCTTTGCTATGAGTTTATCATTTTAAAATATTCAGAGCGTATGCGGATAAAATATTCACTCTTTGAACTCCTTAACTGCTTTCTTCGTTCGTGAGTTTGCATGCTGAGAAATTTTAAAAGAACGACGTCGTGTTGATGAGAGATGTTGAGTTTTCATCGCTCGTGAATTTTTAAATGATAAACTCATTGAATCGCTCGCTATCATTGATGCGAAACTTTAGTTAAACACTTCGCACATAATAAATTGAAACAATTTAAATCAATAATATTAAGTCGTTTTCTTAATAATATATTTAATTAAAATAAATAAAAAGTAAAAACAATTTTTTAAAAATAAGCTTTTATTTAAAAAAGGCGTGAACTAAAAAGAAAAAATATATTTAAGTGACATTTGTCATATATGTATATATTAGGTATATTATAGGTGCAGAAGAACCCCTATATTGGTTACTCATAATCATAATATAAGCTTACGTAAATTGGTAAGTTCCAAGGACTTATATAAATTTAGACTTTTTCAAATACATTTCTATTTAAAAGCTTAAGGCAATGATATTGTGTAGTAAACCTGTATAATGAATGGATCGCAGTTTATATACAGGTAAGCTTACTAAAAGATTCAATGACCTTGATGTGTAGTAAAACTGTATAACGGATCGCGGACATCGGTGCCTCAAGCTTTTAAATATAAATGTATTTGAAAAATTCTAAGTTTTAAATTCTAAAGTAAGTTCATAAAACTTACCAATTTACGTACGCTTATATTATGATGATGAGTAACCAAGAGAGGGGTTCTTCTGCACCTTGAATATACCTAATATATACATACAGTATCGGACAAAACTAAAGCACGGACTTCTGCTTGTTCCCAAATTATACAATAAAATTTAAATAAAAACACTTATTTAATTTGTATTCTTTATTTTATGTGGAAAACATACTAAATATACAAAAATTATAATTAAAATGCTTTTATTTTTAATTTAACCATGTTTTTTTTACAAAGTTATGCCAAAAGCCAAGAAATGCCAGCGACAAAACTAAAGCACATAATCTTTGATGCTTGCTGTTTTATTTGATTATTAGAAACTACCAACAACAAGTGCCGTTAAATAAGAAAACCGTTATTTGGAGAACATCTTGTGAAGAACATTGAGTGTTTAGAAAAATTTGACACGTGGATACCAGTCATATTTGATCATTCAAAGTAGCCGTGCATCTTTTTAAAATTTATCAAACAAAATGGCTCGCAATAAGTATTCAACTCAAATCAGAGAAAAAATAATTAGTGATTTTAATAATGGTGAATCAGTGACATGCATTTCTAAGAAATTTGGCATTCACCATAGCGTAATTTCCCGGATTATAAGCCGATTCAGCTCTTCGGGTTCGTTGACTACCATACATAGAGGTGGTCGACCGCGAAAAACCACCAAACGCGAAGACCAGGCAATTATTCGGATTATTAAAAAGGATCCTTTTGTATCAGCAAGGTCTATTGCAAATCAATTGGAATTAAACATAACGCCCAGATCCATCCAAAGACGAGCTGTGGATGGTGGCTTCGCAACATACAGAAGCGCAAAAAACCCGTTTATTTCCCATAAAAATGTAAAGGCCAGGCTTGAGTTTGCAAAGGAACATCTTAACTGGACTACTTCTCGATGGAAAACTGTGCTTTTCTCTGACGAATCGAAATTCAATTTAAAGGATTCTGACGGATTCAAGCTAGTGCTAGACCAAGAGGAAAACGCCTTGACCCACGCTATACTAAAGGCACAGTAAAGCATGGGGGAGGGAATGTAATGGTCTGGGATGTTTTTCGGGTCATGGAATCGGACCAATCCATAAGATAATCGGTATAATGGATCGTTTTATGTATAAAGATATTTTGCAAGAAGTTATGCTACCACATGCAGAGGAGGAAATGTCACTCAAGTGGATATTTCAGCAGGATAACGACCCCAAACACACTGCAAAATGTGTGAAAGAGTGGTTTGTTAATAATAAGATCGATGTTTTAAAGTGGCCAGCCCAATCGCCAGATCTCAATCCCATAGAAAATCTATGGGAAATTGTAGATCGTTTAATATTACGCGAAACTTGCAAAATAAGGACGAGCTTTTCCGTCAAGCAGAAATCGCATGGAAAGGCATTTCTAGGAATGTCTTGTCCAATCTTATTGAGTCCATGCCACGCAGATGTGCAGCAGTTATAAAAAATAAGGGTTACGCAACCAAGTATTAGATAAATAAATTTTTTTTTAATATATTGAACCTGTGCTTTAGTTTTGTCGCGTAAGGATAACGAATATTTTCAATTAAATATGATTCTTTTTGTTTAAAATAAAGAATATTATTATGTTTTGTTTTTTTTTTTAAATAATAAAAAAAAATTAAATCCAACCAAGTTTTCCAATTTTTTTGTACTACATAGTAGTAAGCAATATTCCGTGCTTTAGTTTTGTCCGATACTGTATATGACAAATGTCACTTAAATTTATTTTTTTCTTTTTAGTTCACGTCTTTTTTAAATAAAAGCTTATTTTTAAAAATTTTTTTACTTTTTATTTATTTTTTACTTTTTAGTCTTAAAGGTTTATATTATTATTCTAAAAACTTATGCAGATATAGCATTTTTACTGATTTGTGGGCGGTAAAAGGGGATGTGGCAAAAAATTTTATTATAATATTGCATTGTCATCGGACTTACAATATGTATGTTAAATTTCAGCTTAATCGGATACCAACAAGTTTGCAAAATTGTGAAAAATGGTTTGCTAATTTTGACGGACATACATACATACATACACACATAAAAATATACGAACGAAGCTAGTGATATTCTGCTTATAATCAGCCAGTTTTGAAGATATAGTTTTGTATATACAGCTATGGACATATAAATGGCACACACCTGAATTGTTCACTTAATTGCTAAAAACCCGAAGTCGTTAGCCACTTACATGTTTTGATCATGCATGTTTTAGAACTTCTGATTGTTGTTCTCCAAAATAGTCTCAACAGGCTCCGGTACGACCTGCTACACACGTCGAGTTATAATTTTTTTGTAAACAATGCTGATTAGAAGTGGACATGTAAATGGCACAAAAAACTTTAGTTGAACAGAACTTGCGTGGATTTCGGTGTAATCGGTTGATATTTTGCATACATAAAAAAAAAACAAACAGAGTGAAAAATTATTTAAAATGGGATCAAGCAAACACACCACTATTGATGAAAGGCGGATTATATGGAGAATGCATCAGGATGGGAAAAAAGTTTCGGAAATTGCTGAATTATTGAAAGTTTCTCGGAAAAAAATATACAATGCCATTAAGTCAATTGAAGAAAATCCAGAGGTATTGAGTAGTGGCAAAATTCGTAAGCAAAAGCCCCCAAAAACTGACATGCGTACAGATTCAGCTATTGTGAAAATGGTTAAAGCTGATCCATTCAAGTCATCTCGGCAGATAACAGCAGAAATCAATGAAACCTTGGGCTTGGAATTATCTAGCAGGCTTGTCCGAAGAAGGTTAAATGAGGCAAATTTGTTTGGGCGCTTATCCAGAAAAAAACCACTCCTATCCAAAAAAAAATATTTTAAAACGATTAGTTTTCTGCAGAACCCATAAAGATGATCCCATAAATTTTTGGAAAAACGTCTTATGGAGTGATGAAACGAAGATAAATAGGATTGGACCGGATGGCAGAATCTTCGTTCATCGTCCTAAAGGCCAAGAGTATAATCCTCGGTTCACCCAGAAGACAGTAAAACACGGTGGTGGCAGCATCATGGTTTGGGGTGCCTTTTCTTGGCATGGCGTTGGTCCCCTTGTAAAAATTAATGGAAAAATGGATCAATTCCAGTACTTGGATATTTTGAAGAATCATAAGGAACCGTATGCTTTCAGTTCCATGCCAGTTAAGTGCAAATTTATGCAAGATAATGACCCGAAACACTCCTCAAGACTAGTGAAAAATTGGTTTTGTTCGGAAAAGATCGACGTTTTGGATTGGCCAGCACAGAGCCCTGACTTAAATCCAATAGAAAATCTGTGGAACGATGTTCAGGTTGACATTTCCAAAAAAAATTATAAAAATATGGACGATTTATGGGCGGCGGCACAGGCAGCCTGGTATGCTATACCCAAAACAAAATGCCAGAAACTCGTGGAAAGTATGGGTCGCAGGTGTGAGGCTGTCATCAAAAACAAAGGCCATAGCACTAAATATTAATGTTAAAAGGTTTTTACATAGTAAAAAAAGGTATCAAATGCAGTACTACATCTATTTTTTTCTTATTTAGAGATTGTGCCATTTATGTGTCCAGCTCAGTCAGGAGGTGTTTTTCTTAATAATATTTTTTATTTTATAGAATGAATTATAAATAACTTGAGTTTTTATCAACATATCATATATATTAATAACAAACCTTTGAAAAAAAAAAATAAAATTTTTCTTAATGCTATTTGCAATATAATAGCATAAGAAAGAACTCATAGCAATATGTGCCATTTATATGTCCATAGCTGTATTTGTGGGCGGTAAAAGGGGGTGTGGCACCAATTTTTTCCTGAACCATCCTCTACTCGAAGTTTTGGAGATATAGCATTTTTATTGATTTGTGGGCGGTAAAAGGGGGTGTGGCCAAATGTTTTTTATACACCCCATGCTTTATTTGATGAAACTTTTCTGCTTAAATTTCAGCTGAATCAGCCCCGTAGTTTTAGAGATATAGCATTTTTATGAATTTGTGGGCGGTAAAAGGGGGAGTGACAAAAATGTTCCTTAATTATCCTTTACTCGAAGGAAATTTACTGCCAAAATTTCAGCTGATACGGCCCAGTAGTTTTAGAGATATAGCATTGTTATTGATTTGTGGGCGGTAAAAGGGGGTGTGGCAAAAATTTTATCACAATATTGCATTGTCTTCGGACTAAATTTCAGCTTAATCGGATACAAACAGGTTGTAGAAAAATGGCTTGCAAGTTTTGAGGACATACATACATACGAACGAACGAAGCAAGTTAAATAAAAGCTTAGAAAATCTTAAGAAACCATTACATTTTATGAAATTATGAGAAACTGAGATAAATAAACAAAAAAGGAATATTTTAAAAATTTATTAAATAAAGTTTTTTCTAAATGACCTGTTATTTAGTATGCTGATTTTATATGATTTAAATACAAATTCTAAATGTTTGATAGTTAAAATCATACTTGATTTTAAACACAAATTTTAGTTGTTTGATAGTTTAAAATCGTTTATTGAGCTTTAGGTCAAAGTTAGAACAATTAATTGTTCTAATGAATCTTTCCAAAGAAACAACAACAACAAAGTTTTTTCAATATGAAAAGGAAAAAATCACTAGCTGATTTTATTGCAATTTCGGCCCGGCTAAAGGCTTCATCAGAAATCTTTGTGATACCCGTGCAACCGCGCACTAGCGCACTGTACCACAAAGGCGATGAGATTTGAAGTGTCAATTTCTCAGTTTTTCTCCCATTACACATTCTCACATTTGTTGTTGTATTTTTGCTTTACTTTAGTCTTTATGCTTATGTTATTATTATGGAGTCCAACAGTCTGCTGGAAGTCTTCCACTAACAAAGCATGGTTACTGAAGCTGTTTTTAGATTTTTGCTGATATATTTTCTGTTTTGGTCGTGCTCTACCATTTGATTAAAGTTTTTTCTAAATGACCTTGTTATTTATTATGTTGATTTTATATGATTGCAGACTTGGACTCCTTAATAATAACATAAGCATAAAGACTAAATAAAGTAAAGCAAACATACAACAACAAATGTGAGAATTTTTTAGCTCGTATTGTTGACGCCATAGTCTCAAAAATTCGAATAAAATATTCGATTTTATATAAAACTAAAATCTGTAAAGTTTCGTGACGACCTGAACTTTTAGAAGTCACTCAAAATAGTTGGACAAGCGTTTTACAAGAATTTTTCTTATTTGTAAATCAAAGAAATATTAAAATCAACGCTTGGACTATATTTATTTGAAAAAATCTGGTATGCACATTATTTTTTACTGTTGTAAAATGAGCTATCAAACATAAAAATTGGATAAATAGTACAAAAGTTTTGAAAATTTACTTTTCAAAATAAATTTATTTTTTGCTTTTTAATAAAAAAAAAAATCGTAAAAATCCAAACGTGTAAAAATTGCAATAAAATAATGTTAAAATATTTCAGCATTTAATACAAATAAAAAATATGGTGTTATTACGTTGAATAACTTGGTCGTTATAAAAGTTCTAATCAGAAGTGTAACATTTGGTTTATTTTTACGAAAAAAACCGCAAAAATACAAAAATGCAATACTAAAAACACGACATACTGGGTGGCTATGGCGAACTCTACAGCTTTTTTGTGTAAAAAATTTCAAAAACAAAAATTCGAATAAAAAGGTTATAGCTTTTGAAACTTGACTTTTTTTTAAAAAACTCTTTAAAGTGTTTGTTTCTGGCTTTATAACAGAAATAAAAATCATAAAAAATCAATCAACTTAAATATAAATTCATTTTTTTCTACAAAGTACAATAAATTCATAAAAAATGTTATTTTAAATTTTAATCTGTTTTTAAATAAAGAGCCGAAAGAATATTAAAAGAAAAAATTTGTTTTAAACTTCATATTTATTTCAAGAATAATAAAATAAAACTAAATAAAGTCATTTGCAGTATTAAATTCATAAAATCATATACTGGGGTAAAAAAAAACATAGTAAGTAAAAAAGTACAAAAGTAAATAAAAACTAAAAGTAAATTTATTATTTTATATAAAAATATATATATAATATATTATATATTTAAAATAAGGTATAAAATAAAATAAAGTATAAAAGTTCATAAATTGATATAACTGTTTCCATTTTTCAATTAAATAAACTTAATAATTTTGTAAAAGTTATAACTACATCTAGGAATCTCATAAACTAAAAAATCAAAAATATGCGCATATAACATGCACTTAAAACTCTTAAATATACGCTAAAAATCGGTAAAAGATGCAATTAAAAATATTTTTCTAACATTTTATTATCGGTTAAAAAATAAATATTGCATGTTACTTAACAAAAACGAAAAAACAATTTTATAATACATATAAAATTAATTTATCAAAAACAACAAAAATATGAAGTGAAAAAAAGTAAATAGTTATAAGTGCACCGTCTGATAGGCCTTTTCACACAAGAAGTAAGCCATATACACTTGAAACTAGGGACAAAGGATAGTAAAACTGCTGTCTCACTTTATCTCTAGAACGTCAATATTTTTCAAAAGTGCTTTAAAGTTAAAAAAGTATTTGTTTAAAAAATTTATTTAAATACCTGAAACCTTCAAAACAATATGAAACTTATCAAACTAATCTACATATTTGGAATGGATGACTGTTACTTCGTAGATCTGATAAAAGAACGTAGATCTTTTGAAAGTTTCAAGTATTTAAAAACATTGGCTTAGAGAATTCCTTTATGTTACTAAAAAGTAATTTCAAAACAAATCCTGACATTCTAGAGAAAAAGAGAGAACGCAGTTTTACAATCCTGTGCCTCTAGTTTCACGTGTAGATTGTTTACAAAGTGTATGAATTTTTTTCCGATAATTGTGGTACGGTGTTATCTTTTGCCAGAAAAAGCAAAAAAATGCAAAAAACCACATGTATTTAGTGTAAAATATACAAAAATATACGCAATAAATTTGAAAAAAGGCATTTCTTGTAAAATATGAAAAACTATGCATTTATATCAAAATATTCTCTAACGATTGAATGCTATTTTAAAGGAAATTTAATAATTCGTAAGGATAACTTGACCATTTACATTTGCCTGATATTCCTAGCCCTAGTATAATATTAAAGCATTTTTAAAAATGTTTGAATTTATTCTTTATCATACGCATTCTTACCATCCCTCCTCCCAATTTTTCGATAGCTTTCACATTTTTCTACATACTATATCTAGCTGAACACCGACTGTTATTATCCCTGCGTCAATATTTTCTGAAATATAGCGTTTTATTAATTTTTAAATACCCTATCTTCCCCACTGTACACTTTCCAATAGCAGCCACTTAATTTTATTACTTCTTGATTAATTCGTACCCAGGTATTGTATTTCTCACATTAAAAACGATACCTCATATACAAACAAACATACATATTGGCAGAAGCACAATGCATCTGCATAAAACAACAAATTCAATAAATGCACAAAATACAAACAAAAATCCCTAACGCAATAACAACCCAGTAGTTCCAAGTTGAAACTTGGACCTACTACTTGGTATGAGAATTCTTATACCCCCAGTGGTAGGGGCATGCCCCTCCCCTCTTTTTTTTTTTTTTTTTTTTAGACTGAACCAACGCTCAGGGGATGCCCCCTATAAATGCGTAAGCATTGTGTTGATTCGGAAGATGGGTGATAGTTAGTTGGAGGGTGGATAGATGGAGTAGTGTCGGTGAAGATTTGTTTTGAATTTGCACAGCTCAAAACTGCCGGGAAACACGCTCGCAGGGAGACTATTCCACAACTTAACCGCGCGACTAAAGAACGAATTATCGCGGTAATGCGAGGTTCTATTAGGCATCGATGCAATGGTAAAAGGGTTGGCTTGGACAGCTGCCCGAGTGGACCTGGGAAACACACGAGCTGGTGGCGTCAGGCCATGTATCTCCCTTGAACACTTCCCATGGTAATACCTATACAGAAGGCTTAGGCAACCTACATTACATCGATGCTCAAGAGAGTTGAGCTTGGGCGTTCTCCATAGAGCTTGGGCGTTTTTTGAATGAATATGAATGACAAATGCTGCTGTCGTCCGCAAACGAATGAATTGGGTTATGCGTCAACGACAGAAGGTCGTTGATAAAAACCAGAAACAAGGTTGGCGATAGAACTGAACCCTGCGGTACTCCTGCGTTGATGGCGTGCTTCTCGGACGAAATACCGTCAACTACGACTCGAATCGTTCTGTCCTTGAGAAAACACGTGATCCATCGAGCAAAATTACTACCAAAACCATATGCAGCAAGTTTTGACACGAGCGCTTTATGCCACACTCGGTCGAACGCTTTTGAAATATCCAGAGCAACAACCCTGCTCTCGCCGAAAAAGTGAACGCATTTATTCCATTCTTCGGTTAAGAACGCCATAAGATCACCAGTAGAGCGAGCCCTACGGAAACCATATTGACGGTCACTGAGCAGTTGGTTGTGCTCCAAATAGTTCACAAAGTTGAAGTTTATTACGCTCTCCATAACTTTGGAAAGCGTAGAGCATATCGCAATGGGTCGGTAGTTTGCAGGGTTCGTGGCATCACCCTTTTTAGGTACCGGCTGGACATTTGCCACCTTCCAACAAGATGGAAATATTCCTGTTCTGTAGGAGATGTTGAAAAGGTTGCGCAAAGGCCGAGCCAGCGAAGAAGCACACATTTTAAGCACAATTGGCGGTATGCCATCAGGACCAGAGGCTTTGTTAACGTTGAGATTTGTAAGGACCCTTTTAACTGCTCTCGTTCGAAAGTATATCTCCTGCATTGCAGAAGATCCACCCTCAACAAAGGGCAGTGGCTGATTGCTATCCGAGAGAGTGGAATTTTGTGCAAACAATCTAGCCAATAGGTTCGCTTTATCAGCCGAGTCAGTGAAGATTTGGTCATCTTTTAAAAGAGCTGGAATAGATGACGATGTCTGGTTCTTAACTCTTTTAACAAATGACCAAAAATTTTTGCTCCCTTTGGGGCAGAGAAGAACCTGTTCTCGAATGCGAGCTTCGTGCAGAAACTTTTCGCGTTTTAAAATTGCATTACAGCGATTCCTTGCCTCGATGCGAAGTCTTTTAGTATCAGTATTCTTGTTAGAACGCCAATTCTGAAAAGCTTCCTCTTTGGACCTGACTGCAATCCTGCAAGTCTCATTAAACCATGAGTGGTCTTTTGGTTTAATGCTTCTCATCTTATTGGGGATGAAAGACCGCATACCCAATAGAATAATTTCTTGTACCATGACAGCCGCGGCATTCACATTTCTATCAGCGAAACATAATTTCCAATTGAAGCTGCGATAAAAATTATTTAACGCAGTCCAATTTGCCTTTCCATAAAACCATGCAGTCATCTTCGGGGCTTTAGGCGTAGAGGTGCAGGGGTTAGAATATGGAAAAACAGCGGATATGGTACAATGGTCCGAGTTACCAAGAGGTGCGTTGACACTCACATCATATTTTTCATGATGTGAAGTCAGAAAAAGGTCAAGGATATTATGGCTTTGCAAATCACTTTGAGGGAAAAAAGTGGGTTCCTTCACTAGTTGAATCAGTTGGTTCGATTCAGCAAATAGCTCAACATATTGTCCAACAGGTGTCAATGGGCCCGAGTGACGTAACCAAGCCGGGTTGTGGACATTGAAATCGCCTGCTACAACGATCTCACTGTCAGGAAACAACCCCAAAATACGCGTAATCGAATCAGAGAGAGAGTCCAGTTTGTTAAAAGTGGGCTCCCTTCCTAGATTCGGACTTCTATAAATAAAGCAGAAATGTAGCAAGTGAGAGCGAAGCCTGAACCTAACCCACATTGAGCTAAACTCTGGATCGGTCACGTTCAGACTCCGCTCACACTGGCACGCTACATCTGTTCTTATAAAAAGGGCAATGCCCCTATGCAAAGAAAACAATGGCAGTAAGCGATACCCAGGTATGTGAAAATCCAGTGGATCTGCATCCTCGGCCACTTGGGTCTCGCTCAGTGCCATTATTTGAGGCCTATGTAGAGTACAATGTACATAGATCGAGAAAAAATTCGCCCTCAGTCCACGAACATTGCAGAAATCTATGCGAAAATGACCCGACATTTCCGCACCATGCAAAAATCAAACAAATAAGGGCATACAAGGTAATTAGTTACGGCTGCAAGAGAGCTGCACAACATGAGCAATATAAAAAGTACTGAAGCAAGTGTTATGCCTTTACTTCAGCACAATTCAGCCCACTGTGCAACCTTACTTACAAACGTAACTAATGTGAAAGGATGGGGGAGTTGACGGAACCGAAAAAAACAACAATTACTTACACCACGAGGAGCATAGAAAAGCCCCTCGCATGGTCAGACAAAAAAACACCAATGTTGTCAAAGGTGTTGATGCTGTAGCTGGCGGCTGGCTCTCTGCAAAACTGGTTTTGCTGTTGTGTTGTTGGTTGGAGCAGCTGGGTGTTTGTTGCTTTGATTACATTTGTTTTTGTTTTTATAATCATTTATTTTTGCACTGCTGTTTGTTTATTAATTTAGTTTTAATTTTATTTAAATTGTTTAAAATAAAAACACATAACATTTAATTTTTACACTATCGCGGTGTATATTTAGACACGAAACACGACAAAACATTTAAGAAACGGGACAAACAACTAGCTTTAAAAAAAATTAAATCTATGACGAGGACAGACGGACGCATGTCTATGCCCAACGAGATCACGAACGCAACCAATCGCAGCCTCTTATCTTGTACGTCCTTTTAACACATAGATGTCATTGGCAGGAGCGAACGGACTCAACGTGCATTACCATGGGGTTTACAATTCTCCCGTCCCATTGGGCCGTACCTGTAAAGGTGTGAGAAATGGCATGTCCAAAAGGATATGCTGCCACCAGCCGAACTACAGGGGATCGTCAGTCACTTCCGACGACAGCGCAGTCGCATAGAGTCGAAAACAGAGTTGAAAAGTAGTAAACTTAATTTTTTTCGCAAACTCATGTGGGGTAGAAACAAAATTGAATCAAGTCAGACATATGATTAGTTTTTCAGAAGACAGTCGGAAATTGTAAGGAAAAAAAAAATCAAGTTCCTGCGATTCAACTCCAAGCTTGATATTTTTTCAAGTAGCTTGATTTTCAATTTACTTGTTGCAGATCTCTGGAGCACACACAGCAGCAGGGCAATATTTGGATTGCATTGTTGTTGTTGTTTTTGTTTCTTTCGTGGGCGCTGTTGATTTTTTTTCTGAAATGAAAAGATATTTCAATTATTAATTATTTTCATAAAGTGCATACTGAATGATTGCGCCCGTTTCTGGATTCCCTGAAAAAAGTCATGATTAAGAGCATGAACAGAATCAAAAATCGTTGCTGCCGACGATTTGTTGTTGTTGGAAAATACTTGCAAAATGTAGAAAAAAACTCAGCTCGTTTTCCGCAAGATAAATCGCAGACTTAGAATCTATTCTATTTCAATCGTCGGTCGCAACGATTTTTTATTCTGTTCAGGCTCTAATATTGAAATATATACAAACAAAAATAAAAAATTCAACAAAGCTTCTATAGCAGCGCAGCCGTAATAGAAGAATTGTTGCTTTTTTGGTGTCGGAACAACTTCCCTGATTAGGTAAACATAAAAAGTGCCTCTACAGATGATTTTCTTTTATTCATAAACGACCCCGATGTCCTTTGTTGTAATATCTGCGAAAAAAAAAATATATTCAGGCATGTTCTGCATTCCACTTCCGAGTGGAATTTAAAATAAATCATAATTACATTCGATATTTAATAATATTATTTTATAATAATATTTTATATTATTTAATTAGATCAAAAACACTTACCTCGTTGTCTGCTTCTGTGCCGGCAGCTAAAATGAAAACAAACCTGTTCGTATATATACTAACAAGAGAGTCTACTGTGAACTGGTCTTACGCGGCGAATTTAAAGACCGGTTTATACTTATATGTGAGTGGGAGGGAGAGTCAAAAAGTCATGGAATGTGCGTGCGTGCTAGCTCTTCTGCGCGCGTGATACATTGAAATAGACAGACCGTAAATTATCTCGAAAATTTTATCCAAAAGGCACCGTTTTTGACCCCAGAACCCAAAAACAAAATCTAATTATACTCAAAAAAACCTATTCAGTTACTTTCAAGCGATTCCGAAAAAAACTGTAAAGATCACTGCAGATAGGACTCAAATTAATAATAGGTTAGCAACGTTAGACCTGCTTGTGGAAAGTTGAGTCAAAAGGTTTTTGGGTAGCTGGATAATCAGTCGAAATCGTAGAGACCATAAAAAAATAATTTTTTTTAAAAGTGAAAAGTTTAAATTTAAATGACCATCAGTGAAATTAGTGGCATTAGTGGCAACTGAGCTGGCCAGGATTTTTACCTCAAAGGATTAATAAGGATCTAAAAATTTCTTCGAGCTAAAGAACTAAATATTGAACTTTTCATAGTAAGTTCGGTGAAGGAGCAAACAAGCTAAAGGATATGTAGCTTATCAGGCAGAATACATTAAGGATATTGAGGTAAACCATTAATATGAAGACTCAATTCTATAAATTTCAGCAGTGAAGTAAGAAATTTTTTTAATATTTAGCTACATAAGTGTTGCATAAGATTGTGAGGAAATCGACGCGCGTCGAATTAGAACAAAGGAACGTCATCATCCTTGAAAATAAATAAGAGTCTTCCGAAGTGTTCTCATAGCCGGTCCAATAACGGCAAAGGCTCATATCCTTGGTAAGTTCTTTTTATTCTTTTCTTTTTTTTATCATTAAAGCATAAAAAACCGCACTCATATCCCTGAAAACCGGAAATAAAAGGCAGCGAAGAAAACAAAACCAACGCAAGAAAGGGTTGGAAGGATTTCTGCCCGAAAATAACTTTGTTTGTTAATAACTTTATGATATCGGAAGAGGATGTATACATAGCTATTTCGAATTTAAGTTCGAGCTCAAAATGCGAAAATGAAAAAATCCCTTCAATATTTTCCAAGCGCTGCATAGTAAATATCAGCAAACATATTTCAGCTCTATACAATTGCTGCTTAAAAAATTGTGTTTTTTTAGAGCCCCGAAAGGTTTGTTCGGTAGACCCTATATTTAAATATGAAAACAGAAATGATGTTAATAATTATAGGGCAATTGTAAAACAGTGCACAATTGCCAAATTATTTGACCATATAATTAAAAATAAGCTTTTCAATATAATTGAAAATCATATAGTGGACTGCCAACATAAATTCCTTCCGGGAAGATCTACTTGCACTAACTTAGTTCTTATCTAATATAGTTAGCGCTATGGAATATGGGGTTCAACTAGATGTCATTTATACTGATTTTGCAAAGGCTTTTAATAAAGTTGACCATTATATTTTGCTGCAAAAGCTCAAAAACTTTGGTCTATCAGAATCTCTGCTAAACTTTTTCAAAAGTTACTTGAATAATAGAAAACTTAAAGTTAAAATAGGGTCAACATTCTATGATATTGCCATAAATGCAACTTCTGTTATTCCGCAGGGAACACATTGCGTTCCACTATTTTTTCTAATTTTTATAAACGACTTACCCCAAAGGTTAAAATACTCAAGATGATTGTTGTTTGCGGATGACGTTAAGCTCTGTTTAAGAAACTCCAGCCCAATCGATTGCTCTAAGCTGCAATGTGATCTGTCAATTTTTCATGATTGGTGTCTTTTAAATAACTTGTTCTTAAATATCAAAAAGTGTTGTTTTGTTTCTTACACAAAACGTTCAATTTCATAAAACGTTCCAAGACAGTTATTATTTAAATAATGTTTATATTAATCGCAAGACTGAAGTAAAAGATTTGGGATCAATTTTTGACTCAAATTTAAATTTCAAAAGCTATTTTGACTACATTATTTCAAAATTAAATGCAATGCTTGGTTTTATTAAATGAAACACTCAGAACTTCAAATATCCTCTAACTATTAAATCACTTTTCATCTCGCTTGTACGTAGTATTTTGGATTATTACTCAGATATTTGGAACCCTTTTTTATAATGATTCTGTCCGTATTAAAAGAATTCAGAGAAATTGTACATTGTATGCACTTAATAAACTGTATTGGCATGATGGTCTTCCACCATACGAATCTCGCCGAAAACTGCTTGGGCTTCAGTCGCTAAAGGACAGAAAAACTTATTATGATTTAATGTTCGCATACAACATCTTACATGATAAAATAAAATGTGTCGAGTTGTCCGCTTTTTTTAGAGCCTTTAATGCACCAAGAAATTTGCGCGTTAATCGTATGCTGGAAGAAACATTCCATAGAACCAATTATGCTAACAACGAACCTATAACTCGTTGCATTAAACTATGTAACACTTATTGCTCAATGTTAAATTTTAATTGCTCAGAGGCTAAATTTCGTTTGAATTTTTTTATGATTTTTAGAAATTAGAAAGAAGTTAAAATTGCCTAAAAAAATTAGAAGAAAAAGAAATGATACCTGAAAAAGGAAAAATAAAATCTAAGAATAAATTTGTATGAATTTAATGAATGAAATTAATTTTAATTAATAAGAATATATAATGTATGAAAATTTGTTATTAGAAACTAAAATATATTCCTGAAACAAAAGGAAAATTCAAATAAGTATTAAGATTTATACTTTGTCAATATTTATTTTTTTTTTGTTCTATTTATTTCGTCAGTAAATGTTAAGCCTAAACAACTGAATAAACCAATAGTTGTTACTTCCGTTTCCGGAATAGGCACATATGCTTTAAACATCCCTCCACAGAGCTCTATTGAGATAGATACGTTAGTAGAACGAAAATCCGAAGGAAGTATATACCAGTGATAAATGGTTGTGTAGGTTCTTTAGTTTAAATTTTACCGTATCTAACTTTTATATTGCTTTACTATTAAAATATTAGATATACCAAAGTAGCTCGTAAAATTTCCTGTTTTATTTTTATTTTTATTAATGTTTTGGTACTTGCCTGTTAAATTAGATTAAATCCAAAACGTGCCAGAATATAATTTACTTTCATTACCTTTAAGAAGAACCAGTTCAACTTTTACTGTGCTAAAAGTAATATAAAATGCCTAGTTGGCGAATATAAAATACTTACCTGATAATTTTTTGTTGTTCAAATATGCAGAGATTCATCGAAACTCAATTCCTATAAAGTTTAAATAAAACCAAAATCTAAACTAAAAAAGGAAACAATTTCGCGATTTTTCTTATACCAAGTTTGTTTCTGTATTAAGTTGAATAAAATTTTGCGGTCAACATGAGCGGCTAGGTTGGATATGAAAGGGGGTGACAGTGTGCGTGGCGTGATGGGCATGCTCGTGGAGCGAATGTTGTGATTGAATGGGTAAGTTTTACTTGGCGGAATTATAATAAAACTGTTTTTTTTTCTATTTATATTAAGTATTAAATAACAAAGCATTAAAAAATGAATCCTGTTTATTTTAAAATCTAAATTTTGTTCACTTTAATTTTCCTTTCCTTTTGATTATTTTCTTGTTTTGTTCCAATATTGATCTTAATTCAGTCGAAATGTAGATTTCGTTTGTGATTTAATGTATTTTTGTTTAATTTTCGATTTTTTTTTATTTTCGTAGTTTAAGTAAACAAATAAACTATTTTTTTGCTAACCGGCCGGAACCGGAACAGGGTCGCACCTGCCCTGAGAACGAAACAAGCTACCGGAAGGTAACATTCGGGCATTCAATGTAAGCCACAGGTACAAACTGCAATAAAAGCCTTTTTTTTATTGAATGTAGGACCAAACAACATCTAGGCCCCAAAGGTTGTGTTACAATTTGCTATTCCAATTTATAATAACTAAGCAATTATTTGCTTGAGTTAAGTAAACATTTGTTATCAGTTTATAATGACTGAGGAACTTAGGAAATATTTGCTTGAAATTAATAAAATTTTGCTTTTTTGTAAATACATGAGCAGTGATTTCAATTTAGCTATCTTTTTCTAAAATCGCATCGTGATTGAGCAAAGTTTTGCTGATTTGTTTTTAAGCAAAATATTTTCTTGATTCAAGCAAAATAGTTTTCTCCATGCAGCCTATATTTTATCCAACAGTCCCAACTGTGACAAGACAAAAAAGGAAGATATGATGGACTTGTTGAAATTCATACCTCCTGTTAAACATGATTATTATAAACATTTAAGAACAAATCAGAACAGTTATTAATTTTTGCTAAAATCTTTATTAAAAACATGTATAATGATGTTTTACTACAGTAAAAAACATAAAAATTTAAGACTGAATTTAAAATTAATCATTTCCTTTCACTTGCCAAATCGATTAACTCCCTTAATCACGAAAAAATTTTAGTTATAATAGTAATAATAAAGATACATCCAATCGCTTACTCTAAATATCTTGTTGGATAAAAGATATATCCGTAGAAATACAGTCTACATCGTTTAATTTATAATTTAACAGGAATTTAATAAATTAATATAAACTACTTTCTCATTTTTCTCAACATTTTGTTTTATGGAGTTAATCAATTTGGCAATTGATAATCAAAAGGGTACTTTTTCCATATGATGGTTGAAAAAGTACCACAGGTGAAAAATTTTCTAAGTTTCTACTAAGAGCTCATAGGCATAACAAACTAAGGCAGAATCCTCTCATTGTACGGATTCATGTCTTTAACAATAAAAATCACTTCATGTTCATAAAATAAAACTGATATTTGAAGTTCCCGCGAATTTTATCTCCTAAACCATCGAGAGCGACAATTTTTTGCATTTTTAGGCTTAGGAGGCCCAAATAAAAATACGAAATAAATATTCGGGTCCGGGCTCTTAAGTAAAATTAGGTAAAAATAAAATTTAATTTTCCACAGAATATTTCATGATAGCTTAGCTTCACACAGAGCAAAGAAAAGGAAATAATAAAAAAATATCAAAGGTGACAGTCAAAAACCGACATTCAACTATCAACTTAACCGATTTAACTCCTGTTTTCTTGTAATTTTGTATTGTTATAGTTTTTTTTTTAAGCTGCATCGAGTATTTTTAACTTTTGCACTTTTAAATATACCGAATCGGTGTGTACAAAAATATAAAAAAATATTTAGTGATATCTATAGTATTATATAAAAATGAAACTTTTAAAAAGTTAGCATGATTGTGGCTGCCGGTAAAGTCAAGAACCGCTGAACGGATTTATGTGAAATTTTCACTATTCGAATCAGAATTGATCATAGATGGTTCATGTATACTCAAAATGTATATATACATAATAGCGAACAAGTTATTGACTGAGAAACTGGCTTAAATTTAAATTTTTGGTAAAATTCGGCACATTTTCCCATTTCCTGCCTAAACAGTAAAATATATCTGAAAATGATGCATAAACATATGAAAAATCTTCCCGATTCCAATAAAAAAGTTTCAGGTTACATGCGCGATCAATGGTTTTGTCTTACAATTGACATTTTAATAAAAACCTAAATCATTTTCTTGCAAGCGTTCGTCTGTTGATTGATTTTAATGCTGTTACTGCTTGCAGCTTTGATTTCGTTGTTGTTGCGTGCTTCTTTGTAACTACAACAACAGCTATGCGTTGGGAGGAAAAGAGAACAACGTGAGCAGTTTTTATTGCATTAACTTAACAAACCACGAAATAAAGCAATTATTGAGCAAAATAATAAGTGACACATATTCATCGTAATATTTTGTTTGGCAATACGATTTTAAGACTGACTTATCGAGAATTCGAAAATTTTCAATATAGTTTTTGTAATTCATTGGTGTGGTTTAATGATTTCATATAGTTTGAATGGAATTCTTTTAAAATAAAATTTGTTAGTATTTAAAATTGTTAAAAATACGTTTGTTGAAGCATAAATTGAGTGTTGCTTTAGCTTTATGATTGTTGTGCAAATATTTAATAAGGCCAACCTCAGTATATTAACCCCTTTGGGCAAATTTATCGTATTTGCCAAAAAACAAAATTTACAGGATCAATTTGTTTCTAATTTTCCTTGCTTTAGTTTGCAATATCAAAACCAAATTGTACATGCGCTTAGATAATTAACTTATTTACTATAAAGATAACAGCTACAATATTTTACCAGTTGATGCGTTGGATAGTTAAGAACAAATTTGCATCATAAAGTCAGTTTCGAAAAAATGGAACATGCGATAATTTCGCGCAAAGTGGTCAATATATATACCAATACTAATACCAAGTTGTAAAAGGAACCTAATTTGGCAATCTTATTGTATTCTCTTTGTGTATTGTCAGTACATAGTTTCAATTTCAATACAAATTTCATATTTTAATTTGAAAATCTTTTTAAAATTGAACCTATTCCATTTTTTTTTACATAACGAAAAAGTGGATTTTTTTGCATAAATCTGGATGACTTAAAAAATTGAGTTTAATAACTTTAAAAATCATTGTAAAATTAATCAAGCTATAAAAAAAATAATTAAAATTTATCCTAAAGGACTTTGACTGAGCCTCTTGTGATCAATTGTGTTGTGTGTGTGTGTTAGTAAATGTCTGTACAATGATTCAAAAACTTAGACCTCAAGTTTTAAGCCGACTTTAAGGCTAACATTTATGTTTTAGAAGATTTATTAAAACAAAAGAAAAGGTTTGCTAAGTTTTACTTTTTCAATAATTTAGTTTTTTTTCATATACTGGAAAAATTAAAAAGGTTTTGAATTCGAGTCGACGCGTCCATTTTCCTGTTATCAAACTTTTTTCCAATCGTTGTGAACCGAAGGACGAGTTACTTAGGTTTGAGTTGGATCTACATTCATGTTCTGATATTTGATGTATTCTACAATAATTATAGGTCCGAGTTACGGCCTTGCCTTAGCCAATTCAAGTTTATTAAATCATCACAAATTCCCACAATACAACTAATATATTATTAATTATACCTTCCTTTATTTTTTTTATTAGCAAGACCAAGCTAATACAGAATAGGTATCTCTTGCGATTATTCAAAAATCATTTATTCAAAGAAAATAAAAGCTTAACCAAGCTCCTTTTTTGAAATAATAAAAAACACTTGAAATGCAGATACGATGAAAGACATGTGCAAAAAAAAAATTTAATTTTTTTATGTACTGGAAAAATGTAGTTAGTTTTTGAATCCGAGTCAACGTGAACATTTTCTAGTCGTTAAACTTTTTTTCAATCGTTGTAATCTAGTGTTCGACCGAATATTCGGCTTCGGTATTCGACATATTCGGCCGATTTTTAATCTTCAGCTTAGGCTTTGGCTTCAAAAATTATTCCATAATCACATGCATACATAACAGGAAAATATTTTTTATTTTTGTTTCAGATAAATTTTGTGACCTGTGGGAAGGTCGCCAAATCAGTTCGTGTTTTAAACACTTGTCCACGTCGCTCCGTGGCTTGCTGCAGTATATTAATTAAATATTTATTTATTATAATCTGAAAATTTTATACAATCTTGTTTAAAGTACTGTAAATATACCTAAAAAGTTTAGAGTACCTATATTATTTACTTTTTCCAAAAAAGATTAATAAAAATTGCATATTTTTCGGCCTGTTTAACTCGACTGGTCCTTTAATAATTTTTTGTACTGAAATTGGTAAATAACGAAAGCAAGGCCAAAATTTTATTATTTTTTTTACTTGAAAAAATTTTGTTAGTATTCGACTTATTTTAATGTCATATGAGTTCTATGAAAGGTTGTTTTGTTTTTGTGCCATAACTTTGGCTAAGGTCATGCTAGAAGCTCCAGATTGTGTTTGTTTGTAGTTCTTTATGTTTGGAACATAGCTACATTTACAACTCAGTTATGTCTTAAGTCGACTTAGCGATTATTTCTTATCGACGCAATTATATTGTTTAATCCATCGATGCTCAGCGCCTAACTCTTTCCACTCTTTGTACTCTTTTACAACAACTTCAATATTTTCATGATTGTTGTAATTCGCCGAACTCAGTTTGCAATTTCAGCCGCGCTTAATGTTATTGTTTATGTTCTTTGGCACAATCGTTCGCGGCTGTTTTGCACTGTTTTTGGCATTCGCATTGTAGACGTTAACAGCATGCGTCGTATTCTTTATATTTTTCGTTGTCAGAATTATTATACCATTGAAAAATGGCAAGAAAAGAATTTGTGGAAAACTGGCAGTTTTCCTTTTTTTTAGTAGATAATAAAAAAGTAATAAGATTTTAATCTTAGTAATATAACAGTTTAGTAAATTATAAAACAGCAAGATAATAAAACATATTAAAAATGAAGTTAAACGCAAATAAAAATTCTTATAAGATTAAAAAATGAAAAAATGTTTAATAATAAAAAATTCACAAAAAAAAAAACGAAAATGAAAGTAAAAAAAATAAAAAACAAAAAAATTAAAAACTATAAAACAAAAAAATATAAAAAGGATATCTGAAAACCTCCACGCGGTTCAAATCAGGCTGGGTAAATCAGAATGTATTCAACAGCAAAAAACTGAAACATTTTGTCATTATGAACTTGATTCATTACTTTTACAGTGTACATATGCATAAGTTCGCTGACGTGAACTCTGCCAGCACTCGTGTTATTGGTAATTCGTCATTGCATCCAGATTTAAAAATTTTTTGATATTGCTTTTTGTTGTTTTTGCACTCTTTAAATAGTTTTCGTGGGCATCTCTGGTTTAATCTAGGGTGGGCAATTCTTTTGACATTTCCTTCGTGTCGTTTTTTATAGTGTTGGTTGTTGCAGCTTTCATTTCAATATTATTTTAATGAGAATGGAATCGTAACAATATCTGACATTTTTCAAAAACAATTAATGCTGTTATTTACGTTATTCACTTTTACAAAAAAAAAAAATTGTTTCCATATCGCGAGCAATAATGCCACGAAGGGTTGCTAGTTCCTTCATAAAATCAAACTTGAAGGTATCATCAAGTTTTCAAAATTCTTCTTTCGTGCTTACAGAGGTACAAACTTTTCGATAACTTCATCAAAATTAATTAACCTCTTCGGCTTCAATAGAAAACATTGAGAGATCTGTAACTCTCGCCCCATTGTAGACCGTTAATAATTTTGTTTAATTTGAGTTTGGAAAAGCTTCTAGCGCATGAACCAACCGATACGCAAATCGTTAAAAATAATTTCAAACCAAGTGTTAGATTCGGCAACGACTCTTCGAGTACCTATTCAAGGTTCAGTTTATTGTTTTAGTGTTCGAAAGATATCCAATCCTGAATGACGTAATTTTAAGAACACGTCAAAAGGGAAATACCAGAAGAAAAGTAATAAGAACTTACAAATATCATTAATTATAATATGTACCATTTCTTAATTGTAAGAAAAACATTAGAGGCGAAAAAAGTGGCGTAGGAGTTAAGAAGGGCATTTCGGAGTCGAGATCTGCTCATATGAAAATCGAATTCGCTGATCAAATTGTTGGTTACACGAATCATCCTGGTTACAGGTTCACTGCATTCATAGTCGGTGCGTTGAAAGTTGAGGTGGAATAGAGGAATAGATCGAAGGTTACGTGGGTTGGTATTAAAGGATATTAATTGGAGTAGTGCTGGGCAGTTAATGGTACCGGATACAAGTTGATGAATGAAGAGTACATCGGGACATGTTGCATGCAACATGTCCGTACATAATTATCCGAGCCCTAGTCATAGCTTACCAAAGTTTTCGAAAAATCTTTATTTAATTATTACAAAATCACGCATTTTATTTGATGCTTACATTCAACAAGCAGCACAATACAACAGCAAACAAAGCTTTCCTCTCTTTGGTGCGAGAGCTTCTCTCAATACAACACGGCAGCCATGTTGTGTAGTTGCTTTCAATTTACTTTTGACCATGTCCAGGGTGCGTAAAAAAAATGCGCTCCCGCTCTTCTGAGTTATCTTTGCTATGAGTTTATCATTTTAAAATATTAAATAACATGCAATAACAATAGAGTTCAGCTACTACAGCTTTTTCACACTTTCTCCGCAATAGATAATTTTAAGAACCAATCCAATATCATTGAAATAACTCAAAGATATCGATAAAAGTGGTCCAATAAAAAACCAAAAGGGAGAAAAATTTACCCACCATAATATGGGTTGGGCTCAGGGACAACACAAGACATAACAACTAACCATGCGTTTACATAGATCTAATCATACATTAGTTTTCAATCTACTTTTGAGTTGACCTTTCGACAAGTTAACATCAAACACGTTACAGTTGTTAACATAGGTACTCATGCGATTTAATGGAGCAGTTAACATATAATTTGTTCTACTAAATGGTAAATAAATCAAGTTGTTAGAGTGTCTACTGCTTCTACGGTTAGTGTTAAAATTTATAAGAGAAAGAAGCTCTGGAGAGTCGAATACACCAGTAATGAGTTGGTGTAAGTAGACGATATCAGCAGATTTTCTTCTCTCACTTAAAGATTGCATTTTTAATAATTTCAAACGATCCTCATATGGAGGAAGGTTAAATGTGTCAGTTCCACTCAAGCCTCTTAGAGCAAACCGAACAAAACGTTTTTGAATTCTTTCTATACGATCAACATGCACATTGTAATGTGGGGACCATACTTGACTTGCGTACTCCAAGTGAGGACGCACGATTGAATAATACAGAGTTGTAGTTGTTATTAAGCTATCAAACTCTTTGGCCCACCGTTTTATAAAACCAAGCATAGAAGACGCTTTTTTACAAATTGTATCAATATGCATGTTAAACGACAATTTAGAATCCATGCATATACCAAGGTCTTTGACGGTAGTTTCACGACTTAAAGCAGTATCTTTAATTTTGTAATCAAAAATAAAATTGTTCCTTTTACGCGAAAAGGTCATAGTTTGGCATTTATCTGGATTTAAAAACATGTTATTTTTAGAACACCAAACCTCAAAGGAGTTCAAGTCTGACTGGAGCAGGTCTGAATTGTCATTAGAATCAATTGTTCTGTATATTTTCATATCATCTGCATAAATAAGCAAATGAGAGTGTTTAATGACGTGGGTAACATCATTAATTGCCAAAATAAACAGAAGTGGGCCCAGGTGGCTTCCTTGAGGAACACCCGATTCTGCAACAAATTCAGAAGACAACACGCCTCGGAACCGTATTTGATAAGATCGCTCCATCAAATACGATTTGATCCAGTTTACAAAATATTGTGGAAATCCCATTAATTTAAGTTTAAATAAAATTAGATTATGTGGTAATTTATCAAAAGCTTTGCTAAAATCAGTGTAAATACAATCGACCTGGCTACCAGAATCAATAGATTTTAAGCAGAATGTAGTGAAATCAAGGAGATTAGACACAGTGGATCTGCCAGTAACAAAACCATGCTGACGAGTTGTCATGACTTGTCCACAGTGAATTTTCACTCGATCGTACACTATTCGCTCAAAAAGTTTAGGAATCGAAGACAATTTAGCGATAGGCCTATAATTAGTGACGTCGTTCCTGCAACCTTTTTTGTAAATAGGACTGATATAAGATTTTTTCCAAAAAAGAGGAAAATTACTTTCATTAATTGATTTATTAAAAAGTAACGAGAGAGGCTGACACAAAACGGAGCCGCATTGTTTTAACACTGCGGCAGGAATTCCATCTGGTCCAGCGCTAAAATCCTCATCGATTGATTCAATATACTTAAAAATATCCTCTGAGGTAAAAGATATATGCCCCAAAGAAACTCTGGATGCGTTGTTCATATAATCAAAATACGCTAAATCAGGATTAAAAGAATCTGAACAGAATGATTCTTTAAAAAGATTGGCAAATAAGCCACAAATAATGGTGGAATTGTCAGTAAATCCATCCTGAAATTTGAAAGAAGAAGGAAATCCATCAGTCTTCTTCTTAACATTAATAAATCCCCAAAATTTTCTTGGATCAGACAAAATACTCAGCTTCATATTATCCAAATACTCATTATATAATGCAGCTGAGCAATTCTCAAATTCCAGAAACAAACGTTTGTATGTTTCTAGGTCATTTGAGTCAAAACTACAAACATATTTCTTCCATGCCCTATTCCTATTGTTGCGAAGAGTCTTTAAATCCTTTGTGTACCAAGGGTACGCAGAATTTTTCGCAAATTTGAGACTATATGGTACAGACTGAGAAAACATGGCAAAGAGCTCCGTATAGAAATAATTTATTGAACTGTTAAGATTATTATTATTTATGTATTCTGTAATTATATTTAATTTACTATTAAGTAAATGATTCAACCCCAAAAAGTCAGCTTTTTTGAAATTGAATTCATAAACTGTGTCAACAGAGCTTGAATTTACCATATTCTCCCTATCGGATTTATACCAAATACTCAAAGGTGGATGGTAATTATCAATAGTAGTCAAAGCATGAAGTGCCTTCTGAACAATGACATTGTTACTGTCTGTAGTTAAGACTAGGTCAAGCAGCCTTTCCAGACTATTATAAATACAACTAACTTGTTGTAAGTCAGAACATATATTGTCAACAAATATATGTTCTTGGCGTGTCTTCGAATTAGATGCACAAAAATATGTTTCATCGTCAGAAGAATGCCATTTTAAGTCAGGCAAATTAAAATCGCCCAACAATAAAATGTCGTCATTAACGTCAAGTAAATTTAATATAAATTCTATGCAATCCGCAAGGCTTGCATAGACCTCTACACTGCTCTTTGGAGGAACGTATGCATTAATAACATATACATTAGAATTGCAATGTACAACCTTAACGCATATAAGTTCGATATTAGCAGAGCAGGGAATATCAATAAAGGAACTAACACAGGAGTTCCTTACAGCTAATAGGACACCACCACCAACTGCAGAATTATTGTCAGCGTGTCTGTCCTTCCTATATACTTGAAAACTATTGTCAAACAGTTCTAAGTCAGTAATTCCTCCGTTCAACCAAGTTTCAGTTAACGCGATAATATCTTCAGAAAAATTCTGAGTTGACAAAAAAATGTCGCGCGTCTTTGAACGCAATCCCCTTACATTTTGATAGTAAAGGGAAAGCCTATTTAGTTTTTTTGGGTCTGACTGGTGATATTATTCGTCCTTCTAGACCTGTGTTTAGGCTTAAACTCAGAAACAAAGATATTATCAGCCCACAGATTAGAGCTCAAAACAGTTGCAAACTCTTCAGCAGCTACTGTGAGAATAAATGATGCGTGGGACGGTTTATTGCCAATTTTCTTGCATGAGCAGAAAGCAGCCTGACTTACTAATTGGTTGTGTTTAACAAACGTCAATACATTTTCACTTGTTGTGTCGGGCTGAAGACGTGAAATGAAAATCTTTTTTTTTCTCGACAAAGCTCTTAAATTTAATGAACTATTGCGCTCATTAGTCATGTCATTTCTAGCCGGGGGAAAAACAGATGGAGAAGATGGAGTAATAACTATATTATCTATTCTCACTGGCGTATACACTGGTTTAGCCGAGATCTGCTTCGTTTCTAAAGTGGCTGGAAGCGTCATGCGCCGCTTATTACTTTTATTTTTGGAATTATTTCTCTTTTTCTTCGAAATATTTAGGTCTTTTTTAGATAAAACTATTTGAGTCTCAGAAGAAAAGGCTGGAAGAGTCTGAGACAATGCGGTCGAAATATTTACCGATGAAGACTTTTCATCATAAATGCTAGTACTGGGTGAGGTGCTTACTTCATTAAAAAATGTAACAATTTCTTTAAAATTGTTATTTAAAGCGTTAAGACTATCACCGAAAAGCTTAATTTTTGAGAAAAACTCATCTGGTGAAAGAACCCTACACGAAGCACAATACCAGCGAAGACCTGATCGTGGTGAGATTAAATCATCAAGACACGACTTAGAGATCCCAGCACATGATGTATGGAACAAACGCCCACATGGGCCAGAACAACTGAACATACGGTTCAGAATGTTTTGACTTTTGCAAAGCTCGTCTAAAGAACAAGCAGCAAAATTTTCTACAGAAAAATATTCCATAGCGAATAAACAAAGTTCAATAATTTTATGTGAGCAAAAATAATGTCCACTAAGTGCTAATGGGTTAATATAATATGTTGAAGTTTAAAAGCAACTGCAACAGTTCTCTGTGCTTAGTTTATGCAAATAAACAAACAACGCACAAAGAGGAACGCAAAAAAGAGAAAGAAAAAAGTATATAAGCAGCAGCTCAGCTATCAAACTAAAGAGCACGAGCAAACAATTCAGAGCGTATGTGGATAAAATATTCACTCTTCTCTGAACTCCTCGAGTGCTCGTGAGTTTGTATGCTGAGAAATTTTAGAAGAGCCACTTCGTGTTGATGGGATGCTTAAAGCCTTAAAGAGTGCGTAACTGAACAAGCGTTGAACGTTTGTTTAAGAAAATCTATTATATAAGGCTGTTGGTGTATACAGTACGAATAAAGCGTGTTATGCAACCTTGGTTTAATGTTGTTTTTGACAACCAGTATTACAATTAAATTTAACAATCTAAAAAATTAAAATGCACTTACCATTAATGGATCTGAAATTTCTTTAAAGCTTAAAATAATTTTGTGATGGCAATTTTTTGTTAATACAATTACGCAATTTACTCTGTTTTTATTCAAGCTGGGGATCGGGGAAGCGCTTAGCGTAGACTTATTTCTATACGCTTTCAGTATATATACGTCGTTCATTGAATATCATTAATATATTTTTTCGTCGTTCTCACAAACATGGTGTAACATGGGCATTTGCAAATGTTTTGAGGGGAGTTGCCAGAATTGAGTTATAACCATAAATTTTGTTTTGCAGCCTTACCAGCCAGATTTTCCCCACTTGAGATTTTGTTAGTTTATACGAATATATAAAAGGGTTAACACAGCACGGTGGTTTGACAACCACGCGAGAACTACTAAACCGATTAAGACGATATAGGTACCAAACCATTTGTTATTTAAACAAAATCGTAATATGAAATGTTGTAAGATTTGATACGCCTACTTTTCACACCCACTATTTGAAAAAACATTTCAGACGATATTGGTCGTATAAGACTACAATTTGGTGATTGACTTTGTATAGTTACTTTTGCTAACTTTACTAAAAATGGGCATAATCCCCATTCGTCCGAAAACAACTTGCAAAAAGAATTTCGCAATTATCTTCATTACCAAAGTTTTTACAGAGTTGTAAGCACAAAATTTAAACAACCGTTAAATTTCTTTATGCCAAAAACGCCAATGTGCACATGTTTTCACTAAAAGTGATTTTGTGACCGCTACAGATGAGATAGATCAATGAGTTTTGTTTTCATGACTAAGAACAAATTTGGCGTTTGGAGAAGCTGTGCGTGTATATAAAAAATTTAGGATACAAATTTTTTTAAATTTTTACAATGATTTTAACACAATTTTATAGCAATAAACGTTAAATGGTTGCTCACAAAGTATTTTTTTTATGATTTTGTTGAGCAACGGGAATCAAATTATAACTGTTTCTTATGAAGGCATGCACCATCTATTTCCAAAAAGAAATTTTATAAAAAGTTTATTTTTCGATTTTTCTGAGCCATTTGAATCTTCAAACTCGATTTCCCAAAAAAACATAAAAATGCACATTGGCGTTTTTGGCATGAAAAAATATTCAAAAAATCATATAGATGGTTTTAGCATCGAATTTTCTGATTTTTTCTAAACCGAATTGGATTTTCTTGTTTTGAGGGAAAATTCTTTGCATTAAAATGCATAAAATGTACTTAAAAACTCAAAAGCCATTTATTTTCACATTGGCTTTTTTGGCATGAAGGGGACGATATAAAAAAGTAGAGAAAATTAAAAAAAAAATTTATGACAAAAACAACTTTTGTTGCCTATTGACTTGTTTTTGAGCACAAATTGGATATTTTAGAGGTTTTTTTAAAACAATATAAAACATTGCATAGGTTAGGCAACGATAAATCTTTTATCACTTTCCC
The DNA here is from genome assembly GCA_963920525.1 of Dichetophora obliterata. Taxonomy (NCBI): domain Eukaryota; kingdom Metazoa; phylum Arthropoda; class Insecta; order Diptera; family Sciomyzidae; genus Dichetophora; species Dichetophora obliterata. The sequence goes on along the minus strand of OY986438.1, from coordinate 88,251,635 downwards.
AATTCACTTAATTAAAATTTAAGACACAGAAAATTTGATGAAAATCGATTTGAAAATGGCGGAGATATTTACATGCTAAGTCAAAACTTTTTTCTCATCCTGAGGCTTAATAAAATGCATTATACTGACCAAATCTATAGTTTTAGAGATATCGCAGTATTTTTGAGATATAATAATAACGGGAATTTTTCAACTACTATCCGTACAAAATTTTTTCGAAAAAGCTTTCGTTTACCGTTATTTTTATTAATCAACGACTTTTCCTACAAAAATACGTTGTACTGAGAAAATCTATAGTTTTCGAGATATCGCCTAAAGTTTGATGTCATAATAACGATTTTTTTAATTAAAATTTAATTTTAATTTAAGAAGTTTTTCTGATCAAGAAACAGACTGTCTAGTCACCTAAGTGATTGACTCTATACAGAGTTGTTGTTGTTGTTCTTGCCTTCTTAAAAACTTACTTGATCTAAAGCTCGCAATTTAATTCGTGTAATAATTTAATAAATCATAAGACTAATTCACCAAGAATATATATTAATGTTCAGAATCTGTGTTAAAAAAATTAAGTTTTTTTACAAATTACAAATTAAAAATGTTTACCCAAATTTTTTTATAACTCTCTTGTACAGGACTTTTAAAAGTCAAAATACAAAAAAATTCAGGAAAATTTGTCATAATAACAATTACCATCAAATTAAATAAAGTAATTTCTTAATGTTTATATCATATTTTCATAATTAAAACAAACACAATCATTTTTTATTTAGCATTTGATTTAATACTACTAAATACTTTAATTTTAAAATTTCCAATTTTTACATAGTATTTTTATCGCAGGCGAAGCAGCGGGTATTTGGTAATGTTTTCTATATATGTAGCACTCAATTTTAGTTAAGCTAATTTATACGAAATATCAATGGAAAAAAGAGCTGAATATCTTTCCAATAAGCTAAAATGCATGTGAATACCATGAAAAATACCTACATATTTTATAAGCGTTTAAAAACAAAATCTTTCCGAAAATGCCGTAATATCGTCTCAAAAGAGTTTGTAAAGAAAAAAAAAATTAAAAAATTTTGTTTAGTGGGTATGCATGCATTCTGAAAAAAAGTTTTATTAAAAAACATGATTTTTTTGTTAAAAAAAGGGGTCCAGGAGAACCAAAAACGCTCCATGGGAATTTCTCCGATCCAAAAATAAAAACGATGGAGAAATAGTTTTTAAGAGTCCCTCTTACTATTGAGTCGGTGGCCAGTGAAATCTAAATTTCGATCCGGCTTAACTACATGGCATAATTAAATATGGGACTGACGATTTATAAAGATTATATTTCAATTATCATGCCTTCTTTCCGTAGGTGATAACTTCCGGCATCATCTCATGCAAATGGATAAGGAGAATCTGTCTCTACGCACAGAGCTCGCATCGCTTAAAGCTGTCTATGCTCAGGAGCGTGAACGAATCTTTGCTTTGGAAAACAAATTGCGAGTTCATGAAAGTTCAATAGACGTACTTAACAATAAATTAAGTAACCGTGAACGCCAAATTGATGAATTGACACGAAAACTTAACGAGCACCAGAACCTTCTCTCTCAGAAAGAGCAAGAGAAAGAAAAGCAGAAAAAGAAATTTAACTCAAAACTTGCAGTTGAAGCTGATAAGAAAAATAGAGAATTAGAAATAAAACTACGTGAACAGCGTGCTAAGCTACAGGAAAAAATGAGAATTAAAGATGAGAAACTTCGCTTAGTTTCAAATATAATTCAGTCCGAAGAAATTCAAAGTTTGCCACGATCACAAAGCTCAGAGAATCTAATGACTGGAAAAAATTTGAACATGGATCAGCATATACGGACCGATTCAGTTCCGACGACAGCTCGTACAGATCTTTATGGTACACCACGGCACGTGAGGGTAAGCACATTTTATGAAGCCACGTCTCTGTGATAATTCTATAAAGTTTATTTCCAGGGTCTGGCTGCAGCAAATAACCGTCATCGAAGATCTCGGTCTGTAGGTGAGAAATGGATCGAACATCGCGCTCCAAACCCCGTTCCTTTGGGTACAATCTTGCAACCTTATATTAGAAATAGAAAGTCGGTCACAAAACTGGCCGACATGAAAGATCTAACAGGCCATAAAGCTACGAAATATTGTCTCGTATCACAGGAGGCCGATACTGATGGAGACGTTGAAACAAAGTTTTACAAGGGCAATGTTATTCCAACATGCGGTGGAGGAGCTCAGGTTGTTTTTGACGATGTTGAATGTCTAACACAGAAATCTCCAGTTCCATCACCAAATCGTAAAAGGCCAAGTAATGGCAACGGAGGTGTGCTCAGTGGCGTTGGTACAACCTCAGCTGTGTCTGGTATTGCAAGCATTGCATCTATGCAAGATGTTATTTCGAGATGCACAGTTGGAATCGAAGGACACAACAGCAAACGCACCAAACTATAAGCATGTACAATATTTCTTCAGCTTGTTTTATTATTTTTCATATAAGTGTTGAATCAAATTTAATTGCATCAATTTAAGCAACGAAACAACACAATTTAGAGATGGCTACAAACTATTTTTATACTGCTATTACTTCCCCATATTTTATTTTAGTTTCTTGAACGAGCATATTTTTGTATTATATTACAAGCATTGAAATCCTTTTCTATTAAATACAGTCAAATTACAAAACCAATATGAAATCTCTTTTGCGTTAAATATATTTAAAAATTAAAAATTAATTGTTTTTCACTCACTTGTCGTTTGAAGTTATACTTGCTCAAATAGTCACATGTTGCGTGCTTTAACTTACAGTTTTTTTGCGGTAAGACAATATTGGAAAATAATTTTCCAACATTGTCTTTTAATTTAACTATGGATGAGCATCTCCAAAACGAGCTCAACAGCAGCGTGCACCAAAAGAAGCACCAGACAAGTTTGCAGACGCTCAGGAATTACAAGAAATTAATAACGCATTCAAGCCTATTTTAGCAGATGTAACCATGCAAATTAAATTATTTAACTCGGGATTTGGTTTTTTAAAAAAGCTTTATTCAAACACTTAGCTCTGTTCTATCTTCGTATGCTCTTAAAAGACTGAACTTATCTTATTTCTTGATTTAGTATTTAAATATATTTAACGTAAACCAAACTTATGGCGTGATCTAATTATTGAGAAAAATAATTTCATTATAGGATGAAATATTTCATTTTATTTCGCCACAATTTTGTTTATGTTATTCATAAAGAAAGGGTGGCTTTTGCTGACATCACAAAAAGTGTCTTAAACCAAAGCAATGGTTACAATTTGTTTATATTAATCGTTTACTTGGTGTGTAAACGGTGGCCTTAAATCCCCCATTCTTTAGAAAGAACGTCTCGGTTCTTTTAGAGTTTATTTAATTCTTGAATTTTTTTACCCAATTCTAGGAACATTATTTCATTATTTTTGGACTTCCGTTTGTTTATGTATTTTTTAGTTTTGATATAATAAGTATTAAAATTATTATGAATAAAATTACTGAAGTCCAAATTGTAATATTGATTGTGTTATCTTTATTTATTTCTAACACTACATCTATATTTTCCAGACTTAAATCTATATTTTCAGGTTCGAGATATGTTATTATTTGGAATTCAACAATGGACGTAATTTTTAAATAATCATTAATTTTCATTGTTGGATTTTCAAAAGTTACATTGACAATTTTTGTATAGTTTTCGAATTTAACTAAATACGTTCAATTTACTGAGTGACCATCAACTTCATGTTCACCAGTTAATGATATTACTCCATCTTTGATAATTTCTAAATTTTTATTTTTCTCTTTTATTTTTTCACATATTTTAAAATATCTTTTTAAAAGATTTTTATTTAAAATATCTTTTAGGCATAAACCAGCAATTCCAATTTTACAATAAATATTTTAGATCTCTCCTGCAATTATTTATATTAACAAATTTATTTTTACAATATGCAACTCTATTCTCTATTTTTAGTTTTTCATCAATTTGGCTTAAGGCTCGTGTTTCGTAAGACTTATATGTTTTTTCTATTAATGAGTACTTAATGTATAAAATTATTACATCCTTGTTTTGCATAATTTTAAAGATAGAAACATCAATTAAATCAGTAAGAGTTATATTTTCGTGTTCATGTTTGACTATCTCTTTAATTTTTTTATATTTAATATTCCTAAATTTAAAATGTTAGCTTTTTTATGTAATTCGTTTATTGTAAAATTATTTCTTTGTTTTATTATTTTCAGTGTTCGTGAGTTTCCTTCAGTCCATTAACTTTATTTGTCAGATCAGTTATGATTTTAAATAATTTTAAGTTTGTTACGAACTGTTTATTATTTCTTACAAATTCTTCCAATTTATTTTCTGTTATAACAATGTCGTCATGGTCAGGTGTCCCTGAAATCCACTTCCACAATGTCGCTATCTCGTTAATTCCTCTTCTTTTTCTGTAATTACTTGTATGTGTTTCTATCATGAGTTCAAAACTAATTTCTAATAGATTGTCATCGTATGGACTTAATTCTTCATAATTAAATTATTTCGAATTATTTTGTATATTATTGTTAATTTTAAAATTTTGATTAGTGTTTTTGAATATATTTTTTGTTTCATTCAAAATTTGTTCATAATACGTTATATTTATCAGGTGAAATATATCACCGTAATTACTATATACTGCTACAAGTTCATCTTCTATAAGAACATAGTTTTCCCTGGTGTAGTCTATTATTTCTGTAGCCGTTGTGAGTTTTATTATCATGATTATTATTAAGAGTTTCATTTTCTGAAAAGAAGATACTTTGATTATTATGTCTTTATGCAATCCTTGTGAAATTGGATTTTTGTTATTAATTAAGACTTTGTTACTTAAGTCCTCTATTACTATTTGTTTTTTAAATTTTGGTTTAAGCTTGTTACGCTCGGTTATTATTTTTTCATAAATTTTATCTCCGTTATTAAATGTTCGCATAGTTCTCTTTTTATTGTGGTGCATATTAACTTGAGCATTTAATAGTTTGAATTGTATGTCATTATGTGTTGTTTTATTAAATAAGACTTCGAATGGTCTATAATTGATTACGGAGTGTACTGTCTTGTTATATTGTTTTACTGCATTATAGATGGACTCTAAATAACTTATTAAATGGTATTCTTGTTTAATACATCTTGCTATTTCTATGAGAGTTGAGTGTTCTCTCTCAATCTGCCCGTTCGCCAAGCTGTACTTTGAATCACAGTAAAATGTTCTGATATTATTTCTTGCCATTATTGCCTTAAATTGGGGAGTGCTAAATCCTGGCTCGTTATCAATTGTAAGTGCTTTAATATCTTTAAAATTTAATAATATTTCTGAAACCTTGTCTTCTAATTTGGTTTTATCCTCTATTTGTTTAACCACTAGATATTTCGAGTATCAATCAATACATGTTAATGACCCTATCACCGTCTGCGAATCGAACAAAAATTAAGTCGAATTCGCCAGGTTGGTATTGTAATACTATTTTTGGCGATATCGCAGGATCGCCATGTAGGCGCCTTTTTATTTCAAAAATAATAAAAAAAAGGACTCGCGTTCTATAAAAATAGTTTTAGGACCTGCCTAATGGGTTGCCGGCGAAGTTCGCCACTGGCGGTATTTGAAATATCCTTTTTATGCCGTTCACTAAAAAAAGTGCAGAGGCTAAAAGGGTTTAAGCCGGCAGCTATTAAAGCTCAAGACTTATTGAAATGAAAATAGTTGGCAGCTGTTAGAGCTCAAAACTAGATTAACTTTATTTGAATTTTGTTCGTTCTTTTATAGTGTGTATAACGGTATTTTGTCTTAAAACTAGTTAACAAATGTTTTTGTATTTAAAAGTAAACATAATCATATGTTCTTAAATTAGTGTAAAAGTAATAGTAGAATATCATATACATATTTGTAATTTAGTAATCTATATATATAAAATAGGATGTGTGTATGTATGTAACGTATGGACTCCAAAACGGCTGGGCCGATTTTGATGAAATTTTCAGGTAATGTTCATCTTGGTACGGTGGGTAACATATTTGGCTATATTTGGACCCGATAGGTGGCGCTGGGGTGGACTTATATCGAAAATTTGAATTTATGGACCAATTTAACTGAAATTCAGAATGTATGTTTGTTTGATCATAAGAAAATAATTTGTGTGTAAATGGACACGGTAGGTGGCGTTGGTGGACTTATTTCGAAAATTCGATGGCGTGAAGAATATATAAATACTTTTAATTTTATTTTATAACGAGGGGAGTAGCGACCCAGTGTGCCAAACGGATCCGTTACGAATCCGTAACGAACTCACTTCTTCGTACATTTTGTCCGAAACGGATTGCGTTTCGCATCCGGAACGGATCCTTTTTCGTATGAAATTCCTCTCTCCGTTACGGACTTCAGTTACGAATTCGTTTCGGACTTCAGATACGAATCCGTTTCGGACTTCAGATACGAATCCGTTTCGGACTTCAGATACGAATCCATTTCGGACTTCACATACGAATCCGTTTCAGACTCTTTTTTTAAATAATGCGAACTCACAACGGACTCGTTTTTTAAAAATAGTTCTTATTCAAAAAGGGACAATAATGTTTATGTATGTTCAACATTTTTTATTTTTTGGCTAATTCAGTTCTTACATTCTACATATTACATTTTAAAGAAGGAAATTTAAAATTATATCAATGTATAATAAAAATAACAACAAAAATGAGTACACAATTGTATTTCGTATCCCTAATCTACTGAAAATAAAATAAGATATTGTAAAACAAATTTAAGACTGTCTTTTATGTTAACGTTGTGGAAATTTTTTTGAAGGATTCGTAACGGGTTCGCCGAAACATAAGATTCCTCTCAAAAATACGAATTGCTTTTTTCATTTTTTCGGATCCGCCTCGGACTCAGAACGGACTTTAGGAACGAATCCGTTTCGGACTTCAGGAACGAATCCGTTTCGGACTTCATATACGAATGCGTTTCAGACTCTTTTGGCGGATTCGTAACGGGCTCGTAACGGGTCCGTCAAAACATAAGAAAGCGCAGTGCGTACTGACGGACTCGTAACGGGTTCGTAACGGATCCGCATCCGTTTTTGTGCACATTGGGGAAGCACACCAGGTTCAGCTAGTAGTAGTATAATGTGTGTGAGTGAGTAGACTTAAATTATAAGAAAACGTAAACATAATCATATGTTAATAAATTTGTGTAGGAGTAAAAGTAAAAATGTAATTTCATACATTTTGTATTCAGCAATATAAGTACATGTGTGTGAATGAAATAGATAGTAGTACTTAGTATGAACATATGTTCTTATTGTTAGAATATTATCTTAGTATAATACAATAAAACAGAATAAGGTGATACGTACCGTAAAGGTGTGTATCTTTTAAATATGTTTTATAATTGTTTGTTTTTGTATTTCATAATGTAGAAGTGTATACATTACAGTATCACCGACGGCGAATGTTTTAATTTAATTCGACTGAAACGTCAAAAACAGGCGAATGAAAAACTTCGTGGTATCACTGTTCGCAAATTTCGCAGATGTCATTCGACTTAAGCGTCAAAAAAAGACGAATAAAAATATTTGGTGACAAGCTGGCGAATGCGTTTGATTTCTTTTAATTTTGAACATAAAAATGGAAAATAATAGAAAAAGGTAAGTAAATTGCATTGTTTGTATTTTTTTGTGGTTTGTTTTTGATTTTAAGCACTTTGTTATTTATTTTTAGTATGAAAAAAACCAACAGCCGGCAGTTCCATAAAATGGTCCATACAATGGCTCTTATCCATACAGGGCAAAGATTACGCTCAATAATCCCGACAACTTCGCTTAAAACTGTGGACACCGTTGATTGCGCAAGACCCAAATCGTTTCCAACGCTCTTTTGGTTACTACCCTCAGCAAAAAATCGTAGAGTACTAGCTAGCTTCAAAATAGGAGGAATCGCACAACTTCGAATTGACTGCATGGAGTCTTCAATATTCTGCAACACAAAGACAAATGCTTCCTTGTTAAGCCTAAAATATGATTTAAACCTTTAAGAGATTTTAAATATTTCAATGAAGATCAACCGGGCATATAAAAATACTCACAGGTCGTCAGGAATCTCTAGCGGATTGGATTTATCCCTAATACTTACTTACTTAGTTGGCGCTACAACCGTATGTCGGTCTTGGCCTCATCTAAGAATTTGCGCCAGCCATTCTTGTCTTTCGCTTGCTGGCGCCAGTTGGAAATTCCAAGCTTCGTCAGGTTGTCCTCTACTTGGTCTTTCCAACGAAGATGCGGTCGTCCTCTTCTGCGTTGACCACCGCAGTATCCCTAATGCTGCGTCGTAATCTGCATAAAGTTTGTGTTTCCTCAGTTTCTCAAAAGAATAGCTCCGCGCTGCTTAGCATTTTAGTATATTTTATTATTTATTTGTATTTGTCGCGGCTTAATTGAAATGTGAGGTTTGAGTTTTGACGTTTCTAAGCGAATTTTAATGTTTTCTGCTTTGGCAGCACCGTATCTGAGGTGAAAGAAAAATTCGCCAAATGATTCGATGCGAATGAAGCATTCGATTCGCAGACGGTCATAGGGGCATAAGAAAATGAGTTTTTGGGCAAAGAAAAAAGTCTAAATGGATCTGCTCCCCCTCTTTTTTGGGATTGGAGCCTCTCCAATCGGTATTAGGTTAGGCTTCCTATCATACTTGTTATTGTTACATATCTCACAATTTCTTACTATTCTTTAAATTTCTTTCGCATTTCTGACCAGTAATACTCATCGGCTGGCGCTTCAGGATTGTCGAATCCCGAAGTATTATTATTTTTTCCTTTCTTCAAATTTGCTTCATTATTGCTGGTACATACATCAGCTGGCGCTTCAGGACTTTATTTTTGTCCCAAAATAATATAATTAATTTTTTTATTGTTTCTTGTTTCATTTTCTAACAAATGAATTGTATGTATTTCTTTATTAAATATAAGGATTTTCTTCTCGAAATCCAATACAATATTGGAATTTTTTAATAGGTTTAATCCTATTAATAAATCTGCTTCCAATTAATTAATTTCATAAAATCGTTCTTTTATGTTGAATAAAGTAAAATCTGAAAAATGTGATATAATGGTTTCTCCGTTAATCGTTCTAACCTTTATTTTAATACTAATTTACGTCTGTTTGTTAAAACATTAGTCTTACAATAGCAACTCGTTGCTCCTGTGTCTCCTAATATTTTAAACCTTCGTCCTGTTCTATCACTTTTTGTTGTAGTGCACTGTATTGTGCACTGGGATTTGGTAGCTTGAAATTTGGGGAATAATTAGTTCTGAAATTAGATCTGTCCACATCCATAGGTTCTGGTTTCAGTAAATTATTATTCACATTATTATTCTAAAAATTATTTGAATTATAATTTGTATTGATTTCTATTTTGGAATCCTGGGTTTTGGTTTAAAAAAATTATTCATATTATTATTTGGATTTCTTGCGGGAAATCTTAAATTGTTTTGTCGAATTTGCTGATTTATATTTCTTTGATTATAATTAAATTAATTTTTATTATAAATACGATTTCTGTCATATTGTATCGTGAAATTAGCCCTGAAGTTGTTGGATTCCAACTCTTGGGCCTTTGCCAATGCGTTTGGCAAATCTTCAGGTGATAGTAAAAATAAAATGTTGGATATTGGGGCGTTGAGCCCTGTAATAAATACTCGAAGAGCATTTTTACGATTTTTTTTTTTTCATTTAGTTGTTTTGTTATTTCGTTGTTAGTACCATGTGTCATTATTGTCTTGGTAATAAAAAGCGTTAGTTTCTTATTAACTTAATTATAAAAGTCAATAAGGGATGAACTTTCCTGTCGGAGTACACCTAACTCCTGTTCTAATATGTGTAAAGGTCGTTTGTCAGCGTATGCAAAGTCCAACCTGCTCATGGTTAGTGAGAACATCGTTTGCCTCACCAACAATTTTGTTTCTAAAAATGGTTAGTGCCGCAAAATATCTGCGACTACCCCTGTGATACAAGCTTATAGAATTATTAGCGGCTATTGATTTCATAACATCTAGAGATTCATTGCAAGTTATACTTTCGTCAATTAATTCCGTCACATAGTTTGCTACCGAATTGGATCTTATAAGTGTTGTTATTTGCCGTTTTAACTGATCGATTTCTGTTTTTAGTGTGTTAGTATTGGCTGTAACCAGTCTCGCTATCATGTTGCTGGTTAAAGTAGTTCTTGCGTTATTGTCATTGGTTGCCATTTTTGAAAATTTATTTTTTAAGTCTTCCAGAATGTTGACAAAATTTAGTTATTAACTCTTTTTTTTAATTTCTCAATTACAATAATTGCAATAATATAACCTTGTGTAACCCTTATTTTTTGGGTTGTTAAAACAATTAAACATTTAAAAAGAATGTAAATATCTATATATAGTTTTAAATTATATTACTTACAATTACTTTCTAGTTTCCTTGCTTGTTTGTTTTAAATCAATTAGTTGCAGATTCCTTACAATTGTTTACTTACAATTACTTTCTAGTTTCCTTGCTTGTTTGTTTTAAATTAATTAGTTGCAGATTCCTAGCTTTCCTTTCTTCTTTGTTTTAGATCCTTTTATCGTCATTGGAAATTATTCTTGTAGTTACTTTTTTGTTTTTTTTTTTTAGTTGATGAAATAATCTTTATATAGATTTGCTTTTGTTGTGTTTGTATTTGTTTTAATTCACTTAATGTTATGTTTAAATTTTTTCTCCGTTTTAACGGATACTTATTTTAAAGTTTCTTGATGTAAATTATTTCATGCACTTTGGTTTTGGTGCATTTTTTGAATAATTTATTTCACCAAAGGTTCTCTTTTGGGCACACACAAAAGTTGTGTTTCGATCACAGCTGCTTTTTTATGTCCTTTTTTTATTAAACTTTTAAAAAAGATTTTTTTTTCTTCACATGTGATACTGTCCACAAGTTTTTTCTTTGTGTGCCCCACGTTGGGCGCCAATTAAATTATTTAACTCAGGATTTGGTTTTTTAAAAAAGCTTTATTCAAACTACTTAGCACTGTTCTATATTCATATGCTCTTAAAAGACTGAACTTATCTAATTTCTTGGTTTAGTATTTAAATATGTTCAACGTAAACAAAACTGATGGCGTGATCTAATTACTGAGAAAAAGAATTTCATAAGCCACAATTTTGTTTGTTATTCATAAAGAAAGGGTGGCTTTTGCTGACACCACAAAAAGTGTCTTAAACCAAAGCCATGGTTACAATTTGTTGATATTAATCGTTTACTTGGTGTGTAAACTGTGGCCTTAACTTGCATTCTGTACAAAACTATTTCCAAGAAGTAATGCACAAACGGCTTAAACGTAATATTGGCGGCCATGTAAAAAGTTTCAAAGTTGGTCCATTGGGAAGCAAGTAAAACATACTGATGCATTGTATTAACCCTTCATTACTATCGTGGGTGGAATACACCCAGTAGCACTAATTTAAAAATTATTCTGAGCATAGAAATAGTTAATGAAATTAATAAAAAACTAATTATAACTAATAAAAAAAGGATTAATTGAATTAAATTTGAATTTAAACATTTTTTCATTTATGCACTTCAATTCTTATAATTGTGAGATTCATTTACAGCTGTTTTATGCGTTAGTAATCCAGGGTTAATGCATTTAAGAACTCAGCCTTATCATCAAAATTCTACTGATGATATAAAATCAGCTCTTGATCTGGAAATTCCAGGTGTAATAGATAAAGTCACTAAACTTGTCTCATCATATTCACTTAAAAACAAATAAGACACAGGTCTTCACATTTTACTTCTTCCTAGGAAAAAATTGGGAGATGTTATGAGGGTTCGATACATTTTAATTCAGGTTCGATACATTTTAATGGCCGCCGAGAGGGCAAACGGGGTGTTTCCCCCCTGGCCCGGATTGGCGGGTAAGCTGATTTATTGTTGAGAAAGAGAAGTGGTTTTTTCTCCTAAAAGTATTATTTTTCATATTTCTTAACTTGCTTTGTATCGACGATATGAAAACTTATAATAAAACTTTCTCGTGGCTTGGGAACTTTTGAATTTAATACGTTGATACCTTTGTTTTAATTTGGAAACTTTTGGATAAATTTTTGGATTACATGGATACCTTTTTATATGTCGCGGCAGCACTGTATAAGATTGCTTTCAATCATCAGTAGAAATATCCAGTAGAAAATTTGTCGTAAAGCGCATATCTTGCCCTGTTCACACTCATCAAATCGTTAGAACAACTTGGGAATTCCATGAAAATTTCACGTTGTTCTATTGTACTTGACAAAAGATTTGATGAGCGGTTTGAAATGTGAATACCCCTTTTGGTGGTTATGCTATGTTTGTTACACAGTTGCATATTATGAAAAAATAAGTCAAAACACAAATAATATCAACCTTTTTTGCATTTTTATATATAATTTTAGGCATACTATTAATTTTTACTATAAAATGGAAAACGAAATTAGAGAATGAATTCAAATTGGGATTGGTTATGCAAAGGGCATTAGTTTTTGTATTCAATTGTTTATTATTTCTTTTTAATATTTATTTATCTAGTTCCAATATATATACAATTAGTGTTCATGAATTTGTTTTTTTTTCTTTCAAAATATTATTAGATTACTTCAATTAACACGATTTTTTTTTTTTTTTTAGACTGAACCAACGCTCAGGGGATGCCCCCTATAAATGCGTAAGCATTGTGTTGATTCGGAAGATGGGTGATAGTTAGTTGGAGGGTGGATAGATGGAGTAGTGTCGGTGAAGATTTGTTTTGAATTTGCACAGCTCAAAACTGCCGGGAAACACGCTCGCAGGGAGACTATTCCACAACTTAACCGCGCGACTAAAGAACGAATTATCGCGGTAATGCGAGGTTCTATTAGGCATCGATGCAATGGTAAAGGGGTGGGCTTGGACAGCTGCCCGAGTGAACCTGGGAAACACACGAGCTGGTGGCGTCAGGCCATGTATCTCCCTTGAACACTTCCAATGGTATTACCTATACAGAAGGCTTAGGCAACCTACATTACATCGATGCTCAAGAGAGTTGAGAGAGGATGAAATACTTTCATCTCCTATCAAATATATCGCACGACGTTGAATTCGGTCCAGAAGCTCCAAATAAGATCTTGAAGCCCCTGCCCTGTACTCGATTTTCGGTCTAATATATGAGGTGTAGATCATGCGAAGATCAGCTGAAGTGAAATATTTTTTGCACCGTTTTAGAAAACCTAGGCACTTGCCCGCTTCTTTCGACACATCGAAAATATGATCATTCCAACGAAGATCACATTGGATCGATATGCCCAGAACGTCGAGAGCGGCTGATTCCACAAGATCCACACCATTCATATTGAGGGGAGCTAAGGGGCAATCCATCCGCTTGTGGGTTAACAGACAACACTGGGTCTTGCTTGCATTGAACTCTACTCTATTAGCAAGACCCCACTCGGAGATTTTTTGTAGATCATTAAGGAGTGTGTCATTCATAGTTTGCCTTTTTCTCTCAATCTCCATAGAGCTTGGGCGTTTTTTGGATGAATATGAATGACAAATGCTGCTGTCGTCCGCAAACGAATGAATTGGGTAATGCGTCAACGACAGAAGGTCGTTGATAAAAACCAGAAACAAGGTTGGCGATATAACTGAACCCTGTGGTACTCCTGCGTTGATGGCGTGCTTCTCGGACGAAATACCGTCAACTACGACTCGAATCGTTCTGTCCTTGAGAAAACACGTGATCCATCGAGCAAAATTACTACCAAAACCATATGCAGCAAGTTTTGACACGAGCGCTTTATGCCAGACTCGGTCGAACGCTTTTGAAATATCCAGAGCAACAACCCTGCTCTCGCCGAAAAAGTGAACGCATTTATTCCATTCTTCAGTTAGGAACGCCATAAGATCACCAGTAGAGCGAGCCCTACGGAAACCATATTGACGGTCGCTGAGCAGTTGGTTGTGCTCCAGATAGTTCACAACGTTGAAGTTTATTACTCTCTCCATAACTTTGGAAAGCGTAGAGCATATCGCAATGGGTCGGTAGTTTGCAGGGTTCGTGGCATCACCCTTTTTAGGTACCGGCTGGACATTTGCCACCTTCCAACAAGATGGAAATATTCCTGTTCTGTAGGAGATGTTGAAAAGGTTGCGCAAAGGCCGAGCCAGCGAAGAAGCACACATTTTAAGCACAATTGGCGGTATGCCATCAGGACCAGAGGCTTTGTTAACGTTGAGATTTGTAAGGACCTTTTTAACTGCTCTCGTTCGAAAGTAAATCTCATGCATTGCAGAAGATCCACCCCCAACAAAGGGCAGTGGCTGATTGCTATCCGAGAGAGTGGAATTTTGTGCAAACAATCTAGCCAATAGGTTCGCTTTATCAGCCGAGTCAGTGAAGATTTGGTCATCTTTTAAAAGAGCTGGAATCGATGACGATGTCTGGTTCTTAACTCTTTTAACAAATGACCAAAAATTTTTGCTCCCTTTGGGGCAGAGAAGAACCTGTTCTCGAATGCGAGCTTCGTGCAGAAACTTTTCGCGTTTTAAAATTGCATTACAGCGATTCCTTGCCTCGATGCGAAGTCTTTTAGTATCAGTATTCTTGTTAGAACGCCAATTCTGAAAAGCTTCCTCTTTGGACCTGACTGCAATCCTGCAAGTCTCATTAAACCATGAGTGGTCTTTTGGTTTAATGCTTCTCATCTTATTGGGGATGAAAGACCGCATACCCAATAGAATAATTTCTTGTACCATGACAGCTGCGGCATTCACATTTCTATCAGCGAAACATAATTTCCAATCGAAGCTGCGATAAAAATTATTTAACGCAGTCCAATTTGCCTTTCCATAAAACCATGCAGTCTTCTTCGGGGCTTTAGGCGTAGAGGTGCAGGGGTTAGAATATGGAAAAACAGCGGATATGGTACAATGGTCCGAGTTACCAAGAGGTGCGTTGACACTCACATCATATTTTTCATGATGTGAAGTCAGAAAAAGGTCAAGGATATTATGGCTTTGCAAATCACTTTGGGGGAAAAAAGTGGGTTCCTTCACTAGTTGAATCAGTTGGTTCGATTCAGCAAATAGCTCAACATATTGTCCAACAGGTGTCAATGGGCCCGAGTGACGTAACCAGGCCGCGTTGTGGACATTGAAATCGCCTGCTACAACGATCTCACTGTCAGGAAACAACCCCAAAATATGCGTAATCGAATCAGAGAGAGAGTGCAGTTTGTTAAAAGTGGGCTCCCTTCCTAGGTTCGGACTTCTATAAATAAAGCAGAAATGTAGCAAGTGAGAGCGAAGCCTGAACCTAACCCACATTGAGCTAAACTCTGGATCGGTCACGTTCAGACTCCGCTCACACTGGTACGCTACATCTGTTCTTATAAAAAGGGCAATGCCCCTATGCAAAGAAAACAATGGCAGTAAGCGATACCCAGGTATGTGAAAATCCAGTGGATCTGCATCCTCGGCCACCTGGGTCTCGCTCAGTGCCATTATTTGAGACCTATGTAGAGTACAATGTACATAGACCGAGAAAAAATTCGCCCTCAGTTCACGAACATTGCAGAAATCTATGCGAAAATGACCCAACATTTCCGCACCATGCAAAAATCAAACAAATAAGGGCATACAAGGTAATTAGTTACGGCTGCAAGAGAGCTTCACAACATGAGCAATATAAAAAGTACTGAAGCAAGTGTTATGCCTTTACTTCAGCACAATTCAGCCCACTGTGCAACCCAACTTACAAACGTAACTAATGTGAAAGGATGGGGGAGTTGACGGAACCGAAAAAAACAACAATTATTTACACCGCGAGGAGCATAGAAAAGCCCCTCACATGGTCAGACAAAAAAACACCAATGTTGTCGACGGTGTCAATGCTGTTGCTGACGGCTGGCTCTCTGCAAAACAGGTTTTGCTGTTGTGTTGTTGATTGGAGCTGCTGTTATTGTTATTGTTTCTTAGTTTGTTTAGCAAGTTTTAATTTTATTTAAATTGTTTTAAAGTAAAAACAGGTAACATTTAATTTGTACGCGGTGTATATTAAGACACGAAACACTCGACAAAACATTCAATCCACGGAACAAACAACTAGCTTTAATAAAATTAAATTAAATTTATGACGGGGACGGACGGACGCACGTCTACGCCCAACGAGATCACGAACGCAACATTTTTTGTTATTAACATTAGATTCTTTTTTTAATACTTTTTGCTACTTTTTTGATGCTATTATGCAAAATGACTAAAGACAACTTCAGAAAATTCTGCATGTTTGGTGTTTCAATCAGCAATCAAAAATGTTCGGTCTGAGAGCGAGAGAATGAATATGAGAAAAAGTTAATTTTCCATTTTTTACGTGAAACAATAACAACAAAAAATGTTCGGCAAACATGTTTGGCTAGCATAACCACGGCATTAGAGGACAAAAAAAGAAACTAGGGGTATATTTTTTCTCTGTGAAATAAAACGTACTTGCCCTTTTCAAGTGCCATTTTCAAGCAGATTTTCACTTTTTTGTAATTTTTCAAAATTTTTTTACTGGAGCCCCCCTCCCTAATGGCTCGCTCTTTTGGAAATCTGATGCCAGAAAAAATTTTCTCGGCTCATAAAAACCTATTTTACAAAATTTTAAACGAAGTTACAGCACTGAATTTTAACAAAGTATAATGGTGTTTTCTTTTTCCGAAAAAATTCTGAATTTTTTCTGCCCTCCTTGAGAATTCTGCACATTTTGTGTTCTTTTCTGAAAAAAATGTTGACCTCTAAAATTGAATCGTGTTCTTTTCTCGAAAATTTTGACCTAAAAAGTATAAAAAATGCAACGGTTTTAGAGTTCTGCCCTCAAATGCTACCACAGAAGAAACAAAAAAGTGATATGTTAGGAAAACATTGAACATTGTATTGAAATAGCCACATCAGTGGTCTGTTTCATTAAAAATGAATTTCTGGATTCCTCTTCTTTTTCGTCCGATGGCGAAGTTCTAATGGAAATGCTACTTCATGAAAGGAAGTAGCATTTAATTTACCTTCAACAAAACTTTTGTCGCCAGAAAATTTTTTTTTGTGCTTTAATTCTGTTGGCAGGTCAAAGACTCTATAATGCCAGGGTCTGAAAACAATGAATCACTTTTGATTCAATTTAAAAACTGTACTTAACTGTGTCAGTTGCATCAGCGGATGGACCACAAACACAATTACCGTTGACTAGTCATACTTCACGACACAGATAACCAGTGGCAACATGTTGTTACTTCGAAAGTTTCGAAGTTGTCGAAACTATCGAAAGTCGGTATGTTGTAACACTTTCGACAGGCGATATTTGCGATAAAATATCACTTTATTTTGGTGGCAGTGATCGAGAAGCAAAGTAAATATAAATGGAAATATTTATCCATTTAAGTATGGTTTTATTTATTATATATTATTTATTTAACATAGAAGTGTTAAATAATGATTTTAAGTTAGTGAAATGATAAAAGTAGTGACTTTAATAAAAGTATATATATGATTACCTTGGAACTGTTTGTTCAAATTAACAGCCCTATTCTGGCAAAGTGACAATTGTTCCCAGTATTTTTAAAATTTCCATGCGTTTGTTGTAGTTTTTTGATTTCAGAACAAAATTTGAAGCTCAAAAAACGAAATTTTTTAATGAAATTGTCACTATCTAAAAAGCAGGTGACAATTTTCATCAAAATTTATTAGTTTTGAGCTTCAAATTTTGTTTTAAAACCAAAAAATTACAACATAGAAATTTTAAAAATACTGGGTAATAATTGTCACTTTACCAGAATGGGGCCGTAAGTTGACTTTATTTTTTCCAAACAATGTTATTTGTTGAAAATAACTAATTTATAATATTTTGTTTAAATGACATTTTTATTAATGAAACAATTTTTAAAGATATTGTTTCACGTTATTTAGCATGCCAAGTATCAGAAAAAAGCTTGCGTGCAGCTGTTAAATGTTCGAATATAACTTCGAAACAAACCAAATCGCCTGTCGAAGGAAATTATTACAACATACTGCCTGATCGAAAACTTCGCTTCGATGTTCGCTTCGACAGTGAAGTTACAACATGTCGCCACAGATAGGAAACTTCGATGGGCGAGTTGTAGAAAGGGATGGCACGATGTATGATTGTACGTCAAATTGCCCCAATACTAGCGCTAAATGTTTCACTGTGGTCGTAATTGCACATGAAAACTTCCCTGATTTTTGGTAATCGAAGAGAATCTCACCTTTTTCCTGCGACAACCGCAGATTTTAAAATATTACATTATTGGAACAAAATGGGGAACAAACGGTACGACAAAAAAGAAATCAAAAATGCACAGGAAAACATCCCTGATTTCTTGAGAATCATGTTGGAAATTATTTACAGCAACAAAAGAAGACGGTTAAAACATAACTGTTTCCTAAAATTCACCTCTAGCAAACCAAGATGAGTATTTTTCTTTAATTGCAAATTTTTACTCGAAGCCATGGTTTAAGAAAACTAGGTGTTAGTGAGTTTTTGACAATGCTGTGAATTTCTTTGCTTCTGTCAAAAAATTGTGAGCGAAAGAGCGGAACTGTTGATAGTTGTCAAATTGTGTTATTTGTTTGAGTTGCTAGATGATGTGCTATAGTTTTTATTGTGCGAATTAAGTATAAATAAATATTTAATGCAATTAATTGTGCCGTGGTGTGTTGACAAAAAGTTATTGCAGTTGTCTTCGCCGATTTGCCAAGTTTGTCATTGAATGTTTTGGCCATTTTATCAGAAACGTGCGCTGGAAGGTGCCGCCGACATGAAGCTTTGGTCAGCATGCAAATTGTCTTGCATTCACGTCGTTTTTTTTTTACGTAACGCACAACGTCTCATATATTTTTTATTGTTTTCCATATCACTTTATTCTCACTTTAATCTCATTAAAAATCTTTTAAAATTGCTAATATATGAGCTAATATATTGAACTAATATATTTTTCTTTTTTACAGGAGGACATTGGAAATAGCAAAGTAATGGAAAACAATAACGAAAGGATGGTCAGGAGAAAATGTGTGGCTTGGTGTGCAGAAGCAGGACCTCTCTTCGCGTTCCCAAATGGATCACAGCTGATACAGGATGACGGGTTCGGGGCAACAAGGTGCTAAACCACATAAAATAAGTTTGGAGATAAAAGCATTTGAAAGTTTGAATAGCATGCAGATAGCAATGCAGAACTTCTAAAAATAAACACCGTTAAAAAGTTAAAATGTGTGGCTAACAGGCGACATTGAAACTTTTACATGTGAATTTTTTCAAAAGAAGTTTAATGTTTTGAGTATGCAAATAGCGTCCGGTTTTGTGGTGCAGCCTTTTGCAACTTAGACTCTTCCAGTTTTAACGAACAATCCGAAGAAAACTAATTGACACTTCCAAAAAAATTAAATTTTATTTTTTTCAATCACAAACAAAATCTTGACACTTTCACTCAAATTATGCTTTTGTGCTTATTGACCAGGGAAATACAAATTGCAGCACAAAACTGGACGCTATAATTGCAAGATATGCACCCAAATCTGCTGCTCTGTGTTCTGTGCTCAAAATGTTGTCGAAAGCCGAGTGTTGGACTAAAAGTCAAATTGTGCTTGCATTTCTTTCAGTTTCTTCATGCAAGCAGTCAATATTCCTGGAGCTGAGCTATTATGGTAATTCGGCTAAGAAACGTCCAATTGTGCTTATTGAACAGGGAAATACCACCAACGACTCAAGAGAATTTTTTTTGAAAGATAAGAAGTTGTACCATCTGTGAGGTGATATGACGGTAGCTGCAGTAGTAGTGACATCATTTCCTGCCATTACTGCACTTATTCTATCGGCCGTTAAAGTCACCTGTTAGCCTTACAAGTTTTTCACGGTGTTTATTTTTAGAAGTTCTGCATTAGTATCTTGCTATCTGCATGCTCAGAACTTTAAAATATTAAGAATTTTAAAGAATAAATCTTTCATCTGTTTAAATTAACTAAACTAAAAAAAATATGGAGCTAACCCACATACAAGTTACTTTAATTTACTAGCACCGACAGACGAAAGATTTTAAAGTACTGAGTGTGGAGGGGAAAAAATTCAAAAACCGTGAAAAAGTTAAAAGGTGTGGCTTACAGGCGACATTGAAACTTTTACATGTGCATTTTTCTATTCCAAATAGCATTCTATGCAGGACTTTTAAAAATTATGGGAAGAGCTTTTTATGGAAAAAATATGAACTGTTTAAAATGTTCAACTAAAAATTGAAATTATACAAATAACTTAATAAAACGTTTTTTATGGAAAAAAATATGAAAAGTTAAATATAGAAATGTTAATAGGACCTTTTGAACATTCAAACAACTTCGTAATAAGAAATTGATTTAGTCAAGCATTATTTAAAAAAATCTGAAACACCTTGAAACACCTAAAAACTTTATTTAATATATTTAGGCACAGGTTAAATTTTTAAAAATATCAAAAAACTTAGTTTATTATAAACTATTTTTATTTTTCACCAATATTTATATGCTGATTAAATCTTCTGTAGTTTTCTTTGGTAAATCATTTTTCCGCAATATTGTTTTATTTTTCTTGTGTTTTCTTTGTGAAATTCCTCGATGCTGATGTCAAGTACTCTTCTTATAAAGTTATTGAGTTATTAGTATTATATGTATTATATAGCAGACATAATTATGGAAGAACTTTTGGGCACAGCAATAGAGACGTTAGATATAAAACCTAGACTTTTAACTAAATATGTTGATGACCTTTTTGCTATTGTAAGAACAGACAAAATAAATTAAACATTAGAAGTTCTAAACAAATTCCACAAAAACATAAAATTCACCAAAGAAGAAGAAAGAGACGGAAAGCTACCATACTTGGACACACTCATTATAAGAAAAGAAAACTTTTAAACAATTGACTGGTTTCAAAAACCTATGGCCTCAGGAAGACTAATAAATTTTTACTTCAAGCACCCAAAAAGGGTGATAATAAATAAAGCCAATAACTTTATAAAAAGAATACTTGACATCAGCAACGAGGAATTTCACAAAGAAAACACAAGAAAAATAAAAACAATATTGCTGAAAAATGATTTCCCAAAGAAAACAACAGAAGATTTAATCAGCAGTTATAAGATGAAAAAAGTTAATAAGCAAGAGGATAAAGAAACAAAAACATATTAATCAATGACATATATCCCCGGTTTGTCAGATTTTTTTTTAAAATCAGACATATACGACAAACAAAAATTTCAAATTGCGATCAAAACGAACAACACATTACAACAACTAAATATACAGCAATATGAAGACAAAAACAAACAAATGCCCCTATCACCGTCTGCGAATCGAACAAAAATTAAGTCGAATTCGCCAAGTTGGTATCACCGTCGGCGAATGTTTAAATTGAATTCGACTGAAACGTCAAAAACAGTCGAATGAAAAAACTTCGTGGTATCACTGTTCGCGAATTTCGCAGATGTCATTCGACTTAAGCGTAAAAAACAGACGAATAAAAATATTTGGTGACAAGCCGGCGAATGCTTTTGATTTATTTTTATATTGCACATAGAAATGGAAAATAATAGAAAAAGGTAAGCAAATTGCATTGTTTGTATTTTTTGTGGTTTGTTTTTGATTTTAAGCAATTTGTTATTTATTTTTAGTATGAAGAAAACCAACAGCCGGCAGTTCCATAAAATGGTTCAACTTATGGAGCAGAATCCAAACGTAGCGTCTGGATTGGGGAAATTCGGCTCTTCAAAAGTCAGCCACAAGGAGTCGTGGAAAAGTTTTGCTGTGGAGTTAAATTCACTGGGACCGCCGCTACGTGAAGGAAAAAAATGGCACAAGGTGAGCGCTACAAATTTGGCAATAAATAAAAAAGTGCAATCTGAAATTTTAGGTCTGGTTGGACTTCCGATTGAAAACTAAAAAGAAGTTGTCATTGATTCGGACCGAAGCAACCGAAACTGGTGGTGGGCCCAACAGGCAGCTAAGCCTCTCACCATTGGAGCAGGCCGTCGATGCTCTTCTGAATTTGAAGCACGCTGCGGCACCCAGTGGACAATATTTTGGCGATACCACAGTTAACCAAACTGCAACAGTTCCAATTTCCGCCAATGAAAACTCTTTCGCGGCTGACGAAGATGAAGATGAGGAGGAGGTAGCTGTTGACGAGAATACTCCACCTGCGAGGAAATCGAAAAGTCAATAGGCAACCGACAGAGACGAGGAACGAATTAATATATTGAAAATGCAAACAGATGCTCAAGCGGAGTTGTTGCTAAAAACAACAAATATAGAAAAACATTTGTATGACATAGCAAGGTACACAAGAAAGATGTACGACGTAAAAGCTGAAAAAATAAATATTTTGAAAGCTAAAGAAAGAAGAAAGGAACGTGAAATGCTAGATGCAAATCGTCGACACAGGGAGACTGTTGAACTTCAGTCGCAAAATTATTGCAATAAAGAAGCTAAAATATGGTGGAGTTTAGGAATCACACTATGTCCTGCAGATGTTTTTCTTGCTTTTTTATGCAAAAGCTCCGCTTGAGCATCTGTTTGCTTTTTCAATATTGATATTACTTTTAGAATAACATTTTTTTTTTACTTTTTAATAACACTTTCTGTTATTCTTCAATAACATTTTAAGAGCTGGACTCGTGCATGCATTATATGTATTAATGCATTATTATTATTTATTTTTTTTACTTTATTATTTTAGTTAAAACAAATTAAATGTACGTAATATTTTTATAATGAATATGAAAAAATGAACAAATTTTATGAAAATACGTTTTATTTAAAAGGCATATTTTATAACGACATCATAATTTCGGCTCTTCGGCGAACTCCAGCCTCGACATTTATTGGACCATTTGTTTGATGTGAAATGGTTGACTCAACTACCTCAGCTTCTATTTCGGGTGGATTTGGTACATTAAAATGTTTACATGTGTTTTGCAAGGCACAGCATGAATTTATAATTTGTGTTGCTCTTGTTGGAGAATAGTGAAGTTTCCTCTCATTTAGAAGGCATCGAAAATGGGATTTAAGAACCCCAATGGTTCTCTCAATAATATTTCTGCCTTTGGCATGAATCTTATTAAATTTTGCTTCTCCGCTTCCAGGAGTTGTGTTGCGATATGGTGTCATCAGGTATGGACGTAGAGGATAGCCGGAATCACCTTAAAGGTTTTAAAAGATTTAATTGTTTATACTTCTAGAGTTGTGTTAAATATAAGGATTCATGAATACCTAAGTACATAGAGCTAATTTATCCTCTTTGGTACAATCTTTCAAGCACAACGTTCAATGCACTGCAATTCCAAACGAACGTGTCATGGCTTGATCCGGGAAATCTTGCATCAATAAACCTTATAACCATATTGTGGTCACAAGCCTGCATATAAAGTGGTTAGAAATTTAAATCAATGTCATAATATAGAACCTAAGATCATTGCATTTATGCTGAAATATCCCTTTCGGTTTAAGTAATGGTGTTTTGCCTGTGCTGGGACAACAATGCCAATATGCGTGCCATCGACGCAACCGATAACTCCCGGGAATCCTGATTTTGCATAAAAAAGTTCCGAGCCTGTTGTTTTTCCTGTTCTGTCATGGTTGCTCTTATCCATACAGGGCAAAGATTACGCTCAATAATCCCGACAACTTCGCTTAAAACTGTGGACACCGTTGATTGCGCAAAACCCAATTCAAAATCGTTTCCAACGCTCTTTTGGTAACTACCCTCAGCAAAAAATCGTAGAGTACTAGCGAGCTTCAAAATAGGAGGAATCGCACAACTTCGAATTGACTGCATGGAGTCTTCAATATTCTGCAACACAAAGACAAAGGCTTCCTTGTTAAGCCTAAAATAGGATTGAAACCTTTAAGAGATTTGAAATATTTCAATGAAGATCAACCGGGCATATAAAAATACTCACAGGTCGTCAGGAATCTCTAGCGGATTGAATTTATCCCTAATACTGCGTCGTAATCTGCACAAAGTTTGTGTTTCCTCAGTTTCCCCAAAGAATAACTCCGTGCTGCTTATCATTTTGGTATATTTTATAATTTATTTGTATTTATCGCGGCTTAATTGAAATTTGAGGTTTGAGTTTTGACGTTTCTAAGCGAATTTTTATGTTTTCTGCTTTGGCAGCACCGTATCTGAGGCGAATAAGTAGGTTCGCAAACCGTGATACCACAAAAAGAAAAATTCGCCAAATGATTCGATTCGACTGAAGCATTCGATTCGCAGACGGTGATAGGGGTAAAAGTTGACAAAGCAAACGTTATATAAGTTAATAAAACAAAGTTTTAACAAGTTCACTTGCTTGCTTCAGTGATAATTTTATTCTGTCTTTCTTAATTTTACAAAATCTTAATGTGACTGATGTTCGAAAAACTGCATAGAAATGCAGTAATTTGGCTCGTAGCAACAGTCCACTAACTGCATTGACTTAAGCTTAAAGTTAGAGTTGAGGCAGGTACTTACTTACTTACTTAGTTGGCGCTACAACCGTATGTCGGTCTTGGCCTCATCTAAGAATTTGCGCCAGCCATTTCTGTCTTTCGCTTGCTGGCGCCAGTTGGAAATTCCAAGCTTCGTCAGGTTGTCCTCTACTTGGTCTTTCCAACGAAGATGCGGTCGTCCTCTTCTGCGTTGACCGCCGCTGGGTACCGAACCGAATGTTTTCTTCACTGGAGCATCGTCTTTCATGCGCTGAACATGACCAAGCCAGCGAAGCCGCTCGATTTTAATGCGCTTGACTATGTCAATGTCAGCGTACAGCTCATACAGTTCATCATTCCACCGTATTCGGTACTCGCCATTGCCGCAGATTGGTCCGTAGATCTTACGAAGAATCTTTCTCTCGAATGCTCCTAAATTCTTTTCATCTAAACTGCTCAGCGTCCAGGTTTGTGATGCGTAAAGTAGGACGGGCATGATGAGCGATTTGTAGAGCGTGATTTTCGTTCGTCGAGAGAGGGCTCTGCTTCTCAATTGCCTACTGAGCCCAAAGTAACACCTGTTGGCAAGAGTTATTCTTCGTTTGATCTCAATGCTGATGTCGTTGGTTGAATTAGTGCTGGATCCCAGATAAACGAAGTTCTTCACAACCTCGAATGAGGTATTGTCAACGGTAACGTAGGTTTCAAGACGCTGGGACTGTTTGTTTGTTGACACCAAGTATTTCGTCTTATCTGCATTCACTGACAGACCCATTCGACTTGACTCTCTTTCTAATCTGGAAAATGCTGCACTGACTTCGCGCGTATTATGGCCAATGATATCGATGTCATCAGCATACGCAAGCAGCATAACACTCTTGTAGAATATTGTGAGAGGCAGGTGCGTAGTCAAAAATGCGTAACAAGGGACAGCAATTCCGAAATAAGATTTATTTATCTGATCCATTAACTTATACAAGATAACTTGTAAAGGAGACGGGTCCCACGGATACGACCAATCATATGTGGGGATAACAAAAAACAAATTACGGACAAGGATATCTGCTCATAAATCTGACCAAAAAGTGCATTCAAGACCAATTGAGCAAAAAACCGCACTTGCGGCGCACTGCGAACAACTTAACCATACACCTGACTTCGACAACGTCAAGATTCTACAACAAGAGAACAATTATTATAGAAGGTACACACTGGAAATGCTCCATATTATAAGTGTACCCCCAGAGAAGAGACTCAATTTTAAAACAGACACGGATAAATGCGCTCACATATACAGATGATATGTGGAAAACAGAAAGAAAACCGGTGACGAATAGAAATAGTTAATTTTAGTCTACAGTGTTTAAATGTTAGGTTTTTTAAATATTGTTAAATGTAACCTTAAATTTCTATTTTTTAATGTAAGTTAAAATTGTTAAAAAAGTATTGTGAATATTTTGTTATCATTGTGTAATATTGGTGAAAAATAAAAACAAAAAATAGTTTATAATAAACGAAGTTTTTTGATATTTTTAAAAATTGGACCTGTAGCCTAAATATATTAAATAAAGCCACAAGCTGTAAAAACATTTATAGCCTTATTCTGGCAAGTAACAATTGTTATCCAGTATTTTTAATATTTCTATGTAATTTAGTGATTTGAAAACAAAATTTGAAGATAAAAAAACAAAATTTTTTAATGAAATGTCACTATCTGAAAATCAGGTGACAATTTTTATTCAAATTTATTATTTTGAGCTTCAAATTTTGGTTTGAAATCAATAAATTACAACAAACACATAGAAACATTAAAATACTGGGTAACAATTATTACTTTGCCAGAATATGGCTGTTAGTCTAAATAAATTCTAGCAGAATTCGCCTTGTGTAATAAATATTGTAAATAAAGTTTATATATATTTTTTATGACCGAATTGTTTCAATCAGGAATGTTCTTCATTCCACTTCCGAGTGGAAGTGAAAATAAAACAGAATTGAATTCGATATTTAGTGTTCTACATATAACTTTTTCGTTTTGTATTTTGTTTAATTTATTAATGTTATTAATTGTATTAACGAAAAAAGTTATATATACATAGAACACCAAATATCGAATTCAATCATGTTTCATTTTTACTTCCACTCGGAAGTGGAATGTAGAACATGCCTGATAGCTTTTTTTGGTATATTTTTGATAGGTATACATTTGGTATACATTTTTTTGCCTATCAGCCATTCCAAATTTAACGCACCAAAAAAACTTAAATTACGGGTTCACCATCTCCGATTTTGCTTAAACTTTCAGAATTGAATCTTCTCATGAAATAAAAACACTAATTTGAGTAAAAAAATTTTTACATTTTTTTTAAGTGTTGATTTTATATGATTTAAATACAAATTCTAAATGTTTGATAGTTTAAATTTTACATGATTTTAAATACAAATTTTAGTTGTTTGATACAATAGTTTAAAATCGTTTATTGAGCTTTAGGTCAAAGTTAGAACAATTAATTGTTCTAACGAATCTTTCCAAAAAAACAACAACAACGTTTTTTCAATATGAAAAGGAAAAAATCACTAACTGATTTTATTGCAATTTCGGCCCTGCTAAAGGCTTCATCAGAAATCTTTGTGATACGCCTGTGCAAGCGCGCAATAGCGCACTGCACCACAGCGGCGATGAGATTTTAAGTGTCAATTTCTCAGTTTTCTCCCATTTCATATTTTCACATTTGTTGTTGTATTTTTGCTTTACTTTAGTCTTTATGCTTATGTTATTATTATGGAGTCCAACAGTCTGCTGGAAGTCTTCTACTAACAAAGCATGGTCACTGAAGTTGTTTTTAGATTTTTGCTGATATATTTTCAGCATGTTTCTGTTTGGTCGTGCTCTATCATTTGATTAAAGTTTTTTTTCTAAATGACCTTGTTATTTATTATGTTGATTTTATACAATTTAAATACAAATTCTAGAATACAACTGAAATACAACTAGAATTTGTATTTTAAATCAAGTATGATTTAAACTATCAAATATTTAGAATTTCTATTTAAATCATATAAAATCAACATAATAAATAACAAGGTCATTTAGAAAAAAACTTTAATTTTTTTTAAGTTTTTGCGTGACATTTAAATTTGGTTAAAATGGTAGAAAAAATTAAATTGCCTTACTTTTGAAAAATCATAGATTCAACAAAACTAATTCGATTTTCCCGTTTGAGATATTTTTAAAAAGTAGTTTATTATAAAAATAAAAAAAATATTTTTTTTAAGTTTTTGAACTTCAAGGCCAAATATTAGAAGTCATCAAAATAGTGTTTTTCCCCACTTTAAAAATTGGATATTTTGATTTGTCCCACATACAGGTACTTTAGAAACTGTGGAAACACCGATGTACATCGAGGTTCGTCTACCAGCTGTCTCACACGCTTGCGATACTCATTCCACTCGGAATTCATAAGCATCACCTGAAAGACATCACTGTAGCACAGAGTATCACACGATGTGCTGGATACTGTTGATTGCCCACAACGGACATAAGCTGCTCAGCATATAAAATTGGCTATCTTCTCAAGCACGCTATGAGAATTGTTCATCTGCGATATGGCCATTTTGTTTAGTTATAAGCTGTTAAATAAGTAAATGCAATGTTTCGTCTACCAGACTAGAATTCTGACTGAGTTCGTCAGTGTCTTCTATTTTGACTGTGACGTTGTCTCTGGATGCACTTGCTTCCCGTTGATTCGTTGGCTGCATTATTTATAAACTCACGTTTCTTTTTTTCATTACGTTCACGAAAGCATTTTGAGCAAATCTCATCAAACTGTGCGTTTCCGTAATAGCCACAGCCTTGTCGACGTTTTAGATCCTGCTGTCTCCTAAGCTATTCGAGAACGATATTTTATTTGTGCACTTTGGACCAAGGAGGCCCAAATACAATTAAGCAAAAAAATGCCAGATTTTCCTTGTTATTTTTCACACAAGTTCCTTTAATGTTTAAAATAATGAAATGATTTTATAAAAAGCTAGAAAAATAGGCACAGGTATAAACCACAGATAAATTGCGTCCAATTCTGGATAAAACTGGTATGAATTGTTTAAAATTAAGGATTAAATTGGAAACTTTGCAAATTAACACAAAATTTTGTAATTTAGGAAACCTTGATTTTTAGCATCGGACATTCGACAACATTGACAACTATGAGGTGAAAAAATATGAACTTACGTGAGTTTCACAAATTGCAAAACCAATCTCAGATCAGCTGATTTTTGACTTAAAAATCTAAGTTTACTATCTGGTTATCTGTGCTAAAAGTTTGTAGTGTGCGGTATATCAAAAAGTACTGTTTTTATAGTTTGAATCTTTTGCAGAAATTGAAATTTCAAATTTAGTTTCTTTTAATTCACGATATACAAGTATATTATTTATATAAAAATAGCATAAATTTCAATTATCGTTAAAATAAAGTAAAAGAAAAGGAAAATGGCATATCGGAAAACAATTTTTATTTTTCTTCGATCCTTCCTTCAATATTGAGGGAAAAAAACTCACAGGGTGATCGGAATTTTTACGAGCAATTATAAAAAGATGGATTGATATTATTTTCATAGTTACATATTATTAAAGACTTATGAAATGTTTGTTCTTAATTTTATTTTTCATTGAATAAAGAATTTTTTTTTAATAATTTCCCTTTGTTAATTTTGTGTTTTTTTTAAAGCTGTTCATTTGTTTTAATAAAAACTTTCCTTAAAATTGTATCACAAAATTTTGCAATTTTTCTTTATGGAGTGATATAATATTTTTAGTATGCTTTTTGTCGTAAGTTAAAGGAATGTCAGAATTTGTGAAAAAATGTAACATGCGACGAATGCATTCTAAAGCAAAAAGGCAAATAACGCCTTTGATATTATAATTACAGTAAATTTGACTTAAGCTGATCAAAGTAAAATATTCAGATTATAATCAATCAAAATCTGGAGAGAATCCATAGGGCTATTTTGAAGATATTTGATGTTATTCCTTTAAAATCGTCTACTGAAAAGTTAAGTTTTGCTTCATACGACATCCGTATTTTAAGGTAGCGATATAAAAAGCATAAACTCCACAAATGCAAAGATATCGCAAAGTTCTTTTAGATTCACATACTTAAGACTCTCAACTATAAACTTGCATACTTACTTTTACAAATATGCAACATTTTTTCCATACCTAATTTTGTCCCACTCATTACACTGTGCGTCGTTTATTTCTTGCATTTAGCTCACTGAAAACATCTGCTTTAGTAACAACACGCTTAAACTTGCCCACAAGTGCATCTCCCAGCTCAATCTAGTCTCGTGTTTTCAAAAACCTCACGGACAACCGTGCAGTGCCACCAAGGAGCCTCTTTCCGAAAATGAACTTGGTTCGATCATCCAAACGAAGAGTTTCAGCATACTCCTCAAACTGTTCTACCCAACGATCTATGGGAAAGTTGTCATCACCGCTAAATGGACACAATAAATTTTCCATGTCTTTGAAGTTATATGAAACATGTGATCTTGGACTGTGATTTTCTTGAGCGTCTTCCATCTGCAGCTCCTTAATTTTCCGCTTCAACAAAATAATCTCCTCCATTTTTAAGCATGCTTCTCGAAGGTTGCTAAGCTCTTCATCTGTGTCGTTGCTCTGAACAATAGCTGGTTGCTCCTCCTCAGGTTGCTCCTGCTCAGTATCGTGGTCATCGGCTGATTCTGAGCAATTTAGCTTACCTTTGAGCGTAAATTTGGCACAACCTTTGAAGATTCTCCACCGTAAGGCCACTAACTGCTTTACTCGAAGCTTTAACACCGCTTTAGTGACATCAGTTCTCAAATCAAGAGAACGCAAAACGTAGCTTGATTTAGAAACCGTTTAAAATCTTCTGACATTTTAACGTCCAATTTTTAACACTTAACAAATTTAAACATTTTGTTCAAAAATACTTGGAAAATCAGGTCAGATCCCACTTCTGAAATTTGTAGGGAAGCGAGAAAATAAAAACACTTTGCTTGAATCTTTAAAGATTAACATAATTCAGTATTTATGTATACTAACTAAAATAGCGGGAGGATCATAAGATGAGGAAAACAAGTTGTTTCTTTTTACTTTATCCTGTAAACGATTACGTGAGTAATAACGATCTGTTGTGCAAGAGCACTTACACTCATGAAAAATAGTAAAAGCCTACAATACCCAACTCATATCTCGACTACGGTGAAAAATATAAAAAAATAAATAAATAAGCTGGCCATTTCAGCCCTTGGAAAGACTTTGACCTAGCTTCTATTGATCAATTGTGTTGTGCGTGTTATTAATATGCCTATTGTGTATGGCAACTTTGCTCTCAGTTGAGTTGCGGTTGCCAAATTCTTATTATCGATGGCAACACTTTCGAACAGTTGATCAACTCGCTACTTTCACAGTTGCTTGTCAAATTTTTGTGTTATTATCGATAGCCACTGTTATTTGGTTTGGTTGCGGAACCTGTCAAAAGTCAGCAACTGCTAATTACTTGTTGCAAGCTGGTGGCCTTATGCAAAAGCGAGAAATGGAGGCAGCGCAAGTTTTGGAAATTTGTGTTATTTGGATTATTCAGAGTATTTATTTTCATAGAAACATAAAAATTACAAACAAGCAACAGTTCGAGCGACTGGCAGGGCTTATGCTGGAAAGCGGTATTGGCGTACAACGAACAGGCTGTTTAAAGTTTTTTATTTCGTCCAGTACATAACAAAACGCTTCTTTGCCTTATCGGAAATAACTAAGAAACCTGTCAAATTTATTCAAATAAGCAAATTTTTATTCAATGTTTGTATTTACAGTATTATATTACTTTGAATTTGAGAGTTCCAAAGGGTTGAATTTGTCTCTGATCTTCCTTCTTATACGCAACACATAACATCAGTGCATCCGTTTCCGTCATCAAAATATAAATCACTACTTATATCCGTATTTATTTGTTTTCTTTCTATAAATGGCTTTTTCCAAATTTAAACTTATTGAATATATAAAATTTTTAACATGAGCTGTTTTCTTTTTGACAGCTCGTTATTGTTTTCTTTGGCAACTCGCTGAAAATAGCAACTTGAAATTGGTTGTGATACGAAATACCAGATGGCAGTTCGGTTGCTTTAAAGTTTGGTTGCTTATTTGGCTACGCAACTCTGTTTGGTTGCCCTACGCAATAGGCCTATAAATGTTTGATCACAAATGATCGAGAACTGGACCTGCGTGTTTTATTTTCAACTTTCAATTTATTAGGCAGAATCTGTTAGCATATAAGAATACAGTTTCTTGTACATGCTGCACAAAAAGTAACTTAACTATTAAATAAGGAATAAATGAGGAATAACAACATTGTATTGTTGACTAATTAACATTATAAAAATTTATAATTATTTTTTTAAGAACAAAGGTTAAAATAATAAAAAACAGCTTATAAGTAATTATAGAAATTTAAATTAAAACTTTACTTGAATAGAAAAATAAATTTATAGTCAAATTAAATAATTGCAACTATTTTAAGAATAGAGGTTAAAATAATATACAGCAGCTTATAAGTAATTGAAGAAATTAAAAATAAAATGTAAATTGAATTGAAGAATAAATTTATGGTAAAAATTAAATAATTGCAACTTTGAGATATATCTCTTAAAATAAAAAAAAAAACAAATTAAAAATCAATAAAAATATGAAGATCTAGCAATAAATGAATACACCAGAATTTAAACAATATGTATGTAAAAAAAAAGAAAAGTGGGAGGAATAGAGAAAAGAATAGATTTATGAAAAATATTCAAAGATTAAATGCTTAAAAGCTCTTTGGTTGGAAATGACCTTAATGTTATTTGGCAAAGAATTCCACAGTCTTATTGCACTGACGAAAAACAGTCTGCTAGAGTTTATATAATAGTGGCTCAGAATCAAGAGGTTTAAACTTCTATTTGAACGGCAGAACTGGAGTTTCTCATATAAATAGCGTGGACAACGTGAATAGATTACTTTATGCAAATATATACAATTTCTTGCTTCAAGATAACGTAGAAGGCATCGTCCAAGTAGCTTAGTGCGAAAGAACGATACGTGGTCGAATTTCTTCAAACCATAAACATAACGTGCAGTGTTATTCAAAGCGACTAGCAACTTGTGGGATGAACGCGAATCTAGACTACTATAAACAACTTCCGAATAAGTGATAATTCGAATCACCAGTTGTGCGTCTCGACCAGTTTGCGTCTCGTTTCTACAGGAACAAACGCTGCAGTCATTCTTAGATTTCTTAACAGATAGTAAACTTTACTGATACAGGAATTGATGTGGTCCTCACAGGACAGGGCACTATTTATTTGAAACCCTAGATTGGATGCCTTACTAACAATCTTTAATTCAACGTCATTGAAGAGAATAGGGGGAAAATAAAGCTTCGTAAAAGGTGTTTTAGAGATCGGTAGAACATAAGATTTAAGGGGGTTTAGTTTAAGTTTATTTGCTTTAGCCCAATCTGCAATTATATCTAAATCTGCATTAATTCTAACACACAGATCTTCAATGAGCCCAATAGGTCTTGACAAATATAATTGCAGGTCATCAGCATACGCATGCATTGTTACATTATTGCATTTATCGAAAATGTCATTGATAAACATAGAAAACGGAAGTGGTCCTAAAACCGAGCCTTGAGGAACTCCACTAGCAGTATTCATAAATGTAGAAAAAATATTCCCCACTTTTACTCTCTGTGTTCTTCCGCCTAAGTAAGTATTTAAAAGACGAACTGAAGTATCAGAGAAAACAAAATTAAACTTAAGTTTTTTGCACAAAATGTCATGGTTCACTGAATAGAAAGCTTTGGAAATGTCAAGTAAGCAGATTAAAGTCAAATTACCCAAATCAAAGGGTATTCTAACATCGTCCAAGACTTTAACGATGGCAGAGGAGCAGCTATGACCACGGCGGAACCCAGACTGGAGATCGGACATTAAGTCGAGCGTGTTTATATGGTTTGAGATCTGTTCAGTCATTTGATTCAGGAGATTCACAGACCTTTGAAATGGAAGACAACACACTTATAGGTCGGAAGTCGGAAGGAACACACGCATTGGTTTTTTTTTGCAATTGGTATAATAGTTGCAACCTTCCAGATAGCAGGATAACAAGACGTTGTGAAGATGTGATTGATTATGTGCGCAAGCGGGCAGAGCACATAGGGCATTATAACTTTAATAAACTTCAGGGAGATTCCATCTTCACCAGAAGCATTTGACTTAATTTTTTTTATGCAGCGAGCGACATCTAGTTCACTTACTGCGTTAAAATCAAACATAGTAGGAAAGTCGTTGACAAAATTATTATGATTAAAGGTTTCAAAAGATTCATCAGATATTGAGCTTGAAGTGAAAAAATTGTTAAGTATATTGGGATCAATTGGGCAAGATTCTATATTTTTATTACAAATTCCGACACTTTTTAAATTGTTCCACAACTTTTTAGATGGTAACGTGGGACTGAGTTTGGACGAATAGAATTGTTTTTTTAGACAACTTAACGGCTGATGTAGCTTCGTTTCTTGAAACTTTAAATGACTCCCAGTTCACTATGGTTGGATTACGTTTCCACCTGGTATAGGTTTTGTTGCGCTTTTTTAGAGCCATTTTGACAGAGGAGGTTAACCACGGGCAAGACGTGTTGGTGACTCGGCGCGTACAAAGTGGAACATGAGCCTCGAAAATATCAGATATCTTTTCAATGAAGAAGATTAATTTTTCATCAACTGAGCTCAGAAACCAACAGTCAGTCCAATTAGTAAGAGACAAGTTATCAAACAGGGAGCCATAATCAATACTCTGCAAATTGCGAAAAGAGAAAGTGGTATCGGAAACAGGTGAAGATAGATCAATATCCAGTGTGCAAAATAAAAGATCATGATCCGAAACAAATGACAATTGATCAAAAAGCAATACTGACGTCAAATCAGAAACAACAACAATATCCAATAAGCTTGGAGAAGCATTGTTCGCAAACCTAGTCGGAGAAATCGAATTAACTACACTGAGACCCACCTGAGCAAGATTGTCCATTAGATTTAAACAGAGATTGTCATTTGAAAGAATATTTACATTAAAATCGCCGCACAAAAAGAGGTATTGAAAGTCTATGGCAAAGGAAGATATGTCTTTTAGTAGAGGTTCTAAGCTACAGTTACGATTAGGGTTGTACACGCACGAAAGAAAAACTTTAGTACTATTATTACAAATTTCAACATTCAGATATTCAATATCCGATCCACTAGATTTATTGAGCACTTTAACATTAAAAAATTTTTTGCAATATATTGCAACGCCACCTCCTTTTTTATTTAACCTGTCATGCCGAAACAAATTAAAGTTATTTATATTTAAGAATAAATTGTCAACATATTCATGAAACCGAGTTGCTGACACACAAATTACATCCACGGAGGAGTTTTCAAATACATATTTAACATAGTCCATCTTAAATTCATTCAGACTTCTGTAGTTAAAATTAACAATTTTCAGTCCAGAGCGTTGTTTGCACAAGACTTCGATCATAGTTTTATGATTCTCGTCAGCGCCGAAGACAATATTATTCCCTACAGCCATAAGTATCAAAACCAACGCAAGCACAATAAGCATTTAAATAAGGAGTATAAAAAGAAAAGAAGTGGAGACAGATCGAGAAAGAAAAGAATAGAAGTGAATATATAGAATAAACAACATTTTCATTAAGATAATTCCTAAGATACTTCTTCATTGACGACACTAGATCTAAATTTATGCAGCTCCTCGATGCTGCCGATTTCAATTTTGTCACCATCTTTCTACAGCCTGATGAAAATCGAGCCATGTAGAGAAAAAGCGTTGAATATTGTTTTAATACGCTTGCAGGCAATCGCAGCTTGAAGAATTTTTCTTGACTCAACAGTAAGGCTTTCATGTATAAACACATTATTGTCAGAGTCCAGCCCTGCGTTACGGAGATTAACCGCCTGTTTTGTGCGTCTGCGATAATCACCGAAAGCTTTTAAGACGCGGTTTCGATCATAAGCGGTATAGAATTTGACTACAACCAGAGGGATAGATAAATTATTCTTCGATTTTATGCGAAAAATATCTTTCAACTAGGGCGAATGGAATTCAATCGAGCAGCATATGAGATTGAAAATGCTCTTTAAGTTTTCTCCCTGAGAGAAAGGCACTCCAAACAGAATAGCATCCGAGTTGTAAACAATATTGCTGTTGTTGACGTTGTTGTTGTTGCTGCTATTAGATTTTTTAATAAGACCAGCTAGCTCGTTGCAGCGAGTTGTGAGAGCACTTACTTCGGTTCCGAGTGCAAGTATTTTATTATCGTACTCGATGAACTTTGCGCTGATAGTAGCAACTTCACTCTTTAACTTACCGAAGTTGTTGTTAAAATCGGCCGAGATGGAGTTAAAGAGGCTGTCTGTGTGCTTCCGTAGACGTTCCTCAGATAGCCTTAGTTCATCTCTCGTGTTCGCCTTTAGACGTTCTTCAAGAGCGATTAGTTGAGAACAGAGAGAAGTTTCGCTGCTACTTCCAAGTTTTAGCGTGCTTTCTGCTTTTGTTGTTCCTCGATGAGCGAGCTGCTCTCGTTGTTGACGCGTTAGTATTGGAGATGGAGACATCAGCACAAGAGATAATAGAAAAGAAGAGTAGAGATGTCTGTAGGCAGCAGAGTGCAAGATGTAATGCGAAGCACAGAGAGGTAGCGCGTGCACACAAAGATGTAAAAGCGGTACAGCCGATCAGTTATTGCAGTCTGCAGCCAGAGTACAGACAATGCATCAGTTGAGTTGATGTTAAGTGGAATGGTCGATTAGTTAGTTATAACACGCATAAAATTGTTTTCTTTTTGCCGCGTTTGTAAA
Organism: Dichetophora obliterata; assembly: GCA_963920525.1. Lineage (NCBI taxonomy): Eukaryota > Metazoa > Arthropoda > Insecta > Diptera > Sciomyzidae > Dichetophora > Dichetophora obliterata. The sequence goes on along the minus strand of OY986438.1, from coordinate 88,215,138 downwards.
TATTTTTCGTTCTTTTTTTTTTTCTTTTTTATGTTCGTTGATAACTGTTTATGCTCGCTGCCAATGTTTATGTTCAATTTGAACAACAATTATTGCAGTTTAGTTTATAACTTTTGATATCAAATTATTTATCAACCGAAGCGGAGTCAAAACTATTGAGTTCGTTGTTATTTATTATTTATGTTAAATTTCAACTATATATTAGCTTTAGATATATGCGTATATACCAGCAATTACTGCAGAGCGGTTAAAAACACGTCCGATCGCTTAGATGTTTTCACTCGAGATGTTTATGTCGACACCGAACGGCTTATGTTCTCAAGAAGCTTTGCATAGCAATTTTTACTCTCTGAGGTTTGCCATTGTCTGCAGAGAGACCGAACAGAAAAATTAATTCAATTGAAAAACTTTCTGCCTGAGCTGGAATTGAACTCGGGCTACCGCGGTTCTTTAGCTTAGGGGCCACGCACTCTACCCACTAGGCTACGGCCGCCGACGCTGAAAAATACAACGTTGAAATTAGATGTGGTAGTTCCTATGATCAATTTAAAAAAGCACATGTAATTTAAAAAGTCGTACGAAGCGTTTGGGAGCCGCGGTTATTGGGTTAAATAAAGGGTCTGTTCGGAAACGCATCATGATGCACAAACTGCTTTTTAGCACAAGCAAAATGTTCGAAAATGGGCAATTTTGCAGCACTGCAAACTTTCTAAAATGTAATTTTTCTATCAAGCGTCACTCAACATTTGCACGCTGCAATTTGAAAGCTTAAAAAATGCCAGATGTGCGCATACTGCAAGTCGTGATGCATTTCCAAACAGACCCAAAATTAGAGCATTACAATTTTTGGGGCGCATGATCGAACTCGAACGGGGGCACCTGAGGCTTTCGGACAGGCGTTGAATATATGCATCAATTCAACAAACAGCATCGGCCCAGATATCGGTTATTAAAATAAAAAAAGCATCGATTTAAAAAAACTACGATCATAGAAGACGTCGTTGACACCAAATAGCGACGACTAGTGTAAAATTGGTTTCGACGTTTTCGTTTTCGATAACTATTCCAAAGATTTCTTTTATTTATAAATTGTTGTCGTAGCTACGTCAGTGTAAGCTGCTACAAATTTAACATACAGTGGTCCCCGGTAAATTGCGCCGCGCTTAAGTTCCCCGGTTAGTTGAGCTGATAAATTTTAAGTCTTTTGGCTAAATGCGTTGAAAATCAAAGATTTTAGCTAGTGCAGTTAACAGAGGACCACGCACATAATTTAATGTCACGTCGACTCAAAGTGACGATATAAAATCTACGAAGACGACTACTTTGATAGGGCTGATTATTTTGAAGAAAGCCATCAAAATAAAATTACCTTGAGTATTAAAACATACTTTAAGAAAACATATTCTTTTTTACTTCATATTTTTATTTGCGGGTTATATTTAGTGATTATTTCTATTATTGAGGAGATAAAGATTACAATTCTTGTCAGAAATATCTTATACTGATCGTATCATTAAAATATAGTTATTATTAAATCAGTCTATAATTAAATGTTAATTTGTTTTAATACGAACACGACCTAAGACTGTAACATTTTTGACAATACTTGTAACTCTTCGATTGAGAATATGCCTAGAAGAATAACATAATTTTTCCACTCATTTCTTTTAAATAAAGTATGGAATCGTATTACTCGCTTCTATTTTGCAGATAACATGATTATACTACATGGGATTTAAAACAAAATAGTGCATATTGTATATGTTCGCCCATAACTTGCATTTATATACCGCTTCATTTTATTCTTTTCTTATTATGTGTTGTCAGCAATTTTCATGGCAATTTCAGTGGCAAAATTTTGATTGAAAACAATTAGACAAAAAACTTGCCCGTTCTCATTTGGATAAAAAATACAATGCAAATTAACTATTTGATAAGTTGCCGAATTTCATAAGTATGTTAAATTAAAATGTTGTGATTAAATATTAAAAAACCAATACTAGTGCAAAAACAAAATATTTTGCACAGAAAATCTGTTCACTTTAACAAATTTTTACTTCTTAAAAAAACTAAGACATAAAATAGACACAATTTATAAAAAAAAAAACTATTTAAATAACAGAGAACGTAGTCTTGAATCAAGGCTGGTTAAATTTAAACAAATCTAGTAAATGTTTATTAAAGCTTTCAAAAAAGAAATTTAATTTGCTTTAATTTTAATTAAATTTTACATGTATTTCAAAGAGACTACAAAATAAACAAATTAATTAATCTAATAAGACATAAAGGCAGTCTTTCTGCCATTAACGTTGAGAAAAAATTTTATATATAAAATTGTAAAATATTCCATACATAACTTTAAATGTGAACATTTTTTATGATTGCTGATTTTTTGGATATCATTAAATTAATCTGAGATTATAGCATTCTTAAGAAATTTCAAAATTACTGCAAATGCTTTCCTAAATTTTTTAAATATTACTATATTTGATATTTATTCGTTTAATTTAAAAAAATATCATATTTTCCTTTTATTATTCTAAGGAGGGAGAAAATAGGGAAGAGACATAAAGTGATGCATTTGTTGGTTTTTCAGGCATAACTATCAGAAGAAGATTTTTTAAGAAACGATTTAATTTTTTTTAATTGATTTGCTTCTATGAGCACTTAACACAAGCTCCTTCGACATCAAAATCCAAAACCATTAGTTTTGTTTCCTCCGTGCCATTTCTGGATCCTACTGCACAAATTAACTTCGTATCATTCGCTCTGCAGAAATGTGAAATAAAGATGAGATAAAAGTACAAATGATATTAATAAAAACAAACCTTATTCTCCATACAACACCTCCAGAGCCACCAGAGTCAAGTGCTACTAAATTTCTGATGAACTCCCCAGTTTTAACATCCCAAAGCTTCACTGTTCCATCATCGGAACTTGTCACAACGAAGCGTGAATTAAACTGCAAGCAAGTAACTGCGGATTGGTGTTTGTTGGGTCCTAGAAAAGAAAAAAAATTATTTGCTTTCAAACTATTATTGTTAGCAATATTTTTTTCCACTTTTGAAGAATTTAAATAAATGGTGTTAAGGGTAAAGGATTCAGAACGTTTCTTAAAAAAGTGTATACCAAATTTATTAATAATCGTCCCTTCTGGTATTTTCGACCACTATACATACCAGTGAGGTATAAGACAATGAAGGTTTGAATCTAGAGTGTGCAGATAGTGAATGTGCAATAGAATCCATATTATATTGCAGATCCACAGCGAAGATATAGTTTTTTTAATAATAAGGCATATTTGTAGATTCCAGGCCAGTGCACTAAAGTGGAGCAGTGTTATTTCTCCCGCAGTCAGGCTGAAAAGTAATGAGCTATTCCGTCAAGGTTTACCAAGGTAGAATGGGTGCAGTCCCAAAATTCAAAAGCAAAGTTTTGGTGATAGTGAGAGTTTTGCAAAATTTTCCGTTTGGGTAAAACATATTTTTTTATTTTTTCAGGATAAGCAATAAAATAACACTAGTTTATACTCTAAAACATCTCAGCCGGCATTTTGAGCTAGCTAAACACTACTAATTTCCTTATACTTATTAATCTTTGTATACACTTTGTACTATATTTTACACAGCCAAACAAACAAAAATATACTAAAACCTTATTTTAAATTAAGAATACAACTTAAATATACCAAATTTTTAAACTACATCTAGCAGTACACTACTTCTTTGGGGTATTTACACTTAACCCTCGGATGGGTAATGATCCGATAGACAGTAAATGGACTATGTCATCTGGCCAGACGAAATCAGAGGTTTCGATTAACGAAAACAAGACGGATTTGTTAAAGAATTATCGACAAATGTACCACATGCAGTAAGTTTCTTGAAGAAATCATCATGACATTTTCGTGCACGATGCCTTGGACTGCAGGGCTATGTTTGTTTGAGCAATATTTATCTTGTTATCTGACGAACACAGGATAAGAGAAGAATATGAAATTGAACAAAGCATCACGCTCTTATCCCTCAGAAATTAATTTCATCTGAACAGACGACATAGTTCATGTATGAAGAATTTGACTTTGAGAAAGAAGTTATCACCACCAACATTTACAGAACTTTTCCATTTTATACTTTTTGTGTAGATGGTAAACATAATCCAAAAATCAAGAGAGCGTTAGCCAATCGAACAACTAGAATTAAAGCTATCACTACAAACATCTACAGAACTTTTTGATTTTATACTTGTCATAAAGAGTGGAGATACACTCAAAAAATCACGAGAGCGTTTGCCAATCAAGCAACTAGAAACAAAGTTATTCTAATAAGAAAACCATTTCGTATGGCCAGACGACATAGTCCATCCGAGGGTTAAGGTAAATTTATACAATTTATCTTAGAATTTGATATACACTACCTTAACCCATATAGCTGCCTCATGGAGTAGTTCGCTACTCCCAGACTTTTCTCTTAATTCAACTTTTTTCCATTTATAGGCATTGCCTGCATTCAGCGGAAAGAACTCTTCCACAACTTTCGGGCTGAATGGTATGCTCTCACAGAACATGTTCCTTGAGATGTCACAATTTATATAGCGAAAATATTTTATGCTACTTCGCTACTTGAGCACTTTTTCGGCTAGAATGCGGCCATTGTTTCGTTTCTTTTTTTTTAATAAATATTTGAGGTGAGGATTAACCCTTAGCGGCCACAAGGGGTGAATATGTCCCCAGGTCAAATTAAACTTAAGTTAATTTATTAAAAACTACGAAAATCATATTTGTCGCACCATCAGTAGGTTGTCGAGAAATTTAAATTACTTGCATGGTACATAGAAGGAAGAAAAAGTATTAGTGGCGTTATGAACTATGATTTTTGGAATGTGGGGTACTTAATCACCCTAATATGGCCGCAACAGCCAAATAGTGAAGAATTATTTTTTCTGAATTGACGGATTTTTCGTGTCAAGAGATAAAATAAGGCAAGAAAATAATATTTTAATAATTATCATATATTTTTTATATAATATTTATGAAGGAACAGGCTTAAATTTTCTACGCACGTAGTCAATTTATATTCAAATTATTAGATATTTTTATCCTTCATCTTTTGTGTTTGTCAAAATTAAATATATTCTTTACAAAAATTAAAAAATGTACCATTACTTTATTCATTTTAAGTTTTCTTATTTTTAATTTTTTGTCATTTTCATTCTGCAAAATAAATAAAGTTTTTAAAAGAAGCAGCTACAGCATAATTTTTTTATTGTGCGTCTCATCCTAATTTTTTAGGCCTTTAATTTCAATGCTGCATTAGTATGAATTTTTCTAAAAAACATATTTTTTCCGACTTTGGGCATAAATAATAAGGGCTCTCATCTAAGCATGTAAATATGTAAGCATGTATAACAGTTAAACTTTGATGAGCGATAAAGTGTAAATAGCGTAAGTATCGGCATGTAGTTTGTTGAACCAACGGAATTTTGAAACACGTTTTTAAAGAAATAAAAAATTGCAAAGAAAATTAAACGAATAAATAAAGGTTTAAGGCAAATAATCAAAGTTTTTTAACAGAAATTTAATAACATTACAAATAATGAATAAAAACATTAAAAAATTTAGTCAATTGCCAAAAAAAAATTCCGAGTCAAGTGCTGCAAAATATTAAAAAGTTGACAAATTTGCAAAAAAAAAAATTGAATGCGTTGCAGTGAGTGTCCCGGTGGAAGTCATGGGCGATCTGAGGAAAATAGCCAGGTGCCTTCGATAGGGTTGCAGTAAATGGTAGCTGTGAACACGGTAGTGTAGCTGAGGGCGCTGTGAGTGATGAGGAAGGTAGGAGTAGAAAGCCAGCCAATAAGGAAAAGTCTGCAACCAAGTCATGGGCATTGAAGAACAACATTTCCCACAATGCGATTAGCGATCTATTAGAGACTTTTAGAAGTTGTGGCGTATATGGTTTGCCATTGTCTTCTAAATCACTTTTCCAAACGAGCAGAAAGATAGTAGAAATGCATTCTATTCCATGTGGTGAATTTTTGTATCTTGGTATAAAAACATATTTCCAATCGGATGCATTTGACTTTTTAAAGAAAAACAAAAATGTTATTATCGATGTAGGAGTTGACGGCTTGAAGATTTTTAAAAGCTACAATCTAGTGTTGTGGCTAATAATTGGGGCAATTGTAGGTTTTCCTTAAGAAAAATTGTTCACTACTACTTGCTTTTCTTTACTTACGAATAATTGCAGACCATTTGCTAAGCAAATTTAATTGGGATGGCCGATGGGAGAAAAGGGCCTTTAAAAAACTTACTCTAATCAACGTAATTTTATTTTGTATGGCCTTGTCAGTTTTTAATTTTCATAACATTAGTAATATTTCTGTATTTTTTGCAGATATTTTCAAAATAAAGGGGGAGACAACAATTTTAAAAGGATATCCGCAAATCCATTGACTAAGCCCACAATAGGCATAAGCAAAAATAATATAAATCAGAAACGAAAGTAAACTAAACTTAATTTTTGAATGAATTAACTTACATGAATTCACTTGATTAATTTATTTTAAATCAATCATTATATTATCATAAATAAAAAATTATAAATTAACATGTGTACATACTAATAATTTTTTAATTAGAACGGTTAGCTGTTTTTACTAATTAACTAGTCACTTTTTTATTGCCTATAAGTGGTATCAGTGACTAATTTTATTGTTAATTACTTGGTCATTTTTACGGTAGTAAAAAATGGTTTGAAATTCTGATAATTTACTAGTTATATCCATTAAAATAGTAACTAGCTTATATATCAAATAGTATTTGGGAATTATCTGGTTAGTTTCACGATAGGAATATTAGAACGGTTGGGGTTGGGAATGGAATATGGTGATGATTATTTGTTTATTATATGTAAGAAAACAAAAGAGAGAATGGGATATAAAATCACACGTATAGAAAAATATCGGTTACTTTTGTCCCGATGCTCTGTGTAAGATGATGGGAAAATCGTAAATTTCTACCTAGAAACTTTTTATTTTGCTGCCTGTTAAATAATAGTTGTTTTATCCAGTACCTGTCTTGCAGGGGACCTTTTTCAATTTTAAATCTTTTAAAAACCTTTATTAACATAGAAAAATTTATTAACAAAAAAAAACGTGCACATATTTACTTTAACCCAGATATACCGACTGTACTACGTGTAGTACACTTGTTATTTTCGAGATACTGTGTTAACAAAGGTTTAAATTTGTTAACCGGTTTGTTGTTGCGTTACAGAGGTAACGGTAAACAAAGCGTGCATTGATGATATTGTCTAATGTTGTTCTTTATGTGTTTTTTTTATTCAAAGATTTCAGTTTTATGAGATTTATGATGCCACGTCACGTGATCGGTAAGAAAAAGTTTTATAAGCATATTTTAATTTTGTTATTTATTTTTTTTTTTTATTGAAAATTGTTGTAAAAATTACTACAAAGCAAAAGTACATGTGGAAAAGTTTATTTTATGTGATTTTCGTTGATGTATTTGCTGGCGACTACATGTAGTACGGCTTCAAAATCCAAGTAAAAAAAAAATCAGTTTTGCAATACACTATGTCAGATTAAAGCGATTTAGAAAAAACTGTAAAGATTGTTACGCTAATAAGCCCGTCGGCATATCTGGGTTAACTATTTTAAGTATGTAATGATTAAAGCCAATGGCAACCCTAATTCACACACGTAGTTTAAACTACATGCTAGTTTACAAAACAAAATAGGCTCGGAAATGATGTAACCTCACGCCCATACAAATTTTGACAGATAGTTTACGCGCATGTAAGTTCACAAGGTTTACAATGTTTACGGGTCCGTTACATGCTTAGATAAGAATTTTTTTGACTTAGAATTACGTCTTACAGCGCGGTTGTATGGGGGCCATTTTCACAATTTTTTCAAGCACACTTAGGAAGTGTATTTGACACTTTGGGGTGTACTTACAGCCTTTAATATTCATCATACAAAGAACAAATATCAGTTACACTAGATGATATCATAATTTTTGGGGAAATCAGAAGATGAACACTTGCAGAACCTTCGAAAGGTTTCAAAACCTTCACGGACCATCAGCCCCTAACCTTTGCACTAAGCAACAAAACTACAAATAGTAAGATGAAGCGCTGGAAAGCGCAGCTAGAAGAATATAATCCCGAAATATTTTATAAAACCGGTCAATCTAATGTTGTGGCTGATGTGTTATCAATAATTTCAGCACAACAAAAAATAAATTCAATGTCGGTAATGACTCATAGTGATAACAGTTCAGGCCAAAATTTAATTCAGTTTGTAAACGTGCCAATAAGCGTTTTTAAAAATCAAATATTTTTCAATTGGCCCTCAGAATCAAGTTACAAATTTCAATTATTTTTCGAACCATTCATCGCCACACTATAACAGAAAAAGAATTTTCAGAGAAAACAGTTATCTCATTATTGAAAAGATATTTAAGATCCTCGGTAATAAATGGGATCAGTGCTCTCAAAACAATAATGGGAATGATGCAAGAAATGTTCTCATTCCACTTTAGTAAATATCGCATTAGGTTTGCGCGGCGAACAGTAGATGTACTAGATCAGCGGTTCTCAAACTTTTTTGGCGACCTTTTTAGAAAGCGAAATATTTGACGGAGCCCTAAAATAATCAAAAACTGCTTTATTTCTATCATATAATAATAATCATAATTTATTTTTAAATTATTTATTATAAATAAATTTAATTTATTAAAAAACAAAAAATTATTTATTTACTTTATTAAAAAACATAAGAAATAATGAAATATCTGATGGGAGATATGAATCTTTTTATTTTTGATATCAGGCTCGATAAAGGAGAGTTGAATTCTCATATCAGGTTCGGCATCCAGTCTATTGCGGTATTTGGTTTTTGCAGCTGCATAGGTTGAGGTTACTCGCTCAAGTAACTTGTTGGGAACGGGAGAACATTCAGGGCCTTTGTGTAAAGAAGTGGATATTCATCACGGATCCTGCACCAAAAATCATTCAGAGACATTGTTTTGAACAGTGACTCAATACTGGTGTCTGATGACATTTCTAAAAATGATTCATAAATCTCGTTTGACATACTTTAGGGCCTTTGTGAGTTGCATACAAAAGGATTTTGAATCCATGAATGCATTTCAATTTTTTTATTCTGTTCTTCGGGAAAATACGTTTAAAAACATGTGCGCACAGCATTGAGACATTGGACCAATGCTTCAAACATATCATCTAACGAACTCACTGAGCGACGAAAAGCTTTAAATTTTTAACCTACCAACACAAATAATCCAAAAATCGAATTTTCTTTTGAAAGCAGTTATTTAGATGGTTTTTTTCAAAAAATAAATTTATTATAAGCTTTTATTTAACTTGCTTCGTTCGTATGTATGTATGTCCTCAAAACTTGCAAGCCATTTTTCTACAACTTGTTGGTATCCGATTAAGCTGAAATTTAGCATGTAAGTCCGGTGACAATGCAATATTATGATAACAATTTTTATATTCGTGCATATAATTAAGGACACTTGAGTTTTTAATATTTTGTGTAGTATATTGTTATTATGATAACAATTTATATATATATAAATATTATAACAATTTTTGCCACACCCCCTTTTACCGCCCACAAATAAATAAAAATGCTATATTTCTAAAACTACTGGGCCGATTCAGCAGAAATTTTGGCAGTAAATTTCCTTTTAGTAGAGGATAATTAAGGAATTTTTGCCACTCCCCCTATTACCGCCCAAAAATCCATAAAAATTATATATCTCTAAAACTACGGGGCTGATTTAGCTGAAATTTAAACAGTAAAGTTTCATCAAATAAAGCATGGAGTTTATGAAAAACATTTGGCCATACCCCCTTTTACCGCCCACAAATAAATAAAAAAGCTATATCTCCAAAACTACGGGGCTGATTCAGCTAAAATTTTGGCAGTTAATTTCCTTCAAGTAGAGGATGGTTCAGAAAAAAATGGTGCCACACCTCCTTTTACAAAACATTTGACCTGCCGAAAACATGGTCAAATAAGCAACTTTGAATTTCAAATCCGTGCAACTAACTAGGGACAGTATATAAACATAGAAACTTAAGGAAAATTCGTTATTTTGTTTTCAAATACATAATCAACTAAGTCGTGCATATAATTAAGGACACTTGAGTTTTTAATATTTTGTGTAGTATATTGTTATTATTTTGTCAACATTTTGTAGCAAAATCATTGTAGTCAATTATTGCATGGCATCTGTGAGGCATAGACTCCATCAAATTTCCACAAACCTGTTAAGAAGCTCTACCCAAACTTTTTTGTTTCATCGTACAGCTTATCAATGTTGCCTATCTTGAGCAAGCTCACTTCTTTTTTACAACCTGCCATAAGTTCTCAATTGGATTGAGGTCAGGACTGCAAGATGGCCAGTCCAAAACAGTAACTTGATTATCTGAAAACCACTGCTTGACCAGCCGAGCTGTGTTCTTTGGGTCATTGACCTGCTGAAAAATGCAAGTTACTAGCATACTTTCATCCAAATAAGGCAGCATCACACTGTCCAGAATTTCAATACATTGCAACCGGTTCATAAGACCCTCAATTTTTTGCAGTGGGCTGACACCACGCCATGGCATAGCATCCCAAAGAATAATGATTCCTTCTCCATGCTTCAGTGTAGCTCGGGTGTACTTTGGGACAAACTCCTTTGACCTTGAGCGGCGGTCATATTTTTTCCATCGGGTGACACTCTATTTTAGTTTCGTCTGAAAACAATACTTTCTTCCATCCTTTTTTTCCCCAATGACGATACTTTTCAGCGAACTCAATGCTCTTCTTACCGTTCCGTTCAGATAATAGAGGCTTCTTGCTTGAAATCCTTCCAAAAGTCCAGCTTCACGCAAACGTCTCTTAATAGTGTCTATGGATGGTGCTGCTTCATTTTCGCCATAGATAGCCACTCCCACTTCATGTGCAGATTTATTCGGATTTTTTTTAGATTCTCGGACAATGAAAGTAACTTCTCGAGGAGTAGTAATTCGGCTTCTTTGTTTGCGTTGCACCTTTTCTGCAGTCGAATTTTTTTTAAATTCTGAAGAGCATTGCCTACCGTGGTTTTAGAAACTTTTAAGGCAGCTGCGATTTGTCGACATGATCTTCCATCTTGGTGCATCTGAATAATGATTTTTCGGGTGCTGACCAAAAATATTTTTAATAATAACTTGTAACTATAAATGTATACAAGATCACCTTCTTTATTTTAGAATATTTTGGTTTTTTTCATTGAATATTTTATTTTGTCACTTCCCCTAAAGGTGCCCCCAGACTATTAGGCCTATTACGGTTCACAGCAATACACTGCTGTGTCTTATTTTAAGTATTAGCAATGTACACAATAAAAATAGAAATTACTGTTGTGTTGTGAACCGTAATAGGCCTATATATGTTTCATACAGATGACATGTCAAAAAAAATACATACCGAATTTCATCTGTGTGTCAAAATTAAGTTTTTGTCAGACAGCTTTTTTCTTTTATCTCCACACTATCTGACACGTCATTTGAAAATAAAAAACAGCTTTTGAAATTTTTGTAAGCCGTACAGCTCTAAAGTGTTCTCCTTCGGCCATTCAAACTAAGAATAAATTCATTATAAATCAATTTATTGAATAAATATCTTAAAATTGACCTTTTCTTTCATTTTCACAAAAAAAAAAAAAAAAAATTATCAAACTGACATTTTGTACAGATGGAAAAACATGCGAAATTAGAAACAGTTCTAATTAAAAAATTTACAGACGCAAATACAAATGACATTTCAAAACCACAGTTTCATGTGCTCCACACTAACTGTAGCAAAAAATCATTTGTAATTTTTGACGTGTCATATGTATGAAACACACAGTGTAGAGGCCCTTTAATTTGTTGCACGAGCTACTTTTTACAAAATTTCAAATTGCTCCACTGCTAAAGAATACCGGTAAAAAGTAATGCCTATGTGGTACATACGAAAGTATCCGCATTTACATTTTCTAAAAAGTATTGCTACTACGAATTTTGTTGCGTTTTAAAAATTGTATGGATTGCTGTACATATCAACCCACTGCCCTCGAATCACGAACGAAGATTTCTTCATCAGCTCTGATCGGCCGACGCTCAATTTTTTTTGGGCGAATCCGGTGTTTCTTAGTGAATAGAGTAGTAGATTTGTTAAAATTACATTGAATAAATAAAATAAACTGGCCATTTCAGCCAATGGAAGGACTTTGACCTAGCTTTGATCAATTTTGTTAAGTGTGTTATTAAATGTTTGATCACAAATGACCGAGAACTGGACCTACGTAATTTATGCCGACTCCGAACGGCTTATGTTCTCAAGAAGCTTTACATGGTAATTTTTACTCCCTGAGGTTTGAGAGAGGTGACGACCGAACAGAAAAATTAATTAAATTAAAAAAACTTTCTGTCTGAGCTGGAATTGAACCCGGGCTACCACGGTTCTTTAGCTTAGGGGCCACGCACTCTACCCACTAGGCTACGGTTGCCACAGCATTGAATAACGTAGGAAAAATAAAAAAGCAAACAAAATACATTAAAAACTTAACACAAAAGACCACTAGGGGAATTCAAGATTCAGTGCACTTACCAGTGAATTTGAGGACTTGTGCAGTTAGGTTTCCGTGAACACACCACACTTTTGATTGAGAAATTTATTGAAGTATGTCTTATTAGTAGTGTCCGACCGAATATTCGATTTCGGTTTCGGTTACGGCCAAATTCGGCCCTTTTTTACAGTTTCGGCTATTCGGCCATATTGAGGCCGAATAAAATGGAAAAAACTTTTGGTAAAAATTTCTTGCATCAGTCATTTAATTAAAATATATAAGTTTGGTATAATAAAAATATTTGCAACGCATTGTAAAAAACAAAAATTATGAATTCGTCTATAATTTGATTTATAGTGTTAACGCAAAACATTTTCGTTGATTTTATGCGTTCGATACTATCATACTCGATTTTATCATCTCTATTATTAATATTTTTAGTTTTATAGGTACTGAAGCAAAAAATTGATAATTAAACTTCCGAACGAATTATGTGTGTGTGGAATAAAGCAAAAGAAAACGAAATATTTCTGTTTTTATAATGCTAAACCTTTAAAAAAATAAACAAAAAAAACTTTGTTTTATAGTTCTATAAAAATGTACATTGAAGGTGCATACTAAGTGTGTACGGAAGATATAATGTATGCAATACTTTTGTAATAAAAAATAAAATGAAAAATGATATCATTTATCATAGTAAACTTCAATAAATTATTATAAACTTCAATATTCAAATACAGTGGTGGTCCAATATAACGAATGATATAATGTCCAGGGTCGTTCGGTATATCGAAAATTCGTTATATCGAAATATATATTTCTTTTCACAAATATTAGCATAGTAGCAAGTTAAACTCTATTTGTATAATATAGGTATTAATTTAGGAAAAGACTTCTGATGATGATGTCTTGGTAGGCATCGAAACAGCTGTAAAGCCAACCTTCCTCAAAGCAAATGCATTTTTGGTTTTTTCTACTGTATCATTGTCATAGAAAACCATGTGATCTTAAGCCGAAATAAAAATTAAAATAAAAAACTAATTTAAAATAAAGATCAATAAAATCAAAACAAAATTAATTCATTTATTTAAAAAAAAAACAAAAAAAAAATTTACATACATGAACAAATTATTTATTTTTTAAAAAAAATCTCCAATATGTGTTTACTTACTTACTTAGTTGGCGCTACAACCGTATGTCGGTCTTGGCCTCATCTAAGAATTTGCGCCAGCCATTTCTGTCTTTCGCTTGCTGGCGCCAGTTGGAAATTCCAAGCTTCGTCAGGTTGTCCTCTACTTGGTCTTTCCAACGAAGATGCGGTCGTCCTCTTCTGCGTTGACCGCCGCTGGGTACCGAATCGAATGTTTTCTTCACTGGAGCATCGTCTTTCATGCGCTGAACATGACCAAGCCAGCGAAGCCGCTCGATTTTAATGCGCTTGACTATGTCGATGTCAGCGTACAGCTCATACAGTTCATCATTCCACCGTATTCGGTACTCGCCATTGACGCAGATTGGTCCGTAGATCTTACGAAGAATCTTTCTTTCGAATGCTCCTAAAGTCTTTTCATCTAAACTGCTCAGCGTCCAGGTTTGTGATGCGTAAAGTAGGACGGGCATGATGAGCGATTTGTAGAGCGTGATTTTCGTTCGTCGAGAGAGGGCTCTGCTTCTCAATTGCCTACTGAGCCCAAAGTAACACCTGTTGGCAAGAGTTATTCTTCGTTTGATCTCAATGCTGATGTCGTTGGTTGAATTAATGCTGGATCCCAGATAAACGAAGTTCTTCACAACCTCGAATGAGGTATTGTCAACGGTAACGTGGGTTCCAAGACGCTGGGACCACGTGGAGGTTTGAGTCGACTTGAGGCGATTTCACAAAGATTATGCTGGCCTCGCCAGGTTGAGACAGTCAGACATGTTGCATTGATCCATCGCCCCCAGTTTCCCCCAATATGTGTTTGCTTTTTTTTTAATTGTTGTACTGAAGTCAGTAGCTTGTTCTTGCAATCTCCTTAAAATAAATACTTTGGTGTGCTCAATTCCATTTTCTTCTGCCCACTTGATGCACGTTTGGAAAGCATTAATGGCATCAGTATGCTTAACTTTCTCGTGTAAAGCTGAGTTATGATCTTCTTCACTGTCGGTAAGGTCGATTGCGGTATTATCTTCGGTATCAGAAATAGTGCCTTCCTCAATTAAACATTTGTCCGCATTATTCCAAGTCTCCAAGTCCTGTATGCTGAAGTTACTCTGGAAAATTAAAGTCATTAAAATTTTATCTTAAGAACACTAATGTTACATACATTGGGAAAACTTGATTGGACAAGACTTAAGGTACTGGTAACTATCGCCACCTCCTCTTGCTTACGTAGAAGTGCCAATGGAATATCGTCTTCATCTTCAAACTTCTCAGATTCAAGTAGAATATTTTTCCAGCATTTTTGAAGAACAGTCTGGGATACCTTTTCCCACGCATATGCAATTAGTGAAACCGCTTCAAAAAGATTAAGCTCCTTCAGTTCATTTTGGATCTGATTGCCTGAGCTTACAACTTTGCTAAGTAGGCTGTGTCTATAAAATAGCTTTGTCAGTCGAATAGCGTTTTGATCCATAGGTTGGATCAACGGAGTCACATTTGGTGGCATATAAACCACCCAGATTTTTCCATCAGCCGTTTCTTTCACCAACTCGTCTTCAGGGGGATGGCTAGGGGCGTTATCCAAAAGCAATATCGCTTGCTTTGGTAGTTTCTGCGATTCCAGAAAATCTTCAACCTGAAATTCAAAACCAACAAATGTTTTATCAGCATACATATTGTATAATTTCTTCATGCTTCTTACCCACCTGTGGTACAAATTTTGAGAAAAACCAATTTTTAAAAATGTTTGCATTCATCCACGCCGATTTAGAAAATGTGTAGTCGATCGGAATAATTTTATTTTTAAACGATCGAGGATTCCTTGCCTTTCCAATTACAATCGGCCTTATTTTCTTTGAACCACTTGCATTGGAGCAGGCAAGGAATGTGAGCCGCTCTTTACTTAATTTTCTACCTGGAGCACTTGTCTCACCAGCGTGCACGTACGTACTGTTCGGTAACATTTTCCAATATAGGCCGCTTTCATCTGCGTTGAAAAATGCATCCAAGCTAAGGTTATTCTCCTTTATGAGTCCTGATCACTTTTTCTTAAATGGCTCAACAAGGTCAACTCGTGAGGAAAGTTTTTCGCCTGATTCTTTTAGAAGTCGAATTCCAAACCTTTTTTTGAATTTCGTTAACCAACCATTACTTGACAGAAAGCCGCGGTCGCCATAAATCTTTTTTTGGATTTCTACAGCTTTCATTTTCAGTATGTTGCCATTAACGGGAACATGGCTTTCACGTTGTATAACAAACCATTTATATAAGGCTGCTTCCATTTTTGGGTATTCACCTTTTCTCAAAGATAGCCGGCGTAAAGATCCCATCTGTGTAGCTCTCACATTTTTTAGAATTTTTTTCTGATTTTTTATAATTGTGCACACACTAGACTTTACTAATCCATGCTTTGTGCAGATCTCATGTAATGTTCTTTTAGCATTATAATCATCAATTATTTTTATTTTATCGGCCAGCAAAAGTCGCTTACGTGTCGTCATTTTCACGTACACAGATTGACTGATTTAACCTACATATGTATTCTTTAACGCGACCAATTGTTAACAAATCTCACAGTAACTAAACGGGGACTTCCCTTTTTAAAAATAAGGGAAACGAAACGTTTTCTTTGTGTAAGTACACAAAGCAAACAAACAGAAATAACAAAGAATAAAACAAAGCACAGAAAAAGAAAATGAAAGCATTTGTTATATAGAATACTTAATTTTTCAACCGTTCGTTATTTAGAGTCAACAATGGACTAGAAAAAAGCGTTCGTTATACTGGGCATTCGTTATATCGGCGTTCGTTATACTGGACCCCCACTGTAATACTTTTTTATATTAAATTTTTTTCTTATGTGTATGAAAGTACTTTTGTTTCCTTTTAATAAAAAAAATTATTTTTAAAAACTTTAATTTTCATATTAATAACCAGTTTCGGTTTCGGCCGAATATTATAAAATGGCCGAATGTTCGGTTTCGGCCAAAATTCCGGTTTTGGTCGGGTACTACTTAATTGTCAAAATCAGCTGAACAAATTTTAACTGCACAACTGCTCGAGTCCTCAAGTTTGATGCTACAGTACAAAAGCTGATTTTTGTGCAGATTTTTGACGTAAACGTACATTTTGTTTTTGTAAAGTGCACAAGTCCTCAACGGCACCACGAAATAGCCCCAAATGAAATAAGCCTCCAACAAAAAATAATATATGCCCCAAAAAGTTTCCATACATTTTTGGGTGTTATTTTATACTAGCTGAAACCCGGCGCGTTGCTGCCACATCCCCTTGTCCATAAAATGTTATCAGTGAAACTGCATGTGTAAATTGAGGGCGAATACTGAATTCCGAGGACATAAAACGATAATTTTAGCAATAACTTTTGATTGGAAAGAGATATTGGGCGTAATTTTTTCACATAAATTATTTTTGAGACTTGACTTTTTAGTAAAAAAATATAAAAACATTTTGTAAAAAAATAAATTTTACAAAAAAATTTAAGGGGTAGGTACTAGACATCTGCATGAATGCATAAAAAGCTACCCAAGAGACACTCTCTGAAATTTGCGTCATTCAATTCTTTCGCGATGAAACGCAATGAGTTTATGAAAAAGAGGGATGAAGTTCATTGAGAATGAGAATAGCGAATTCTTATTTCTCACTGTTCTCGCAACTTCCATGGATCGCACTCAGCACCCACTACACATTGTTCATTGCTTGTTTGGAATGAGTGAAGGTAGTACTAAAAAATTATGATACGGGTGAGGCATGTTAGTGCCCGAGGGATGGGTGTGGTGGTTGCATTCAAATGATTTGAATTATAGAAATAACTCAAGAACATTGAATGAAATCTTGCATGAAAATACATGTGTATACGCTTCATATTTTAGAACTTTAAAGTTATTTTATATGTTTTTTATTTATATGATACTTTTATTTATATGTAAATAAATATATATACATTAAGAGATAAGAGATATTTAAATTTTTTTCTTCGAAAAATACATGTAATGGCCCATTATCATAAACAAAATAAAAGTCGACTCTAAATTTAGTGCAAGTTTTTTGACAACATATTGTATTAAAAAATGGTCAAAAATGCTTATACTAAATTTAGAGTCGACTTTTATTTTGTTTGTGATAATGGGCCAATAAAAATAATATTAACACATTCTGTTGGAAGACGAGGCACAACGACGCACCACACAACTTCAGTGGATGGACTCAAGAACACACATTTAAAAGCGATGGATTGCTTGCGTTATAAAAAATACCCATGAATTCGGTTGTGCATTCATTGAATGAATGAATTCATGCAGATGTTTAGTATAAAACTTTAATAAAAGCTTTTTTCGCATTTTGTGTATTTGATCATTTTTGGCATAATTTTTTTCTGTGAAAGGGGCATATTTTGTTGTTATCACCATTCCGTATAAGGGCAAATCAAGTTTTTTATGGTGTTTTTTACGATAAAATGATTTTCCCTTGTACGGAAAGTTGTTATTTCAGGCATATTTACCTTAGTTGATCTGCTTTCTTTACAAACCCGACATCAAATCATATTTTAAATTTGGGATTATGCCACTTGGGGCTATGTCCCGTCACCAATTAAAGAAGTGTCTATTCATTGGGGATTATTTAATTCATTTTGGGGATAAGTTCATTGTAAGTTTGAACCCTTTTTTGTATGGGGTTTATTAAAAAATTCACTGGGGGTTACTTCATTAATTTTGGAGATAATTTAATTTAAGTTTAGAAATCTTTTACGTGGGGCTTATTTAAATTTTTTCGTTGTTTTTTATGTTTCATAATGAAATAAACCCCAAATCTTGGGACTTACTTAATTTTCAATTTGGGAATTATTTCATTGCGTTTGGGAATTCTTTAATTTTTTTCGTTTGGGGTTTATTTCATTTTCGTTGGAACTTATTTCATTGGGTGTTATTGCATTGGGGCTTATTTCAATTTGGGTCTATTTCGTGGTGCCCTTCATTTCATATAAACATATCTTTTATAGCAAGCTCATGAGAAATTCCCAAAAATAGCCTATTTTTTAGCCGACGAACTAGACTACATCATTAAGTAACGATGTTTGATGAAAAAGTCGGTGTACTAAAACCTTCCACAATTTTTAAGATACGGGCATTTCAGGTCAAAGGTCACCAATCGAAATTCCTATTGGATTGAATTCTACCTCTTGAACTAATTCTGAGATACCTTACTAATAAGAATATGTACTTTTAACTCTCATATTTTAGGTTTGGTCATAGGTTGAGTCATCGATTTAAAATCGAACATGTTTTTTCACGAAAACAAACACTATTAAAACAAAAATAGTTTTTGTGACGCAACCCATATATGTTGAGCTCCCTCCCAATACCATATTTCGTCGCGTAAGTCCACAGACAGATTGTTAAACGCATAATCGAATTCATCAAGAAAGCTTTGCTTGTGTTTCAGCACATACCCCAAGCATTTTAAATCACGAATTATGTGAATTATCCTCCCACAGCTCGGAAGAGAATTTTAGCAATATATCCCTGGCTTCTTTGTAGTCGGATTTTTGGAGAAACAAGCAAGGGTTGCGTTTAACGATATGGTGTTGCTAAGCCTTTGCAAGAAAGAGCAACAGGAAGAGCATTATTTGTAATGTGAATTTTTAATGTGACCTGCAGATTCTTCATCGGAGGAGACATCATTCTTCAACTGCTGGCGTTCTATCAAATGTTTGTCATGCCAATTTTTAAGTAAGTTTCTGGTATTTTAGAACGTTCCTTTGGTGGTGGAAATATTACTTTGACTTCATCATCGAGATAAATACTCTCATCACATTCAAAACGCAAACTAAGACGTCCCGATATTGGCTGTCTGTGAGAAGAAAAATTAACGTTTTGTGTTTGAAAATCTTTTATATTCGAGCCTAAGGGCAACGGCACTATAATATGGAATATTTTAAGTGACAACTTTGGCAATATCGGTTTTTTATAGAGAAAGGTAGATCAGTTTTGCGTTATCTATCTACTAGGAGGTATAATTTTGGATTCGATAAAAATATTGTTAGAAAGACTTATTTATGTAACTCTGTTAATACTTTTTCTAATGATTTACTCAATATATCTTTCCTGAGTTTTAGTTGATATTTACTCTGAATTTAATTGATTTTTTCTAAATTTCTAATTATTCTGAATTTCGAATGATCTTTTCTGAATTTTAAATTATCTTTTTTATTTGAATTGATCTATTCGAAATTTCAATTGATCTTTTTTTAATCTCAATCAATTTATTATGAATTTCAATTTATCTGTTCTAAATTTCACTTTATCCAAATAATTTATCGAATCAAATAATTAAAACTTTTTAATCAAATAATTTAAATTTATAACACTTTAAGTATTTAAAAAATGTAATCTTGTATAGAATTTGTTTGATTATAACTGTGCAGTGGCGTTACATTTCCCAGAGCTATGAAAACATTTCCAAATATCTCACGTTATTGTGAATTGATTCTATTATTAAGTTACGCCCGAATCCAAATGTATATGTATTGCCAAAAACTCTTCTTTTTTTTCAAGAAAGTTATCAAAACTTGATTAAGTTCATTGTTTAATTTTCTGAATCGGTCAATAATTACTAGAGATAAAGGTGTTGATGTAATATAGACTAGATATAATAGGTCTGTTCCCGTACTAACTTCAATTAATTGTAATATATTAGAGAGTGCCATTTTGCATGTTATTCCTCTCTTTCGAGTTTCAAAATAAAGCATTCAAGCAACTTCAAGCTACTTGAATCGAGTACGGGAACGACCTAATGTTGTACATACCGTTTTTCGACGTTTCAGCAAAGTAAGTATGTGAAACATGACATTTGGCGTCACAAAACAGTCATGTAATCAGGTATTCAAAAGTAAACTTTTTTAATGTTATTATATTTCTTACGGATTACCCCCACAACTAAAAGCTATCTACGCTACAGTAACTGTGTGGTATGAACTATGTGGTTATAACTGTGTGATTATAGACTATGTGGTATAAACTGTGTGATTATAAACTAAACTAGCAAATATCCGCTGCTTCGCCTTTAATAAAAATAACGGTTAACGAAAGCTTTTTCGAAAATATTTTGTACGTATATCTAGCATATTGAAAAATTCCCGTTAATTTGACATACAAATTATTGCGATATCTTGAAAACTACAGATTTTATCAATATAACACATTTTGTTTAGAATTAGAATGAGAAAAATCGATTGAAATTTTAATTTTTGAATTTGCAAGCAATCTCCGCCATATTTAAATCGATGGTCATCAAATTTCCTTTGTCTGAAAGGTCAATTAAGTGAATTTGAAGGAATGAGAAAAGATTATGCGTTACTTCACCAATTCAATGTTTTATGTTGTTTTCACAAAACCTTTAAAATATTCAATTTGTGCTCAAAAAATAGACTATAGGCTCTTTTTATAGTAATTTTCTTTATTATATTTCCATTTTAACTGTACTGTATGTACTATGAACATACCATTTATCTGCAAAAATTGCTTAATTTTGACACAAAATTCAATAAACAGTTTCTATCATTAAAAATCATGGTCTACCACCCACTTTCATTTTTTTTTTTATAAAATTTTATTTTTTCAAAATGTTATTATATTTTTACTATGTTCTTACAGCTTAAAAAATAATTTCCGCTAAAAAAAATTTTAAAATATTAAAAACTACAGTACCAGTACTGGTTGTTAGCGTAACAAGAAATAGTTAAGGAGCTCTTGTTAAGCTGTTTGTTATGTTATGTAAATGTTAATATTCTTAAAAAACATTTACAACAAAAAAGCTTAAAAAGCTTTTAAAGTTCACCATGCATGGTGAAAATCGATATGCCTATTGAAAGAAGAGATTTGCGATATGAACAGATGCTTCGATTGCAGCTTGTGACTTTGCAAGTGCTTGAAAAATTTGCCACGTGTAGTGTGCTCTCAGTATACACACTGCCGACCCTAAGTTTCGTTGTCATAAACAGCAACATATTGAGTGACTAATAAGTTAGCACTGCATTATCGGCCTGTGCTGCACTCAATGCATGCGAATAATTTCATTACTCACTCAATATTGTTGACCGTGCCAAATTATCATTCGTCTAACCAAAAATATGTAATTTGAATCCTTTCGATGATTCAAATTCAATATGCAAGAACGAAACGCAACATAGGTTAAAAGTATATTAACTAACTAGAGAAGTATGACCATAGGTTAAGACTACTAAGTAAGTTTTGTAAAAATGTTATAAAAGAGCCGAGATGGCCAACAATAAATCAGACTTTAATTAACTACACAAGCTGGCAGATCTCTGCCTTGTTCAGTTTATTTTAAACGTCTCTGTTTGCCTTGGACATAGTTTAAGTCGGCAAACACTGCAGTCTATAGCGAAGGCAAACTCTGCCGCTATAAAAAAATAAAACGATCCTTAAATAAATTATAACACACGGCTACTGAAAGATTTGTTTGATTTGTTGATAATGACACTTAAAATAAGTAAAAATTCCTCCATTTTTCAGTTTAATGTATTTATTGAACTCAATATTATATTATAATTTGTATTTTTTTTATTTTTTTTATTATTTTCAGAACAATTTTCTATCTAAGCACATAAATTTCATTCGTTGTTAAGACTCTTTCTATCATTAACAAAATTTTAAAGAAGAGCTTTTAAATTTGCAACAGAATACGAAACCTTAACAAATTGTTAATATTAACTATTTTGTTGATGTGGTCAGCTTAGTTAAGCTGCCAGAATAGGGCTGTTATATTATGTTAACATTGGACCAAATGACTCATTTGAGCCCATTCAGCTAAATGAGAAACGAAGTCATCTCATTTCCCATACAAATTCTCAGTTGCAATTAAACTCATTTAAAACAAATGAATGAGATTGGATACGTTCTTAAAACTTTTTACAAACTATTTCGAACGCATTCAATGGAGAATGTATAGAAAAACACCGAACACACTAAAAACAAAGGAAACGTCAAACAACAAATCATTTTATACCCGTGTATCATAATCAATATCAACCAGTAAACACAAAACAAAGAAGCAGTTGTCAAACGAAATGAGATACTTTCGCAAAAAAAAAAACAATGTAAGCACTTTTGAATGACTGATTCCAAATGAGTCATTTGGCCCAATTTAAACGTAGTATTATACAACCAAACCCGGTTGAAATATAGCTTTTTCGTTGATTTTTGGGCGGTTAAAGGGAGCGTGGAAGGGAAAGAGAGCAGCGTACAGCTGCCGAAAGTAACCAAACAAATAAAATTACCAAATTTTAGTCTTGTACGACCAAAACCGTCTGAAATACAGCATTTTTAGCGTATAGTAGATGTGAAATGTAGGAGTGTCAAAATATTAGTAACCTACCATGATTTTGTTATATATACCTATATAGTCTAAATCGGTTCAGTGGTTCTCGCGTGATTGTCATACCTCCGTGCAGTGTCTCAACGCTTTTAATAGTATAGATAGATAGTATAGATAGATAGACTAATACAATCTCAAGTCGGGAAAAGTTAGCTGGCAAGACTACAAAACATAATTTATGCTTATAACTGAATTCTGACAACTACCCTCAAAGCATTTGCAAAGAAAATTAATCAACACTGTCAGACTAATTCTGAATTATTTTTCGCGGGGAATTGGAAAAATTGAATGTAAGCATCAAATAAAATACTTGAATTTTGTAATAATTAAAGAATAGACTTTTCAAAAAAACTTAGTAAGCTATGACACTGGAAATTATCATAGGAATTGATTAATCAAAGATTAAATAAAATTACAAAATTGTAATCAAAGAACTAATATAAAGAATTATCAAAAAATAATCGGTTCAACAGTTAACGAGATTGTCTGGCTTAAAATTTCGTGAGCCTCCTTTTATATAATGGTTTAGATATAGATGCTATATCCCGATATTTTCCCCCAGGAATCTATTTTCGTTTCATGTAAAAAACAAAATTTTCATTTTGTTTTATTTAAAGCACACAACACACAATTTTATTTTCATTTCTTGTTTGTGTGTAACGGAGTTGGTATGCTGTTGATCATTCAACATGAATTCTTCGATTTAATATTTGCTTGTGCGTCACAAACTCAAACAAAGATCGATCTCAACAATTCTCTGTGTTTCAGTTTTACACTTATGTTTGCTTCAAAATGTTCATGTTGGAGAATTCAGGCCTTGGTGAAAACCAAAACAAAGACAATTTTTTCCAACATGAACAAGTGATGTTTGCAAAATTGTCTTTGTGTCTGCCATTAAGAGAAAAAATACATGCAATGACTGGCTTTTTTGCTATGCATAAATCGATCACTACCGTCGTGTGACGTAAAAAACGAATGCTGCTGTGCAGCGTACAGAACTGTTCTTTGGCCAAATGTAGCAAATATTCGTTTTTTACGTCACACGACATTAGTTAACGATTTATGCGTAGCAAAAAAACCAGTCATTGCATGTATTTTTCTCTTAATGAACGACACAAACAAAGACAATTTTGCAAACACCACTTGTTCATGTTGGAAAAATTGTCTTTGTTTTGGTTTTCACCAAGGCCTGAATTCTCCAACAAGAACATTTTGAAGCAAACCTAAGTTCAAAACTGAAACACAGAGAATTGTTGATATCGATCTTTGTTTGAGTTTGTGACGCACAAGCAAATATTAAAACGAAGAATTTATGTTGAATGATCAACAACACGCCAACTCCGTTACACACAAAAAGGAAATGAAAATAAAATTGTGTGTTGTGTGCTTCAAATTGTGTTTATTTTCATTCATGTTGGAAATTTCTGTTACAAGTGAAAATTGCTGAACCCTGATGAGGAGGTATTTTGAACTCAGACATTTAATCTAAAATACATTTATTTATTCTATTATAATACCTGAAAGTGTTTGCAAGCATTGACCAGTCGTTATATCCCACACTTTTACTGTAGAATCTGCATTGCCTGAAACTAAGATATTCTGACGTAGTTCCATACCAGAAGTAAGGCTTTGGTGTCCCATCAATGTATGTTTACAGTTTCCAGTTTCTACGTCCCAAACACGAATTGAAGTGTCCAAAGAACCCGAGACAACATGAATTCCATCAAACTATATAACAATATAAAATAAGTATATCCACTTTGTCATAACATTGAAGAAATAGTTACTTGTAAAGAATAGACTCTGTTAGTATGTCCTTGTAGAGTGTGTAAACATTCTTGACGCTCAGGATGCCAAATTTTAACCATATAATCGTAGGCTCCTGATACTATAAGTTTACCATCATATTGCACGCAACGAACAGCAGCTAAATGACCAACAAGAACATGCAAACAGGTGCCCTGCTCGATATCCCATACTCTTAAAGTTGCATCACGTGAACCACTCACAACTCTGTAAAACAATTATTATTATATTATTAAATTGCTTACCTAAAGTTTTTTACGAACTTTTGCCAACTGATTCAAAAAACATGAAAATTAATGAAATTGGTTTTAGTTGCAGATAAGCATGTTACTGTTTTTTAAGTGGTTTGGCCTTGTTCGCTGCAGCCTTTGACCTTACAATTTGATTCAAATGTAATTTTCACGAACATATAAAAATTGCTAAAAAAGGTTTCAATTTCTATTGTATGAAATTTTAATTCAGAGTGTAACGTTTACAGTTGAGGTTTAAAAAAAAATATATTTTCTGTAAAACTATCTTAATCCAATTCAGGTATTTTCGGACGGTCTTTTACAGATCCTCTGTTATATATACAGTAGATTAGTTAAATTTTGTACTAAATGCAAAAACCGATATTTTGTGTGAATTGTATTTAGAGTCTCACTTTTGATTATATTGAGGTTATTAAAGTTAGTCTTAAATCAACTTGATCAACCACTCTTCAGCTTCCATTGCTATGCAGTCAAACAATTTTTTTCTTTTTGGAAAATTTGTTTTCACCGGATCCAACGTACCAGATGCCGACGATATAGTTAAACCGAAATAGATTAGGGTTTTAACAAATTTTATGTAGATAATTAAAAAAAAATAAGTTACAATCGGATGAGTTTTGGGTACAAAAATTTAGTTTGAATCAGTAAAAGCTGCTTCAGAGATATCGTATAACTTTTTGTATGCTTTTTTTCATCAGAGTTCTCAAATCATCTGACAGGTCATAGCATTTTCTGATAAATGTGTTTGCACTATAAGATTTTCTATTAAGAAAATTGACACACAGAACTTAAAATGGATACTGATAAAAGAAAATTACTAATCTTAAGCTTAATAATGGTTTAAACAATTATGGTTAAGCGTTTAAAACAAAA
Source organism: Dichetophora obliterata (assembly GCA_963920525.1). Lineage (NCBI taxonomy): Eukaryota > Metazoa > Arthropoda > Insecta > Diptera > Sciomyzidae > Dichetophora > Dichetophora obliterata. The sequence goes on along the minus strand of OY986438.1, from coordinate 88,189,025 downwards.
ACAAAACATAAGAGCTTTGTAGAGCAGTATTCGAAATTAAAAATAAACAAAATTTTGATCTGACTTATCTGATATTAGAAATAGAAACAATTTTAATGCCAACAAAATCGTATGCTTTGTTGTTAGAGAAGTCATATAACAAATAAAATTGTGTTCATACTATCAGGCTTTCATTATTTGGCAGATCGTACGAGAAATTGTTTGCTTTCTCAGATAGTCTGAAGCATGGTAAAATTATGTATCAGGTAGCCTTGACGACTACCTATTTTGTCACAAGCTGCGGTCAACGTACGTCAAACAAAAGAAAACATAAAACGGGCGTTCAATAACATTTTTTTTTTAAAACGTACATGTAATTTATTTATTTATTCTCTTTGTGTGACACAAAACATTTTTGATATCTCCATTTTGCATCAGCTGTCATAGCAACCATAACACGCTCTCGTTTTGATTCTCTTTTGTTTGACACGTTGACCGCAGCAAAAATTGTCGCTCCTACTTTGTAAAATTTATACTATGGTCTGAAGCAGCTTTAACAAATTTTAATTATTGATAATAAATTTTGTTAAGAAGGACAACTTTCCGGTGTTAAAATGGCCACTAGGTAGAATCATAAAGGTTTACACGGGCGACGACGGCTTAGTGAGAGTTTGCGATGTAAAAACTCAAAAGGGAATTTTAAACAGTCAGTTCATCGGTAAGCTCCATTATTTCCAGAAGACAACAGTGATGACGATCAAATGAAACGCAATGCAAATTTTCAACGACAACGATCCGACAAAGAAGAAGAGGAATTAATCCAAGATTCCTCAAAACCATCACTAATCATTCCACTACATCGAATAAATAATCAGACAGCGGAGCAACTCCAAGAAAACGATCATGTCTCGGTTCAGGGTTACTGTTCACCATTTTAACCTTACTTCTTTTGCTCATAGCGTTGTGAAGCCCAATTAACACTACACGATTCAACAATAGACCAGAACAATCGCGTGGGAAGCGAATTTCATCTGGGGGGGGCAGTACAAATGCCGTACAAGGCAGTACAAATGGTGGTGCAAAAAAGTTCACCAAAATTTCTTCACATGAAACATGAAGAAGAGAGAAAGAATAGGAAAATATATAATACAAAAATATTATCGTTGTAAAAAAACTGATATTTTGAATAACTTTTCATTTTAAATTGTTTATCTAGCTAAAAAAGTGGGGGGCAACTGCCCACCTTTCCCCCCCGCTTCCGACGCCAATGGACCAGAAATATATTTTGAGCAACTCAGTGCGCTTAAACTTATGACTGCTAATTGGAATTTGGTGGTCTATTATAATCTGAAGCCATATCAAGACGAAACAAATATTCGTATTGATAGTACAGTAACATTGCAAAAATTGTGCGACAATACTCCAAACAATACAAAATGTCAACCGATGCTAAATTACTTCGATCAGATTAAGGACGTAGGGACACGAATATCGTATCGATACTTCAGAGTATCGATACTTTTTCTTCCGATACGAGTATTTGTTCGATACTTCGGGTCTATTCGATATTTGATGGTTTCGATTCTTTTTACCTAGTACCGAAACAAAATGTGCATCATTATGCAAAGAAAATTAAATGGCAAAAAAAATGCATAGAAATTGCTCAACGCAATGCAACGTGCAATTTTGCATTTGCTTGTTTTAAACAAAAAAAAAAAAACAAGTGGAATCACTACCAATATGGTTAAGCACCTAAAACATCACCGAGAGCAGTAAGTTTCTCCCAACTGTTTTGTGTTATTTATGGTTCAGGGAAATAACGCCCAAAATAAAAAATGAAATAAAGCTCAAAACATTTTGGGCATAAAAAATTAAATAACGCCCAAAATAAGAAATGAAATAAAGCCCAAACTGAAAATGAAATAAGACCTAAAATATTTTTTGCTTACAAAAATGAAATAGCGCCCAAAATCAAAAATGAAATAAAGCCCAACAAATGAAATAACGCCCAAACCGAAAATAAAATAAAACCCAAAACCTTTTTGGAAAAAAATTGGCAAAATTTTACCGTCTCCGCGAAATAACTCCTAATGAAAAAACTCCTAACAGTAAATGAAATAAGTCCTAACGTTGAAAGATGAAATAACTCCTAATTCCTGGTGAAATAAGACCTAAAGAAAAGATGAAATAAAACCTGACATTTAGGAGTATGTACATTATGAAGTAAAACCTAAACGGAAATGAAAAATTAAGTCCTAATTTTCAGAATATTAAAAAAACAATTGAGGTTCTTCTGACCGCGACCATAAAGCAAGCAGGGAAGGCTCTAGACCTCTGGAAAAATGCACAAAAAACGAAAAATGAAATAAGGGCCCAAATTCGGGATCTTTTCTTAATATGAAATATTGCACCACCATATAAAATGAAATTGGTCGATAAAATGGTTTTCCCTTGTACGGAATTTCAAAACCACATTTCGTATAAGGGCAAAGCGTTATATCATAAATAAAAAAAACCATTTGGGATTTATACGGACATGCCCTTTTTTCGTTTTACAGTACTTCTGGATATAATTCTATTTTTGATAGGCGGCTTTTGGCCGCTGCTTAGGGATTACAACCCTCAGTAAGTCCAACACCGGCATCGCTGTCTACAGTACTTCTGAATTGAATTTTAAATTGATCTAACATTTTGATGACAAATATTTCACATAAAAAGAGTTATATCTGAATAATAATAAAGTAATGCCCCAAACAAAAAAAAAAATGAAATAACGCCCAAAATACTTACTTACTTACTTACTTAGTTGGCGCTACAACCGTATGTCGGTCTTGGCCTCATCTAAGAATTTGCGCCAGCCATTTCTGTCGTTCGCTTGCTGGCGCCAGTTGGAAATTCCAAGCTTCGTCAGGTTGTCCTCTACTTGGTCTTTCCAACGAAGATGCTGTCGTCCTCTTCTGCGTTAACCGCCGCTGGGTACCGAATCGAATGTTTTTTTCACTGGGGCATCGTCTTTCATGCGCTGAACATGACCAAGCCAGCGAAGCCGCTCGATTTTAATGCGCTTGACTATGTCGATGTCAGCGTACAGCTCATACAGTTCATCATTCCACCGTATTCGGTACTCGCCATTGACGCAGATTGGTCCGTAGATCTTACGAAGAATCTTTCTCTCGAATGCTCCCAAAGTCTTTTCATCTAAACTGCTCAGCGTCCAGGTTTGTGATGCATAAAGTAGGACGGGCAAGATGAGCGATTTATAGAGCGTGATTTTCGTTCGTCCAGAGAGGGCTCTGCTTCTCAATTGCCTACTGAGCCCAAAGTAACACCTGTTGGCAAGAGTTATTCTTCGTTTGATCTCAATGCTGATGTCGTTGGTTGAATAAATGCTGGATCCCAGATAAACGAAGTTCTTCACAACCTCGAAAGAGGTATTGTCAACGGTAACGTGGGTTCCAAGACGCTGGGACTGTTTGTTTGTTGACACTAAGTATTTCGTCTTATCTGCATTCACTGCCAGACCCATTCGACTTGACTCTCTTTCTAATCTGGAAAATGCTGCACTGACTTCGCGCGTATTATGGCCAATGATATCTATGTCATCAGCATACGCAAGCAGCATAACACTCTTGTATAATATTGTGCCACTACATCTCAGATCAGCAGCTCGGATGATCTTTTCCATCATTAGGTTGAAAAAGTCGCACGATAAGGAATCACCTTGTCTGAAACCTCGTTTGGTAATAAATGGTGGGGAGAGGCCCTTCCCGATTTTAACTGCGCTGCTGGTGTTGCTCAGTGTCATCCTGCAAAGTCGTATTAGTTTTGCAGGAATACCAAATTCAGACATGGTGGAGTACATGTGCTTCCTTATTGGGCTGTCGAAGGCGGCTTTGTAATCGACAGGAAGATGGTGGGTGTCGACTTGTTTTTCTTGAGTCTTCTCCAAGATTTGTCGTAGCGTGAAAATCTGGTCGATGGTGGACTTTCCAGGTCTGAAGCCACACTGATAAGGTCCGATCAGTTCGTTTACAATGGGCTTCAATCTTTCACATAAAACGCTCGACAGGACCTTATATGCGATATTAAGAAGGCTTATCCCACGGTAATTGGCACAGATAGTGGGATCGCCTTTCTTGTGGATTGGGCAGAGCACACTGAGATTCCAATCGTTCGGAATGCATTCTTCCGACCATATTCTGCATAGAAGCTCGTGAATGCATTTAAGTAGAGCTTCGCCTCCGTTCTTAAACAGCTCAGCAGGTAAGCCATCAGCTCCCGCGGCTTTGTTATTTTTAAGCCGAGCTATAGCTGTCAGAACTTCATCATAGTCGGGCAGCGGAACCTCGACGCTGTCATCCGCAATTGGGGTTTCCGGAATATCATCTCTATTGGCGGGATTGTTGTCAGCGTCGCCATTTAGAAGCTTAGAGAAGTGTTCCCTCCATAACGTCAGTGTACTCTGGACATCTGTCACTAGATTCCCGTTTTCATCCTTGCAGGAAGAGGCCCCGGTTTTAAAACCATCGGCAAGGCGTCTTATTTTTTCGAAAAATTTTCGGGCCTCATTCCTGTCACCATACATCTCAATCTTCTCCTGCTCGCGCTTTTCTGTCTCTCTTTTTTTCGCCTGAAAATATGTCTCTCTTCCCTCCTCTTTTCTTTGTATCGCTCCTTAGCAGCGCGCGTTACAACCGACTGCAGGGTGGCTTTGTAGGCGGCGTCTTTCTCTGCAGTGGCGTCGCGACACTCCTGGTCGTACCAGTGGTTTTGGCGAGGGCAGTGGTAGCCAATCACCTCTTCAGCAGCCGCACGCATGGAGTTGGAAATGTGTGTCCACTGCGCGCATATATCATCGATTGGAGGAGTGCTTTGAAGCAGGAGTGAGAGTCGAGTGGCGAAAGCATCGGCTGTCTGTTTCGATTGCAGCTTGTCGACGTCTAGCTTTCTCTGTGTAGGGTTGCGTGTATTCTTAGCTGCGCACAGACGTGTACGGATCTTGGCTGCAACAAGATAGTGATCCGAGTCAATGTTTGCACCACGGATCGTGCGTACATCCAATACACTGGAAGAGTGCCTTCCGTCGATCAAAACGTGATCAATTTGATTTTTTGTTTTTTGATCAGGGGACATCCAGGTGGCTTTATGAATATTGAGATGCTTGAATCTAGTGCTACTTACGACCATGTTTCGTGCTGCGGCGAAGTCAATCAGCCTCATTCCGTTATCGGAGGTGTTGTCGTGGAGGCTGAACTTTCCGACTGTTGGACCAAAAATATTTTCCTTGCCCACCTTAGCGTTGAAGTCACCAAGCACGATTTTTACGTCGTGGCGGGGGCAGCGCTCGTAGAAAATTTCCTTGATCTCATCGTCCTTGTCTTCTGTCGGAGCGTGCGCACATATTAGGCTTATATTGAAAAATCTAACCTTGATGCGGATTATGGCAAGTCGTTCGTTCACAGGTGTGAATCGCAGGACGTGGGGCCGTAGTCTCTTTCCAACTACAAATCCGCATCCAAACTCGTGCTTCTCCGCATGGCCGCTGTAGTAGATATCACAGGGTGCATGCCGAATGCAACCCTGTCCCTTCCATCGCATTTCTTGGATAGCAGTGATATCAGCTTTGTATCTTTCCAAGACATCAGTCAGTTGGATAGAGGCACCTTCCCAATTAAGGGTTCGGACATTCCAGGTGCATATCCGTAAATCATTATCAGTTTTTCGTTTGCGGTGGTCGTCATCAGATTTGGGGATCATTTTTCTTCTATTCTTATTTGTTTTCATTGAAATTGGTTTTTACGGGTGGGCTTCAAACCCGACGCACAACCTATTTTAAGCCTAGGGAGGCCCGCCGCTCAGATTAGCCGCCAAACTAACGGTTGTCAGTTTTGACGTTGCCCAGGAAACACCACGTGGAGGTTTGAGTCGACTTGAGGCGATTTCACAAAGATTATGCTGGCCTCGCCAGGTTGAGACAGTCAGACATGTTACATTGTTCCATCGCCCCCAGTTTCCAAAATAGAAAAATTAAATAAAACCCAATTTTTTTTGTATAAAATTTTTGGACGAAATAACCCCCAAAATAGAAAAATGAAATAAAGCCCAAAATTTTGTATGGAAATTTGTATGGAAAATTTTTGGGCTTTATTTCATTTTTTATTTTGAGCGTTATTTCATTGGGCGTTATTTCCCTGAACCTTTTTTATGACTAAAAATTTGTAATTTTTTTTTTAGTTTTAAGCAATATTCCCTGAACAACGAAAGCAAGCAAGCAAGATGTTGAAACAGGTGAAGAACAGCATGGGCGGGGGGAGAATAACAAACATTACAGTTTTTAGAAATATGCAAAAGTAATTTCTTAACCTTAATTTTTAAAGTCATTTGTCCATAACTTTTAATAACTAAATTGTTTTTGTTTTTATCACAACATATTATTAAAGTAATAATAGCATAAAAAAATTTTAACTTTTCTTAACACGATCTCAAAAATAAGTATTAAATTTTATTAATTTTTTTAATGTTCATATAACTGAAATCGTTATTATACCCCCGTAATAGGGGTATATTAACTTTGTCACTCCGTTTGTAACACCGATAAGGCCGGTTATAGAAGGCGTGGCCGGTATAAAAAGTATATATATTCTTGATCAGCATCACCTCCTGAGTCGATTTAGCCATGTCCGTCTGTGCGTCTGTCTGTCAGTGATAACGATAACAGTCTTAATTTTACAGCTATCGTAACACAATTCAATATATAAGCTTTTTATTAAAAAAATAGAGGTCAAGTTCGAAACTTAGCCAAATCGGACGAAAACCACGCCTACCTCCCATACAAAGTGACTTAACCAAAATGGTAAAAATCTTTTTAAATTCCACAAAAAATAATCTAATGACTTTAAATTATGCATTAGCTTTAACTTTTAATATAAACTTTGAGTATGAAATTTGGAAAAATCCGATGAAAAGCATGCCTACCTCCCATACAAAGTAACTTAACCAAAGCGGTAAAATCTTTTTAAATTCCACAAAAATTAATCTAGTGACTTCAAATTTTGCACGTATGAAATTTGTAAAAGTCGAATAAAAATCACGTCTACCTCCCATACAAATTGAGTTTACAAAAATGGTAAAATCTCTATCGATTCCGCAACAATTAATATAATGACTACAAATTTTGCACATAAGCTTTAACATTAATATGCTCTTTCAGTATGAAATTTGGAAAAATCTAATGGAAACCATGGCTACCTTTCATGGTAAAATAAAATAAAATCAAATCAGTAAAATCCCATAAATTTTTCAAAACTGAAAATTCCGCCCACCCTTCTTACAAAATGACGTAATCATAATAGTAAAATCTTTATAAATTCCAAAAAAAAAAAATAATGTTTGAACTTGATGCTGTATACAAAAGCCTTAATAAATAAAAAGGATTGCGAGTTACAAATGCGATATATTTTTATATATATATTAGGGCGGGTCAAATTCTGGCTCAGCGAAATTCGTAAAATACATGTAATTTCAAGACTTTTTCTCCACTACAGCATATACAAATTCTGAAAAAAAGCTGTGCGGACGTTCGTAAATAGATTCATACACATACATTCATACATTCATATTTTATAATTGAGAACAAAATCTATTTACGAAAGTCCGCACAGCTTTTTTTCAGAATTTGTATATGCTGTAGTGGAGAAAAAGTCTTGAAATTACATGTATTTTACGAATTTCGCTGAGCCAGACCTCCAAAAAATTCGTCCATACAAATTGACCCGCCCTAATATATATATATAAAAAATCGCGACCAATAAAAGTTACTTCATTAAAATAATACAACATTAAAGACTTCAAATAATTTAAAATACTGTTGTGGAGGTATTTTAACTTCGGTCCAATCGAAGATAATTTCTTACTAGTTTTTATTTAAAATAAAGAAATATGTGATTATTGCATTCACCATTGTTTTTTAAGTTTTACAAGAATTTTCAAAAGACTTTATTTTTATAACCGTAACAACCCTGTATTGCGAAACTTTTTGCAAATAAATCAAAAATATTTTTAAAGAATTATTCAAGTCATTCCGAGTGCCGTATACGCCAGAAAATAGCAAAGTTCATAACGGCCAGTTTCTTGAACGTTATCGTATGATAAATGATGAATCACGAGACTACATTTTTTATTTTACTATGCAAAAAAATACGAAAAACTATTCGATGTTCATGTTATCGATATTTTTCTTTCAATATTTTGTGGGCATCGATACTTTTCTTTCGATACCAAAAAGGAGGAATCGATCTTTTTTTCTTCCGATATCGTGTCCCTATAAGGACGAATTAGAAACAAAATTGAACATTCTATCCGTTCGTACATCTAAAAGAGGTGCCATCGACATAGTTGGTAACATAGCTCACTCACTGTTTGGAGTTCTCGACTCAAACTATGAAACAAGTATGTCCAAAACCATAAATATTCTCAAGAATAACGCACACATTTGGAAAGGCTTCTGAAAAATCAGACATCGCTAATTGACTCTACAATCAATATCATTAAGAGGACTCAACTAAACACACAAGAAAAATTTGTGCACAAGCACAACTCATTATATGGAAATGGATCAAAAGGGCAATTAAATGAATTACACATAGTATAAGCCATTCTCATGCTATCGCTTCAACTATTCCTCATCGCATCTAATTTGCAACGTACGCACGATTCAATTCTGGACGTTCTAATAGACAGCCATCATGGAAAAATCAATCCATTCTTATTGACGCCGCTCCAGTTGCATAATGAAATATTGAAAATTAAGGCTCACTTTCCGTCACACCTTTAGTTGCCGATCCATCAGGATAGCGTACTTGAACTCTACAAACTCATGAAGGTCAATGGAGTAGTTGCAAAGGACCACATTATATTAAACATAGAAATTCCTTTAGCAGATCCTAGAGAATTCCAGCTAGTACACCTCATACCAATCGTGGCTGTTATAAACAAGACAATATCAGCAGTAAAATTATCTACACAGTATTCAGCCCACATCATGACGAATATCTCCCATTATTGCAATCTCAACTGGACGCGTGCCAGGCCCTGAGTGAAAATGAGTTTCTTTGCAAAAATGGACAAGCAACATATCAGACATCATCAGAAATCAGCAAATGCGAGATAGTCCTAATCAACAACCAAGCCAATCCTAGATGTCTTAGACAAAATGGTACCAATTAAATCAGCCGAACAAATGGATTTATGCCACACTGAACACTGTAAGACTCAATGCTATTTGCGGTGAAGACACGGTCCAATTATATCTAGAACATAGCGGGTTGATTGAACTTCGTCCGCCATCTACTCGATGGCGGTGAAGTAGCTCGTGCTCGAACTTAGTTTATTGCTAAGAAAAAAAATATAATTAAAAAAACGCATGTCCACAATTAAGTTAATATATTTTTCTTTCTTTTCTATATTTTTTGCTGTTTAAAAAAATCATGTTTCGTAGGGGTGTTTTCCCCGTTTTTACCCCTTTGCACAAATAGCAACGTTTGTGACGACAGCAATTTGACTGTTATTTACATGTATTTCGTTTGTTTGCAAATAAGCAAAACAGATTCATTTGCTTAGTTTCGTTTGTTGTGTGTCTTTTTTGTGTGCATGTACTTTCACGTGTGACGTAGGCTGCGCAGTAGATTTCATTGTTGGCACTCTGAGTGCGTATACTTTTATAAATCATTCTTGAATTACGACTATCATATTGTTAACGACTTCATCAGAGCGCAAATAATTTTTATTACTAAGCCAACGATTTGGATCGATATCATTTGGATCGATAATCCGTGGAAGCTAAATTAATTAAACCTTTGGTTTTATTATCGATATTTCTGTCGAAAAACGCTAAGCTTGTGAGCACAAAAGTTAATTCGCCATTACCACATTTATGTTTCGATAGTTTATAAGATTTTCAATTGCAGAGCATTCAACCCAGTAACGAATATACCCCAAAACGATAAAAAGCATTCAAATTCCGCTAATCTATTTACTCTTTAGCTGCATACTGAAATAAAATAAACTTAAAGACCTATAACGGTTCACAACACAACAGCAATTTCTGTTTTTATTGTATACATTGCTAATACTTAAAATAAGACAGCAGTGTATTGCTGTGAACCGTAATAGGCCTTTTAATTTTAAAATTGCATTTTCTAAATTATTTTTCAAATACATTCACGTACACATGTTAAATTGAATTGATCTCGGAATAAATATATTTTAAGAGAGTAAATTGCTTTGGACAGAAAGCGTGCTCGAGAGATAACACCAGGATTCTTGAGTTTGAGTGGATCTTCTTGTTAAGTGGAATTTCTTCCAGAAAGAGAAGCATTATGTGAGTCTATTGTTTATAGTCGACGTGATCATAATGTGCATTTATGTATTTGTTTTCGTGCAAATTTAATGAACTCATTAAGGACAGCACCAAAAAGTCTACCCTCACCATGCAACAACTACAACGAAACAATGAGTTTGTTCGGCGCATACGTCTGCAATTTTGCAGCAGTACTAGAGCATAACGTTCTTTGTAGAAACCGTATTGATCGCGGCATCAAAAAACAAATTAATTAAAAACTCCAATATCTTGCAAATATATTTGTCGTTTGTTCTACAAAACTATTTTACTGCGCATTGTCAAAGCTTCGCAACAGAGTTGCAGTGCATAAAAGCAGTAGCGATGCATAGCGTCCGCAATATTGCGATACGCCGAACAAATCCAATATTAAGAGTTAAAAATAATTCAATAAACAAGTTTATGAACTATTGTGTAGGGTGATAGCATATGCCGATGACGTTGCTATTGTAACCTCTGGAAAATACATGTCTACTCTTCGAGATATTAGACTAGACTGGAAGCCCAATCTGCTCGAAAGCCAAAAAAGTGAATATTGCCCTGTACTCATACAAAAAGGCGGTGGGTAGCAAATAGAGTTTACAACCAAGTGTTACTCATTAGCTATACAGCAGTTGTAAGGCCAATCTTGCTATATGGTGCTATTGTCTGATGGCATGCACTCGATAAAAAGACTCACCTACATAATGCTCCATCTTACACCACTTGAAATCCTAGCTAAACAGATGGCCGCTAATACAGCCATCCGCCTAGAAGCCACCTCCAGGTGGAAAGAAGGTAACCTAGGACATTCTTGCATTAGAAAATTTCTCCTTTCCATATCTAGGTCCATTGACTACATCACACAAAAACTATCCTTTGAAAGGAAGTTCGATGTATCCATTCCCTCTTGAGTAGAGTGGGAACTAGAAAACCGTTCACCTCACAATGTCATTGAGATCTTTACTGATAGATCAAAACTAGATGGCAAAGTAGGTTGAGGAGTCTACTCAGAAGCATTAATTTAGCCTTCAGGCTTCCTGACCATTGCAGTGTATTTCAAGCTGAAATCGCTGCTATATATGAAGCGTTATGTATAGGTGAATGAGATATCTTCCAGGGATATTTGCATACTATCTGACAGTCAAGCCGCTTTGAAAGCCCTAAGAACTGTTGAAATAACATCTCAAACAGTTCTCAACTGCCGCAGATCTCTAAACGAGATGGCAGAGCAGCTCAAAATCCTTCTATGCTGGATTCTTGGACATAAGGATTTTATAGGTAACTGCAAAGCAGATGAACTTGCTTGTATAGGTACTAACAAACAGCTATCTACAGATAAGGCAAGCATTGGTATTCCTCTCACCACATGTAAACTCCTTACACATGAGTTATCCGGTATCACAATCATCAGCAGATGGCCAGCAGGTAACATGTGTAATATAACGCGGCAAATCTGGCTCAAACTCAACCCTAAGCGTTCAAAAGAACTCATTTCTCTCAGAAGAGACCACATTAGCACCATGGTAGGGATCCTTACAGGGCACTGCGTTATTGGCAGACACAGTCAAAGATTGAACATACCTCACAACGACTTCTGCAGAAGCTGTAGAGATGAGGAGGAGGAAAAATCTACAGTACATTTCCTCTGCACTTGCCCAGCGCTGGCTCAAAAACGCTTCCTCCACTTAGGTAACTGGTTCTATAATGACCTTGACGAACTCTCGGAATGTTCGGTTTACCAAATCCTAGGGTTAGTAAACAGCTGAAACTGGTTTTTAAATAGAGATAGTTAAAATTAACCTTTGGTATCACAATACCTCATTGGCCTATGTGTGTCTGAAGTGTGTTTGAGACAGCCACAATAACCTAACCTTATGAACTATTACCAATAATTAAAATTTGTTACTGATTCAAACTGAATTTTTTTTAGCCAAAACTCATTCGATTGTAACTTTTTTTTTAAATAATCTACGTAAAATTTGCTAAAACCCTAATCTATTTCGGTTTTACTATTTCATCGGCGTCTGGTTCGTTAGATCCGGTAAAAGCAAATTTTGCAAAAAAAAAAAAACTTTTGTGACTTTGCATAGCGCTGGAAGCTGAAGTTTTTGCAAATTCTAATGATAGCATTTAATTCAGCGATAAATTTTGCATGGGAAATGGTTGATCAAGTTGATTTAAGACTAACTTTAATAGCCTTAAAATAATCGAACGTGCACCTCTAAGACAATTCACACAAAATAACGGTTTTTGAAATTTCGTGATTCTCTACCACCTTTCATAATTTCTACCGCGTGCACGGATCACAAACACTTTTGGAATATAACCCATCTAATGATACAGGATTGTTGTGGAACATGTTAGTTGTCGGAATCGGTTTTAATTCCGGTATACATATTCAGCCCAATTCTGAATGGTTTTAATTTTTAAGACAGCAGGTAAAAATATCACTTTTTTTTTTTGTTAACAATCATGAATATTGACGGTCAATAAAAAAAATTGGCATTCAAAATTTCTAAAATGTTTTTGAACCAAGTCTTAAAAATTAAAACTCCCTTTTTCGATTCCCCGGGAAAAATCATTCAGAATTGGGTTGTAAGTAAAGGTGTCATAAATTCCTGTTTTTAGTTCGAATCGAAATTTGCATCGAAAATATTAATATGCAACTTACAAAATATGTAAGTAAATTAAATCATTTTAATAATGAAATGTTCAAATTTATAAAATTATTCTTATTTTAGGGGAAAACACAAAAATAAAACTCAAAAATAAATTACATTCCCCTGGATGAGTCTTCTGCTAAAAATCTGTGCGATGCTCCTAATTTCATTTCCGAAGGCATTTCAGATTTTAAATTTTTAAAAAAGTTTAAACAAGTATTTAAGCATTATTGGACCATAAATCTGCAAAAAAAATCCAAGTATGTCTCCGTGTTTTAATAATATACAAGGATTCTTTTTACACCGACTCTGGTAGCTTCAGAAGATTGCTAGGATTCCTCCTTAAAATGCGCCTTTTTTATTTTTTCATTACTTTCGTCCTCCACAAATAAAAAGGCTTACCCCCTATTACGAATTCATACGATACACGATAAACGCTTGCATTCTGTTATGCGGTATTACGAATTTTCGTTTGTCGTATTAAATCCGACAATTAGCGTTTATCGTTTATCTGAAAAAAATGGTATTACGAAACGATACGTATCAGATCAGCTGTTTATTTTCATACACTTGCAAGCGGCTGAATATTCTTGTCCGATAGTTGAAATTTTATATAAAATGTTAATCTTTTTAAAAATATTTAAATATTAAAGAGATAAAAATTAGTTTTTAAAAAGATTTGATCAAAATGGAGAGATTTTTCAGACCAAGAGTTGCGAGCTCAAAAACTCAACTGGGACGTATTGCCACTTTAATGGAAGTCTTGCCAATTATTGATAACGACATAGTTCCATTGAAATGTTGAAATTAAATAACCTCAACAAACTTATTCCACCGTCATGAGCAAATCGTCACCTTCCAATGCCATGCCGTTGGTTATTTCGAGTTTCTTGACAATGCCTGCTTTTGGCGCCTGCACGACCATTTCCATCTTCATGGTAAAAATAATCACAAGCGGCTGTCCCTTTTCGACTTTGTCACCTTCCTTAACACGAATACCAATGACTGTTCCTGGCATAGGAGCTCCAACTTCGTTCTTGTTTGCTTTTGAAGTCTTGGGATGAATATGAAGTTCCCTCACAGCTTCTTTATCGCGAGATTGGAAGCATCCCTCAACTTCCTTCTTTCCACAGCATCTATACGTGTCTCATCGCTTTCTCCACTAATATTGAACGCCATGGATGTCGTCGGAAATGTGTTTATATGTTTTATTTTTGAACTTTCAAAATATTCAGCTTGAGTGACTTCAGTTTAAGAATTTCAATTGTTTTTTCTTGAATTCACAATAAAAGGTAAACAAAAATCACTGTCATTCACAATCTATCGGGCGTATGAAAACGATAATACGAAAGCTTGATTTTAACGATACGCTTGCAAGCGTCTATCGTGTATCGTATGGAAATCCATAATAGGGGGGTTGCACCACAGCAGAACGCATTTTATAAATTTTTTTATTTTCACAATTACATTTTTATAAGTACTCGCATAATGTTTCAATTTGTGCAATCTTTAGAAAACAATTTAGCTGATTCGAACGTCGAAATTGCTTATGTTCAAAAAGTGTCAAAGCTGATCGGATTTCACAACACCATTAAAAAATTAAATCTGAAAATTACCAACATCCGTCAAATCGAACCTCGGGGTTATGAGTGTGAGCCTACGAAAAGTGTCAATAGAAAGATTCGTCGTAGACCAATAAAATTTGGCATATAAGTGTAAATTAATTATAGGATCACATACAAATGTGATGTGGTGAAATCCGACACCAACCACGCTTACTTCCCATATAAGACAAACATTTAAAACGCTATATTTTCTTTGTTATTGAGCCTATATAAAAACTACTTTCTGAAAACTCTTAAATAAGTGCGTATAATATAAAATATCTTTTATGCCACACTCACCTCACAATGCAACTGCAATTTAAACGATTTTTCGGTTTTTTTATTATATCTCTATACTTATATTTTTATCTCTCTATAAATTTTTTTTAAAGATAAATTTATGATATTTGTTTTGTTTAACTATTTACGTTTATATTTTTATGTTTATAGAAAACTGAAATATTTGGGCCAGATCTGTTATTCTGTTATGAGTTTTCTGTTATGCATTATAAAAGATGCCGACCATAAAAGATCTGTTAAAATTGGTATTCTGCCTTTCAAACTTTTATGGTACCCTGTTCTCAATCTTCGAAAATAAAAATCTTTTACAATTCCGTTAACTTCTGTTATGAAACAACTGATGGCTGTCAATAAATTAAAAATAAATTAACGCAAGTTGAAGGAGCTATCGCTTTTGACATGTAAATTCAAATGTTTTACAAAATTAGCGCTAAAGAAGTGCCGTGCATTAGCATTACAAACTAGCATTGCCGATTTGTTTAAATTGCTTGTTTTTAAACAATGTCGGACTGGGAGGACAACCCAGAGCAGAAGGTCCAGTTTCTATAAAATTCGTGACTGACGCAGTTATAGTGAAGGTAGAAGCGGAAGAACAACTTGGAGACGAGCATGTGGCGGTGGCCAAAACCGCTATTCGAATGACAATCGTCGTGGCGGCGATAGTGGTAGCTCAGCCTACCAACGACAAGATGTTGAATGCAAGAGGGAGCGAACTAGTAACTACGATGGAGGCGATGCTGGAAGCTGACGGACGCAACAATAAACTTAGTAACACACAGAATAAAAGTTAAATTTTGATAAATGGCTGAAAAATGAATCTGTTATTCTGTTGTGTTTCTTAGCAGATTTCATTACAGATTTTGTCATGTAGAATACCAATTCAAGAGTTTGTAAAAGTTTTTTGACAGTTCGAAAAATCTTTTCTCACTTTTCACAGATTTCATAAAAGATTGTCATACAGAATACGAATTTTGATCTCATAACAGATTTTTTGACAGCTCAAAAATTTGTATGGGAAATCATAACAGAATTTTTTCATAAAAAATTCCGCAGAATAGGCCCAATTATTTGATATTTCAATACTTTTTGTTTTCATTCTGAAAAAAGTAGAACTTTTCCGAAATATAACGTTTAACGTCATAACGTTTTTTATAAACTTATTATGCAATTTAAATACATATTTAAAAATTTATTAAATATCTTTAATGAAGGAGCGAAAAGGTTACGATTTTTATTAAAAAAAAAGTATAGCAGTGAGGGGACTGCCGACCGAACCGAAAACCTATATATAAAATATTAGTATTCCCTGGAAGACGTTGTAATGCCACGGACCGCCTTACTGCTATATAAGAATTTTCATGCTAATAGGGGGTTTCGGACTATCCTACATGTAGGATGGATTTGACAGGTCGGACGGACATGTAGGATGTGCAAAAGCTCATACTGCAGCCTGTCTTACATTTAGGATGAAAATCAAAAAGTTCTAAAAGTTCCGCTATGATCTTGTTCTTCTCTGTGCGTCCTTGTTTGTAGATTTCCTTGGTAATTGTTGTTGGCGCAGTTAGCTGGAAATTTTTTGTAGACGTTGTGAATTCTAATTGTGTAGCTAGAGTCGGCATGTGAAATTAGAATTATTTTTGTTAAGAGCTTATAGCAATTTATTAAATTTTTTATATATTACTGAAACTATTTCTTTTAAGCAAAAGTGTTACAAAATATACATGTATACACAATATACATGAACACAATATACATGTTCACCATATCTATATTGAGTTGTGTATTAAAAATAGATTTATATATAATTCATATAAGAAATTGATGCCAAACCGTTTAAAAAATAGAATGCTTAGGATAAGCAGACTTTAGTTATCCAATTACTACTGAAAATATTAATTATTTTGCAGGTTTATTACGTAATTCTTATAATATAAATATACATAAATACTCTTTAAATTTCCGCAATGAGCTAAATTGTTCATATATATTGAATATATATTTTCGATACGGTAACACTTTTACTAAAAACAAATAGTTTTACCAATATTATATATACTCTTTTATTCATATGTATAAACTGTTTTCTTAAATAGTTCGATGTCATATGCTGACTGTAGCTACAAATAAACATCTACAAAAAATTAAAGCTTCCTGTACAACAATAACTACCAAGCAAATCTACAACAAGAGCGCAAAGAGAATGACAAATCCCAGCGGTTGCGCAGCGTTAGAGGGGATGAACTGAATTGGCGGCGGAAAATATACAGCACTTTGCTTGCTATATTTTCTGTTTGCCTGCTCTTATCTAAAATAAATCAGTTGTCATAAGCCGACTGTAGCTACAAAAAAAAGTCAAAAAAAATTCCTGCTAACTGTACAACAACAATTACATTTCAAATCTACATCAACAACGCAGTGAGAATGGAAAGGTTCACAGCGGTTGCGCAACGTTAGAGGGGATGAAAGAATCGGTGTCAGAAAATAAACCGCATTTTACTGTCTATGTACTATGTTTTTTGTTTGCCTGGTAGCAAAATCTCAAGTGGGGGAATGGCATAATTAGACAAGGTAGTGTTAGGGCGGAGAGCCGGTGACAGAAACTGTCAAAAAGAAGTTGACATCTCACTCAAAATCTGCAACTAATGAGAATGCAATATGAAAGCAAAAATTGGCCAAAATACCAAAATGGCTGAGTTTGACAGTTATGGTCACTAAGAAAGCGAACACATTCAGCCCTAACACTACCTTGTCTAGTTGTACTATGAGTGGTGGCATCAAAAAAGACTTCACGGCCAGTCAAAGAAAAACCAAATATCAAAAATTTTAAATTAATTTTATTTTAACCTACAGCAGCTCTACATATACATTGAAAAAACAGTATCATTCAAAATTTCGCAGCGGAGCAAAGAGAGGGAAAAAACGATGCGTCAGCAGAAGAACTTATTGATGGTTGCTTGCTACATTTACTGAGCGCCTTGTAGCCAAGATCTTGTAGTCAAGAAGAGAGTTACTCGCAAAATGACGACGACGATAACGCAAACTAAAGATTTACCCTCTACCAAAATCGTTCAACGCGCCTAAAGAAGTTTTCACTTAAAAAAAATAACGAGAGTGCTTGAGTTTATGTGTGCGTGTGTGTGTGGTCCAACGATCTCCAGGTGCCCCAGCAAGTGCAGCAAAGTTATATTGGCTTTCTTTGCTGGTGAACGTCCTCCAGCACGCCGGAGTATAATGGCAAAAATTTGTCTCCGCGCTTGTGACATGCTGAAATGGTGCTTCTGAAATATTGGAGAGTTGACCAGTCAATTGAATTGTGCTGCACTTGCTGGTGCTGCTCGTGCCGACTCTCGGAGAACGTTGGCAAACAAAAGAATCAGGAAATTTGCGCTGCACTTGCTTGTGCTGCTGGTGATGGCACTTGGAGGATGTTGGCTAGCAACAAATTTTGCACTGCACTTGCTGGTGGTGGCACTTGGAGGACGTTCGCCAGCAAAGAAAGCCAATTTAACTTTGCTGCACTTGCTGATGCACCGGGAGATCGTTGGCTCACACACACAAACTCAAGCACTTTCGTTATTTTTTTTTATTATTTTTATATTTTTTAAGTTTTTTAAGTTTACAATACTACAAGTTTACGAAATAAGTTGCAAGTGCAAGCACTCGAATTAAACGTGTCGCAAATTGAATAAAATGGAAATTAAATAAAATATTTGCGCTAAAACACGACCGAAATGTGAAACGTCAAAATTTGTAATTGTCAAAATTTCATCGTCCATTTGACACAGCAAAAAAGACAAATTAATTTCAACACACACAAATTTTATTCAACCTGATATTTTCTATCCACTACGACTGAAAAATTTCCTTTTGACACACACCCTTGATGAAAAAATTTATTAATAAAATAATGACAGTTGACAACTCTGAAAATAAAATGCCGCAGTGGTGAAAATAAAAAGCCATTGACAAATACAACAAGTGTGAGAATTGTCAAACTTTGTTTGACGATATATAATAAAATAAGAGCATGCATATAATTATTTGAACTTTCAACATATTCCTTTATCACAACTTAAAGATTAAAATGTTAAAACACTCAATCCATACAATATTTTCTTGTTTGCAAACGAAGTTCCAGGAGAAAAAGCAGAAAAAGAAGAAGATCGTTCATTTTTAAATCTCACCATGAATAGCGGCTGTTTGAGTAAAAGCAAATTTTTCAAAAATGTTGACAAAATACAACAACTGAAGAAATTGCCAAACTTTAAAAGCATATATAGACCAATATAAAGCGAAATTATAAGTTTTGGTTGCAAACATCTTATTGCAACCTAACTTAAGTATTTATATACTAACAAACAGATTATATGCATTAATTTCAGGAGTTGCCAAGTGATTTCTTAGTGAGCTTGCGGCCGATTAAGACCAAGAGTGACGATCACTGTTGATTTTTCTTATGCACAAATACATGCAAACATTTTTTGAGGTAATGTTTTTTAAGTTTCCTATCTTGTTATCTTTGCTGTCTGTATTGATGACGAGAGTTCCTCGGAAAAATACCATGACGCAAACCAAAGATTTACCCTCTACCAAAATCGTTAAACGCGCCTAAAGAAGTTTTCACTTCAAAAATCATCATACCATAATCTTTTTCTAAATTAATTTTTTTTTCCGATCTGGTTTAATAAGGTGATGTATGTATATTTTTCAATCATAAAATTTACAAGTGTTTCCCTCGGCTTCCCTTCAGAACGCATGTGATTAAATTTTTTTTTATTGCATATCGCTAAAACAATTAATTTCTTTAAAGACAGTACAACCAGGAATTTTCTGACCAACATTTTCTCCTCACAGTTTAAAATTACACAGTTTAAAAAATACATAAACAAAACGAAACACGTGAGTGAAATTGCTTTACTGAAATTTACGAAGATATTCGCTCTCACCCAAATTTTATAAAACATTATTTATAGATTTTATTTTCATAATTTTAAGTAAATAAATGTCTTTACCAAAGAATCCTCAACATTACTCATTTTTTTTTTTTGCTTTTGACTATATATTGATTACATATATTGGCTAAGCTAGGGCATTGTTATTAAGTAACTAAAAGTAGCGGTTTGAAAAATCGCCAGTAAAAAATATAAAAATCACCCAAACTTTCTTCATACAAAATTGGGTAATTTTTAATTTTTTTGGGAGATTTTACTTTGGGTAATTTTTAATTTTTATCTTTTTTGAGTAATTTTTCGTTTTTATACTTGTTTTTTTCGGTATTTATTGATATATATTAAATTTTGTTCAATTGTTCTTGTTAATAATAAAACATGGAACAATTGAAGAAGATCTTAGTCCAATTCCGGAAAATTGCAGGTCGCTCTCAACTGGTGTACAAGTAATAGGTGTCCAAGGTTACAAAAAAATGCGATTTCAAGAATATGAAAACTACAAAATTGTTTATGTGATATAAGTTGTAAAAAAAATGTTTACTTAAAACGTCTTAACGCCTTAATGTACGCTGACGAAGTGAAACTTTTTCTTTGTTACAAATCACCCGAAGAACGACATTTTTTACAATCTGATCTAAATAGACTTGTGGGCTGGTGTAGCTTAAATATATTAAATCTCAACTTAAAAAAATGTAAGCAGATGACATTATCGCGAAGATCTGCTAATAACATAAATTACACTATAAATAACACTAACTTAGAAATAGTTTCCAGTTTTCTCGATCTTGGTGTTATTATGGATTCAAAACTTCGCTTCAATCTCCACGTTAATATGGTGATAAATAAGGCAAGAGGAGTCCTTGGTTTCATTAAAAGATGGGCTAAAGAATTCGGTGATCCCTTTACTACTAAATTATTATATACCTCTCTCGTAAGGACAATTCTTGAATATGCATCAGTTGTATGGAACCCTTAATATAATGTCTACATCGACGCCATAGAATCCGTTCAAAAACAGTTTTTACTTTTTGCTTTACGTCATAGTCGTTGGAACCCCAATATTATGCTTCCATCGTATGAAATACGCCTTAAAATTATTTTACTACCTTCCCTAAGAAGCAGAAGAATGATGCTTAATGTCATGTTTCTGTATAAATTACTTCGTGGCGAGATTAATTCGGAATATCTCATCTCAGCTCTAAATTTTAACATCCCAAGGAGAGGAACTAGACATTTTCTGTTTTTCAAGTTGAGTCAGTGGAGTTCTAATTACGCTCTTCATGAACCTTTACAATGTATGTGCAGTGATTTCAATGATAACTTCAACATGATAAATTTTTCTGATTCGGTAGACGTCTTAAAACGGAAAATTATATTACATTTAAATAATTAAATCAATTTAACTTCATCCTATTATACCTAATGCAGTTTTATAACAATGTAATATCGGTAATTAAGATAGTTCTGTTTCTCCTTTTTGTCTCGATATTATGTTTTATTAAGTAAGCACCATCAAATATGAATCGTTTTTAAAACTTACTTTTTAATTATTCAATACTTTAATTTTAAATTGAATTGTGATTTACGTGCTCACGTGGTTTCCTGATTTGAAATTAGACTGAACTCACACTATCACCTGGATTGGTATGCCAGAGTATATCTCTTTTCCACACAAGTTTATGCCTGCGTTGGCCCAAATGCATATCCAACTAATTGGGATTTTGATTTGGCGGATATGAGATTTATCTCATTTCCACGTAGGTCCTTGGGTTGGACAATGGCCGCAAACCAGTTAAAATGAGTTTAGTGTTATGGATTTTTTTGAAATCAGGATTGTTTTTCGGGTAGAATTGATAATCACTAAAATTTAATTCGATGTTGCTTATTTATATAGAATTAAATATACTTAAATACGCGTTTGTTATATATTAAATTTTTAAATTCCGCTGAAAAGCCAATTAATGTGCTTAGTGGAAAATCCTAATTGCCAATAGGGGGGGGGGGTATGTTTAGTACGTAGGTGCATTCTTTCTGTCCCGGCTGATCCGTGCAGGATCTAGAGTGTAAATCGTGCATGCGTATAGGTCGGGTATACGTATCTTTGGAAGATTCATACCTCCGGGCGAATCCAAAAAAAAGAACTTTAACTAAATAATTTTAGTTTTCTCTTTTTAATAGACCTTCGGCCGCTGCTTAGGGATTACAACACTTAATAAGTTCAACACCGGCTTCGTTGTCTACAGTACTTCTTAGATATATTTTTTTTAATAGGCGCCTTTCGGCCACTTCTTAAGAATTACAACCCTCAGTAAGACCAACACCGGCTTCGCTGTCTGCAGTACTTCTGGATATTTATTTATTTTATTTATTTAATTAAATGTAAGCGCTTGCAAGAATAAACTTATTATTAAGCACCGATTATATATATGGCGATAATATCAACACAAAAATATGAGATCTAAAACATAATCTTGAATAAAATTTAAAGTTAAAATTACATATGGGAAAAAGTTAAAACATTAACAATTTTGTAAAATTGAACCAAAGGTAATAACCGAGATTTATAACAAATATAAATAATAAGACAAACAAAAAACTAAAAAAACGGGGAAAAAGTAAAAGAATAAAATTAAAAGGAGATTGAAGGAGAGAAAAAAAAGAAAACGAAAAATATAGCTTAAGTTAAAGTGAAGACAAATAATCTGATAGCTTAGATTTAAACAAGTTTCCATTGCAAATACGCTGTAAAGAGAATGGAAGCGAGTTCCAAAGACGTATAGAATTAAAAAAAACTGCCGTTCTGATGCCAAGCAGGCGTGTTAGGTTGAACCAAGTTGTAACCGCGCTGAGATCTTAAAAATTTTAATTTTTCATATAAATAAAGAGGTTCCTTAGTAAAAATGATTTTATGCAAGAAGACTAACGCCTTCATGTTCAGGACATGGTCAAAAGTGAAACCGAATATTTGTTTTGCATATTGTGATATGCGGTCAGTTCGGTTAAGTCCGAAGACATAACGAGCGATGTTGTTATAAGCAACGTTCAGCTTGCGCTTACTTGCAGAGTCACAGTATGCGAAAATTTCAGATCCATATAGTACGGTGGGAACGAGATACGTTTTTGCCAGTAGCATTCTAATGTTAAAGAGGGTGAAATATTGTGTAGCCCACAGGCTGCGGAGCATACCGAAGATTTTTCCCACTGTGATATTGACATGATTTGTCCAATCCAAGGTACTGTTGAAAGTAATGCCCAAATTTTTTGCCGACTTCACGACCTCAATACATGATCCGTTTAGTATGACTTCAGGTAGAATTGAAGCGAAATTATGTTTCCTAGCTATAACTAAACATTTCGACTTGTTTAGATTGAGGCATAAACCATTAGCAGAAGCCCAATCATGAATTTTACGTAAATTTTCATTCAAACTTGCGACACAATAGTGAACATCAGACTTACGACAGCTAGTATACAATTGCACATCATCAGCGTTTTTTTTTGTATGCCACAACTGTACAGAATAGAGGGTAAGTCATTTATATAAACTGAGAATAAAAGCGAACCCATTATAGAATTCTGAGGTACTCCACGGTTCACACTTAAAGAACTTGAGGTCGCGCAGCCGATATTCACTGTTTGTATTCTATTAGCAAGGTATGAACTCATTCGTCGTTTCATTAGCAGTTTCGGAAAAATTAAACATGTTGGACAATTTTGAACATAAAATTTAGTGATCGACCGTGTCGAAAGCTTTCGAGTGATCTAGAAGAATCAAAAAAGTAACTTCATTTCGATCAAGATTATTTCGTATTTCGTCGGACACGTCTAGTAGAGCAGTTACGCAACTGTGTTTTGGTCGGAAACCTGATTGTCTATCAGCTAAAAGTTTGTTACACAATAAATATTTGTTTGTCTGTTTGTACATAAGCGATTCAAAAACTTTTGATAAATATGGCAAAATGGCTATTGGGCGGTAATCGTTTCCAGTTTTAGGAATGGGAATTATTTTGGCTTTTTTCCAAATAGCGGGGAATTCTGATTTAGTTATTATTGTGTTAAAAATGTGTTTAATAAATGGTAGCAGTACGGGTAGAAGTGCTTTGAAAAACTTTGGATGAATTCCATCGAAACCGACAGCATTAGATTTGATTTCTAAGCGACTTCGCACTATCTCGGCATCTTCAACACGTTGGAAGCTAAAAGATGAGTTTGAGCTATTTGATCTTTGAAGGTAACGGTTGAAATTACCATTTGGCATCGGCATGGGAATATCAATAAATTTATTATTTAGATCCTCAACATTTACGATAGTATCAATTGGCGGAGAAGTTCCACCAACCCGATTTGCCGAATTATGCTTCACTTCTTTTTGCAGTCTATTGCCGAACTAAATTTAGTTTCATAGTATGTTAACTTAGCAACCTTCACCGCCCTGACTACATCTTTTCTATATGTTCGGAAAATAGTATATCGTTCTGGTGTTTAAAGACGTTTCCATTTGCTGTATGCTACATCACGTTTCTTGATTAGACTTTTAATCGAATTTGAAAACCAGGGCCTATCATAATGTTTAAGTACTTTAGTCTTAAGTGGGACGTATTTTTCAAACAAAATGTTGACATTAAGTTGTAAGAAATTTAACTGATCATTAACTGATAGCATGGAAAAAAATGTCTGTCCAATCGATAAGATTTAGCTCTACCTGGAGTGAATTATAATCAACATTTTTAAAACTGCGATGTTATTTTTTGTTCAATTACAACCAGTTGGAAATCATAGCAGAGGAAAATTAGGTCGTGCTTGGAAAAAACGGGAGCAGAAAGTTGGTCATAGAGTAAAACTTTGTCACTATCGCCGACAAAAAAGAGGTCTAGCAAAGAATTACTACTTTCGGAGAAATGCGTAGGTATAGTGCAGTTAGGCGACGTAAGACCAAGAGAACACATGTCTTCAGCTAAACGAGTTTCTACTAGTAGATCACTATTGAAATCACCACATATAATATCATCAAAAGAGTTTGCCACCGACTCTATTTTTAGTAACAAGTTTTCTGTATTTGTATTGCGATTTGGCCTATAGACTGCGCCAACAAGCAGTTTCTTAAATTCATAAATAACTTCAACAAATAAAAACTCAATGTCATCATGTAGATTTGATTTACTAATATAATTGCATGTAATACCATCTTTAACAAAAATTGCAACACCACCAGCATGAGACTCTCGATCCGCACGAAATATTCTGTAGCCTTTTACACTAAAGACAATATCCTGAACGGAAGGCTGAAACCATGTTTCGGACACACAAATTACATCCATACCGGAATTTTCAAATATGATATAATTATATTTTTAAAATAACAAGAAAAATTTAAAATAATGTTTTAATGTTTTAGGCATAATTGAAAATGAACGAAAACTCAAATTTTAAATTTGTTTTTTTATATGTATTTAGATCTATGTATTGTATATGTCTAGTTCCGGAAAAATTTCAGGCCGCTCTCAAGTCGTTTAGAAGTTATAGGGATCCAAACTTGCAAAAATTAGCCTGAAAATAGAATTATTAAAAAGATAATTCTATCCAAAAGAACTGTTGACAGCGAAGACGGTGTTGGACTTACTTAGGGTTGTAATCCCTAAACAGCGGCCGAAGTCCGCCTATTCAAAAAATAATTATATCCAAAAGAACTGTAGACAGCGGGCCGGTGTTAGACTTACTGAGCGATATAATCTCAAAGCAGCGGCCGAAGGCCGCCTATTAAAACAAGAAAACTAAATACATTTAGTTTAAGTTCTAAGGCAGTGTGAGAATTCACCTAAATGCGATCTAAACTAAATTGTGTCGATAAGGCA
This sequence comes from Dichetophora obliterata, assembly GCA_963920525.1. NCBI lineage: Eukaryota > Metazoa > Arthropoda > Insecta > Diptera > Sciomyzidae > Dichetophora > Dichetophora obliterata. The sequence goes on along the minus strand of OY986438.1, from coordinate 88,163,303 downwards.
TTGTGCCTAATTTAGGAAAATAATAATCATATTAATTTTTGTTATATTGTTCTTGTTTATAATAAAACATTGAAACATTATATAAAAATTGGGTAATTTTTTATTTTTTTGGGTGATTATTAATTTTTTTGGACAACTTTGGGGCATTTTTCATTTGGGTGATTTTTTTAATGCCACAAAAGTAAATTTTATCATAGTTGCAGTTTTCTTTTGTCACTCGTTTACAAAAGAACGTGGCTATTAATAGAAACATTTTAACGAATAAAATAATTCTGAAATCGGTCAAATATTCCTATGTTCAGCGCACATTAGGACTATGGATGTCAATCCCGGAAGATAAATGTTCCTAATGTCCTAATTAGAGATGCCAGCAGGATCACACTTTTCCAATTTCGAGATTTTCAGAATCGAACCTCGGATGTGAACAGTGTTTGGGGTGCACATAGGGGCATTTCATCGATTTAGGGGGGCCAGTTTCACGATCTTTAGTTAACCACTGACCAGAGTTTAACTAACAGATTTTAATTTTACACTCAAAGTTAATTAATGGTTTAAGCCACCAGTGGTGATGGTTTAAACCATTAGTTAACTAACAGCTGATTTCTGTAATGAAGAAAAAAAAGCAAAAAGTAGTTATCGGATTTTTTGCATTCAATTATTGTCTTTGTTCACTTGAGATTGTGAAAATGGGATATAGTTCAAAATCTAGCGGTGCAATATTCTTCAGAATTTCAGCCCAATTTGCTAACACATCTCACAATAGATTAATAATTTTTCACTTTCATCTCCCCTTTTTTCTTAAAAATCTCAAAAGTGCAAATTTTCACATACGACATTAATTTTCAATCAAGCAACGACATGTTAATGCTCAGAATGACCTACGGATGAAAAAATCGGCGTTCAATTTCTTGAGTTACAAAATATTTTTTGGGAAAGAAAAGCAAAATTAAATGTTTTTTTTTTTCGATTGAAAAAACTTCGTCTCACTGTTATGCTTTGGAAACGCGGCCACAAAAACAATCAAAGTAAATTAGTTAGTAAATTAGTAAGTAACGTTTTGATAAATGATGGAGTAATAAAATTAAGTTGTTGCGATTGGACAGTGCTCAGCGGGAAAGGTAAGATATTTCAAATTTCATGATTGGTATAGATATTAGAAATTACTTTTTTAATTTCCATCCTAATTTTTTGCGAGTAAGAGAATTCAAAAATGGAAAAATTATCAATATGCACTTATTAATCAATAATAAGCACTTTCTGATAGTTATTTCTTGGAAACCATAAAGATTAAATTTTTCAACTTATTTTATTTGAATAAGAAAACATAAGATTATAATATATGTATCCTCCTAAGAAGGCACTAAAAAGGAACATTTTAAGGAATGAACGCTGATTTTTTCGAAAGTCGATACAAAAATTAATTTTTTTTCCAATTGGTAAAATTATTTTGGCCGTCTAAATCGGCCAAATAACACAACGTGCGCTGCTAAGCGTATTAGTTTTGCAATGTTTAATAGTGTTGAATATGTTCCAATGGTAGTAGAGGCTTAAAATCAAATAACAGACTTGAATAGAAACTATTTACCGAATAAATTAATTTTGGCTGCCTAAATCGGTCAAATTAAATAACCCAATGTGCGCTGCTTAACGAATTTTCTCAGAAATGAGACCTATTTAGATCGATTTTTCGCCCATGTAAGTCCCTACACTGAAAATTTCATTCGAGAACTCATTTACAAACAAATAAACAAACAAACAAATATTGCTAGTTTGATAGTATAAGATATGAAAAATTTGATGACTCCTAGGGGCGTCAAATGTATGAGCTGGTCATATTAATTTTTTTCCCCTCAACATTTCTTCTGAACACTCCTACATTCTACCTGTCACGCTTCTCGGAGTCCCCATACAAACAATCATGTAGTACAATCTATTGATTTTTGAAATTTTCATGCAAGCAAATCAACAGAACGAGCAGTAAAATCTTACTTTCCAAAAAAAAAAATTCTGCTTAAAACATGACAAAGTTCTTTTGTCGAATTTCCGTAGTAAAACGAACACAACATTTGTTAATTGTTGTGCTTGCGATCGTGACAACAAAATCTAAAAAACGAAATACTTGTTGTGTTCGTATAAAACAAAACAATAGTTTTCTTTCTCTCTTCATTTTCTGGTCGCTTTGGTAGGCATTTCTGTTTTTAGCAAAGAGCCAAGCATAAGGAGATAGTGAAACTGTTTGCTTTCGCAGATGTGGAGTTAGTTTGTTCATACAGTTTATTTTCAACCAATGCTTTACAACACTGGGTCCAAATCTGTACTCAGTTTTCTCCTATATTGTAAAGTTTTCAAGATAAAGGGTGTTTTACGTTTTTAGCACGTGCCTAGTATTATTGATCTTGAATCTAAACTACTCACCATAAAATAAAAACAATATTTTTATATATCAACAACCACTATCGTGTCATGTTAAGTGTCTGTTTTTCATATAAAAATACACTTAACAGTTTTTTCTAAATTCTAACTTTGGACGATTACACTCAGCTAAAACAAAAGATACAAAATTTGTTGATATTTCGTTGAATAATCTCAAAATTTTTGCTCCGCTACCGCACATGACACAATAGTGGTTATATATTAGTTGAAAAGTTGATATTTTTTCTAAAATACAAAATATTACTTTTTTATTTTGTGTTGAGCAGTTTAGATTCTAGATCAATAATACTAGGCACGTTCTAAAAACGTAAAACACCCTGTATCTTGAAAACTTTACAATATAGGAGGAAACTGACTACAAGTTTGGAACCAGTGTTGAAAATATATATAGGAGGGTTAATGAGTTAACCAAATTCGATATTGTTGACTAGTATTATTTATTATCTGGTAGCTAATCAATTTGAAACGACTGACTTGAACAGAAATCTATTCAGATTCTTACAGGAACATATTGTGTGAATGTGACGTCAAATTGGTAATATCTGTCGGTAACTACGATCGCTACGAAATACAGGAACGAGCTACTGTTCTAGTTGTTAAGTTACAATATTTTTTACTTTTGTAAACAAATTATCTATTGTTACTTTGGTTACAATTGTTTAGAGTAAAGAATAATGTCATTATTTGCTATTTTACCTTTTTCCATGTAAATGCATACATCGTACAGTAGATGTGTGTCCTAAAAGAGTGTGTACACACTGTCCAGTCTCCATGTCCCAAACTTTTAGTGTTCTATCCGTACTACCAGAAATGATAATATTTCCCGACATTTGCGAAGACCAAACTCCACCCGTATGCCCTACTAGAGTTCGCAAACACTGCAATATTAATTCAAAGTGTCATTTATACAATATTACAATTGCTGTATATCGAAGCACTTACTCTGCCTGTCACCGCTGACCAAACTTTGAGCGTATTATCATCAGAACCAGAAACGATTCGATTGCCAGAAAATTGCAAACATGTAATGACATGGTCATCATGTCCTTTAAGTACCTTGGGCTCGCGTATTGCTCGCGATCGCCAATTCATTTCTATTATATGCTGGCGCATATAAGCAGCCTTCCATGGTGATGCAATGTGAGGCATATTTCCCGCTCGACCGCGTTTCGGCCTATCACTACGCAGCTCAGTTAATATTTGAGATTTACGGCATTTCTCTTTCCAAAGCAAATTATCATCGCAGAGAAATCTATATGCAAGTTAAGAGTTCAATTATAGTTAAAAAAAAAAAAAATTAATTTCTTACCTCCAACTTCGACACGTTTGTGCGGCCCGAAGCAGATCCATTGGATCCAAATACGCAAGAACCTGCAGAGCTAATTCACGTGGAAGCAATGAAATAAAATCTCTCTGGAACTGTGGCTCAATCACCTTCATCATATGACGGACCTGTGTAGGCTCACAATGTTCAATGAGTCGATCTACTGCAAGCAGACGTTCTGCATGAGACCAACGCTGAAATTGAGCTAACCAGTCCTGCAGCTCTGGTGGAGGATTATCACGAGTCGGTATGATTGAACGTGGCGTGCGTCGACTAATTGGGGAACCTGTTGTCAAAACCAAGGAGCTCGATGGTGTTAAAGAACCCACACTAGCTAATATCAATGCATTGGAGCTCTGAGACGACCGTGGCGTGGATGAGCAGTCGTATGCAATACGTTTACGGCTGTTTACATCCCCTCCACTGTTTCCAATAGCGGCATTGTAATCGCCGTCTAGTACTCGACTATCGTTGTATTTACGTTTTCGTTGGTGTTGATTGGACAACAATGATGTGCAATCAGGAGATGAAACAATATGCGAATGTGAAGTTCCATCCTCGGATATTGAAACCATTTGTATGAAGTTGGACAGATCAGAGTCTTTAACGCCAGCTAAAAATTCTAGATCATCAGTCTCGTTCAAGCTAGAGTTGCTGCCACCGTGACTACTTCCGGTAGCGCTGTGATGGCAGGTACAGATTTCCTCAAAGTCTGAATTCTCCTCACAATCGGCCCAAGGATCATCATTAAATTCCTCTCTGTCCTTGGTAATTGCTGCTGCAGCTACTTCTGCAACGACTTCTTTAAAAGCAGCATACACTTCTTCCGAAGTGCTATTATTATTGAGATGTGACGTAAGCTCTTTGCGACGTAATCTGTTTGCAGCAAGATTAACACCACTCAGCACTGAGGTGGAAGTCGAACAGGAAGCAGCGCGAGAGAGATATTTTTCATTTGTTTGAGCGCTAGCATGTACTTGGCGCATATTTTTTAGCACAGGCGCATATTGACACCGTGCTGATGAGGTGGACGGTTGGGCATCATCGTCAATGACCTCATCAACAATATTTAAAGCGTCCACATTTTCAGTTTTAATTGCATTAGTGCGACTGCAACCAGATTCTGAAGATTCGCCTGCTTCTTGTTGTCTTGGTGGTTGGCAGGTCTTAACTGAATCAGTAGTAATCTTGGTTGTTGTGGAATTGTTCAACTTGTTGACATTTGTAAAACAACGTTCCGATGTCAGGCTGTCATTGGAATTTGAATTCGAATACAAGTCTGCTGTGGCAGGAGCAGATCTAGATGCATTAGAAAGTGCAGGTGCTTCCACAATAACCGAAGAAAGAGCTTTATTGAATTGCAATTTGGGTGTATTGCTACTAGCTAAAACTATTTTCTGTTTCATATGAGGAAGCTTTTGTTGCGGATGACTTAGAGTAGAACAAAGGTTAATTTTGGCAGTTGATTTGGTCAATCTACTATTATAGGCACGGCTACTTGTTGGAGTTGTCGCTAAATCTTTGTAAGCACACTAAAAATACATTTAAAAAAATTATTTATGTAAAGAAAGAAGTTGAATGCATAAAAATTTGAATGCCACTTTGGAAGCCCATATAAAAAAGAAATTGAAAGAGTTTCTTATGACTGTGTTTGTTATTAAATGTCTGTACCAGTGATGATATTTGATAATTTTGGAGAGGACTTTTTTTACTCTTCTTTTTCGGACGCGAGAGTACTTTTTATTAATATGATTAAATTTGCTTTTTTTTGTTACTGAGGAACATATGAAAATAATTAATGCAAATTTTATACTTAATTTAAGAATTAAACAATTAACTTAACAATTAAACATAATCGATACAATGTTTCCGTCAATGCTTCAAACTGGTTTGCTTGAATTGTACCATCTGTACTTCTTTTGGCGGCCTCGATAGTCTAGTGGTAGCGCGCTTGACTGTCGCTAAGGGGTCTCGGTTTTGGGACCCAAAAATGGGACCCGGGGACACATAAATTTACGACGAAAAGTTGTAGGTGGTGGTGCTAGGAAAAGTTTGTGGAGAGGAACTCTTAGTAACTTGATTTGACTGAGGTTAAGGCATAATACTTGCCTCAGATTTAATATCAAATGTTTCTACAGCTTCTACCACACTAAAAACATCCTACACAAACGTTTCACTTGATTACTTCCTTTCCCATTCTGTGGTATCAAAACGGACCAATAGTTTGGTCTTTAATTTGGTAATTAAAGTACCATCGGTACTTTTAATGGATTTATAAACTTAATCATAGTTATATTTAAAATAAATAACTTAGACTTAAAGGTACATTGCTACACAAAAAAAATTTATAGTAAATTCTACCGATACGAACAGTAAACTGTCGATTGAAAACGAGCCAAACGATGAACATTGTAAATTCTACCTTTAAGAAATTGTAACCTACTGTAAACCTTGTTTAGTAACAGTCTTACGGTAGCTCTATCGCAGAAGTTGTTTAATAACATTTTTTACAGTGCATGTACTCCAAAACTTGTAGGTTAACATTTTTACAGTAGCTCTACTATAGAAATTGTTGAATAACAATTTTATCTGTGGATTTACTGTAAAACTTGTTAGATTACAATTATACAGTCTTACCGCAAAAGTTGTTAAGTAACAATTCTTACAGTGTTTCAACTGTAATACTAATAATAAGTCATACATTTTTTTTATATTTGTTTCAAAAAAAATTGTGTTGGATACCAGTATTATATCGTACCCCATAACACTGTTGCAATGTATTTACTTTAGAAATTTTTAGAACATATTTGGAATTATGTGAAAAACATGTACGATGAAAAAATATTTGCTGGTAACTTTATCTGTTCGAAACGTTAAGATTTATTGTCACAATTGTTAAGTTACAATTTTAACTCGGTAATTTTAAACGAAAAAATAGCAACTGTGCACAACAATGGAATTCACGAAATATGATGTTTTTTATATTAACGCCCGACTTAAAATTCGAAACGTTTAGATTTAAAGTTACAATAGTTAAGATTTATTGTCACAATTGTAAAGTTAAAATTTTTGATCGGTAATTTCAAACGAAAAAATAGTAACTGCAAAACAACTTTTGTATTGACGGGAAAGTGACCGAAAATATCTTTTGAATTTACCGACGAGATTTTTTTTGTGTGTATAACAAGACAAATAGCAATACTTTCATCACTGCACTGCATGCATGTATGTATGTATGTACTTTATTGAGTCTTTAAACAAACGATATTACATAGCAATTATAAACTGTTTCCTTTTTTTTAATATCTTAGCGGCTGTAATTGTATGGCCTGCAAATACTTTTACGAAATTAATAATTAATAAATCGACTTCCACTTGGCTAGAATAAAATTAATGATAATTTTGCTCCTGCTCTAGAAGCATTTTAGATCACTGCACTGCATGATCACTACATCATATGACGTTGATAGTTATCGTTAATGTGCTATATTTACCAATCAAATAAAATTAAGTGAATCAAATTCGAAAGTACTTTTTTTCGACCAAAAGAATTTGGGGACTTTTTAAAATCGAAAGGAGGTAAAGTCCTTATCCACTACAAATATCAACCCTAGTCTGTACGCAAATGATCGAGAACTGGATATATGTGCTTTATGCCGACTTAGAACAGATTATGTTCTCAGGAAGCTTTACATGGCATCTCTCTCTCTCTCTGAGGTTTGCCGAGGTGATGGCAACCAGGGTTCTCTTGGCTTACGGGCCACGAACTTAAGCAGTACGCCATGGCCGCTACGTAGCGCTCCAATACATCAAATTGGCTAATGAGTACTGGAGCGCCACTTAAACGTTATGAGACATTGAGATATTTTGACATAGTAGTCAGGGGCCGATTTCTTTTTCAAGAATGAACAAATCTTTCTTCATGACATATGAAGACACATAATATAAAGGATTTCATCATCATTGCGTTCAAAATACAAAAAAAATTATATATATATATATATTTATTTGACCGAAAAAAATTAACTATAAAAAATAATTGCTACTGCTGATCGAAAAAATATAGAGTAACTTCGGGTAATTACTCTAAATTTTCTTACGTTAGCTTATGTCGCATTAAACAGGATAGTTTTTTGATGAATTGTGTAGTGTATTACGAATTCGTAGCTCTTTAGCGTTACCCAATTTGGAGCTTTTTCAACACAGTTTAAAAAAGCCATGTAACCCTTATTAATGAACTTGGCGGGTAAAGTGATATACCACGTTGGGACAATGTGATATACCATATCACACGGTTAAAAAATATAAACAAAAGCAACTGAATACGAATACGCAAGTAAAAACTTAACAAAAAAAATTAGCTTAAATAGCTGATAGGTTTATCACTACTGCTAGCTGCTCTTTACAGCGTTGCAAATGGAACTCCAAATGTCTTTGACGCCAACAGTAAGGCCATTGCTCCTTTTCTGACTGCCAAAATAGCTTTTCTCCTTCCTTCTGGATCCCACTTACGTATCTGTGCTTTGTTTGGCAACATCTGCAATTTATTATAATAATAATTTATAATTGATAACTCAGATATCACATTAACCAACTTTGACTATATCACAATAGCCGAATTCGGTTTTCAAAACAATCAAGTTATTTTTATAAAAATACACTTTAGAAAATAAAGAACTCAATTCATTTATGGATAAATGTATTTAAACACTATAAAATTTATGTATTCAAGCTTTCAATTTTGCTTCAGTTTTCTCCTCTCACTCACACAGCGCACTCAAAAAAAAATATCGACTACACCGACGAAACAATTTCCCAACAATAAGAGCCCACCACAGCGAATGAGAGTACGCATAAAGCTGCAGCACGTGCCTTTTCTGTTACCGTTATGTTTACATGTATATTTTAGTTATAATTTGTGTATTTAACAAAATATGCAGGTATATCACATTACTCGACCATACCACAATACCCGAAGTTACTCTAATATATCTGTGCCGACAAGGAATAACCGCTAAAGTCGAGTTAAGTCAAAGTTGAGCTAATGATGCAGAGGTGTTCTAAGCATATAGTTCCGTATACACACAAAATCGGGAGATTATAGCGTGATTCCAGCCAAAATTATCACACAAAAAGCAAACTGCCTTTCATAGAACTTTTATGGAGATCAAAAATTTTAAAACAAAATTTCTCGAAACATTGAAATTACACTTTAGCTGTTATTCCTTGTCGACACAGATATAATTTTTATCTGTGGTCAAAAAAATAACGATACATTTTTTATTTTTTTTGCGAAAACAGATGTTTGCCACCTTCATCATCCATCGTGTTTGTGGATGATGAAGATCAAATTAATTGTCTTTTTATTTACGGCCAAAGCACAACTTAAACAGTAACAGTAACATACAACAGAAAGGCCGAATAACAACAACATTTAAAATAATTCGTATAATCATGTATTAAATATTATTTGTTTAATTTTTGTAGTGATTGTATTCAATGGAATGCAATACTTTCTGTTATTTTTCATCATTTCGCAAATTTCATTTGCGTATTATCATATTTAAAATAATTCGTATAATCATGTATTAAATATTATTTTTTTAGTTTTTGTAGTGATTGTATTCAAATGAATGTAATACTTTCTGTAATTTTTTATCATTTCGAAAATTTTATTTGTGTATTATCATTTTGATTAATCGAAAAAAAAAAAAAATAAAAAATTTATCGTTATTTTTTCGACCACAGATAAAATTTATATATATTATATTTTTCGATGAAATAAATACATATATTTTTTTTATTTTAAATCCTTTATATGAAAGCGTGTCCTGAAGAAAGATTTGTTCATTCTTGAAAAAGTAGTCGGCCCGTGACTACTATGTTAAAATATCTCAATATCTCATAACGTTTAAATGTCGCTCCAGTACTCATTAGCCAATTTGATGTATTGGGGCGCCACGTTCGCTCTTTATTATATATACTTATAATCGAAATGGAAGATCTAAAACATGATTCGCTTGAGTCGTCTTGTTTCGTTAGTTTCATTAAGGCAGATTGCTAGTGTGTTGGTATGATTACTAATTCGTTGAAAATATCTTTAGCAAGATTTTCGAATCTCCTCTTGAACTGTTAGAATGTTAAGTCCGTATGTATTGTGCCGTTTCTTTCAAACCAGGCGGCGTTTAATATCATCATTAGTCTTGGATTGGTATAGCTGTATAATATTTATGTTTCCCTTACTAGCACTACCCCAAAGTTGACTCCGTAGGTCCAGACTGGCTTTAAAATCGCTTTATACAACCGAATTTTATTTTCAACGTTTAACTCAGATCTAGCTCTAAGTAGCCAATAAAGTTGTTTGTTATTTAACTGTTTACGTTTTGCCTGTATATGTTTCTTCCCAGTGAGGTGCATTCTCTATTGCATTCCGAGATATTTTACGCAGTTGGTCCCAGGAATTATAGAACCACTTATGGTCACCTCAGGGTCACATTTTCGCATCGTGAAAGTAGAATGTGCCTATTTTGAGGCATTAACTTTATGTTCTACTTTAGTAGCCATCGTTATAATTCATTAAGTTCTCTCTGTACAATAACAGCTGCGTCATCTGGTGATGACGCAGTGTCGTCAGCATAAGTTGCAATGAAAACATTGTCAACCAAAGGCATATCTGAAGTAAATATTGTGTATAAAATTGAACCCAAAACACTCCTTTGGGGCACATCTGATAATATTTTGTGTACGACTGATGTGTCACCTCTATGTCTTACGTAAAAATATCGATCAAGGAGATATGATTTAAGTACTAGAAAATATGGAGTTGAAAGATTTTTTATTTTGTACAACAGTCCTGGATAACAAACCCGATCGGATTCTTGTTGAATATAAAAAAGTACTGCAGAACAGTACTTTTTTCTTTGAGTGAGTCCTCAATTATTTGGACAACACAATGGCATTGCTCCATGATTTTGTCTGAATCCAAATTGATGGTCCGGAATTATGTTGTACTACCCCAACAACACTCAGTTCGTACGCCTGAATATTTCTTAATATCAACACCTTCAACTTTTATTTATATTAAGAAATCAATGTGTTTGATACAACAAAGTTTTTTGTATCCTTAAAGCTTGAAACCTCATTTCTAAGGTCGCCTTCATAGTGGACGCTTTGGCTGAAGCTGATTTATAAAGCAGCTTTATCGAGCTTTTTTTGATCAAAGTGAACGCTTATTCAACGCTTCACAAAGTAGCTTCTTGAGCCTATTGGTGTTTATATTGCGCTCTTTCTGCTTGTATGAGCAAGCAAGAAGGAGATGTTAGCGTTGAAAACTATTTAAAAAGTAGCTCTATGCTCGGATTCAGCTTGCTCTGTAAACACTAAACTTTTTTTATATGTTTATACACAATAATTTTTCAACAAAACCTCTAAGCTCTGCAAAAAAACTATGAACGCGGCCTTAAAAATTAAATTTCGAGCTTTAGGAATACACAAACTTTGTTTTATCAAAAACATTGATTTCTTAATATAAATAAAAGTTGAAAGTTTTTATATTAAAAAATATTCATGCGTACGAACTGAGAATGTGCAGTCTGCTCAAAAATATTTTTTCGAATAGTTTGGAGAATGTAACCAACAAGCTTATTGGACGATATGATATCACTTCGTTCTATGGCTTATTTGTCTTTGATATCATAATAATTTTGGCACATTTCCATTGCGTAGGAAAGTGCCCAAGCCTTTTGATAGAGTTAAATAGTTTTGTAAGAAAAACAGTACACTTTTTTGGAATAAGTTTTAATATTTTTGCATCAATTTGGTCATATCCATGAGCATTTGTATTGTTAACTGTAACTTTATGTATAACGAAACGAAGGCTGAACGTGGTGCGAGACACGATAAGCAATTAATTTTTCCATATCAAAAAATATTGTTGCTCATAAAGATGCAGTTAGTCTCTTTATTTCTGTCTTCACCTCGTTTACAGAAAAAAATGAATTGACAAATCCATTTGACAAGAGACATCCAAAAATCTCATAAGCTCATAGAAGCTGTTTCGTCTGAGACATTCTTATAGTCATATGGCTTAAAAGTACAACAGGGTGGCAAACACATCAGCTTTTTTGTAGTCTTTAATTTGAGTCTTTAATTGGAGAATTGAATCGGCTGACTTTATTTTGTGGTTTCCCATAGGCTATGATTTTTAAGTTTTTAATTTTCTGAGGAAATCATTTCTAGAACGGACCCAAACGCGTTAACGACGTTTTTCGACATCCATAGTTAACGAAAACTGTCATTTTTTATGAATGTGGAACGTACAATGACCGATAACGACAACGATTATTATCGTTAGATTTTTGGGAATGCCACTACAGGGACAGCAAATAACGGTTATTTCCAAAAACTAAATCCAAAAAATCAACATGTTCCAAATGTCGGAGCACATTTTGGACTACTTCAATATGCTGTTTAATGCATGTTATATCGAAATAAGAAATGATTTTTATTTTGTGAGCTTTACCAATAAAAATTTAATTTAATTATTATGTACTGATTTTTACATTATTCATCAAAAATAAAAGTTATTTTTTTTATTTTTATTTTTCTGAATAATAATTTATTTATTTATTTTTCAAGAATAATACTTATTTTTGAGTTTTATTATATTGCTTAAGAATAAAAATTGTTCCTCAATTTGTATTTTTTTTTGCTCAGAAATAAAAATTATTCTCAATTTGTATTTTATGCTCATAAATAACAATAATTTGTTGAGTTTTATTTTTCGCTCAGAAACAAAAATCATTTGTCAAGTTTTATTTATTTTTCTTTAAACATAAAACTCAAAACACCACAGAGCTTTGTTGTTGCTGGCGCATGCTCGCCTGAGTGTGCCTTGTGGGTGAACGTAAAAAGTGTGTTTGGGGTGTTTCAAAATATCATTAAAGTCAGAATTTATTTGTATTGTTAGGACCAATTAATCAGTGTTAAGGTAAAATCTGGTGGATATTATCACATTTTTTTATTTCATGATATCACTGTTTGTGTAATCACTGTGGCGGCCGTAGAGGGTAGAGTGCGTGGCCCCTAAACTAAAGAACCGCGCTAGCCCGCGTTCAATTCCAGCTCAGACAGAAAGCTTTTTCAATTAAATTAATTTTTCTGTTCGGTCGTTACCTCTCTGCAGACAATGGCAAACCTCAGAGAGTAAAAATTGCCATGTAAAGTTTCTCGAGAGCATAAGCCGTTCGGAGTCGGCATAAAACACGTAGGTCCAGTTATCGGTCATTTGTGACCAAACATTTAATAACACGCACAACACAATTGATTAATAGAAGCAAGATCAAAGTCCTTCCAAGGGCTGAAATGGCAAGTTTATTTTATATTATTAATCACTGTTTGTTAGTAATTTAAGTATTGACTGATTTAATTTAATATCACGGTGTGACCGACAAATAGTTTCAGCCTAAATCCTTAGAAATTCCAAAAGAGGAACATCTTGTCATTATATTGCGAACAGTCCGATGTCTCAATTCCATCACAATTTTTTTAGAAAACATTTTAAAGTTAAGTATAAAGGTATTCCGACTTTTAACATTTTTTTACATATGCTTAGGTTGTGAGAATTTACAAATGAAAAGCACTTTTGTTCAATGAAATAAAACGTTTAATGTTACTGTACCAAAAGATTTTTGAAAAACAAAATACAAAGTGAGTTTATCACAGTGGGAATTTGATAAATGTATTTTGTCAGTCAGTCAATTTTTAATAAATTTTGCTTAAATGTTAGTATTGCTTTATTTTTTTAAAAATAGTAACCAACCAAAATCCTTGACAGTTTTTCCAGAATTCATTAACACTATTAATAAAATGTCTTTCTAAAAAATCTAAGATAACTGAAATCAGTTGAAAATGGGAAATATGGCAGCAGTTTTTGGGTGTTTTTCAAATTGACAATCACCGATTTTTCTTATATGCGTTCGCAGCATACAAACTGCTACAGTTTAACCAAATAATGGATTTTGGTCATCTATGGCTTGTTAGAATGCACAAACTAAATGCCATATTTGACTATATTAATTTTTGTAGAAAATAAAAAAGGCGACAAAAAAGACTGCTAATAATAAAAGCTGCATTATTTTTTGGTATAAAAGCCCACATTTTTTTTTGATAGTGTTCGTTTGTGTGTGCTATGAATTGTCCGTATGTTGGAGCTCTTCACAATGCCTCATCCGGTGCCAAAAACTAACACAAATCAGAAATAAGAGATTGAAAATTTGTATTCTTATACCGCTCATTCATTGTTTTTGTCGTTTGATGGAAGCGCTCGTCTTGTCCATCGGACTCGGTTGGAATATGCTATCAAATTCATCCATATGATGCATATCACAGTGCAGAAAATGTATTTTAAGCGAAATTCTAACATTGAGTTGTTTAAACGCTTCCATCAAATCGGCGACAACACTTCGGCAATTCTGAACGAGGTGCTTCCCCAAGAATCCTTCGAACGTTGCCTTCACCAAATCCAAAGCAACCAATTCAAACAGGCAGGCTGACAGGTGCAGGCACGAACCTTCGAAGAAACGGGATAGAAATAAAGCCAAGTTAGTTTTTATCTCGCTTGTTCACTGAGTTGAAGAACGGAGAATTTTTAAAGATAAGTCAGGTTTGCGCTGGCGGAACTAAAGAAAATTGCAATGCGAAGGGGTTTCAAAAGTTGCTTTCTTTGCAACTGGTGCACACGCTATGGTGGCAGCCAATACACTAAAACTGACTTGAAGCTGCGCCAGCATTCTGTATTAATGAGAAAAGTATGATCCATGATGCGCTTGTTCCATGTGAAAAAAATCCTGCTGCCTCCACTCAACATCAAGCTTGGCGTAATGAAAAATTTCATAATTTCTTCACAAATAGATTCGCCTGGTTTTCACGCCTGTTTCTCATACTTGCATTTAACAAGATGTTCAGAACATAGATTAAATTCGTTGTTTTTATGTGTGTAGGAGTGCTCGTTGGCCCTGATATTTGCAAGCTTATGGATATAAGGATTATGATTTGGTGAAGGCAACGTTCAAATAATTTTTGGGGAAGCACCGCGTTCAGAATTACCGAAGTCTTGTCCGAAGGCGAGCACTTCCATCAAACGACAAAAACAATGGAGGAGCGGCACAAGAATAAAAATTGCAATTATAATAGTATTAAATAGAACACTCATCAAATCGTTTGATGAAAATCAAAATTTTTTTATTTTTCTGCTGATTTGACGAACGATTTGACCAGTGTGAACACTCGTCAAATCGTGTAGTACGATTTTGTCAGTTCAAAAAAGTTTTCAACCTGTGCACATCGCGGCAAAAGAAGGAGCGGAAGAAAATAATAACAAAATAGTAATAAATAACTGTTGCAAACAATTTATAATAATTTATAAAATAATTTCTTCTTCTTCCCATACGATTTTAATAACAAAAGGTATTAAAATTTATCCGTCGTCGCGATGTGCTTACTTCGGTGTTCAAGATAAAATGAAATTTGACGAAAAATTTGAAGAGTCAGAACACTTCTGTGGTCAAACGATTTGACAAATGATTTGATGAGCGGTTTGAAATGTGAACAGCAATTTTAATTTGGACTTTGTTTGTTCTGTTGTTGAATGCATGCACACATACATATACGCTTCTACGTATTTTGTGTGGCACCATAAAACAACGGATCAGGCCGAACGGGATTTTTGGCAGACAATTTGATTAGGGCTGTTCACATTTCAAACCGCTCATCAAATCGATCATCAACTGATTTGACAAATGATTTGACCAACAGAATTTGTATGGATTTGATGGCGATTTGACGAGTGTGAACACTCATCAAATCGTTGGTCAAATCGTTTGATGAAAATCAAAATATTTTGATTTTTCTGCTGATTTGACGAATGACAAATTGTGTAGTACGATTTTATCAGTTCAAAAAAGTTTTCAACCTGAGCACATCGCGGTAAAAGAGGGAGCGGAAGAAAATAATAGCAAAATAATAATAAATAACTGTTGCAAATAATTTATAATAATTTATAAAATAATTTATTCTTCTTACGATTTTAATAACAAGTGGTATTAATAATTTTCCGTCATCGCGATGTGCTTACTTCGGTGTTCAAGATAAAATGAAATTTGATGAAAAATTTGATGAGTCTGAACACTTTTGTGGTCAAACGATTTGATGAGCGGTTTGAAATGTGAACACCCCTATTCTGAACGCGTGCAAGAGTCGATTTTTTATTTAAGCTAAGTTACTTAAGAATTCTGAAAAGCAAATAAAATCACTTGGAAGAGTAAGTTAGAACTGTCTACATCTCAGAAGTGGGATTATTGTATACTGTCTACACAATCTTTATTGCTGATTTGTGTTTGTTTTTGGCTACGGATGAGGCGTTGTGAAGAGCCACAACAACATAAACACAATTCACAAAAAACTCACGAACATATATTCAAACAATATTTGAACATTTATCCCAAAAAAATAATAAAACGTTTATTATTCGCAGTCATTATACCTCAGTAAAATATTTATATGTGCACAAATATTTTTTTATTTTTTCTCCCTGGTTTATAACAATACAATTTTTTTGAGTTTGCCAAAATTTTTGTTAACGGATGAAGTTTATTAGTCGAACAGAGAATTCTTCTCTTCCTCGTATTCATAGTACTGTTAATCGAAAATAGTGTAAAATCTCGCGTGTGAAATAGAAAATATTTATATGTGCACAATTGTTTTTTTTTGTGTTTTAATAATTATGTTTAAAAAATTACCAAATTTTACTAATAACCTTAGTAAGAAAAACCATAAACATAACGGTAATGCATTTTTGGAACAAAATATGAGCACATTTTAGAGTTATTTTATTTTTCAAATAAAAATGCCACGTGTAACCACTTTATCTGAAGAAGGTCGTTGAAATATAAAAGGCTTAAATGAAGCCGATATAAAAGTAGGTGCTATAGCTGCTAGGACAAACCGTCACCGACACACCATAACAAATTTTTCGAAAGACCCTGGCAACTACGCTATAATCAAGCGTAGCAAAAGAAAATCCGTGATTGACCAACAGCACAAAAGACGAATTCGACGAAAGGGATGAGTTGTGATGCAATTGCTGAGCATTTGGATCTAAGGGCTACCAGAAGCAGAATCAAGAAGTTTTGGATGAAAATGCCAACGTCAGTTATGAATCGTCCTCTCTCAACCCAGGCTTCTACCATGACACATTGCGGCCTGTCTAGCATATGCCATAAAATACAAATTTTATGAGAAAGAATTTGGGAATATCATATTAAGTGATGAGAAAAGGTTCAACTTGACGGGACCGACGGTTGCCATAAATACCAGCACAATTTGCGATAACCACGATAAATTAGATATGCGCGTAACCATGGGCCGCGCGTAACCATGTATATTGAGTTATAAGGTGATGTGTTTATTGAGTTCACATGCTATAAATACCAGGATAACTAGCCTTTTCAGCAGGACAACGCACCAACAAATTCTTCCCGAGCCACAAATTACTTTCAATTAATCTGAAATATACCCATACGGTAGTGACCTGCTGTTAGCCATAACTTGAATCCTATCGAAAACCTGTAGGGCATTCTTTCGGCCCAAGTTTATTAAAACTGGCGCCAGTTCGAGTCGATGAAGCATCTGAAAACAGTTCTTTAGATGAATGGCAGAAACTCGATGGCTCAATCCTCAGATCGCTGATGTACTTCATGCCTTTCACGCCTAACCAAGTCATATATAGGAAAGAAAGACATATTCTTTTATAAAATCTGTATACATTTCTATTTTATTCCATTAAATCAATAAAAATAGGTTTTGCACATATAAATATTTTCTATAAACTTTTTATATACATTATAATTTTAAAACTTTGTTGTTGTTGTTGTTTCTTTAGAAAAATTCGTTAGAACAATTAATTGTTCTAACTTTGACCTTAAGCTCGATAAACGATTTTAAACTGTCAAACAACTAGAATTTGTATTTAAAATCAAGTATGATTTAAACTATCAAACATTTAGAATTTGTATTTAAATCATATAAAGTCAACATAACATTATAATTTTTTTAACAAGTTTTTTAAATAAGCTATATCTTGTTTTACATATAAGTTCTTAATACTATTTTCGATAGGATTCGATTCGATTCAGTCCGAAAATTAAAATGATTAAATGTGGCATTTACTTTGTGCATTCCAGCAAGCCATAGATGACCAAAATCCGTTATCATTTGATTAAATTGCAGCAGTTTGTATGCTGCGAACGCATATAAGAAAAATCGGTGATTGTCAATTTAAAAACACCTTAAAACTGCTGCCATATTTCCAATTTTCAACTGATTTAAGTTATCTTAGACTTTTTAGAAAGATATTTTATAGTGTTAATGAATTCTAAAAAAGCTATTAAGAATTTTCGTTGGTTACTATTTTTAAAAAAATAAAGAAACACTAACATTTGAGCAAAATTTATTAAAAATTGATTCCCACTGTGATAAACTCACTCTGTATTTTGTTTTTCAAAAATCTTTTGGTACAGTAACATTGTACGTTTAATTTCATTGAACAAAAGTGCATTTTGTTTGTAAGTTCTCAGAACTTAAGCATAGACCCCCACTGGAATAGCAACCTTGACGTTGGTGTGGGGGCTTAGGTCGCTAGGATGCAGTGGGCTGGAATGACGGAAGCGCAAGCTTCTGACAGGGGTCCTAGGTCATACACGTCGCTGCATCCTGGCGATGCACTAGTAGCTATTCACTCCTACCCTATATCCTCTTTTCACTCCCCATATCCTCCCTACTCATCCCATATCTCACCTCTCCCATCCCAGTCCTAGTCCCTCCGATGGGCCGAATCAAGGTGTTATGCGACCCGTGCCGAGGATTTGCTAGGCTGGAGGCCCATTAAAAATAGTCCAGTCCCAAACGGAGCGTACCGGATACCAGGCGCCCTCCGATACTATCCAGCCTTACCCGCGCACAGGGACCTCTGTGGGGGTGAACCTTCCTTTGTCCCACACTCGCGGGAACTATATGGATAAACAAGATAATGAAAACAAAAACAAACAAAAATCACCAGCGGCCGCCGGTGGACACAGTGAGGAGCAATCCTCACTGCGTGCCGCCAGCAGTCACACCTCCCCTATGGTTGGAGCAGGCCATAGCGGTTGCAAAGCTACTGCCAAAAATGTCACCGGAGCGGGAGCAGGCCTGGGTATAAAGACAATTACTGCCAAAAAATCCACACTACTGCGCAGGGGTGCCATAGTCGTTGCAGACTCGGACCACGATAGCGCAAACTCAGCTGAGGACAGGCTTCTCCTCTCTCCGGACAAGTCAGCGGGTTCCAGCTCCTCTCGCAAGGAAGGGCCCAAGACCAAGTCAAAGGAGGGGTTGAAGGCCAAGGCCAACTACGAAGCGGCCCTTAAAATCTGCAGCCGGCTGTCAGGCAAGATTGATCTCTCTTCCAAAGAGAAGGAGTCGCTAGGCTGGGCTAAGCTGAAGGTGGAAGAGGGTCGCATACACTTCGCGAGCAGACCAAGCTTTGCACCTACGACTTCGCAGTTCGCGAACAAAGTAGAAGAGCAGGCTGCTCAAAAACGCCAAAGATCGGTGGAAAGTGCGAAAGTCGGAGCTCCAGCAAGCAAACGACAGAAGCAGAAACCGACCACAAATACAATCCCGCAGCCTAAACAGGAGGTAAGAACCAAGGCCAGTGACGTGACTAAACGACACCTGATCGTGGCACTGATCGACCGGAGTGATCCCCAAGGCAAAATGACCCTTGAGAGATGGAAATCCGTAGAGATGAAGCTTCTTGAGGTGATGTTCGTGAGGTTGGAAGCCCAACCTGACGCTCCCATGCCCACATTCGATGGAGCAGGCTGGCTCAACGGGGTTAAGATCCTAAAGTGCAACGACGATCCAAGTCTGCACTGGGTGAAAGCAGTAACCCCGACACTCCAAGGCCTATGGGAGGGTGCCCAACTGGAAGTAGTGGACAGGACTAGTATCCCGTCCCTGCCAAAAGCGAAGGTACTCTTCCCAAGAGTAGTGCCGCAGGAGTCCGCACTAAAGCTTCTACAGAAGCAAAATCCGGACGTGCCAACAGCTGATTGGAGGGTGTTAAAGGTTGCTGATCCACTACCTGATAGTAGCGGGGGGCAGCACTACATCCTCCAAATCAACAAGGAGGCACAGGATATCCTCTACGCGCGTTACGGGAAGATGGCGTGGGGCGTGGGAAGTGTTTATCTGCGCCTCAAAAAGCGCCACCCCAAAGACAACAACAGCAACACACTAGAGTCCGGAGAGGTGGAAAAAGACCTCGGCCTAGAAGCCGTGACCGACGCTGCCCAAGGACTCAGTCTGGAAGATGCGGGTGACGGAGGCACACTTACAAAAGTTGACCCCGTAAAGGAACCTTCAGCCTAATGGAGTTGAAGGTCCTTCAAATAAACCTGCATAAATGCAAAACCGCCAGCGCAGAACTCCTTCTCGTATTGGAGGAAGGAGGCTACGATGTGGCTTTGGTACAGGAGCCGTGGATTGCCTCGGGCAACGCGGTATCTGGCCTAAAGTCACAAAGCTTCAATACGTTTTTCGAAACAACAGTAAGTAGAACAAGAACAGCCATCCTTATAAGGAAAGGCATCTATACTTATCTATTGTCTCATTACAGCACTGACGATCTCACCGTTGTGGCGCTAGAGGGCGACGCGGACGAGCCGATCCTGGTCGCCTCATGCTACATGGCGCATGACGTCGACGCACCACCAGACGAGCTACAAAGAATGGTAGCAGTCGCCGGCGGAAAGAACCAAGCAATGGTCATCGGAGCAGATGCCAATGCACACCACCCAGTATGGGGCAGCCCAGATATCAACGATCGAGGTGAGTCCCTACTTAACTTTATTCTACAATATAACCTTAGCGTAGCTAACATCGGCGAGGAACCCACGTATGTAGGCCCCACCTCGTCGAACGTGTTAGACCTAACAATATCCTCAGACAACAACACTCTGGTCACAAATTGGAGGGTGCTAGCACAGCCCTCCTTCTCGGACCACAATTATATCAGCTTTAGTATAAGCTTTAACTACACTCCAGCTCAAAAGATCTTTAGAAGCCCCAGAAACACGAACTGGAACCGCTTCAGAAGTATCATTGAGAGCAAATTACCAGCTACTAAACAAATTAATACGGAAGAGGGCATCGAAAGGTCACTGAAGATTCTCTCGGCCCATCTTCTCAAGGCCTATCATGCCTCTTGTAAGCCCACGCGAACAAAGCGTAAGATCAGACCACCATGGTGGAGTCCGAATCTTACAGAGCAAAGACGCGACCTAAAAGATTTCTTTAAACTAGCTAAAATAGCTGACCAAGAGGAAATTTGGGGGGAATACAAATGTAGGCTCAGACTTTTTAAAACAAACGTACGCAGAGCAAAAAGACACTCGTGGAAGAACTTCTGCTCAAACATAGAAAAAACTGCGGACACAGCAAGGCTCAGGAAGCTACTCTCAAAGCAGCCCTCCACTCAGAGCCAGCTACGCAAAGACAATGGCCAGTGGACGGAGAGCAGTCAGGAATCCCTCGAGGTGCTGTTAAAGGCGCATTTTCCTGGCTGTACCGAAGCTCCTAGCACTGCTACAATACGAGGGCACAGGACAACCCCGTTACAGATTCCACACGACTTAATAACGTCGGATGGAATCGTATGGGCTATAAACTCGTTCTCGGGATACAAATCTCCGGGACCAGACGGTATAATTCCTGCCATGTTGCAAACGGCTGAATCGCGAGTCGTCCCATGGCTGAAGAATATATTTAACGGATGCATAAGGCTAAACTATGTACCTGTGGCTTGGAGGACAGCGAGGGTTGTATTCTTACCGAAGGCAGGTAAGAGCAGCCATCCATGTCCGAAAGACTACAGGCCAATAAGTCTGACCTCCTTCGTACTCAAAACGCTCGAGAAACTGATTGACTTGCACCTAAGAAACAATTCAATCCAGTTATCAACCAACCAGCACGCATACACGAAAGGGAAATCGGTTGAAACGGCACTACATTCCCTAGTAGTAACCATAGAAAAAGCCCTCCACCACAAGGAATACGCACTCGGGGCGTTTCTAGATATCTCAGGTGCATTCAACAATGTATCAACCACCGCAATCCTTAGTGGATTACGTGCAATAGAGGCACCACCGGCAATACACCTTTGGTTAGACAAGTTGCTTGGCTGCAGAAAGGTGCGGGCTGAGTGGGGCACTAAATCCATGGTAAGGGAAGCTCGCAGTGGGACACCCCAGGGAGGGGTCCTCTCGCCACTACTATGGAATCTTGTGGTTAATGAACTACTCGAAAAGTTCGCAGGTAGAGCCCCGAGGAAAACTGCCTATGCAGACGACATAAGCATTATTATAGTAGGGAAATGTCTATCAACAGTAAGGTCCATAATGGAGAGCACACTTAAAGATGTACTTAGATGGACAAATTCAGTCGGTCTTAGTATTAATGCAGAGAAAACGGATCTGGTTCTGTTCACGAAAAGGTACAAGATACCACAGTGGGTACCACCGAAATTGAACAATATACGTCTCATACCGAAAACTCACACAAAATATCTAGGAGTCGTCCTGGACAGCAAGCTGTCATGGAAAACCAACGTGGAAGAAAGGGTGAAGAAATCCACCATTGCACTATATACATCCAAAAAGATGCTAGGCAGTACTTGGGGTCTCTCACCCTTTCTGATGCACTGGATCTATGTAACGGTAGTGCGTCCTATTCTACTCTATGGGATTATTGTGTGGTGGCCGGCTGTGAACAAATCAACATTCCTCAGGCAATTGGAAAAAACTCAGCGGCAGGCAGCGCTATGCATCACGAGGGCACTGAAGTCAACTCCAACTAAAGCGCTTGAAACCATTCTAAGTATGGACCCCCTGGACATACACGCAAAACTAATAGCCGGAAAAACGGCACAACGCCTTACGGCAGCAGGCAACATGCACATTCAAAATTTTGGACATTGTACAATCGGAAAGGATCTACCTAGTAGCACGGACTACATGGTGCCTCGCACGATAGTCAATTCCAAAGTACGAACTCTTCTGGGACCAAAGGACTGGTGCAAAGGTATAGAACAAGCACAGCAGGCGGTCAACTTATTTACCGACGGCTCCAAAATGCCTACGGGGGTAGGTGCGGCGGTGTATTGCGCAGAGCCTAATATAAGGCAGCCATATAAACTGTCGAACCACTGCAGTATCTTCCAGGCGGAAGTATTTGCCATAAGGAAGGCTGCTGAGATAGCCCTCACACAGTCATTAATAAAGTGGTCGCAAGTTTGACAGGTTTCTACCAAATCTGTCAAAATAATACAAAAACAAACATCGGAAATGTTCATATATTTTGTATGAAAATTATAGTTTTGATTGTAGGACTTGTCAAACATGCGACTACCTTAATGTTGTGCCATTGGAAGGTGCAGACTGGGAATAACAAAAAACGAATTGGCACCGACTAGCTGCCAACGTAGAATACTTTTGACATTTGTACGATGAAACTATAATTTTTATACAAAGTATATGAACATTTTCGATGTTTTTCTTTGTATTATTTTGACAGATTTGGTAGGAAACTGTCAAACTTGCGACCACCTTATTTATGACTCAATCTATGACAGAATAACCAGGTAGATGCACTAGAAATACGCTCTCTCCGACAACAAAACAATAACATAGGCGTAATTATATCGTCAAGATGAGCTGTTTTGAAAATGTTATTAATTTTTACTTACTTATTTATTCAGTTTTGACCATGGATTTTCTGGACTGCCTATAGCTTCCTCCCGTCGCGATAATTCGAAAAGAGTTTATTAATTGTTACCTTCCGTTTCAGCACGATAAAATTAGCAAACAATCGTAGATTTTATTAAATAAATTTTATGTTTTCTAACAGCAATTTCACTTGGCAAAATATATTTTGACAGTTTAAATCAGCCGTACATAGCTACACAAATAAATTGGCTACTACTTAATCGAAATAAGTAGTCGAATGAAAATTATATTAAAAGTAAACTTTCATTTGCTTCATTTAAGGCCAAACTACAATTAATTATGTATTATATCTTAAAACCCGGTTCATTTTATGAAATTTTAAAGATTTTTGTTTAGTTTTTGTACATGTTCATACATAAAATCTGGGTACTCAATTGATTTATGCGGTTACAAGTAAATTATACATCACTATGGCTGAACGAATAAACATAAATTGTCAATAGTGACATTATAGCTACGCCAATGTTTTGCTCTCGTTTTTTGCTCTTCGAATTGCATCTACCTGGTTATTCTGCCATGGAATCAATCAACAAGGTGGAGAGATGGACGTTTGTGTTCTCAATATTTTGTCAATTCCCATTGAAATCCAGTACTTGCCGTTGTCAAATAATATGGAAAAGTTTGACAGTGACAAATCCAGCAGAGCTAGTTACAAAAATTATTAAAAATTTTTTTTTTGACAAATCCAGCAGAGCTAGTTACAAAAATTATTTAAAATTTTTTTCAGTAGTTACAATACCGAGATTTAAATTGTTTTCCGAAAATCCCGGGATCGCCAAAACAACCCAAACTTGCAGGCCCTTGCCCTGACTGACAAACAAAGCACATTAAATTTACTATGCACTTTTTCGCAAGTTTTAAATGACTTTAAATAATTATTCTAATGACTATTATCTATTCTATTCTATTCTATTCTATTCCGGAACTATTATATCCCGTATACTAGGAATGTAACGGATGCCATTTTGCGGATCTATACGATGTGAAGGAGCCTACTAAGGTTCGTAGCATAATTATAACCGACTAACCAGGATTGAATGATTTAAAAAAAATTAACTTTCGACACCACTGTACAAAAGAGAGTACTGCATGAGATAAGTATGAGACAAAGCGATTTTAGTTTTTGTTGTACTTTATTAGTATAGCAATTGATGTTGAAGCTTTTTGCTTGAAGCTGCATATTTAGCTTCAGTTTTAGCGTAACATATTTATAACAAACATTTGTTAAAGTGATTTTAAAGTGAAGGAACATATATTTTAAATAAAAAATTTACTATTTTTGTTGTAAAATTTATATTTTCTGCAAAATGCACCGGGGAACTAATTTAACAGGTGAAGAAAAAGTAAAAACTTTGGCATATAATGACAGTAGCCTTAACATAAGTGAGATATCCAAAAATACTGACAGAAGTCGGCGAGTTGTAAAAACTTTTTTAACGATCCGAAAAATTATTAAGAATTAAGAAGAGCTCCGGAAGAAATCGATCCTTTAATGACCTGGAAAAGAGACTAATTGACTAAGCCATTAATTCTACTGCGTCTTGGTCTCAACTGGCATCGTATGTTGGGAACAAAGTCTCTAAGATGACAATTTGCCGAGAGCTCAAAAGATACCCAAAATGACAAAAAAATCGAAACTGCTTCAACGTCACAAGGATGCGCGCCTAGAGTTTGCTGAGAAACACATGGATACCGATTGGAAATCAGTAAGAGAGTAACAATCATTTCTACTAAATTTTATTTAACGGTATATTATCATGGTCATTTATACCGTCATTTATATAAAATGGCTCCTTACAGGTCATTTTTTCGGACGAGAAAAAATGGAATTTATATGGCCCTGATGGATTCCGTCACTATTTGCATGACCTACGTAAGGAGCCCCTCCACTTTTCAAAAATAAATTTTGGTGGCGGATCGGTTATGGGGTGGGGCGCAGGTACTGCAACTAATGTTTACATCTTCCAAAATCAAAAGCTCTGATTATGTTGCTGTGCTTGAGGCAAGCCTTCTCCTTTTTTTGGAAGAAAACAGAGAGATACCTTTCGTGTTTCAGCAAGATAACGGCCGCATTCACACCAGCGCTGAAACACAGACCTTCTTAACGAGATGTTCCGTTGAAACTATGGATTGGTCGTCCTGCTCCGCAGATATCAATCCTATAGAGAATATTTGGAGAGTTCTTTTAAGAAGGGTTTACGCTGAAAATAACTAATTTGATAGTGTTGCAGAGCTAAGACGAGGCATTGAGGCAAATTGAAAAGCCTTGGAAGCAGTTTACACAAAATTAAAAAAATCCATCCATCCAAAATCCAAGAAAAATAATTTTCAAGGTCATACACGCCCGTGGGAGCCATATTTTTTGTTATTTTTTATGTCCTAGCTTTAAGAATTAGTTTTTTACTTTTAAAGCTAAATATGCAGCTTCAAGCAAAAAGTTAACAGTTATTTAGCATCAATTGCTATACTAATAAAGTAAAACAAAAACTAACATCGCTTTGTCTCATACTTCTCTCATGTAGTACTCTCTTTTGTACAGTGGTGTCGAAAGTTAATTTATTTCTTAAATCATTCAATGCTGGTAAGTGGGTTATAATGTTACGAACCTTATATACCAAATTTTTGAGGTCAGTCTATTCAAACGTTTAAACGTGAAAGACGGACAAACAACTTAACAGGCAACAAATCACTTTTATATATTAGTAAGAGTAATTTTATGTATTAGTAAGATTAATTTTATATATTAGAAAGAGTAAGATGAAAAAAATAAGAAAGTAAAGATAAGGATTAGAAAAAATTTGAAAGTTTCATGTCCCATGAACTCAGTCCTTACCTTGCTATCAGAGGAAACTGCACGTCCGCTGCTACCGCTACTGCTGCTACTAGGACAATCATCCTTATCCTGAAATATATTTTTTTGTTTTTGTGGCTGTGTTGTTGTGCAGGTTTGAATTAATTTTAAATTAAGCTTATTTTTATTGATCAGTGAACTTGACTTTAGTATAATGCCACCCGTGATAAGTTTTTCGTTTTCAAAATCACGTTTTTCAATTAAATCTATAGTCTGAATGTCTTCCATGTCTTGTGGATAGATTGTATACGAACTTGAAGGTTCATCCTCCATAACGGATGCATGATTTTCGTTTGCAGTATTATTTATATTCATTTTCTTAAGACGAAACGACATTTTATCATGCTGCAAATCAGTCTCTAAAATATCCTCATTCCTTGCGGGTAAAGAACTTTTAATTTTATTTGTCATTCCGGCAGTTTGATCTTGTAATGCGTTATTTTCAGCACTTTCCACATCTTCAGAGACGCCATTCTCTACAAGTAAAAATTCATCACTCAAACGCTTTGGTTTAGTAGTATTCTCCATGTAGTCTTTGCAATTATTCATAATTATTTGGGGATGATGATGAATATGATGCTGCTGCTCATCCACTACAGGAGTCTCCAAATAGATTGTTGTGCCGCCAGAAGAAACAATTACTCCATGCATTTGATTTTGAAAAATGTCACTGTTTATTGTTTGTGCAATATTATTGACAATTTTTTCATTGTTGGCTATTTCCTTAGCGTTCGCAATATCAGGCTCAACTGAGTTCACTTCAAATGACGTTCTTGATATTCCCGCAGAGCTCTCTGTTGAAGAACCATCTCCGCTATCATCCCGAAAATGGTTGGACTTTATGCTGACAACACCTGAATTAACTTCAGAAGTAGCAACCGAAGGATTAGAATTTTGGTCGAATATTTCTAATATGCCGGAGTTACTCGTTTCATCGTCCAGCACTTCATCCAACACTATCTGATTCTCCGAATCGTTGTTTGCAGGATTTTCTTCTAATGGCATTGAATTTTGCTGCTGATCGTGCTTTTTCTCATTAGAGTTGACCACGGTTTCTAGTTTCAAACTGTTATTGGCTATTGTAGAAGTTACTACAGCTGTTGCTGATAAATTCATCACAATATTAATTGTATCGAAACATATTTCTTCCATACTATTAGCAGTTGCCAGTTCCAAAGTAAATGGCTTTTCTGAAAATAATTAATATTTGTATAGTTTCAAAAATTAAACAATACCGACTAATTATTTTTCATAACTTAAATCACAGCATTTCTTATTTGAGAACTCATATTTGAGAAGTGAGTAAATGTGTATATGGGCATTTCCAGCGTGTCGGACGTTTCATTCGAACGCTTTTTTTAAACATTTTTTAATACGACCCAGGATATATTTAGGAAAGGTGTATATTATCAAAAATCTATCTATTGGTATAATAAAAATAAATATTTTAACATTTTTATTCAACTGGAACAAAATTTGTATTTTAAATATGTGCATTTCCACAGAAAAGTCTGCCGTGGCCAAACAATTAAAACTTATTAAAAACTTATTATTTTACGATATTATCCAAGAGAAACATTTTTATTTAACTAATTAAGGCAGTTTAAACATATATTCATTTACCATGATGATAAAATCGTCTGCAGTGTTTTATAAATGTAGTTTTTCTTTTTTGTAAATGTTTAGTAAATGTTTCGTAAACTTTTTTGTTTTAGTAAAAATGGAAGGTATTGGCTAAAAATAATGAAAAAATGGTAAAGGCAAGGAAAGGACAATGTATTACATTTCCTTTTTAATTACTTAATTACATAATTACTCCACTACCTAATTACTTAATTACCCAAATAACCTCCAGTGGAAATTTGAGTAACGGAACGCCATATAAAAAAAACTAATAACAAAAACACGAACAAGATTTTTAAATTTTATCACTTGGAAAATAAACTTATATTATTTCAAAACCTTCTAAAAAAAGTTGTATACAAAAAGTCTTGCACAATTCAGAGAGTTTTGAAAATTTTGTAATCCAAATCACTTCCGTTTTTTGTAACGTAATGCCAGCACATGTTTTTGCCTATATATTTAAATCCTTAAGGGAGTATTCCTGGTTGGCAAAAATTTTTTGCATTTTTTTAAAGCTTGGATTTTTGAGAATATCGTCCTAAAGGGTTTTTTAAATTCGAAATACTTTAGGAGATATGGCCTTTTTTGTCCAGCAATGTTTTCGCCAAAATGCGATTTGTTTAATATGGCTACTTTTTGAATGCAACGGTTTGAAGCAACCACCGAATTTCGTTCAACGCGTTCTTTAGTAGGTAATAACTTGTTTGTATACGCATTTTAAAAATAAATTAATACACATTTTAGAGCTTAGGTATTCGAATGTTGGCAGCGTTTAGTTCACTTTGAATTGAGTTATAAACCGGACGCGCGGGCGCATACAGTTTTCAAAAGTACAATTTTGAAAAAATTTTTGTTTGTGCTATAAACAATGGATAGAAAGAGTAATAGAAATAAAAATAAAAGAAACACCGGTAGCAATCGAAAAACTCGTCCCTTGAAACGCCAATTTCGTGGTAACCAACACGAAAGAGATGAGGACACCGAATTCACAAGTACATCGGCAAAAAAATTTAAAAATAATAAAAACGAAGACAAGCATTGACAACAAAACGGAGAATTGCATTTTGGAGTTTTATACAGTTTTCTCGGCGATTGCTAATCTGGTGATATGTGAAAAATGTGAAGGAAAAATCGAGTTTAAAAAAGCATCGCCGTATGGAATTGGCTTAAAAGAAGATAGAACTGCCCGAAGAGCACAAAGAGCCGCTGAGTCCTCATTTTTTGAAGAAGAGGAAGGAGTTATTTATGGGACTGGCATTGCAGATTGATATATGTAAGTGTTTCGCAAAAAAAAGGTTTTATTGCCCAAAAATGTTCTTTGAGTTTTTTCAAAATCACGTTTTTGAACTTCGAAGTCACTTTTCTCCGGTTCTACTGAACCGATTTTGATGAAACCAAGTGCAATCGATTCTGGTCCCTACCTCTATCACAACTTTAAACAATTTTTTACTATTTTTTTTACACTAAACTACAAAAAAAGACCCAAAACAGGTTTTTCATTTTTCAATGACCGCCATTTTGAAAACATAAACGCAAAATTATGATTGAGGTAGGGACCAGAATTACATCTGTTCTGAATCTAACGCCGTTTACTTTTTACATTTCAGATGATCCGAAGTCGAGTAATCCAGGCCGCAAGCAGCATACCTTTTTTTCGACGCCCAACTTTAAAGGCCGACAACTTTTTGAACAGCCCTCGTACAAAGGAAAAAAAATTTTTATTTAATTTGATATGTTCTTAATACAATAAAAACAAACAAAATTTAAATAACTCTGCGTTTTCAAATGAGAAGTTTTTCAAAAAATGTCCAAAAACAGCCTTCCAACCAGGAATACTCTTATAAAACTTCTTAAAAATTATACGTTTTTAATTATATTTTTTAATATTTCTTCGTACAAATCGTCCGTAACGCTACTTTGGAAATTCCCATATGTATTCGGCCGTTTCACGAAACGGAAGTCATTTTCGGACAAAGTTCATACTATGCCTAGATCTGCGAATTTATTAGCCACAAAAAAAAAATCGGAAGACAATATTTGCCTGTAACAAGCTTTCACAAAAGTCATACGTCGTCTTTATTAAGCGCATCGTGTGGTCACAGTAAATAATTATATTTGTTCGGACGTTTCGTCTCGGACTTTTCAGATTTTTCCATTGTAATTCAATTAGGTAGTTAAGTAATTATGCAAAAAGTTTACTAAACTTTTACGAAAAAGAAAAACTGTATTTGTGGAACAGTGAAAACGGTTTGATCATGGTAAAGGAATTTATGTATAAATTGCTTAAATACATTAAATTAAAATGATTCTCTTAGATAATATCATCAAATAAAGAGTTTTTAATAAGTTTAAATTTTTTGGTCACGGTAGACTTTTCTTTAGAAATGCCCATATCTGCAATTAGGCTACAACCCCGAGAAACAATTTGTGTCCGTACCAAACTACTCAGGCACAAAAGTCCCAAGTATCAGACTCAATTTTATTTTCAAAAGCTACGAGTAGTAACGAAAAACTGTTTATGAAAGTTTATTAAAAAAAAATTAATCGCACATTGATATTAAGCTAAATACAAACGAGGATCCGAGAAAAAATTCATTTATTGTGTCAATTAAAATTGTCAGGCATGTTCTGCATTCCACTGTGGAAGTGAAAATAAATCATAATTGAATTCGATATTTGGTGTACTATATATAACTTTTTTCGTTAATACAATTAATTATATTAATAAATTAAATAAAATACAAAACCAAATACCATATATCGAATTTGATTATGATTTAATTTCATTTTCACTCGGAAGTGGAGTGTAGAACATGCCTGTATATGTATTGATATGTATCGAAACTAGTCCGAGGCTTAACTATAATGTACCCGAAACATATCCAACAAGTACCTCGAAAATCACCTGAAATAGTACCGTAGTTAGTCTGTATTATGTAAATAAATTGTTCAAAAACGAGCGAATATATTCAGACACAATAAACAGACGAGGGTTCGATTAGGTCTTCGTTCGTACCATAGATGGGCATTTTCCATTACCATTAAGTTTCTATTACCACAAACCACGTGCAACTTCTTAAATCGTTCTCAACGGCTCGTCTTCGAACAGTCCTGTGATGGATATCTAAATCAAGTGTCCGAACAACCTCTTTGGACGTGGCAAATGGATTTCGTTGTAACACGCCACAAATGTTCCTCTTATCACGCAGCGATGTCCTCCTCGATGGCCGCCCTCTTTTGTGATGTTATACTTCTTTATTAATCTGCAAACTATTGACCGATTAATATCAAACTCTTTCGCGTTAGATATTTGCGAATTTCCCTTTTTATATTCAGAAATAATTTGTAAATTTAGAACTTCACAGTATTTATAACATACCATTATAAATGGAACAGTCAATTATTAGTCAATTAGCGCAAAAACAAAAATAAACTTATATGTTTATGACTCATAAATAACACGTGCTTAACAATAACGGAACTTTTACCGATAATTTTTAGAACTTCTGTTCTCTTTTTACATTTTTCAAGTTCTGTTGATTTGTTTTGCTCTCAGACAAATTGAATGTATTTAGATTAATTTGAAATTTTATAAAAAAAACAAAACCAAATTTGAATATAATTGTTTTATATATGATGTATGAATATATGCTTTGATTCCTATTATCATTTTTGTGTGTCCACAATATTAAAAAAGATACTCGATTTTGTAGCAGCTCACTGATTTTGCTGCTATTATTTTGCGCAAAACTGCATATTTAGTATATTGAAAATTTCCGTTATTATGACATCAAAATTATTGCGATATCGTGAAAACTACAGATTTTCTCTATATAACACATTTTCTTTAGAACTAGAATGAGAAAAAACTGATTGAAATTTTAATTTTTTTAATTTGCAAGCAAACATTTGGGCCATTTTCAAATCGATGTTCATAAAATTTCCTTCGTCTTAAAGGTCAATTAAGTGAATTTTGAGAAATGAGAAAAGATTAACCGTTACTTCACCAGTTCAATGATTTATATTGTTTTCACAAAACCTTTAAAATATTTAATTTATGCTCAAGAAATAAGCCAAAAGTTTTTCCATTTCCCCCACTCTTTGATAGTACATATCATTTATCTAAGCAAATTGCTTAATTCTATCATTAAAAATCATGGGCTACCCCCCCCCCCCCCCCCCCATATTATTTTTTGTATAAAATTTTATTTTTTCAAAATGTTATTATATTTTCTACAATGTTCTACAACTTAAAAAATAATTTCTGTGAAAAAAATTTCAAATATTACAAACTACATTATCCAATTTTAGTCTTATACTTCGTTAGCATTGGGTCAAATGACTCATTTCAGCCCATTCAGCTATATGAGAAACAAAGTCATTTCGTTTCCCATACAAATTCTCAGTTGCAATTTAACTCATTTAAAACAGTTGAATGAGAATAAATACGTTCTTAAAACTTATAACAAACTATTTCCTTATAAAAAAACTATAAAAAAACACCGAGCACACTAAAAAAACAAAGGAAAACGTCAAACAACAAATCATTTTATACACTTGTATCATCATCAATATCAACCAGTAAAAACAAAACAAACAACCAATAAGCACTTTTGAATGACTGATTCTAAATGAGTCATTTGGCCCAATTTAAACGTAGAATTATACGACCAAAACCGTTTGAAAAATAGTATTTTCATTGATTTATGGGCGGCTAAAGGGGGCGTGGAAACCCATTTTTAGTACAGCTGTCGAAAGGAAGCAAACAAATAAAATTACCAAATTTTAGTCTTGTACGACCAAAACCGTCTGAAATATAGCATATTTATCATAATGTAGACGTGAAAAGTAGGAGGTCAAAATATTAATAGCCTATCACGATTGAAATAACAAATAGTTTGGTCTAAATCGGTTCAGTGGTTCTCGCGTGATTGTCAAATATCGTGCAGTGTCAACGCTTTTGACAGTATAGATAGATAGATAGATAGATAGATATATAGTATAGATATATAGATAGTATAGATAGATAGACTAATACAATCTCAAGTCGGGAAAAATTAGCTGGCAAGGCTACAAAACATAACTTATGCTTATGACTGAATTCTGGCAACTCCACTCAAAACATTTGCAAAGAAAATTAAACAAAACTGTATGACAAAAAGAATCTCCCAGAAACCAACTACACAACATGAGTGTTGTTGAATATAAGCATCAAATTAAATATGTAAATTTTGTAATAATTAAGGAATCGACTTTTCGAAAAACTTATGGCTTTTTCGTTTCTCGAAAAATGCAACATTTTTTCTGCCCTTTTTGGAAATTC
Source organism: Dichetophora obliterata (assembly GCA_963920525.1). Lineage (NCBI taxonomy): Eukaryota > Metazoa > Arthropoda > Insecta > Diptera > Sciomyzidae > Dichetophora > Dichetophora obliterata. Next base: position 88,129,866 of record OY986438.1, on the reverse strand, counting down.
GGACCTCTTGAGAAAAAAAATAGTGACCTTTGTAATCGTGTTCTTTTCTCGAAAATGTTGACCTAAAAAGTAGAAACCATTCGGAATTCTCAAAGATGGCAGAAAGAGGGCAGAAAAAATGTAACATTTTTTCGCGAAACGAAAACGCCGTTAGTAAGCTATGATACTGGAAATTGTCGTAGGAATTAAATAATCACAGAATTATCAAATTATAATCAAAGAACTAATATAAAGAATTATCAAAAAATAATCGATTCAGCGGTTACCGAGCTTGTCTGGCGTAAAATTTCGTGAGTCTCCTTTTATATAATGGTATAGATATAGATGCTATATCCCGACATTTTCCCTCAGGAGTCTATTTTCGTCTCATATAAAAAAACAAAATTTTTATTTTGCTTTATTTAACACGAATAAAAAGTTTTTGAAGGATTTATAATTTTCTAAAATCATGTTTTAAAATAAGTTGTTTTGGGTTATACATTGTTCCAATAATTTTAGATTAAAGATTTAACTAATGAATTTCCTGACACCACATCTAGAACTACTTTCTTAGCAATACCTATTAACTAATACGCACACACTTTATAATAAGTTTTACATTCATTCTCAACTTTACCGCGGCCGAGCAAAATAAAATTTGCAAAAAAAAAATAGTTTTCGCTCCACCTTACTGTAAATTCATATGTAAGTTTTTGTTCCAGCTTAAAATATTTGTTTTTTTTTTAACTATTCGTCTGCATTTTTACATTTCTATCTATTTACCTGTATTCCACATTATCCGTCTGTCGGTATGTTTGCTTTTGACAGTTCGTCCACTACACATTTATTTAATTTTGCAATATAAATCAGAGCACAAAAAAAAATGACTTAAAATCTTATAAGAATTCTGCAAAAAGCGGTTTACTGTGTAAGGTAGATGTCATCAGCTGTTTAGCGGCTATGCCCGAACAAATGTAATTCAGAATTGTGTACAGGTGTTGGAGGCCTCGCAGCTACATTGGATTTAAGAAATACTTGGTTACGTCATGTGTCCATTTACCACTGGGTTGTTTTCAGTATACTCTTTAAAGCACTCATTAATACATATTCAATATGGGAGAGTATAAATTTGCAAAGCTACCCTTCATCGTAATAGAAACAATGAGAAACTCTATAGCAGAGGAAAAGAGAGATAAAGCTTTATGGTCCAATTATGTTCGCGTAACGCAACGCAAAGTGGCCGTCGCAAATGGCAGATTGCAAGTAGATAATTTCGTGTTGATTATGCAGACGTACATCTACTTAAAAAACTTCAACTCAGCTGATTTTGTTTACACGAAGTAAGATTTTTTAATTGGCGGCAAATTATATTTATTAGCAAATTTACCGCACTCAAAAAAAAAAGACAGAACAAAAAAAGAATTATGGGTTAAAAGATACAATTTATCAGCAAATTTATCGCACATAAACTGTTTTGCTATGAAAATGCAGCTATCACCAGTGTTGTCACTTGAAAATTTTAAATAGTGTAGCATTCTGGCTGTCACAAGACCGTAGAGCCGACGTGAGTTCAAAATAAAATTTAACTTTTTATTTGTTATACGTTTATCTTAAGGTTGTGAGATAAGATTCTGTTTTTCACTATACTGTTCTAAGCTTCGTAACGTGGTGCATAACCAGATACACACAAAGCCCATACAACAGAAATTCACGTGCCATTTGCTACGGCCACCTTGCGTTGCGTTACGCGAACATAATTGGACCATTATGCTGCTTGTGTGTCTAATGCGCACCTTACACGGTCAATCATCTGACGTCCAGCATGTGTACGTGTGGATTGATGCTAGCATACATCATCATCAATCATATCGTCAAATTTTCATTCTGCATTATTTTTTATGGAACACAGACGTGCGATGAGTTAAACGGACGATTGTATCGTGCATATTGCATTACTCGAAATGACGAAAGATTGATCAATCAAGGCCTTACACACATCCAGCCCCTTGGCCAGCATTGCAAAATATCTAAAAATTTATATTTTGATCAATCAAGCCATCAACGTGTCTGTGTAACGCATACAAACAAATATTTACTAACACATAGATTGACGTCAAGGTTAGGTTAGGTTAGACCGGATGCCCTCGTGAGGCTCACATAGACCAATTCAGGTCCTTAGTGGTACCGGTAGCGAACAAAAGAACCTTTGTGTTTGTTTTTAAAAGTCTTTAAAGATTTGCGTTGAGTTCGCAAACCTTAGGAGGGATTCTAGAGACACCCTGGCTACATCTTTAAGTGACGGGAACGTCGATGAGCCTAGGTATTTTAGTCTCGATCTAAGTAGGGCGGGGCATGTGCATAGTAGGTGCTCCAGGGTCTCCACTGTGCCCAGTTCTTTGCATTTCCTGCAGTTGTCATCCGTGGTGATGCCAAACTTCCTCGCGTGGGCTGCCGTCATGCAGTGACCAGTGAGTATGCCCACTAGTGTCCTGCAATCCTTGCGCGGGCGTGCCAAGATGAACAGAGTTCGTTTTTCGCATTGTGCATTGCACATGATTTTCGAGATTTTGCACGTTGTCGTATCTCTCCATCTACGATTCACTGCTAGTGTGGCTCTTCTTTCGAGGTTCCTGTACAACTCTTGTAGCGGAGTAAGTACATGTTCTGCGAGTTCTGATTCCAGCCCGGCGCCTTCCTTTGCTAAACCATCTGCCATCTCGTTTCCCTCAATGCCCTGGTGGCTAGGGACCCAGTAGATGCGCACTCTCTTAGAAGCGCATAGTGCATCTAGTGCATCTCTGCCAGCCAAGACACTTTTGGACTTGATGCTAGCGGAGCGCATGGATTTGATCGCCGCTTGACTGTCAACGAAAATGTTGATGTTAGAGTGTTGTGTGTCCATGCTGAGGGCTATCTCAGCAGCCTTCCTTATGGCAAATACTTCCGCCTGGAAGATACTGCAGTGGTTCGGCAGTTTATATGGCTGCCTTATATTAGGCTCTGCGCAATACACCGCCGCACCTACCCCCGTAGGCATTTTGGAGCCGTCGGTAAATAAGTTGACCGCCTGCTGTGCTTGTTCTATACCTTTGCACCAGTCCTTTGGTCCCAGAAGAGTTCGTACTTTGGAATTGACTATCGTGCGAGGCACCATGTAGTCCGTGCTACTAGGTAGATCCTTTCCGATTGTACAATGTCCAAAATTTTGAATGTGCATGTTGCCTGCTGCCGTAAGGCGTTGTGCCGTTTTTCCGGCTATTAGTTTTGCGTGTATGTCCAGGGGGTCCATACTTAGAATGGTTTCAAGCGCTTTAGTTGGAGTTGACTTAAGTGCCCTCGTGATGCATAGCGCTGCCTGCCGCTGAGTTTTCTCCAATTGCCTGAGGAATGTTGATTTGTTCACAGCCGGCCACCACACAATAATCCCATAGAGTAGAATAGGACGCACTACCGTTACATAGATCCAGTGCATCAGAAAGGGTGAGAGACCCCAAGTACTGCCTAGCATCTTTTTGGATGTATATAGTGCAATGGTTTATTTCTTCACCCTTTCTTCCACGTTGGTTTTCCATGACAGCTTGCTGTCCAGGACGACTCCTAGATATTTTGTGTGAGTTTTCGGTATGAGACGTATATTGTTCAATTTCGGTGGTACCCACTGTGGTATCTTGTACCTTTTCGTGAACAGAACCAGATCCGTTTTCTCTGCATTAATACTAAGACCGACTGAATTTGTCCATCTAAGTACATCTTTAAGTGTGCTCTCCATTATGGACCTTACTGTTGATAGACATTTCCCTACTATAATAATGCTTATGTCGTCTGCATAGGCAGTTTTCCTCGGGGCTCTACCTGCGAACTTTTCGAGTAGTTCATTAACCACAAGATTCCATAGTAGTGGCGAGAGGACCCCTCCCTGGGGTGTCCCACTGCGAGCTTCCCTTACCATGGATTTAGTGCCCCACTCAGCCCGCACCTTTCTGCAGCCAAGCAACTTGTCTAACCAAAGGTGTATTGCCGGTGGTGCCTCTATTGCACGTAATCCACTAAGGATTGCGGTGGTTGATACATTGTTGAATGCACCTGAGATATCAAGAAACGCCCCGAGTGCGTATTCCTTGTGGTGGAGGGCTTTTTCTATGGTTACTACTAGGGAATGTAGTGCCGTTTCAACCGATTTCCCTTTCGTGTATGCGTGCTGGTTGGTTGATAACTGGATTGAATTGTTTCTTAGGTGCAAGTCAATCAGTTTCTCGAGCGTTTTGAGTACGAAGGAGGTCAGACTTATTGGCCTGTAGTCTTTCGGACATGGATGGCTGCTCTTACCTGCCTTCGGTAAGAATACAACCCTCGCTGTCCTCCAAGCCACAGGTACATAGTTTAGCCTTATGCATCCGTTAAATATATTCTTCAGCCATGGGACGACTCGCGATTCAGCCGTTTGCAACATGGCAGGAATTATACCGTCTGGTCCCGGAGATTTGTATCCCGAGAACGAGTTTATAGCCCATACGATTCCATCCGACGTTATTAAGTCGTGTGGAATCTGTAACGGGGTTGTCCTGTGCCCTCGTATTGTAGCAGTGCTAGGAGCTTCGGTACAGCCAGGAAAATGCGCCTTTAACAGCATCTCGAGGGATTCCTGACTGCTCTCCGTCCACTGGCCATTGTCTTTGCGTAGCTGGCTCTGAGTGGAGGGCTGCTTTGAGAGTAGCTTCCTGAGCCTTGCTGTGTCCGCAGTTTTTTCTATGTTTGAGCAGAAGTTCTTCCACGAGTGTCTTTTTGCTCTGCGTACGTTTGTTTTAAAAAGTCTGAGCCTACATTTGTATTCCCCCCAAATTTCCTCTTGGTCAGCTATTTTAGCTAGTTTAAAGAAATCTTTTAGGTCGCGTCTTTGCTCTGTAAGATTCGGACTCCACCATGGTGGTCTGATCTTACGCTTTGTTCGCGTGGGCTTACAAGAGGCATGATAGGCCTTGAGAAGATGGGCCGAGAGAATCTTCAGTGACCTTTCGACGCCCTCTTCCGTATTAATTTGTTTAGTAGCTGGTAATTTGCTCTCAATGATACTTCTGAAGCGGTTCCAGTTCGTGTTTCTGGGGCTTCTAAAGATCTTTTGAGCTGGAGTGTAGTTAAAGCTTATACTAAAGCTGATATAATTGTGGTCCGAGAAGGAGGGCTGTGCTAGCACCCTCCAATTTGTGACCAGAGTGTTGTTGTCTGAGGATATTGTTAGGTCTAACATGTTCGACGAGGTGGGGCCTACATACGTGGGTTCCTCGCCGATGTTAGCTACGCTGAGGTTATATTGTAGAATAAAGTTAAGTAGGGACTCACCTCGATCGTTGATATCTGGGCTGCCCCATACTGGGTGGTGTGCATTGGCATCTGCTCCGATGACCATTGCTTGGTTCTTTCCGCCGGCGACTGCTACCATTCTTTGTAGCTCGTCTGGTGGTGCGTCGACGTCATGCGCCATGTAGCATGAGGCGACCAGGATCGGCTCGTCCGCGTCGCCCTCTAGCGCCACAACGGTAAGATCGTCAGTGCTGTAATGAGACATTAGATAAGTATAGATGCCTTTCCTTACAAGGATGGCTGTTCTTGTTCTACTTACTGTTGTTGCGAAAAACGTATTAAAGTTTTGTGACTTTAGGCCAGAAACCGCGTTGCCCGAGGCAATCCACGGCTCCTGTACCAAAGCCACATCGTAGCCTCCTTCCTCCAGTACGAGAAGGAGTTCTGCACTGGCGGTTTTGCATTTATGCAGGTTTATTTGAAGGACCTTCAGCTCCATTAGGCTGAAGGTTCCTTTACGGGGCCAACTTTTGTTGGTGTGCCTCCGTCACCCGCATCTACCAGACTGAGTCCTTGGGCAGCGTCGGTTACGGCTTCTAGGCCGAGGTCTTTTTCCACCTCTCCGGACTCTAGTGTGTTGCTGTTGTTGTGCTTGGGGTGGCGCTTTTTGAGGCGCAGATAAACACTGCCAACGCCCCACGCCATCTTCCCGTAACGCGCGTAAAGGATATCCTCTGCCTCCTTGTTGATCTGGAGGATGTAGTGCTGCCCCCCGCTACTATCAGGTATCGGATCAGCAACCTTCAACACCCTCCAGTCAGCCGTTGGCACGTCCGGATTTTGCTTCTGTAGAAGCTTCAGCGCGGACTCCTGCGGCACTACTCTTGGGAAGAGTACCTTCGCTTTTGGTAGGGACGGGATACTAGTCCTGTCCACTACTTCCAGTTGGGCACCCTCCCATAGGCCTTGGAGTGTCGGGGTTACTGCTTTCACCCAGTGCAGAGTTGGATCGTCGTTGCACTTTAGGATCTTAACCCCATTGAGCCAGCCTGCTCCATCGAATGTGGGCATGGGAGCGTCAGGTTGGGCTTCCAACCTCGCGAACATCACCTCGAGAAGCTTCATCTCTACGGATTTCCATCTCTCAAGGGTCATTTTGCCTTGGGGATCACTCCGGTCGATCAGTGCCACGATCAGGTGTCGTTTAGTCACGTCACTGGCCTTGGTTTTTACCTCCTGTTTAGGCTGCGGGATTGTGTTTGTGGTCGGTTTCTGCTTCTGTCGTTTGCTTGCTGGAGCTCCGACTTTCGCACTTTCCACCGATCTTTGGCGTTTTTGAGCAGCCTGCTCTTCTACTTTGTTCGCGAACTGCGAAGTCGTAGGTGCAAAGCTTGGTCTGCTCGCGAAGTGTAAGCGACCCTCTTCCACCTTTAGCTTAGCCCAGGCGAGCGACTCCTTCTCTTTGGAAGAGAGATCCATCTTGCCTGACAACCGGCTACAGATTTTAAGGGCCGCTTTGTAGTTGGCCTTGGCCTTCAGCCCCTCCTTTGACTTGGTCTTGGGCCCTTCCTTGCGAGAGGAGCTGGAACCCGCTGACTTATCCGGAGAGAGGAGAAGCCTGTCCTCAACTGAGCTTGCGCTATCGTGGTCCGAGTCTGCATCGACTATAGCACCCCTGCGCAGTAGTGTGGATTTTTTGGCAGTAGTTGTCTTTATACCCAGGCCTGCTCCCGCCCCGGTGACATTTTTGGCAGTAGCTTTGCAACCGCTATGGCCTGCTCCAACCATAGGGGAGGTGTGACTGCTGGCGGCGCACAGTTTGACGTCAAATGATTGACCGTAATTATTAACGAAGGGGTAAAGTACGATCAAAGCCCAACCTAACGAGTAGAGTAGAAAAATGTTCTACTCGGTCGTGCGTTTGACATTCTTTGGTATAGCAGAGTTGCATTTTCATTGAGTTAGTTTTGGTGGGTATTTTTTAGTTTCAATGGTAAACATGAGTTTTCATGGGATTTGCTGTATTATTAGAACTGTTTATACTTAATGTGATTTAACTTTATGGAAATTATGGTATGCAAGTTTTGATTAAGTGTACACTATTTATAATTGAAATATTTGTGCAAAATTATTTATAATAATTTAAAATTAAAAAAATTTATATTATTAGCACATATTTTGTTAGTATTGGTATTTCACGGGATTTTTTTATTTTATCAGCGCAGGTTATATTGAATTTGATTAAAATTGAGATTTAGTATTTTGCAACTTATAAAATGCAAGTTTTGATGAATTCAACATTATTTAATACAATTTAAATATTTGTGTCAATTATTTATATTAAGTATATCAATTAAAGACAGTAAATTCTGGTAGAAAAAACCGTCAAAAAATTGTTGGCTGAAAAAAATCAATTAATCAGGTAGTTATCGATTTATCGATTTTTAAAATTTTGTTTCTTGCTAAAAAATCTGTTCAAAAACATCTATTTCATTGTCATTATCCAATAAATCTAAAAAATTAGCATCTCTTTTGAAAGGAAATTAATGGATCTTTTTAACGATATGCAATATAAATATCACTGCAAGAATATTTTACATTTTATAATCAACTTTTCATCATATCTGAATTTTTTAATGAAAATAACCGTTATTTTCTGCAAAATTTGCGTTATAAAGGTACTAAAAATGTATTGTAATTTAAAAGCCTAAAGCTTTACCTTTAACTTGAAGTATGAAATTATTTACATTTTCTGCAGATTAAAAAATTTTTTATAAGAAAGCAGAACAACTCAGGTAAATATGCTTGAAGTAATAACTTTCAACATCTTACTTTCCAGAATACATAGTAATAACGGAATTTTTTGGAAAAATGGCAGCTTAATGGAAGCTATTATTTTACTCTTATTATTTTTTTATTTATATATTGTAAATAATTTGGCGCGAATATTTAAATTTTATTAAATAATTTTGAATTCATCAAAACTTGTATTTTAAAGTTGCAAATTGATAAATATTAATTTGAATGACATTCAATAGGGGTATTTACGATTCAGTGCAGTTGCCACTGCAGTTGAGGTCTTGTGAGCTTTACAAAAACAAAATACACGTACGTGAAAAATCTTCACAAGTGCTTTTCCACTTTCTTTGAGCATTTGTGTACTTTTGCACATTGAAAATTTTGACGGCTTTGAAAAAAGTGATAGTAGTGTGTTCACGAACACGTAACTGCTCAACTGCACAGGCAAGTGCTCTGAATCGTGAATACCCCTAGCATAACTGTGCTGATAAAATAAAAAATCCCATGAAATGTGATAATTTACATTGGAATCACCACAGTTGATCAAAGTGACACATGCGCGACCTTGAACGCAGCAATGTAGAGATAAAATTTTTAGGTCGTGCGTTCTGGCAGTTCATCCCGTAAAGTTATTGCAAAGCCGATCAAAGTACGATCAAAGGCCGACCGACTGAACGCAGTATTGCGAATCAACCTTTAAACTTATTGTGCCGTGTTCCGCCATAAAAAGTTAGTTAATTATTTGTGACCTATTATTTCAATTATTATTTACATGCATTTAATTGCAAGCTTTAGATCAAGTAAGTTTTTAAGGCAACAACAACGAATGTCAAATTAATTAAATAATCTAATAATTGATTGATTTCGTTCAAAGTCATGAGTAATTGAACATTTGGTTATGAAAATAGCCACCTTTCAGTAAAAACATAAACGCGATCGTGTGACTGATTCAAAGTCGTGAAGCCAGCAGTTGTTTCATGTTGCCTCTTTACCGGCTTTGAAAATATTTATTTCAAACACAAATTTAAAATGTTGACTTCTAATCAGAAATTTGAAAAGAGCATAAAAAGAGAACACTTTTATAGTTACTTAAACTTATATAATTCAGCCATGAACATGTATAATTCATGAACATGAACTTATATAATTCAGCCATGAATTCAGCCATGGGCATTAATGTTATTGTTTTTGTTCTTTCGAACCATCGATAGCTTTTTGCGTTTGTATGTTGTTGTTTTTGCTCTTTGGCACAATCGTTCGCGGCTGATTTGCTCTGTTTTTGGCATTCGCATTGAAGACGTTAGTTAACATTGTAGTTAGCATTGTAGAGTTTAGTTAATTATAAAACAGTAAGATGATAAAAAATATAAAAAATTAAGGTTAAAGCAAATAAAAATGTATAATAATAAAAAATTCACAAAAAAAACATAAAAAAGTAAAAAAAAAACAAAAACTATAAAAGAAGGATATCTGAAATCTCCACGCGGTTAAAGCTGGGTAAATGAGAATGTAGTTAACACGCGCATCTGCTGTAGATGTTGTTAACAGTCTAGAATTGTAATACGAGGATGGTACGTGACAATTTGTCAATTTTGTCGCGCATTCTATTCCCACATAAGCCAAACGCGGAGCCAACAAAATAGACCAGCCGCAAGTCAAAATAACGACAGCGCTGCAGCACCAGATTAAACCGGCACAACAACAACAAAGACAACAACAGCAGTACAAGCTAACGCGACAGCTTGCACTTCAACCGAATTCTTGCAAAACCTCAACGGAAACCGAGGTGTAGGGTTTACACGCGCAGCCCAAAAGTAGAGCAGACAGCAAACCAAAGCCAACGACCAGCATTCCCGTGGGAAGCGCACAATCAGCGAAACCTGTGAACACATAAATCACCAAAAGTCACGTACGGGCCTTAGCTTTAAGTTAACCAGTAGATTAAGAATATTTTTTTAGTCAGTTCTAAGTTACGATTGTTTCAATAAAGACCTGTTGGTCAAAAAAATATTTTTTTAAAAAACTAAATAAACATTTAGTTTAACTGGCGCCCGAGCAGGGACCCAAGTCGCGTTTGTGAAAAGATAAATTGTTACTAAAATAAAGGCTTAAGACGTCCCAAAACAGCACGCCGCCTTAAGTGATAAAGTGAACAAAAATTATAACTACAAAAAGCTTAAGTCGTCCTCAACAAGCACGCCGCTTTAAGTTTTAAAGTTCAAGAACATCATCCAGAGCCCTCAAGAAGCGCAAGGAAAAAACACAACGCAGATTTGTGGTCCCGAACCTTTCATCAAGCAGATAACTTCAGAAAAACAGTGCGAGTCTAGGATCCCGAGTCACCGCTGGACAACCGACGGACAAAAGGGATAAATCGTAGCCACCGCTGGAGTAATGCTGTTGCCCTATTTTATGTAAGAATATTTTTAAGAAAAATAGTGGAAAAAAAAATTTTAATTAAATTAAAAAGTTTTTACCATACCAAAAAGTAAATATATAAAGAATAACCTAAATTTTAAAACTGATAAAAGCGTTAAATTTCAAAGTGTAAAATCAAATTATATACTTTTGCGTAGCTATAAAAAATCATATATTAAAAAAAAAAAGAAAGAAATTAAGATATAAGAAAATTTTAAATTAATAATTAACATTTTTTGATCTTAATATAACTCAGAAATTAATCATTGATAAAACTTTGATTTTGTTCCAAGAATACATTACATTAACAGATAAGTAAAAATAAGTGGGAAATAGTGAAGAAAAATTCATAAAGAGAATAAAATTTAATTTTTAAATAATAATGTCGAACCCGAACAATCTTATAAGACCCCCTGTCCTCAATCCTAATCTACCACCTAACACCAATCCCAATATGCCACCACCACTTGAAGAAACAATTCATAGAATTGTAAAGGATATTTTCGATAATGAAGGGCAGAGGCTAGTTAACGTGATGAATCAAAATTACGAATTCCTTAATTTATAAGACGAAAGTATAGTTACTCAAAGGAGCACAGATTCAGACCACATTCCAGAATTTGCAAAGACCATCAGAGAATTTTCAGGTAATGCAAACGAGTTTAGTTCATGGAGAAAAAGTGTAGATAGGCTTATTGAGTTTTATCAGCAATTCCAAGGAACTGCTAAATACTTTGGAATATTAATGGCAATCCGTAATAAAATAGTAGGACATGCCGACGAAGTACTGGAATCATATAGCATTCCACTGAATTGGACTGCGATACGCTCTTGCCTAACATGGCATTACGCAGATAAGAGAGATCTTAGAACTCTCGAGTACCAATTGTGTAGTTTAGTTTAGGGTCGCCTTCCGGTTCGCGACTTTTACCAAACAGTCTACTCGCATCTATCTCTTATCCTCAATAAAATATCCTGCATGGAAGAGAGCCCCAATGCCCTCAGGCTTCTTACCCAAATGTATAGAGAGAAAGCTAGAGATGCGTTTATTAATGGACTTAATGGTGATTTGTCAAGACTCCTAGCAGTGAGGGAACCGAAAGACCTCCCTCATGCACTTCACTTGTGTGAGATCCTTGAAAATCAGGTTAATTATTCACCGCATAATAGAACAAACAGGTGTCCACCACCAATGTCTACAAAACTAAATGTGCAGAGGAACATGCCAATAAAAGCACGGCCAACTTTCAATAATCAAAGATATTATCCAGAACCATTCCGAGCTCCACAATTGCCACCAAGAAACAATTATCAATACCAACCAAGAGCACCCTTCGCTCCACAGGGTTGGAACGCGCAACATTCTCAACCAATTCAACAATTTCCTCAACCTGCAATGCAGACACGACCTTTTCAACCATTCCAGAATAACTATGCACCCCATCCACCATTTGCAAATAAACCACTACCGAGACCAGAACCTATGGACGTTGACGGTTCGATACGAACCAGAAATATTAACTATATAAATAGACCAGGAAATAGTAAGCCGCCAGAGAAAAGACCATCAAATTTTTCTCAACAGGTACCTTACAAATATCAAAGAAATTTCCATGTTAACATTGATACAGAACCACAACAAATACCACAACAGGAAAGAGATCACGAACAGACACCAACCATGTACGAGTACGAAACAGAACTGAATTACGAAAACGACGGACAGATTTTTCAAGAATATGACCAGCCTCCAGTAGACTTTACAGACATTCATTTTTTAGAATGACGTGTTCTTCGCTGCCCTACATAGAGTGCAAGTCGAAGAACGGCGAGATCCTTAAAATATTGTTAGACACTGGTTCTAGCAAAAACTATATCCAACCACATCTTGTTTCAAAATCTATCCCCAATGAACAACCTTTCTTCGCGAATTCAATAGCAGGTAAAGTAGAAATTACGCACCATACTCTTGCCAATCTTTTCGGGAAAAAAGACACAAATTTGAAATTTTTCCTTCTTCCGACCTTAGAATCCTTCCACGGAATTCTTGGCAACGACAATCTTAAGGACTTGTGTGCCATAATAAACATCCAAGATAACACACTCTTAATTGACAATAACGTTAAGATTAAAATCAAACAAAGATTTTCAAAAGATGTGAATAAAATTGACATTAGAACCGAACACATGACAAAAAATCAAAAACAAGACATTAACCACCTTACAAGAAAATACCCCCAACTCTTTTTGGAACCAAATGAAAAACTGACCTACACTACTACCGTTGTAGGAGAAATAAAGACTTTACCAGAAACCCCAGTTTACACAAAATATTACCCATACCCTTTAGCAATGAGAGAATTTGTAACACAGGAAATCGAAAACCTTTTGAGAGACGGAATAATTAGACCATCCCGATCAGCTTATAATTCCCCCGTTTGGGTAGTACCCAAAAAATTAGATGCTTCCGGTCAGAAGAAATATAGACTAGTTATCGATTATCGAAAACTAAATACAGTAACAATAGCCGATAAATATCCTATACCAGAAATTAACGAAATCATCTCACAATTAGGAAATAGCCAATATTTTTCAGTTCTCGATCTGAAAAGCGGTTTCCACCAAATTCCTTTAAAGGAATCGGACATTGGAAAAACAGCTTTTTCAGTCAACAATGGGAAGTACGAGTTCACGAGACTCCCATTCGGCTTAAAAAACGCACCAGCAATTTTCCAACGCGTCCTTGATGACATATTAAGGGATCATATTGGAAATATATGTTATGTCTATATAGATGACATAATAGTGCTTGGTAAAGACGAACGTAGCCATCTAGAGAACCTTGAAATCATCTTTCAAACACTCGAAAAAGCTCATATGAAGGTCCAGCTGGACAAATGGTGAATTTTTTAAAGATGAGGTAGAGTTTCTAGGTTTTATAATATCACGAACAGGTATAAAAACAAATCCCGCGAAAGTCATGGCCATTCAAAAATTTCCATACCCAAGAACCTTAAAAGATCTGAGATCGTTTCTCGGATTATCAGGTTACTATAGACGCTTCATCAGAGACTATGCTAAACTAGCAAAACCTCTGACATCATTATTAAGAGGAGAAGACGGTAGAGTTTCAAAAACCGCTTCTAGCAAGAAATTAATAACACTGGATGACAATGCCCTAAGAGCCTTTAATCAAACAAAAAATTCGTTAATTTCACAAGAGGTCGTACTAGCGTACCCAGATTTTAAAAAGGATTTCCACTTAACAACCGATGCCTCGAACTATGCTTTAGGAGCTGTCTTAGAGCAAGCAGGTAAGCCTATAACGTTCATATCAAGATCCCTAACCAAGACAGAGGAGAGCTACGCCGCAAACGAAAAAGAGATGCTTGCCATCATCTGGGCGTTAAGCACCCTTAGAAACTATCTGTACGGTTCGGCCAAAGTAATAATTTTTACAGACCACCAACCTCTTACATTTTCTCTTAGCAACAAAAATCATAATGGAAAAATAAAAAGGTGGAAATGTAGATTAGAGGAATACAACTACGAGCTCAAATACAAGCCAGGTAAGACTAACGTTGTTGCGGACACCCTCTCTAGACCACCCAAATCTGAAATTAACACACTCACTACAACTTGCAATAGTGACGAAAGTTCAGCACACGACCTGATACCAGCGACTGAAGCACCAATTAACGCATTCAAAAATCAAATTTTTCTTTTAGTCGAAAATGAATGTAATTACACATTTGAACTTCCCTTCCCTCACTATCATATACATACAATAACTAGACCAGATTATTCAGAACAAGACATAGTTGACATTTTTAAACAACACCTAGATCCATCTCTTATTAACGGACTATACACCACTGAAAGAATTATGGGTAGAATACAGGAAATTTACCCATTACACTTTAGAAATGTAAAAATTCGATTTACACAGACTTTTGTAAAAGACATACCGACTGAAACTGAACAAGAAGAAATTATTTTAAAGGAACACCAGAGAGCCCATAGAAATAGTCGCGAGAATAAAACACAGATCTTAAAGAAATATTATTTCCCTAGTATGCATTCCAAAATTGAGAAAAGTGTTAAACAGTGTTCCACCTGTTTGGAACAAAAGTATGACAGGCATCCACCTAAGCCACAAATCGAAGCCACTCCTATTCCACAAACACCAGGAGAAATTGTCCACATCGACATTTACTCCACAGAAAAAAGATTTATCCTTACTTCCGTTGACAAATACTCTAAGTACGCACAAGTCAAATTAATTCCGTCAAGAGCAATAGAACACGTCAAAGACCCAATACGCGAACTAATGATAGCATTTGGAATCCCTAAACTTGTAGTGATTGATAACGAGAAATCACTAAACTCTGCTTCCGTTTCATCATTATTGAAGGATCAAATGAAAATCGAAGTCTACACCACACCCCCTTATTCAAGCACAACAAACGGCCAAGTCGAACGTTTTCATTCGACACTTTCAGAAATAATGAGATGTTTAAAATCAGACAACAATAGTTTATCCTTTGAAGAGTTACTTTTCAAATCAGTTCAAGAATATAATTCAACAATTCACTCAACGATTAAGAAGAAACCAATAGATGCGTTCTTCGGTAATAAAGTTAGCTCTGATCCTGAAGAATTAGAAAGAAATAGGTAGAAAAATGTAGATTTAATAAAAAAGAAGCAAGAACAGGACCTTCAATACCATAATAAGAAGAGGAAAGAAACTAAAAATTATTCAGTAGGAGAAGAAATATTCGTAAAAGTTAACAAGCGATTAGGTTCTAAACTATCATCAAAATATAAAAAAGAAATAGTATCAGAAAATAACAGGACAACAGTCAAAACAGCCTCAGGACGCATAGTTCATAAAAGTAATATCAGAAACTAATCTCACAATTTCAGGGCGTAGTTGACGCTATGTACTGCTGAAACCCAAATACTGGACTACACGAACTCACAACTTGTTACAATAAATACTGGGACTGCCAACATTCAGACAGGAACATTTAAACTAATTCACCTAATTGACCTAAACAATTATTCAGATCTGGTTGAAAGACTCGAATTGGCCATCAAACTGCATGTAAGCACTACAAATACCTTTTATCCTATCCTATCCCTTCTTACCTCACAGATAAAAAGCTATTTAAACAGATTAAAAATAAATAAAAATATGAATAAGAGATCTCTAGAC
The DNA here is from genome assembly GCA_963920525.1 of Dichetophora obliterata. Lineage (NCBI taxonomy): Eukaryota > Metazoa > Arthropoda > Insecta > Diptera > Sciomyzidae > Dichetophora > Dichetophora obliterata. The sequence continues at coordinate 88,114,154 of OY986438.1, read as the reverse complement.
TTTATCGGAAGTGCATGGAAATGGATCCCTGGAAATCCAGACCGCCATGACCATGATATAGTATTAGACAAGCTAAATGATGTATTAGAAAATAATAATAACCAAATAGTAATAAACAAAATGACGATCGAAAAAATTAACAATTTAACAAATGTAACGAATGAAATTATCAAAATGTTAAAGTCTAGTAAAAACGTTCAGAACGAATTTATTCTAAAAACAAAATATGAATTAGAAATTGTAAAAGAAGAACTTATAAATATAGCATATGCTATTCATTGGGCTAAAGCCAACATTGTAAGTTCATACGTATTATCGAATAACGAAGTCAATATAACCGAACAAATTTTAAAAAAAGAAAATATACCATACACTAATTTAGATGAGGCATTAGAATTTAAAAATATATAAATATAGTCCCGATATAAAAATTGCAACAAAAGAAAATGCAATTATTTACATAGTGAGTCTACCAATGGCAGAAGTAAATCATTGTGAAACATTAACTATTAGAGCCATTAAAAAGGGAAATAAGATAAGGGAAATTGAAGTAATTTTCAACAAAGTTGTTCGCTTTGTTTATGGAGTCCGTTGGCGTGAACATATATCGCCATATGTTTTAAAGTTTTTAAAATGTTCCTTGCGTAACTTTATAAAAATAAATTTACTACTTTACTTTTACAAACTGATAAAAACTAGGATCCCCTCATACTTATTGCATCTATTTCTTTTCTCACGTTCGTCTAGAAATACCCAAATTATTATACCTAAAATTTCTTCCTCCGTGTTTGAGCGATCATTTCTGATAAGAACTGCACGTTGTTGGAACAAACTTCCATTAAGCTTACGATGTTTTTCTGACTCTCTTCCTATATTTAAGGGGAAACTCCTTGAATACTCTTTAACTAACCCACTTTAGTTTTTAAGACTCCTTAAAGCGCTACCTTAGCATGCTTAATGTGATTAGCTACTAATTACTTATACATCTTTTTTTCCCCTCTGTCGCTGCAATATGGGATTGATGAAATTTTGACCTCTTATTTTCTATAGAGTTTTTAGTCTTTTATTAGGAAGGCTGATATGAGTTTGTGCATCATATATTATATAAAAGTATTTATTTGAAGTTGTTTTTACATAAATATTACCTTGAATTTTTTATTTGTTTAGTTTGCTCAACTAGTACTTATACTTGTAATATTATTATTTGGCCAATAGGCTTTTGTATTACACATGAATTAATAAAATAAATAAATAAATAAATAAGATTAATAAAATAAAGTATAATTCCATACTACAATGTAAGAGCAAAATATATGGAATCCAAGAAAGATGTAAAAGTTATAATAACTTATCAATTTGTTCACATAAAAATATTATAGATATAAGTAATGATACTTGCATAGGGAATTTATTAAACAGTCGTCTGCCAAACTGCACGGAAATCAATAATCAGCATTTTCAAAGAATAGAAGAAATTTCGCCAGGACTCATACTACTTAATCAATATGACGGTCAATTAACTATCAGCAACGAAACCATAGATCTTCATGGAACATTTGTTATTCGTCATCACAACACAACTATTCAAATCGAAGATCAAATTTATCTAGCAAAAGAAGTTACCAACAGTAAGCCACTGCCCGCAATCCTTCAACCTACATCAACATTTAATAAAGTTGAAGAAGTCCTTTCATTAGAAATGATGAAACAACTCCACGTGAATAACACAAAATTTATAAATCTACTTCAGGACCGCAATAAAAGGAATTTTTCAATAAATATGGGACTTGCATCTCTATTAGTAATTCCTACTTTTATATTAATACTTAAATGCTGGCATCGTAATAATAAAAAAACAATTATAATTCAAGATGATTTACATAATGATCCGAAGCCAGACACACCAGTTCCTGCCCTCAGGACCGTGGGTATTCAAGACATTCCAACATCATGGATAGCGAACGAGGACGTCCGCACTTGAGGAGGGAGGAGCTAACGCGACAGCTTGCACTTCAACCGAATTCTTGCAAAACCTCAACGGAAACCCTACACCTCACACGCGCAGCCCAAAAGTAGAGCAGACAGCAAACCAAAGCCAACGACCAGCGTTCCCGTGGGAAGCGCACAATCAGCGAAACCTGTAAACACAAAAATCACCAAAAGTCACGTACGGGCCTTAGCTTTAAGTTAACCAGTAGATTAAGAATATTTTTGTAGTCAGTTCTAAGTTACGATTGTTTCGATAAAGACCTGTTGGTCAAAAATATATTTTTTTAAAAAACTAAATAAACATTTAGTTTAACTTGCAGCCAATACAAGAGCAATAGCAACAACCACTATAGTGCAGCTAAAAGTACAACAACAAAGACAACAACAATATCAACAACAGTAGCGCAGCTGAAGCAACAAGCATAGTAATATAATTAGTTTATTTGGGGTTTTTTAAGTTCGTCTAAGAAGTACTACCAATAAAGTTCAAACACTAGCACATAGTGCCAATTAAATACAATTTTTTATTTCGAAGTAAGCGATGCGATGTGATTGATGTAAATGGGCAACGATCTTCCCGAAATATATTATATAAACTACAACCAAATATATTAGGATTATAATGATTTGGGGTCTCTGTAAAAGCTAATATATGATATGATACAAAAAAATTTAATGATTCAAATTTTTTACATAATGAAGAATTTTTCATGAGGAAATAAAAAATTTTTTGTTGTCTTTATAGTTGTTAATTTTTTAACAGGGCGTTAAAGTTAGTGTTTAAAAATTTTTTTAATTGGCTTCTCTACTCCAGCATTTACAAAGCTTCTGAAAGTAAAAAATCAAAGTGCATTCTTGAGTTAAGGGTTGTAGTTGAGCACTCACCCTACGCAAATAAAAAAAAATAAAAAATAAAAAAATGGCATGCGTTGAAAAAATTTACAAAAAATCCCCTTTTTTGCCGTAACTTTTAGCCATACAAAAAAAAATTTTGGATTTTTATATTTCTTGTGCTTTACAGAGTCTATAAGGATTACATGAATCAATATTTATCAAAATCGATCGAGAAGAACTCCAGATATCTCAGAAGCCGATTTGAAAAACCTTGTTTCGAGAAAAACGCGCTTAAAGATTTAAATGTTCTTGAATATCACGCGGCATACCAATATAATATATGTTATAACATTTTTCTATCTGATATTTTTTCTAAAATTTTGTATACGTATTCTTAAGACCTTGCAGAACTATATTCTAACGAAAAAAAATTGATTTTTAATTTTTACACACTGTAATAGTACATTAAGGACAACCTAACGCTAATCATTATGACACGTGATATATGATGTTCATAAATTTTCCTTTGTTAATTGTTTTATTATTTTTGTAATTTAAGTCAATATATTGTTTTTATATTTACAGATTAACTAAGATTAATTTTACTTTTAATACATGTACTTATAAAAAATAAAATATTATCTTATTTTAAACTGTTTTAACTTATTTAAATAAAAAAACTTGATTCGCGAAAATTCATATAAATTTTTGGACATTTTTTTTTTTTTTTGATATTTTGTCCTTTGCTGTTGGATTTTTTGGATTTTGCTGGAAATTTTGTTTTTGATATTTTGGATATTTCGATTTGGAGACTTTGGATTGGATGTTTTGTCTTGAATATTTCGTAAACAACCCAAACTGCGAGAATAATTGACCAAACAGTTGAATTGAACAACTGAAGAGTTATTATAAAAACAACAAAACCAATTTCTAGCAAGATTCAGCAAAAAGCTGCTCACACAATTTTGCGATGGAAAATAATTAAATATTTTCTCGAAATTATCATTAAACCCGTGCGAAAACAGGCATATTTTTAAGGTTTTCTTATCAAAGTAAAAAAAATATCAAATTCTGAAAAAGTTTTTGTTATCTGATAAAAAGTTATGATGTAGTGGCCTTGGACTTTTTTAAATTCTTTTGAATAAAAACCCTACATTATTCAAAACTACTTTAAGTCTGTGGGACCTTATACATACGAAAGTAATGTGGTTTTTGGCCATTTTTACACTGTATGTCTTCAAAAAGCAGTTGAAACTTTATTCATACACTCGTTCATGCTGTCTCTTAACATTTCAGGAGCGGAAACACCTGGAGCCACCAAATATACGACACACGTTATTAAGGTTAATATCTCTGTTAAAAAAATTAGCCACACCCCATTACCACCCACAATTAAATAAAAACACTTTATTTAATACGGTTTTGACAGTCACGAATGATGCCGGGACATAGTCCCTAATTTCAAATTTGGGATTATGTCTTAAAAAAAGGGGACATAATCCCAAAAAAAAGAGGGCATAAAGAAGGATAAAAAACAATAAAAAGGTGGAAGTAGTGTATGATATGCTATTTCAATAATAATGACTTTAAATGGCCTATGTAGGCAGTGGTGTCATGGCAAAAGTTGTTTAAACTTATCTGATCATGATATCAGGTTGATAGAAAAGAATTGTGGCATAAAATATATTTGTGAAAAATGCTTAAATAATTTCGAAACTTTAAAAAATAATTTTGATGAGTTATTAAAAAAGATTATAAATGCAGAACAAAATACAAAAGAAGCAATTAATATGAGTGAAGAAAAATTAAAGAATGCATTTATAAGAGACAATAAAACAGTAAAATGTGCTGAGAACAACGTAATATATGCAGAGCAGTTAAAATTACCCGTAAAGTATAGTACTATGTTTGTTTGCGTGAAATTTCGCTGACAACATTCATTTATTTGTTGCGAGAAAATTCTGACATTTATTTTGTTGCGAGGAGTTCCGCTTGCAACGTTTCTCAGAGAGACTCAAAGAGTGAGTTGGGAAATTTCATATGATATGATTTTCACTTCAAAATAAATGGGCAGTACAATTAAATTGTCGTGAAGAAATGTTGCTCAGAAACATGTTGCGATAATTTCACGCAGCGGAACAGAGTACGGCTCTGACGAAAATGTTGTGAAAATTTCCACGCTTGTTTCGCAGATGTAATATTTTGTATAGAGATTGTAGTGTACATTCACATGAAACTGAACAGAGTACTATGCCAGAGTACTATCCCAGCAACAAGTAATCCTAAAATCATAATACGTGGAATGTATGAAAAACTAAGTAATGAGAGAATATTTAACTGTATCAAAATTCAAAATAACATAGAGTGTAAGACAATAAAATGCTTAAAAGTTTACCCTTCATTTAAAAATAAAGATGTGTTTAATGCTTTAATGAAATTGATGGTGAAGCATTTAAAAAGTTTCTTAGTATTAAAAAAATATTTATCGGTTTGGACGATTACATTGTGTATGAAATAATTGGAGTTTAAGGTGTTAAAAATGCCTTGGTTTCAACCATAAGTCAAGCAAATGTGTAGACAGAATCTCGTTCCCAAGTAACAATATTAGCCATATATTCATTCTTGCAGAGCTTATAGTGCTATCTTATATAGCATCAAGCTTCAACTATAGCTTTAGTCGCGCTACTAAAGCTCTTGCAGAGAATATATAAGGCTACTTTCTTGAGTTTAAAAGCACTATTTTTACTTCATATGAGGAGTAGAAGTAGCTGTAAACTTTTAAAAGAGTCCCTGTCAAACCCAAATAACAGCTCTTGCAAAGCTCTTTTTTATTATTCGTATTATTCGTTAGTATGTATGTGTTAAAAATAAACTCAATAAATATATAAAATTTGACAAGTGTTTGTGATGATAAGAATGACAAATAAATTAAAGAAATAATAAAGTGATTATTATATCAGACTCATGTTCGTGTATTCGTTATATGCTGCGAATTTCGGTGCGCTTTTGAATTTATCGGAAACGTGAATGTAGTACTTCGAAAAACTACAACGGGCTTAACAAATATTTAAAATTAAGAAGTGTTAATTATTTAAAAATAGTTGGAAAATTTTTAACATTCTTTAAGATCAACTAAAAATGATTTAAGTACTTTATTCTTAAATATATGTATCATAGAAATCATCAATTTCGTTTTAAATATTATTGTAAACACTAATATTTAGCTTGCTTCAACTCCGAAGATTTTCTATTTTTTATAAGATCGCCATTTTTTTCAAAGAAGCTCTTTATCAGATTTTTTAGTCACTTGTTATTCCCAAAAAATTTATTGCATTAATTTACAGTATTTTATATCTATTCGCTTTAAAAATGCAATACAAAAATACACATTAAAGCAAATATTATACTCAATCTACGAGTTTTAAAACTGCTGTATAGTAATTTTTATTACTTTAAAAGATCCTTTACAGAGCAAGTAGTAAATTTTAGAGTTCTGCTCTTTTGCAGATTTGATAAAATCCTTTACAGAGCTGTATAAAGTATTAAAGCTCAAAATGGTAAAAAAAATCATATTTAGAGCATTTTCTTTAAAATTAAAAGCAACTAGCAGCAAACAAAGCTGCGGTAAAGCTTTAACCGCATATTATACACCTATAGAACACTTTTAGGACTCACTCGCACCTAGTTGCTCCAACAATGTTACTTGGGTTGTCATAGATGTGAAAAAATGGGCACACGAAAGATAGATGCTCTAAAAATGAAGCCGAAATCTAGTGCATTAATTGTGTTCAAATAAAATCGAGCCTAAACTTAGGAAATGATGATATTGACGTTTTACATGGACCTGCGGATTGTAAGATTTACCAAAGGAAATTAAAATTTTGTTTTAAAATCAAAAAATTACAACAAACACATAGAAACTTTCAAAATAAGGGGGTTACAATTGTCACTTTGCCAGAATACGGCTGTAAATCTTTTTAGAAATGAAAACAGTAAAAACATGTTAATGTATAAAGGACTTAAATTATTTAATGAAATGCCACCAAACATTACGAGTGAAAACAATTTATCAAAATTCAAGCAAAAAATTATAGCATTATTAAGGATAAGTTTGATTAAGTAAGCTATATATGTGTATTGCAAACATTGTAAATAAAACCAAAAATAGTTATTTTAACTAACTAAATAAAGATAAAGATATTACCAAAATGAATTTGGGATTATGACCGCCGAAGGCCGCCTATAAAGGAATTATATCCAGAAATACTGTAGACAGCGATAATTCTCTTTTTAGTAGGAGGCCTTTGGCCGCTGCTTAGGGATTACAACCCTCAGTAAGTCCAACACCGGCTTCGCTGTCTACAGTTCTTCAGGATATAAATCCTTTGTTAATAGGTGGCCTTCGGCAGCTGCTTAGGGATAACAATACTCTTTAAGTCTAACACTGGCTTCGCAATCTACATTAAAAATAGCTTAAGTCGACTTAAGACAGATCTGAGTTATTGATGCAGCTGTGTACCACGCAACTATAAACACACAAAATCAGGAGCTTATAGCATGACCTTAGCCAAAGTTATGACTCAACAATGAAAGACCCTTCCATATAACTTATATGGCGATTGAAAACTTTGAAGCAAGATTTCTCGAAACTTTGAAATCAGACTTAAGCTGTCATTGCTTATCGACACAGATATCAGTATTTGTTGGAACCATTTTTTTTTATAGGTAAAAGCATCAAATTTCTTTTGACACCCATAATAATTAGTTTTGTAGAAAAAAATCACGATTTTTTCAGGCCAATTTTTACAACTTTGGACCCTTTTAACTTCTAAACGACTTTAGAGCGGCCTGATTTGGACTGAGAAGGTTTTAATACATACACAGTGGCTCACACCTTTAATGATCCAGTTTATTTTTATTGCAAAAACATTGAATATTGTAAAAACTATTTATTTTTACTTTAAGTAACAAACATAAACTTCATTCATTATAATCCAACAACAACAAAAAAACAACAAAAAGTTCACTCATTAGCAAGAAAAAAATAGTTTTACAATTTGCAAACAAATAAACACGTCACACCTTAAATGATCCACCATTATAAACCGTTATCAGATACCAACTTAAAGACTCGAATTAGAAAACGTTCCACAGATTGTATTTATTGATTAGTTAATATCCAGATTTTGCGTTGTTAACACGTAAATATCGCTCGCGACCATATAAATAAGGATAAATCATTCTGGTAGCCACGTGATGGTGTGGGACTGCGTGGCGTCGTCTGAAATGGGAAATTTTACTTTTATTGATTCAACTATGGACAAGAAGATCTACCTTATAGAAACGTCCCACATCATAGAAACGCCAGCACAGTAACCGGACCTAAACGTTATTGAAAACTTGTGGCATATACTTAATCGAGAAGTCAGAAAACACAAAATTAGAAATGCCGCTGACCTCAAAAAAGCATTGCAGCACGAATAGACAAAAATAATACCGGAGTATACAAAAAAGTTCGTTGATTCCATGCAAAACCGGCTAAAGGATGTATTAAGCCAAAAAGGGTAGCCTACTAAGTACTAAGCTGATAAATATTCATTAAAATTTCATAAAAAATTGTTAAGTATATTAGTTTATTAGCGTATATAATAAGTGGATCATTTAAGCTATGAGCTGTTATTTTGTTAAAATGTTTTATTTTTGTTTTCATCTCTCAAATAAGTGAATATTTTTGGTTTTTTTTTTGTTATTAGATTAAACATATAGTAAATTTTAACGATGTTAATTTTTTAAATTTAAAAAAAAATTGTTTTTAATATTATCAAAGTTTTTTAAATAAAAATTGACTGGATCATTTAAGGTGTAAGCCACTGTAATTTAAAAAAAAATTTAATTTGAGTTTTCACTATTCTTCAATCATGCCATTCTCTCGTTAATAGGAGGCACCTGCTGAGAGATGTCAACACTTATTAAGTCCAACACCGGCTGCGCAGTCAAGAGCAGGGTGCGTAAAGCAATCAATATGCGCTCCCGCTCTTCTGAGTTATCTTTGCTATGAGTTTATCATTTTATAATATTCAGAGCGTATGCGGATAAAATATTCGCTCTTCTTATAACTCCTCAACTGCTTTCCTCGTTCGTGAGTTTGTATGCTGAGAAATTTTAAAAGAGCGACGTCGTGTTGATGAGAGATGTTTAGTTTTCATCGCTAGTGAATTTTTAAATGATAAACTCATTGAATCGCTCGCTTTCATTTGATGCGAAACTTTAGTTAAACACTTCGCACATAATAAATTGAAACAAATTAAATCAATCATTACAATCATTACAAAAACTTCAAAAATCAATATATTTTATGAAATTTTTAGAAACTAAGATACATGAACAAAAAATAACATTTTAAAAATTTATTAAGTATTTTAATATTTCATTAAAAAATAAAAAAAAATATAGTTCATCATAAAACACATATTTATTTTTAATTATTAAGATCACTCGAAATAAATGAGCGAACGCAAAAATTCCAATGAAATGAGTATCATTGCAAAAAGTCGCGAGCGAGAAACAATAAATGAATAACAAAGAGAAGGCTTTGTTCAACTCAGTTTTTTGAGGAGCGCAATCTACGAGCGAATAATATGAAAGAGCAAAGAAAAAGTTTTGATCACTCTGAATATTTAACATAAAAGAGCGCTCAAGTTTTTTTTCTTTACGAATGAGGAAAGCAAAGTGAATCGTTTATCAATTGAATAATATTGATGAAGAGGAGTGCAATTTTTCTCTTCAATTGAGTTTTTGCGAACCCTGGTCGAGAGTACTTCTGGATATAAATATATTTTTATTTAATCACTTGTATTATATATAAAGTCACACGTAAATAATTTTTTCTTGTTTTTATTAAACGTATTTAGGTCTCCTTAGTCCAAAAGTCAAAAATAAAATGTCTCGAATGGCTTAGGAGATAAAATTCGCAAAAGTTTCAAAATTCAGTACTAAATATCAAGTGTGTTGAATAAAGCCCAAAATAAAGAATGAAATCTCGCACAAATTAAAAAAAAAGTATTATATGAAATCCTAATAAACGAGAATTTTATCCAGAAATACTGTAGACAGCGAAGCCGGTGTTGAATTTACTGAGGGGTTGTAATTCTTAAGCAGCGGCCTAAGGCATCCCATTACGAAGAGAAGACTAAATGCATTCAGTTTTTTCATTAAATTTTTACTTTACAGATAAAATTATTTGACCTTGTACGGAGTGTTAAAAACATGCTCGAAATTGTAATTTTTGAAGTTTTTACGAATTTTATCTCCTAAACCATTTGAGACTGACAATTAATTTTTGCATTTTTGGACTAAAAAGGGCCCAAATAATAGAATTAAGAAATAATTAGGAATAAGAAAAAAAAATGATTTACGCGTGGGCCGTAAACTGCAATTATTTCCAATTTTTGTTACAGGTACATTTAATAAGAAAAAATATTCGGGTCCGGGCCCCAAAGTAAAAATTATGCCCAAAAAAATAAAGCGATTTAAAATTCTTGCAGAATAAAAGTTATATTAAATTGGGAATATTTTACCTTTAGCTAAAATGAATTTTTTCACTTTTTTTTCGTGGAATATATGTATAAAGGCCTTCTAATTCCAAATCTGAAAAAATTAATGGTCGCTCTCATCTTGTTTAGAAGTTATATGGGTCCAAAGTTGAAAAATGGGCTAAGAAAACTTGCTATATCTTTGATATATATAAACAAAACTAAGCAAAATGTGTATTAAAATAAAGGCTATTCTATTACCTATTCAATAAGCTATTATCCATAAAATTCCATTAATTACTTTCTAAGATATAAGTCATTTTATGTACCAACTATTTTGCATTAAAATTTTAGATGCATTTCAGATTCAAATAAAAACGACGAACAAGAAAAATTGTTTTTTTTTAATTTTTCGCCTGCGGCGCTTTATTTATCCACCGTTTATTTAACAGTTCCTACATATTTCAAAAATTCTTACAAAATTAATAATATTTAATACCTTTAACTGTATAACTTAATCTGTAAATGCTTTAAAAATTTCTCGAGTGTGGCCCTTTCTTCCTCAATCGCTCATGTAACTATTTAACTTACTTCGAAAATATTCCTACATCATATATGTTACATCATTTATGTAACTAGTTATACCTTAGTTACTTAAATTGCAATAATTCCTTTTTTTATATAATTTGGACTGCCAGCTTAAGTGTTTTGCCCTTGTACGGAATATTGTTTTTAACACTACAAAACGAAAATATTTAAGTATAAAAGAAGTTATATCTTAAAAAGTTATGCATGGATTTTAATGTTTGATACCTCGTTGAATAGGTGCTCGTATTACCTTTCTTTTGATACCCATAATGCTTACTTTTCTAAGAAAATTGAAAAAATTACAGCATGTTTTAAGGCCATTTTTTCTAACTTTGGACCCCTATAACTTTTAAACGTCTTTAGAGCGACCTCTAATTATTTCACTATTCGCTTTTTTAGCTCCAAATACACATTTTGAAGAAAAAAAATTAAAAAAGTCCATTTTAGCTAAAGGTAAAATGTTCCTTAAATTGATTTCAATTATTTATCTTGGGTGCAAATTTATTAGTGCTATCTATATACCAAGCACGTGCTTGCATGTCCTAAATGCTTTTTTAAGAATATTAAAAAAACTCAAAAGCAGGTATGAAAGAAATAATACATAACTAAATTCAAAAAAATTGTATAACAAACATAATTTCTTATTTAAAAACAAATGTAACCAATTTAGTTGTTTGTGTGAAAATATTTGTGAAGTTAAAGGGCATTCATGTAATGTATGAAACATTCTTGTATACAACGAAAACGCCTCCGTAGGCGTTGACGCCGCATCCACGAACATAAAGTGACACCACAAAAAATGTGAATTTTTCAGAGTAGTTACAAAGTCGACGTTTTTGCCTTAATTGCAACAAAAGATTTTTTAATACAATTGTGGCAATATTTAAGTTTATTTGATATTCTAAATTTAATTGCTACTTGTTCTAATCAAATTACCTCAAAATTTTCATTTTACCTGGAGTTTTACTGTCTTCTTATATATCACTTCTCACCGAGTAAATTCAATACTCTCATTCAATAATATTACCAATATATTTTATTAACCAACTGATTTACAGCTTGTAACACAATATCTTTCAAATTAAGAAAATATTTAAACGTGAAAATGCTAATATTAAATATCACCAGCAGCCATTTAACAAATCTTCCTTTATTTTTCGATTTATTAATTACTGTGCCAGTGCTTACACTAAATTTGAAAAGGGAATTTATAAAAGATTTTTTTAATTAACGCTGCGTCTACACGTAACAATTGTTATACCAGTTTTTTTGATCCGTATTAACCCTAGGTCTACACGAGACAAATTGTCATGACAGTTTCAATACACTCACATTTTTTACTAACGGGGCGTCTCGAAAGGCAATAACTCATTGCTTTCCATCTGTCAATTGGCAATTATTGCTAATCGAAACGATTTAATTGGCATGGTTGGCAATTCATGGCGAGCAATATTGCTTTCCATGTATTGCCAAGCAATGAGCTGTATTTTTTCTTGTTTGACAGCCATTTTTAATTTTTCTTAAAAATTTTAAATGTGTATATCTATAAAAATCAAGTAGCGTTCAGAATAAATTTATAAAATAATAAATTTATATAATATATGATAAAATTATATGTTGATTTCGTAACATGACAAAACCCACCCTTGAAATATTGCCATTGCTTGCAATGGAATTTGACATATGGTAAGCAATGGATTATTGCCTGTCGAGACGCCGGGAAACACATTCATATATTCTCAGTTGTCAGCTCAATTGTCTCAACAATCCGCCAAATAATTAAACTAACGATTTGACGTAGGCTGAAATTTTTTGACATTTTCTTCCGAAAATGAAGAACAAGAACAAAGAAAACTTTAAAAACCAAGGGAAACGTCAAATAATACAACAATTGTCTTGCAATTGTTAAGCCTACCTACGTCACAATAGACAATTTGCTTAAAGTTGACAAAAATTTGGCAACTAATATGGGTATAAAAAATTGTTATAACAATTGTTATGTGTAGACGCAGCGTAAGCCTTCTGCACACTTACGACACGTAACGAAACGACACGAACCTACGAAATATAACTACGTGCCCTGTTACGGTGGCGGTAATGGGCTCATCATGGTCATGCATTGTTTTTTGTTTCAATGTAAATTAAAAATTTGAGAGCGAGAGCAAGATAGTAAATTTTCACCACCACGGTCACCAAATGATTCGACAAAAATATGAAATCATGGGATCAAAACAGTTTTGCGTTGTGGAATTATTCACATTTGTGTTTAGGCACGAAAATAGTACACTTTTAGTACGAAATGTCTGAAAGCAGTAATGAAACCTGCTTAATAGCAACACTCATCGGTTGAATAAATACTAGAAGTAGAAAAAAGTGTACTGGTGCTTAGGCATCATATGACCACCAGCATAACATACTTTCGTCACACAGCTCATCAAACGAAACAACGAGAATAAAAAGTGTCATGACCAGGGATCATATGACGACCACCGTAACAACACCCTACCATAGTAGAACTAGAGAAAGTAGATGCATTTCGGAGAGACAGACTGCCGGAACTGTCAAAACGAAGTTAAAAGCCCATACAAAATCTGAAAACGATGACAATGTGATAAGAAAGCAAAAAAAAAGCAAGAATAGCAAAATGCTTGAGTTTGACAATTCTGGCTATGAGAAAAAGAGATCAGTCTGAAATGCATATACCTTCACTAGTTCTACCATGCACCCTACCATGTGTTTTTATGTATACATGCTTACTAAGCGGTGACGAAACGGCAACGACTGTTGACGCCGACGAAAAAGCGTAAGGCTATGAAACAAAAGAATTCTGACCGGCTTCTCGTTTGCTTGGTTTACAAAACTTAGAATGGATGCCGAAAAATTAATTAAATTTGTGTGCGAAAATACTTTCTTTTTTATAATACATAAGTCACAAAAATTATATCAATTGTGGAATAAAATTAATTTTTCAGATTGTTTTGTTTATTAATGTTTTTGCCGTCGTTCCGCTAAGTGTGCATTAAACACTCCGTCGCAGTTTTATAGTCGTTTCTTTAGTGTGCAGAAATTTCAACTGCAAGCAGGGGACGAATTACAACATCCGTGATCGAGCTAAATTGTACAAGTATGCTAGGCACTCGTCGTGCTCTTCGTAATTTTTCTCTATCACGGATGCTGTAATTCTGCCCCAGATTGTCTATCATGACGTAGGTGGGCTTAAAGCTCGAATTATAATAGACGTAACGTAATGTTGTCAAATGTTATCGCGATGGGACGCAATGTAAGAAAAAATTGTAGTAATTATAATAGGCAGTATCCAGGCAGTTGTTTATCCTAAATTGTTGCACGTTCCCGTACAAGTTCAATTAAAACTTCGTAATCCATAGCTGTAGATATATAGAACTATCACATTAATAACGAAAACTCAACAAAAAACGTAGTTATACATAATACTATTCAAATCTAACCTCAATGCTCAGTTGCTTTTTGGCAAGACGTAATGTAAAGTAACGTAGAAATCCAATTTTCACTGATCTCTACGTCCCGCCACTTTATGTTACTTTTATTATAACCACTTGCATGGCCTAAAATACACTGTAGTGATCAGTCTGCGTGAAACCGGGTTTCTTAGGCAAGGGAGGTAAGGCAGACCATGTGAGGTGCGTGAAATTTCACTCACAGAAAAGCTATATTGACGATGGACTGACACGCACACATAAGCGAAGTAATCATATTTTATTCAGAGGATGCCTACACCAATACAATCGAACACAGTTCATGTACACAAAACAAAACTGGTTTCACGCAGGCTGACCAGTACAGTGTGTTTATGAATAACTGACTGCTCATGCAGCCTGAGCACTTCAGTGTATTTTGGGCCTATAAGAAAGTATTGTTTCAAACAATAAGTGAAAGATCGCGCTGCTCAATTGACATTAGACCACATTACGTTACTTCTATTATAATTGGACCTTAACAATTGCAATACAATAAATGACGTTTGTTTCGTTATTTGACGCTTCCTTTGAAAATGAAAAAAAAAAGAAAAGAGAATAATACAAAAAAATACGCTTGCTTGTGTAATTGAAAAAAACAAGAGGCAAGAATACAAAAACGCGGAAAATTAATGTATTATAGTTTTGCACTCAAAATTAGATTTTCGCTGGCTAACGATTTCCCGGTGCATAAGCAAGTGCAGCACAGTTCAATTGCCTTTTTTAGCTGGCCAATGTCCTCCAAGTGATACCACCAGCAGAAACATCAAGTGAAGCGCCAAGTTTTGGTTGTTTTTAGCTGACCAACGTCCTCCAAGTACAACCACCAGTAGCACCAGCAAGTGAAGCGCCAAGTTTTTGTTTTTTTTTTTATCTGGTCAACGTCCTCCAAGTGCTACCACCAGCAGAAGCATCAAGTGAAGCGCCATGTTTTCGTTTTTTATCTGGCCAACGACCTCCAAGTGCTTCCGCCAGCAGCACCAACAAGTGCAACACAATTCAATTGGCTCGCCAACTCTCCAAAATCCTGTTGGATATTGCGATCACATACAATACCTTAAAATAAACATACTTTGTTTTGAATGTATGTGAAATGCTTAACGTTGATATGAGTGATTCTGAATTTTATTTCAAAAACTAAAATTTACAAAATTTTTAATTGCTTTTTAAAACTAAGCATATCTATGAAATATGATTTAAAATAAAATTATTCGAACAAGTTAAATGCAGCAAGTAGCTTATAAATGAAATATAATAAACATTCACACAAACGCCATGAGATGTTCGATGCAATTCACAATCATCAAGAAACTCACGCCCCAATATGATGTCATAACGCATGCAAGAAACTGGAACAATATAAAAGTTTGTACAATATTTTTCACCTGCTACTATGACGACTTGTTGAAGCATTCCTTCAGCAGTTGTTTTCATTGCACCTAATCCAATAAAGCTTCGGTCAGTTTTAGCAAACGCTGGATTTCCAATAGCATGATGAACGTCTTTTCGTATTAAGTTAATACAGCTTCCAGTATCCACCAGGGCTTCGAATTTATGTTTTCCAATTTCCATAGATACCAACGGTTCGTTTGAATTTATGTCTATATATTTAGTATTTTCTAATAAGACTTCTTTACACGCTGGAGCAATGTGACCATATTGATTACATTTAAAACACTTTCTTCCCTTGCTCGCATTTGGACAATTTTTCGAACCATGTCCATCTTCGCCGCATCCATAACACTTGATTTTTTTCTGAACTGATCTTGAATTATCTTTAGCTACTGGTTGTTGCGGTGCACTTGAAATAGTTCTCTTTGACGTCTTTATTCTTTCATACTCAATGAATTTGTTTTTTAGCTCGTTTAAGCTTGTAGCACCGTAAAGAATTAGCTTTTCTACTGAATCATCCACAATGCCGTCAATGATGTATGCGATTGTAGCCTTTTCCTCGAGCCCAATACTAAATGCAATCTCACGCATCTCATACATGTAAGCGCGCCACGATTCGTTTGACTTTTTTTTTTCAAACGAAGCCTTTCATGGATTTCTTTCGAATTAACAGCAACTTTGAATTCAAAAAGGAGAGCCTGTTTCAGATCTTTCCATGTATTGCATCGGTGTAAACTTGCCACAAACGAACGAGCTGCACCCTTGAGATGCTTCTTGGCAAAGATAGTAAGATCTTGTTCCGTCCATCCGCAATCATCTTTCAGGTCCTCTACTTGACGAACCCATACTTCAACTGGTACATCGTCTTCACCAGTAAACGCATCAAGAACACCTTCTATATCCTTGAACGACATACGGACAACACCGGAATGACCATGTAAATGTTGTGGCGCTTGAGGCGAAGCCATACCATCAGCCATACCATCAGTTACCTCCATCTGCAGTTCATCCTCTGCATCAACTTCGGCTTCGTCGTTGCCTGAATTCTCAGAAGAAACCAGATTCATGAGCCGTAACTTTAGGACAGCTCGACTTCCGGTGATGGGCGCTTTTCTCTGTTCCAACGCTTCGCGAAGTTGACCGATTGTCATCTTATCTACTTCAGATAGCGAAAGCATTTTAATCTTGAAATCTTTAAAATCTTGAAATCTTTAAAATCTTGAAAATCTTCGAGTCTTCCGATGGTTGAGCCCCCAAAATTGTGAAATGCTTAACGTTGATATGAGTGATTCTGAATTTTATTTCAAAAACTAAAATTTACAAAATTTTTAATTGCTTTTTAAAACTAAGCATATCTATGAAATATGATTTAAAATAAAATTATTCGAACAAGTTAAATGCAGCAAGTAGCTTATAAATGAAATATAATAAACATTCACATGTATTCGTATGATTGAAATGCCTGTTTTTCAGTAGTCATATTTTTCAATTTTAATTAATTAATTCGACTTTGTTATTTAATAAATTGTGTTAAATAAATTTTATTTATTTCTTGATTTATAAATAATAATTCAACATTTATTGAACCACACTGCTCAACAAGTTCAACAGGTTATGGGCCCAGGCAGCGATAGAACGAATTTTATTGAAATTCTTTAAAAGAAGAAAGACAAGGTCTTAATTAATTCACTGCGCATAAGGGACATGCAGCGAAACGAATCAAGTTAAAGCTAAATTAAAAAAATTGAATGATACAAATAATTCAAATTGGAAATTTAAAATGGAGCTCCTATTGATAAAAGAAGGTTTGTGGAAAGTTATCAAGGAAAAAGCGCCAATAACAAATCAAGAACCGAATTCAACAACTGAACCGAATCGAGCTAAAATTGACAATTGGAATAAATTAAATGATCAAGCACGTGCGTGGATTGGTCTTTCTGTTGAAGACGATCAGCTCACACATATCCGGAAGGCCAAGTCAGCAATTGAAGCATGGAACAATTTAAAGGAATATCACGAAAAAAGTACTCTGAGTAATAAGGTCCATTTAATGCGTTTGATTTGGTCATTAAATATGGACGAAGGCGGTAATGCAATCGAACATATCAATCATATGCAAGAACATTTTATAAAGCTTAGTGATATTGGTGAATTGTCATTGTCAGACAAATAGCGTGTTGCAATGCTGTTGAGTAGTTTACCACGAAGCTACGATACATTGATTACGGCTTAAGGAACACGTCCAGAAAGCGAGTTGATATTTGCATTGGTACAACAAAAAGTTATTGCTAAATACGAACGACGATTGAACGCAGTAGGTTGTGATCCGAATGAAAGAGCACTGAAATCTGTGTCAAAGGAAATGAGTTGTTTTTCTACAAGAAATCAAGACACATTAAAGGTGACTGTGAGAAGTATAAAGGCGCAGTTATAATAGACTTAACGTAATGTAGTGAAATGTCACAGCAGTGTGTTCTGTCACTTACTGTTTCAATCAATACTTTTCTATACAAGTGATTATAATAGAAGTAACGTAATGTAACGGGCCGTAAAGATCCGTTGGATTTCGATTTCTACGTTACTTTACATTACGTCTGTTCAAAGAACAACTAAACATTGAGGTTAGTTGAACTACGCTTTTTGTTGAGTTTTCGTTATTAAGGTGATAGTTTTATGTATCCACAGCTATGGATGACGAAGTTTTAATTGTACTTGTACAGGATAGTGCAATTATTTACGACAAACAACTGCCTGGCTACTGCCTACTATAATTGCTACAACGTTTTCTTACATTACGTCCCGTCACGATGACAGTCGACAACATTACTTTACTTTACATTACGTCTATTATAACTGGGCCTTAAGAAATGGAAGACTAAAAAGCAATCAGACACTAGAGAAAAATTAAGCGATAAATATATAGCGAATATTAGCTGCGTTTTTTCCAACATCCAAATCTGGATTTGGATATTGATTTGCTGCTCATGAAAAGTAGTTGACAACTAAATGGCGTTGAATGCAAACATGAAAATGTCAACAAAAAACATATGTTCTCATAAAAATTTTGTTTCTTGCTGCAAATTTTTAAACTTTTTTTAAAAAAAAGTAAAACATGCAAAGAACACAAAAACAACACAATATGTAAGTATATATTTATTACAAGAAGCTGCCTACAATTTCACTATTAAATTTTACTAAATGCAGTGTAGTCCAAAGCAGTATGGAACTTCAGTTCTATCATGGTGAAAATGGATGTTAATATCTACAGCACTACAAAACATCCCCACCAATGCTACCTATAACCTACCTCACCAAAACTACCCTCTTGGAAGAAAATCAAAAGAAGATTGTTGACACTGTGTTCTTTTACAATTTAAGAAATAAATAAATAAATACTTTTAAATCGAATTATGTCTATATTTACAATTATTGGTATGTATAAAAACTGTGGAAACTATTTTATTGCAGCAGAATGCTGCAGAACAAATCGCGCGCGAACACCAAACTCTACTGATTCAGCTATGGTGGCATGGACTCTGGTCTATATTAAAAACCCGCTGCAACGCTAAGTATAGCGTCGCAAACACACACATAGCTGCCACGATTATTAAAATTTTATCCATTGTTTACAAAACGACAAACAGTGCAATAAGCGTCAACGGTCGTTGACGCTGGCATTTATAAACGTCCGACTCGTCATCAGTGCTAATGACGCGACGGACAGTGCGATAAGCAAATGCCTACGCTGCACATACCAGCTACTTGCTGGCGACTCGATGGCCTGCGTGTTGGGTAACTAGTCCAACAGGCAGGCAACGATCGCTAAGCGTACACAAAGTTAGAACGTAATATGACCGCCATAGTGAGCCGTTGCTCAGCGACATAAATATGATCGCTGTGCTTGACAGTTTGTCGTTTATGACAAAGCGTCAGATGGCGAGAAAGTCAACACGTTTTGAACTACTTTAAACAAATGGAATGCCTGCTGAAATATAAGTGCAGCGGCAGTTTAATATGTGACGAATGATTTACTTGGCTTACCACTTCGTGATAAGCCAAGCAAAGTTAGTCATTGTGTTGGCAACTATGTGTGTTAGATTACGTAGCGACAGAGTGTCGCTGGATAGCTTGAAGAGCTGCAGAGTGAGGGATGGCGTCACTGAAGGTTCCGCCACAACACCATTAACGTGCATGATGTGCAAGTCGAAGCTTTCCGCTCAAATAGCGATTCGAGCCTCTTCGCTGAGGCTAGTGACTGCAAGAGCTCCGATACTCCAGACATCGTTCCCATTGTTGTGGGAATTGCTGTAGTTGCCATGATTTAATAATCCTTGATTCGTGTTTGTGTGTACGTCGTCGTTCAACTTCTCGCCGCTACATGAGCTTAAAGTGCAGCTTAAAAGTAGGCTGCTATATTTTAACACAGAATTAAAGGCATATTTTACTTTTAGCAAACATGAATTTTTTTGTATTTGGAACATACACATATGTATTTAAGGTTTTTTTTTCCAAATCTGAAAAATTAATGGCCGCTCTCATCTGGTTAAGAGTTATAGGTGTCCAAAGTTCCAAAAATTGGCCTGAAAAACTTTCATTTCCTATCAAAAGAAAGGTGATGCTGTTACCTTTTTTCAACGAGCCATCTATATTAAAAATCCATGCACTACTTTGAAGATATAATATTTTACGTATTACGCACACTTGATAGTTCGCCCATTAACGAAAGGTATACATAAACTGTCATATCATCAAAAGTAATGAATGGATTTTTAAGATAGATGGCTCGTTGAATAGGTAAGAGCATAACTTTTTTTTTGATACCCATAATAACCAGTTTTGTAGGAAAATATAAAAAATTTTCACAAGTTTTTCAGGCCAATTTTTAAAACTTTGCTTTTTTCACTATTAGCTTTTTTAGCTCCACATACACATTTAAAAAAAATACAAAAAGGCCATTTTTGCTAAAGGTAAAATGAAGGAAAAAAGAAGACTAATTATAGCAGGCATAAACGAAAAATAAACAAAACAAGAATCCGTGGATATTAAGCATGAATGCAAGGGAAACAAAATAACGCTATAATCAATATATTAGAAATAAAAATCTATGCGGGAGCTCTGTTTGACCAAATAAAGCAACTAAATAAATAAATACATATTTCTAAATATTGAAATGCTAAATGTTATCTAAATATTTAATACTATTTATGTATGTAATTGTGGTGCACTACATATAATTTTAAGACGAGTATGTTAAAATCTAGAAAAAATATTCAAATATGCATTAATAAAATCCATAGTTACTTAAAATACAACTAAGTAAAAGTATTATAGTATTTTTATTTTATTATACCCTGCAACAAACATAATAACATGAAAAAATTTGAATTAGTGAAATGGACGAATTCGAATCATCGAAATCCAACGATAAGAAGGATGTTAAGATATAATTTAGGAAGAGTATCCAAGACAAAAACTAAGAATATTAAAAACCCATTTAGAAAAAAAATAAATTTGGCAGACAAAACCAAGGAAAAGCAATGTTTTTTTAAAATATCCACTTATCGTCTTTCCAATTGCATTCTTTCACTATGCCTCTGAACTTTTCGTTTTTCCGATTTTTCAGCCAATTTTAACTTTTTTTCTGAGTATGTTTTCAATATTTTTAATTGTTCTCTTAGATGCTGGCTGCGTTCTGAAAGCAGAAAATGTATTCAACTTTTTGCTAAATTGAAGCGGAACACGTTCAGTAAATGTGTCCGAAAAATAATCGCGGCTAAAACAGTCAACATGTTGAGCTAATCAGAAACTGATCAGTCGCGTTCAGCAAGCACATAGGCTAAGTTCAAAAATGCATTTTTACAATGCATCAGTCTATTTAATTTTGAATTGATTCGAAGATTATTAACCAAACCTACGCAATTATACTATTTTTAATAATATTAACAGAGTTCCGCAGTTTTCGTATTTAAACTTAGCACCAATTCAAAATAAAACACACTGATGCATTGTAAAAATGCATTTTGGAACTTAGCTATGCTCAACAGTTGTACAAAAGTTGAGTAAATTTTGTGTTTTATGAACGCAGCCAATGATTCTTCCTCGTGCGTTTGACATCCTTCTTATAGTTGGGTTTCGATGATTCCAAATCGTTTCCAACAAACTTAAAGTTTTCATCATCCATATCTAAATCCTCTTATTGCGAATAGTTTGATGTGGAGCTGAAATTGGGCGGCAATACTGTTAAGAAACTTTCCTAAGCATTCACATTTATTTGATAAAAGTATAAAAAGATATTGCCTGCCTTTAAATGTTGTGGACTTACAGTCGAAATGGCATTTACTATATTTATTAATATTTTCATCTATATGCTGTGGCTTCACTTTCTCAACCTTCTTCTGATGAAATGTATTGGCTTCGGCAGCAGTAACTGAATCTGTTGTTTTTGTTAGTGTTGCTGATGTGGGCATTTGTAACTGCATCATGATACTGCCTGCAAGCGTGATTCAACTGGCTTAGCTACCTTGGGATTTTCGATGAAGGCAACACGTTGTATTGTTGAAACTGAAATAAATTATTTTTAATGTGTTTTGTGAAGCTAAGACCCCTTTCAGATTGTTCAAGAATTGAATTAAATTTTCATAGTTTGTAGGCAATTCGCAGCAAATCGGAAGCGGCGAAAGGAAGAAAAAGTTGACGATACCGGTGTCTCTGTACCGTCAACTTTTTCGTGTTCCTTTTGTGCTTTTCTCATTTCTTGCAGATTGCTTCATTTTCTTTTTTGTGTTTCGGCGTGCGTTTGATGTACTGAAACTTGAAAACAAGTTATTTTGTTGAATTATTTTCGTTTTTTGTTTATAATAAGCATATTTCCATCGCTTATGAATTATAATTAATATTTTACGAACAATTTTAAGCTGTTGATGCAATCGCTTTTGTTTTTAAGAAAGCAAGCATAGATGACAAACAAGTGAATTCAATTCTTGACAAATGTGAAAGCTTTCGTCAAGTCCAAAAGAGAACGTAAAAAAAATTGAATTCAATTCTTGAACAATGTGAAAGGGGACTAAGAATTTTCCCACTTGTTTTGAAAACTGCCAATTAGTCAGTCAGTCAGCTGTCAATATTTTACATTTGCTTACGTATTTTTCATTTTTTCTTTGTACTTTTTCTGACCACTTAACTATCATACGCCACCTGGCTGTGATGGTTCAAACTACAAGTTCACAAAATCTACATCCATAGCAGGATTTTGTTTGTTTAGAAATCGGATTTGGATGTTGGAAAAAACTATGTTGGAAAGCTATTGTGAATGAAGATGAATTCTTATTTATTGCAACGAATGATATAATGAAAGGTGGTTGGATTCTAGATTCGGGTGCAACGCGTCACATAACAAATGACAAAAGATTTTTTGTTTCACTTGATGAATCGTACAACAGCGTTATTGAAGTTGGCAATGGTGATACGGTGCAAGTCAAAGGTAAAGTTAATGGTAAGCTAATTTATGGATGAAAACAACAATTCAAGATGTGCAAATGAAGTATTATAAGCACCGGATATGGTTGGAAATTTACTTTCTGTTCGGCATTTTGTTGAAAGTGGTTTCACGATTGAATTCATTAAATATCTTTGTGAAATGAAGTTGGATGCAAAACAAATTGGCGTTGCTGATTTAGTTTTAAATTTCTATAGTTTACGGCAATCACATATAGCGCATTCAGCTATTAAATCACATAAGGAAAATTGCATTCATGATTGGCATAGGAAATTGGGTCATCGTGATCCAGAGGCGATTCGAAAAATGAAAGCGAATGGAATATTTGAAGGCTTACACATTGTGGGCTGTGGAATAAAATTGTCATGTGATTGGTGTATGAAAGGAAAATGAACTCGTCTGCCATTTCCTAAGAAGTCTTCAAGTGTATCAAATGCTTCATTGGACTTGATTCATACGGATGTTGATATATATGGGGTAATACGAATATTACATGTTTTTATATGTAAATGTAGCTAAATTTAATTTCTTATAAAACTTATACTTTTATTACAAAAGAGTAGTTAACTTAAAAAAATGTTTTCAATTATCAAATTGAAATTTTTTTGTAAAAAAAATTACATAGTTATATATAATTATAATAGTTTACGTAAAAGTGTAAAGAAGATTGCTTGAGAGGCGTTTAAAATTTTTTTTTCTTTAAAAATGACTTAAAAACGAACTAGTAACATCGTAAAAAGTTTTTTCAAAACTTTTTTAATGGTTTAAGCCATAAAGAGGACGTGTTTTTATAGTCTGCTAAATTTGATTTAATACCTTATCTTAGTTGAGTTGGAATCATACCCAGGTATTAAAATGTTCCGCACATGATTTTAGCCGTGGAACCCATTTTCAACCACTTGCTGAATCCAAATCGGTGTGCCGCTGGTACCCCTAGAAGGTGACCGACGTCTTTTGACGTTCCTTTCGAAAATTCCCCTCCTCTCTTCTTTTTTTTCCAAAACACGATCAAGCAACAAAAGCACTCATGTCAATTTTCCAGTCAACGCCCTTTTTACCAGAGATAAAGAGATAGGAAACTTAAATTTTGTGACGTCAAAACATATGTTTTTTCTATTTTTATGTACTTTGGTGAAACTCATTTATTGTGTACGTGAGTTCACCTCAGATCAGTGTTGCCGCAACGATTCTAAAAAAACTATCCATGAAAACGTCACGAATGTATCCACTTCAGAAAAAAGTATCCACATGTTAAAATACTGAAACAAAATTTTTTAAACTTTAATAACCATTTTATTTCTTTAATTTGAAGAGTAACAGATAGCTTTGTTACAATGTAATAGCACAGATTACTTATCATATAGATGTTCATCTTGGCACCAAAAACCGGCAGAAAATTCTTGAAGCTTGATGAAGAGCGTTATTTTCAAAGCTCGATAGCAACACATACACAAGCATTTTCTAAAATGCAAGAAGTAGCGCAGTTCTATTTATAAAATGTTTGTTATGATAACTAGGTCACTGCTGGTTGTTGTACAACAAATCAAAAGCGGTTTTTTACTTATCTGAAGTTCTTTTGATGTTGTGGCACTTCTTTGAAAGCATTTTATTTTATGTTTTAGGAGAGAATGAAAATCTATTTGGGTTGTTGTACAACAAATCAAAGGTGGTTTTGTACTTGTTTGACGTTCTTTTGATCTTGTGGCACTTTATTTCATGAATTTTATTTGGTTTTAGGAGAGAAACAAAACTATTTTGTATCTCAATCAATTGTTGCGCCAAATTTTCTAATCAAGTCCGTAGTCGAGTGGCAAGCTCAGTTATTTAATTTGCGACAGACCACTAAGGGGTGTGTTCGGAGTACGTACCGCGCACGCTACAATGCTACAAATATTTTCTTGTAAAGTGTGGTTAAATTTTAAGGGCCGAAGTTGATCTTGAATAAAACACAAATTATTTAGGAAATTATTGTCGTTTCTTTTTATTATGATAATATTGGTAAAGCCAAATGACCGCCGCGACATCGGCGGCACACCTCCATCCGATGGTCCAAATTTTCGAGATGCTGAGGTATAATTGAGGTTCTATGCCGTTAATGTGCCGGATTATCTAATCCTTTAGCTCTTGAATTGTTACTGGCTTATCGACGTACATATTTTCTTTCAAATAACTCCAAAGAAAGAAGTCCAACGACATCAATTGACATCATCACCACGTGAGATAGCACGGCCATTGAATTTGTCGTTCAAAATAGCCATTGTTTCGTTAGCTGTGTGGCAAGTGGCACCGTCCTGTTGAAACCACATATCGTCCACATCCATATTCACACACCATTCACAGTAACTGCCTGACCGGCCTTATTTTGGAAAAATACGGCCCTATGGTGCCGCCAGCCCATAAACTGCACGAAACAGTCACTCTTTGTGGGTGCATTGGTTTTTCGATAATCACTCTTGGATTATCATTCGCCCAAATACGGCAATTCTGCTTATTGACGAAACCACTGAGGTGAAAATGTGGCTCATCACTGAAGATGATTTTGTTAGAAAATTGATCATCCACTGTTGCCATTTCTTGCCACTATTCTGACCATTGACAACGCTTGAAATGGTCAAGAGGCTTTAGTTCTTGTGTCAATTGCGCCTTGTAAGCGTGTAAATGCAAGTCTTTATGCATAATGTTCATCAACGTTGAGTGTAAGAAGTGCAAATGTTGGGCACGACGACGAGTGGAGGTGGACGTCTCTTCAGCCAGCAGCAGCAATATTTTCTGCAGTACGAGCTGTACGAGCTTGCACTGGTGTTTTCACATCTCCTACAGACCCAGTTTGCTAAAATTTTTGCACTTTCCGATTGTACACACATTTGGATACAAGTGCACGATTTGCATTTTGATTTAAACGTCCATTTTCATAATAGGCCTGAATAACTTTTACGCGTTGCTCGATTGTGAATCTTTCCATGGTTCAAATTGAACTAGTCTGAAATTGGGAAATGCCAAATGAAATGCAGAAAAAATTTGACGTTTAGGTGTGGTTCACATTCAACATCGGCCCTTAAAATTTAACCACACTTACAAAGTGGTTATATTCAATTATCATTTTATAAAGTTATCTTAAATTCTCAATTACTCATTTTGAATATTTGCTCATTTTTTAATCTCTTATTAGATCGCATTTGTCCTCAGCTCATTAAAAGCTCTATTTAAATTCAATAAATCACTCTTGTTAAAGTCTTCAAACTAATCGGACGCTTGTTTTATTTAACTTTCAAGTATTTTTTTTTTCGTTTCATCGTGGGTGGTAAAAATTCTTACTATTCCCTAAACATTGGTGACCACGACGTGATCGGTTAAAATAACTTAACTTTTCGTTCACTTACATTTCTATTTAATCGGGCAAACTTAAAAATATATAATATTAAACATACAATTATATATATGTACATAAATCGAATCGACTGTACGTCGTCATGGAGTCATTTTCATAATTTCGGTCCGTTACTCGCTGCTGCTGTTACGCAGAACATTGTGTATGCATTGTTGCTGTTGCCAAAAGCCCTTGGCATGCGTCGTAAGATTTTGCTAAAAAACATTAGATCTCTCCATGATATAATTACCAGGTATTATTATTCGCTGAAAATCAGCTGGGGATAAACTGTCATTTTGGGCATATAGTGTCAAAATGTAGCGAGAAGGTAGAAACAGTGTTGCTTCTTGTATTATTTCAAATCAAAAATCTGCAAACGATAGGGTATTCACAATGTAGTGTATTTGTGATTAGTTTTTATTAAATCCAATATTCAAAAGTTATTGTGAACGAACCTTTAATACAGTGTTGAATTTTTAAAATCAGCTAATTTTTTGTGTGTTTTTGTTTGGAAATATAAATAGAAATCATAAATTTACTTTAGGCTATCATAAAAAATTTAAACAAAACACTACATTATAATAATTTTAATTTAATAATCTTACAATGCAGCCAGTAGCTTTGGATAAAAATGCTTTTAGGAATAAACATTATGCATTTTTTTTTTTGTAATTTTACAAAACTAAATACAGATATCAAATTTAAATATTTATCTTGTCCTTGCACTTGATGTTAGTGGCGTGATAAACAACAATTTTATTAGTTCATTACATCAAAATTAAATAAGCATAAGAGCAACAATATGATTCAAAGTTCTAATGTCTGACTTTAAAAAAGTTCAAATACTACAAAGCCTTTGTATCGTTTAGCGTAATACAATCAGCCCTATTATGAATAATTTTTCACGCGGAATTGGAAAAGGGAGTTTTAAATTTTCAAGACAAAGCTCAAGAAAATTTTGGAAATTTATCATAGAAATGAAAACTTCCTTTTCCAATTTCGCTTGAAAAATTATTCATGATAGGGCTGAATATATAGTTGTTGAAATATAAACCAAATTAATCGCTTAATAAACGAAATTGCAAAAGTTTTTTATTGCCAAAATTTTTTGTTTTAATTTTTGATTTTTTAATCTTTTATTAAAATTTGTAATCCGAAAGTGCATTCTGCATTTTATGAAGAGCTCTTTCACAGATTCGGGAAGTTCGTTTGCTGAACACAACTCAGCGAGTTTTTTTCTGTACTCTTTGCACACTAAATGTTCCTACCATTGGCTTGATTAAAGATCGCCTCCAAATCTTTTATTTTTTCCATAAATGCAGCTGATGGCTTTTTCAAACCTCCCTGCGAGACTTCATACACCCATGTTAAGGAGCAGTCTTTAATTTGAAAACTTTCAAAATGTAGCCTTTTTATAATGTAGCCTGCAACGTACTCTAAGGCGTCCTCGTGCAGTTCGTTAATTTCGTCACCTGTTAATGTTCATATGTAGACATCTGGGTAAAAGTAAAAATCCCCTTTTACTTCTTGGTGTGCTTGCAGTACTTTTATTTGACACCAATTTGAAACTATATGCCCAAAATAACGAGTAAAAGTAGCGATTAACACTTACTTACTTACTTACTTACTTAGTTGGCGCTACAACCGTATGTCGGTCTTGGCCTCATCTAAGAATTTGCGACAGCCATTTCTGTCTTTCGCTTGCTCGCGCCAGTTGGAAATTCCAAGCTTCGTCAGGTTGTCCTCTACTTGGTCTTTCCAACGAAGATGCGGTCGTCCTCTTCTGCGTTGACCGCCGCTGGGTACCGAATCGAATGTTTTCTTCACTGGAGCATCGTCTTTCATGAGCTGAACTTGACCAAGCCAGCGAAGCTGCTCGATTTCAATGAGCTTGACTATGTCGATGTCAACGTACAGCTCGTACATTTTATCATTCCACCGTATTCGGTACTCGCCGTTGATTGGTACGTAGATCCTACGGAGAATCTTTCTCTCGAATGCTCCTAAGGTCTTTTCATCTAAACTGCTCAGAGTCCAGGTTTGTGATGCATAAAGTCGGATGGGCATGATGAGCGATTTATAGAGCGTGATTTTCGTTCGTCGAGAGAGGGCTCTGCTTCTCAATTGCCTACTGAGCCCAAAGTAACACCTGTTGGCAAGAGTTATTCTTCGTTTGATCTCAATGCTGATGTCGTTGGTTGAGTTAATGATGTTAATGCCGATAAACGAAGTTCTTCACAACCTCGAATGAGGTATTGCCAACTGTAACGTGGGTTCCAAGACGCTGGGACTGTTTGTTTGTTGACACCAAGTATTTCGTCTTATCTGCATTCATTGCCAGACCCATTCGACTTGACTCTCTTTCTAATGTGGAAAATGCTGCACTGACTTCGCGCGTATTATGGCCAATGATATCGATGTCATCAGCATACGCAAGCAGCATAACACTCTTGTAGAATATTATGCCACTACGTCTCAGATCAACAGCTCGGATGATCTTTTCCATCATTAAGTTGAAAAAGTCGCACGATAAGGAATCACCTTATCTGAAACCTCGTTTGGTAATAAATGGTGGGGAGAGGTCCTTCCCGATTTTAACTGCGCTGCTGGTGTTGCTCAGTGTCATCCTGCAAAGCCATATTAGTTTTGCAGGAATACCAAATTCAGACATGGTGGAAAACAGGTGCTTCCTTATTGGGCTGTCGAAGGCGGCTTTGTAGTTGACAAAAAGATGGTGGGTATCGACTTGTTTTTCTTGAGTGTCTTCTCCAAGATTTGTCGTAGCGTGAAAATCTGGTCGATGGTGGACTTTCCAGGTCTAAAGCCACACTGATAAGGTCCGATCAGTTCGTTTACAATGGGCTTCAATCTTTCACATAAAACGCTCGACAGGACCTTATATGCGATATTAAGAAGGCTTATCCCACGGTAATTGGCACAGATAGTGGGATCGCCTTTCTTGTGGATTGGGCAGAACACACTGAGATTCCAATCGTTCGGAATGCATTCTTCCGACCATATTCTGCATAGAAGCTCGTGAATGCATTTAAGTAGAGCTTCGCCTCCGTTCTTAAACAGCTCAGCAGGTAAGCCATCAGCTCCCGCGACTTTGTTATTTTTAAGCCGAGCTATAGCTGTCAGAACTTCATCATAGTCGGGCAGCGGAACCTCAACGCTGTCATCCAAAATTGGGGTTTCCGGAATATCATCTCTATTGGCGGGATTGTTGTCAGCGTCGCCATTTAGAAGATTAGATAAGTGTTCCCTCCATAACGTCAGTGTACTCTGGATATCTGTCACTAGATTCCCGTTTTTATCCTTGCAGGAAGAGGCCCCGACTTTAAAACCATCGGCAAGGCGTCTTATTTTTTCGAAAAATTTTCGGACCTCGTTCCTGTCACCATACATCTCAATCTTCTCTTGCTCACGCTTTTCTGCCTCTTTTTTCCGCCTAAAAATTAGTGCCTGCTGCTAAGGAGCGATACAAAGAAAAGAGGAGGGAAATGCCTGTCTTCCCTCCTCTTTTCTTTGTATCGCTCCTTAGCAGAGCGCGTTACAACCGACTGCAGGGTGGCTTTGTAAGCGGCGTCTTTCTCTGCAGTGGCGTCGCGACACTCCTGGTCGTACCACTGGTTTCGGCGAGGGCGGTGGTAGCCAATCACCTCTTCAGCAGCCGCACGCATGGAGTTGGAAATGTGTGTCCACTGCGCGCATATATCATCGATTGGAGGAGTGCTTTGAAGCAGGAGTGAGAGTCGAGTGGCGAAAGCATCGGCTGTCTGTTTCGATTGCAGCTTGTCGACGTCTAGCTTTCTCTGTGAAGGGTTGCATGTATTCTTAGCTGCGCACAGACGCGTACGAATCTTGGCTGCAACAAGATAGTGATCCGAGTCAATGTTTGCACCAAGGATCGTGCGTACATCCAATACACTGGATGAGTGCCTTCCGTCGATCAAAACGTGATCAATTTGATTCTTGGTTTTTTGATCAGGGGACATCCAGATGGCTTTATGAATATTAAGATGCTTGAATCCAGTGCTACTTACGACCATGTTTCGTGCTGCGGCGAAGTCAGTCAGCCTCATTCCGTTATCGGAGGTGTTGTCGTGGACGGTGAACTTTCCGACTGTTGGACCAAAAATGTTTTCCTTGCCCACCTTAGCGTTGAAGTCACCAAGCACGATTTTTACGTCATGACGGGGGCAGCGCTCGTAAGCATTTTCAAGGCTATTTCTTGGATAGCTGTGATATCAGCTTTGTCTCTTTCCAAGACATCAGTCAGTTGGATAGAGGCACCTTCCCAATTAAGGGTTCGGACATTCCAGGTACATATCCGTAAATCATTATCAGTTTTTCGTTTGCGGTAGTCGTCATCAGATTTGGGGATCAGTTTTCTTCTTTTATTAGTTGTTTTCATTGAAATGGGTTTTTACGGTTGGGCTTCAAATCCGACGCACAACCTATTTTAAGCCTAGGGAGTCTCGCCGCTCAGATTAGCCGCCAAACTAACGGTTATCAGTTTAAACGTTGCCCAGAAAACACCACGTGGAGGTTTGAGTCGACTTGA
This sequence comes from Dichetophora obliterata, assembly GCA_963920525.1. NCBI lineage: Eukaryota > Metazoa > Arthropoda > Insecta > Diptera > Sciomyzidae > Dichetophora > Dichetophora obliterata. The sequence continues at coordinate 88,082,896 of OY986438.1, read as the reverse complement.
GGCGATTTCACAAAGATTATGCTGGCCTCGCCAGGTTGAGACAGTCAGACATGTTACATTGTTACATCGCCCCCAGATTCCCAGTAGCGATAAATAGTACCTGGTAATTCTATCATGGCAAAAAGACATAACCTTGAGCGATTTTTCAAGTAAGTTTATTCGTCGTTCTCCGCCTTTGCAATGACAAAATCATATAAAAGTAGAGGTGCTGAAGTTGAGCAGCCAGTCAATCAAAGCGTTATGTTTCTTAAACGGAAAAGTGCATGGTTTTCAAAACAAATTTTTATCATACAAGAAGCAGCAACAGCAAACATTCTGCAGTCATTAGACGAGTCAACTCTATCCGTGAAGTTGGAGCAGCTTGAGAGGCTACAAATCCAATTTGAAGAAGTGCAATCGTAACTAGAAACGAAAAACAATGAGGAGATTGAAAGCAGTGCTCGTGTCGATTTCCTTGAAGCCTTTGCTATTATTAAGTCTAGCTTAACTAAATTTCTAGGCCGCTCTATTGGCGTGGCTCGCTTCTCCACTCGGAGATTATCGTTATGGGAAGAGCCTTCCCCATCGACAGTCACATCGTCAGCAAAGTCGCGTTTACCAGCTCTGCAATTACCGCATTTTAAAGGTATGATAACTGAATGGCCAGATTTTTGGTCATTATTTTACACAATCGTTGACAACGAACCAAGTTTAAGCAGTATTGAGAAGTTCCAGCATCTCAGAGCCAGTTTGAGTGGTGTGGCATAAGAAGTTATTCGTTCTTGGAGATAAATAGTGAAAATTATGCAAAAGCGGTAGATTAAATAAAGGCTCGATTCGATATTAAAAGAATTCAATTTCAGGCTTATTCAAAGTCTGTGGCTAAGGACTCTGCATCAGGTCTGATCCAGTTTCGAGACAAAATCAGTGTGCATTTGCAGGCATTACAGACTATTTCCAGCAAAGGGGAGTTGTTAGATGGCCTTCTTATATATTTGGTAAGCAGCAAAGCTGACGCTTCCACGCAGTCAAATTGGGAAGAAGACTGTCCTACGCATAACTTGCCATCGTAGGACTCAATGATTTTAATTCTGGACAGAAGAACTCGCATGTTAGAGAATGTGGACATAGCTGTAGCAGCCAAAATACCAGGAAAACTGGTGACAAATAAGAAATCTTTTCGTCAATCATTTATCAAAAAAAAAAACTGCAAAAAGTTGTGTTTTTTTAATTTTGTAGACCATGCAATTTCAACTTGCTTTTCGTTTTTAAACTTATCAACGTCATTGCGTCTTAAAGAAGCAAGAAAATTGCAATTATGCCTAAATTGTCTAAAAAAGGGCATGGCACTAAAAATTGTAGATCTAGTGGTTGCAAACATTGCTCATATAAGCACAATACTTTACTTCGTTTGAGCCAAACTTTACAGTCAACGTTTGAAAATACACAAACGGCTGGCGAAACTAAAACTACTCTTGTCACTGACTCCAAAATCATTTGTCAGCCCTCTCATTCAGACTCTTGCGAGCCTAAAACTACACTTCTCACTGACTCAAAGTACATTTCTCAAACTAATGAGCAAAAATCTATTTCTAAAAAGTTTATAATGCTCGCTACAGCAATAGTGATGATACGAAATCTTCAAGGAACATTTATTCCTTGCAGAGCATTGCTGGACTCGGCCTCGCAGATTCAGATGAGGATCTCAACGAGCTAGTTAAAAGTTCTTGGTCATAGGAATGCCATACTTATCAAAGTAATAAGCGTACAAGAGAGGAAGTAGAATGTGACGAGCATTTTCTTAGCAATTTTCATCGTTTGAGTTCTGGAGAATATTCAGTTAGACTGCCCTTAAAATCAAGCCTTAATCAGCTGGGTGACTCATATTTTCAAGCAGTACGTCGATTCAAAACTCTTGAAAAAATACTTGAACACAACGCGGAATTGAGAGCACAATATTCATAATTTATCAAGGAATATTTAGATCTCAATCATATATCTTTAGTCAAGTTAATTCTAAAGGATGTCGTTGCACATTTCCTTCCACATCATTATGTGCTAAAAGCTGAAAGTACAACAACAAAACTTCCCATTGTATTTGACGCATAAGCACCGACTTCCACTGGCGTTTCATTAAATAATATATTAATGGCTGGGCCAACAATACAGCCTCGATTGGCCGACACACTTTTGCGCTTCCGCTCTCATAAAATTGCTATACTGACATTGGCAAAATGTATCGCTGCGCTGATATTGTCCTTAGAGCTCAGGTATTTCTTCAGAACATATGGAAAGAGAAATTGGACTGAGATAAAAGTTTACCACACTCTCTTCTATCCCCCTGGAATCAATTACGTGAAAATATTAGTTATGTTGACAATATCAGATTTCCTCGATTTGTCGGTCTGGATTCAAATTATTCAAATCCACGGATTCTGTGATGCCAGCATGTTTTCATATGGAGCTTGCGTATATGTAAGGGCGCATAGGCATAACGTAATCACAGTTAACCTTCTTTGTGCCAAATCACGCGTTGCCCCGCTTAAGGCGTGAACCATACCCAAGCTGGAGTTGTGTGCTGCTATGCTATTAGCGGAATTGTTAAGTTCAATTTCAAGGCTGATACTTTCAAAGGTAATTTTTTCTGTTGGTCAAGTTCAACGATAGACCTTTCTTGGCTTAGTGACATACCAGCGAATTATAATGTATTCATTGAAAATCGTATAAGCAGCATTCAAGACCTTGCAAATGGCATTCCATGGCGTCATATTTCATCTAATTTGAATCCTGCGGATATTTTATCCAGAGGAGCTGCGCCAAGAGAGTTAGCTGTGTCTCTATTATGGAAGCATGGTCCTGTATTTTTAGAAAAAGATGAGTTCCAATGGCCGAAGGTTCAGCAATTTGGAAAGGTCAACTTGGAGAGAAAGTGGATAATTTTGATTTCAGTACCAAAAACAATTGATTTTACCGCTAATGGTAAATATATAAATTCATTCAGAACAATGCAAAGAATATACGGATATGTATATCGTTTCTTGAAAGGAAAGAGTTCTCTTCAGCGGTGCTCAGCATTATTAAGCTGAGAAGAGTTGAAGCTGGAACTCGCTTATTACTTCGCATGGTCCAAATGTCAAGCATGCCTAAAGAATATGATGATCTACATGCCAATCGGTCCATACTTTCATCGAGCAGAATTGTATCGTTAAATCCATTTCTTGACTCAGCCGGCCTCATTCGTGTTGGCGGGCCTCTTCAAAATTCAACATTAAGTTTTAACGCAAAGCATCCCATAATATTGCCAAACCATCACCCTCTTACAAATAGCATCATTGAAAATTTTCATCGCACAATGCCACAAGCTGGCCTACAGGCGTTATTGGCAACAATTCGCTTACAATACTGGCCCATAGGTGGAAGAAAACCAGTAGCTCGCGTACTTAATAAATGCATCATATGCTATCGTGCAAAGCCGAATTTATTAAAACACATCATGAGTAATTTACCTTCAGATCACGTGCAAGCTCAGCGACCATTTTTTACAACAGATGTAGATTTCTGCCGTCCCTTTTACTATAAATCTGAAGTACGAAATAAAGCGCCTATAAAATGTTACATCTGTCTTTTTATATGCTTCAACCAAAGGCTGTTCACTTAGAGCTGACAATGGACGCCTTCATTTATAGCAGCTCTAAAGTGGTTTATCTCTCTTCGCGGCAAGCCCAGGGTAATTTGGTCCGATAACGCCACCAACTTTGTTGGAGCGAAAAATAAGTTGAAGGAGCTACGCGAGATGATTCTAAGTGAAAGCCAATCGAAGTAGCTCATACTCAGTGTCTTGATGATGGCATTGATTGGCGTTTCTTTCCTCCGCGATCGCCGCATTTTGGTGGCCTCTGGGAGGCGTCAATAAAAATTACAAAATACCATATCAAGCGCACAATTGGTTTATCTGTTTTAAATTTGGAAGCACTTCAAACAATTATTTATCAAGTTGCAGCCATAATAAATTCACGACCTATTTGTCCACTTTCAGAAAGGCCCGATGATCTTGAAGTTTTGACTCCCGGTCATTTTCTCACTGGTGGCACACTAACTGCTATTGCTGAACCAGATTTATCAAACGTCGAGTATAATCGTTTAAGTCAATGGCAACGTATTGTTCTCATGCAGCAAACCTTTTGGAAATCTTGGAGTACTGCATATCTTACATTGATTCAGGAGCGCAGCAAGTGGTGTCAACAACAACCAAATATTACAAATGGCACCATGATTTTGATAAAGACCGAAAATCTACCTCCAATGAAATGGCCAATGGGCCATTCTAGAAACAATGGAGAGTTCTGGAAACAATTCAAGGAAAGGATGGCGTGGTGCGGGTTGTAATAGTCTGAACCAGTACTGGAATTACTCGCCGTGCGGTTACTAACCTATGCTTATTGCCTCTCCAAGGGGTTGAAAGTTCATAATCTTTTTACGGAGTGAGTATGTTCGGAGCACGTACCTCGCACGCTACAATGCTACAAATATTTCCTTGCCCAAAGTTATCTTCAATTCTCATTTACTCGTCTTGAATATTTGATCATTTTTTAATCTCTTACTAGCTCGCATTTGTTCTCAGCTTGTTAAAAACCTCCATTTAAATTCAGTAAATAACTCTTGTTAAAGTCTTCAAACTAATCAGACGCTTGTTTTATTTAGCTTTCAAGTCTTTTTTTTTTCGTTTCATCGTGGGTGGTAAAAATTCTTACCATCCCCTAAACAGGGTATTTGATCAGAAAAGCTGGTCAAAAGTCCAATTCTTAAAAAGTAATCTTTTGTTGAAATGGTCAGAAACAAAAGTAATGAAAAATTTCTTCCAACTTGCATAAAACATTTTTTATTTTTTTCATTCGGATTTAAGATAACGCTGTTTTTCGTGCATTTTGTTGATTTTTTTAAACTGTTTTCACTAAAATTCAAACTGATATACATTGAAACTAAAATGTTAATTATAAAATAAACACCTACTGAAAAAATATTGCTAGAAACTAAAAAAAATAACAACTATGCAGTTATTTGAATTTTGAAAGTTTTTGTATGGAACCAAAATAAAAAAATATCAAAAATATGCATGAAAAACAGCATTATCTTTACTCCGATTGCAAACATTTACAATTTTTTGATGCAGATTAAGATTTTTTCCTGCCTATAATTTTTGACAGTTTTTACCAACCAATATTTTTTTAAACAGACCATTTTTAGATGTTATTTGAAACCATACTCCAAATATTTTGTGAATCATCATAACATATATGTGAATCATAATAGCCAAGGATTATTTTGAGAAACCAGCCCAAATAGCTGTTTTTTAAGTACCGTACTTCAAAATTTGTACTTTTTTGTTCTTTTTAATATATAAAAGTTGTTTTGTTGTGTTTCCACTAATTTTCGCGCATTTATTGAGTCTTTATGAAAGAGTGATTATATTACTTCACAAATATGAAAAAATAAATCACCAAAAACTAAAATTTTTTTTTTTAAAAATTTTTAAGTATGTGTTAGGACGGAAGAGTTTTTCGTCCCCGAAATATTTTTGTCTTCTCGCTAAGTTAAATAAAACGCACGATTTTTACTTTAAATTCATTTATTGTCAGATCGCGGTGTAATTCAACTCCAGGCTAAGCGAACACTGACTCCTTAAATTTCTCTTAGAGCTAAAACAGTTTTTAAATCGAATGTTCAATTCATTCAACAGTAAATGTTATTATGTATCCCATACAGTTATAACGTTCATAAGGGGAACTAAGTTTATAAAATTAAACCCAAATATATAAATGCAAGAAATACAGTATGTATGAAAAGTATTTTTATATGAGAACAACTGTGAAACCTAAACAAGAGCGTTGAGCGGCGCGTTGCTAGCCGCTTGGCGTTAACGCTGAATTGTCATCCCTAAATAAGAGCGGCGGATTATGTCAAATGTTGTCAAAAAGTGTTTGGCATCTAGTAAATAAATTTTACTTATATTCTGTAATAAGTACAAAATGAAATTATATACAATCTAATTTAAATTATTAATTAATTCCATACCTCCATTTGTGCAAGCAAATATTTATAAAACATATTTCAATATTTTTCACAGAAACGACAAATTTTTCTTTGTTTTCTGTATCAAACTTCACTTTCTAACGCTCTGTCAAAATTGGATTTTCCAACCGCTCAGCGTTGCCGTCGCGTTATTATGGTTTGTTTCATACAATTTATATTAGCATGACGATTTTGTGACAGGTAAACAACGCTGCCGCTCTTGTTTAGGTTTCACAGTAAGAAATAACTAATATTGCTGCGATTAATGTTTTAATTCGCAACAGTATGTCATCCTTACATGAAAATATTCGGTACCTCTAAAAAGAATGCAAATTTTCCCGAATTTAGGCTCTTTAGGGAAAATAATTGTTAAGCAAAACATATTTACAAGCTCCCGAAAAAATCTGCAAAGAAGAATTGGAAAAAATTGGATTTTGTTGAATTACCTTCGACTTGATAAAATAATAATACAACAGCCGTATTTTAGTATATTCCAAGTTTTAAATGTATTATTTAGATACTGTATATTAAAGCTCATGTGCAAAATTTAACTCTTAAATTACGACTGTTATCCTGATTGCAGACGGACATACAGACTAACGGACCTTGATATATCGACTCAGGAGGTGATGCTGATCAAGAATATATATACTTTTCTATACGTGCCACGCCTCCTTATCGGAGTTACAAGCTAAGTGACAAAGTTCATATACCTTTTACGCAGTACGCGTTTCTATTAGCAAATAACAAGTCGGCCGACCAAGTTAGATTAATAGTAGCCTCCTCTGAGGTTAAAACCATTTTTTATATCCAAAGGGCTTGTGATTTCTTTGTTGAAGAAAAAAAAAAGCTTAAATAAAACAATTGTGTAGAAAATGGGACCTCATAACAAATGAGAAGGTTTGATTTCCTTGTGAAGAGCATTTATTTGTGTCGTATTTAGACCCCTGAATGCAAAGTAACTCCATAAGAATAAGCAATTAGAAAATGTGTTCTGAATCAACAACAACCAATGTGAATTCAATTTTCTTAAGACCAAAAAGTATAGCAAAATGAAAATACACCGAATTGTGGCGGCTTAAGAGGTCAATCAAGATAATTTCTTAATTGTATTTGTTAATCTAATGTTTTTTTTAATATTTTTATTGAATTCTTTGTTGAAATATTAAAATCAAATATTTTCTTCAGAATAAAATCAGATCAATAAAATACAAGTTAATTTGCATTATTATTTTGAATTAGCCTTTTTGAATCTATGATTTTTTAAAAGTTAAGCAATTTCGCTTTTTCTTTCATTTTGACCAAATTTTAACGTTGAAAGTAAAATGTTTTAAAATCTTTACATTTTTTTACTCAAATTAGTGTTTTTATTTCATAGAAGATTAAATTCTGAAAGTTAAAGCGAAATCGAAGGTATTTTTGGTATCCAAATTGGCCTAAAAGTGACTAAATTTCAATTACAAATATCTCAAGATTTTGATCTGATTGGGAAAACTGAGTATGCCATTAAATTCTACGACCAAAAAATAAGTTTATGTGTCTCGGCATTTTCGTGTGTCTTTTTGACGACCCTACAGTGTAATCGTTACCAAGACAAAAACCTTATATTGCTTGTATGAACTTCTTCAAAAAATAAATGCAATCCTTGCAATGTCGTCAGATTTTTTTTTTTTTAAAATACGATGACTGGTTTTATATATGAACTATTAAATGTTATCAAGATCCTATTAAGAACTTATTTGGTAAAATTCGACACAAAAAACGAAACCCTTCCAAATGAGTTAACCCAAATTAAAGAATTGTATTTGTGCAAATTATGTATTCCTTGATGATTGTGCCAACTGTGAAGAGGATTCCGACTATTTAGTTGCAATTGACTGGAAAGCGGTTGATGGCAGCAGTCAAGATGATCAACCACAGCAAAAATCTCTCCAAAACCTTCTTGAAATCGAATCTCAACAAAACATACCAGTTAGAAGGTAATGAAAAACGGGATGATGAGCTTGAGTTACATAATTCTTTAAATATGCAAGACAATAATGCAGTAACATACTTTGCAGAATATGTAGTCCTCAAAATTTGGAAAAAAGTCTTTAAAACTGTAAAAAGTGCACTGAAGCCATCGAGAATATCGGAGCAGTAGAATGCTCAATCTCAGAATGGCTTTTGTATTTCAAAAACTTTTCTGAATTTTCAGATTTTTGTTCCATACATCGGCTAACCAAATCTTTTTATAATATTATAAAAAATTAATAAAAATATATAATGATATATTCAGTAGTTAGCCATTTGTAAGATATATAAAAGAAAAAATTATTGTAAAGCCGCAAATGGTTTAAACATATGGGTAAATGTTGATGAAAAGTGTATTGAACACAAAAAAAAATTATAACTAATTTTGCCTTGCTGGTTTTATTTTGTTCGGTGGTCAACTGACAAAATTCGTATTGCAAGCGATTTGCAGAATGACAGGCTTGATATTAAAACCAATTGATGCAAAAAAACAGAGTGAAATCACTAAAAATAGAACAAACTAAAAAAAACCAAAACAAAACTAAAAGTCATTAAAAAAATGATGTCTCTGGTAGGATTTGAACTTCCTACTTAAGATTCCAAAAAAACAAGAACAAAAACTAAAGCCCCAGCCAACTGAACCATTCACACTTTTGTGATATTGTTGGAATAATATACAAGTACATAACAACAACAGTTGCAAAACTGCTTCTCAACTGGAGGCAATGTGTGTGCACATGAAAGTGTCTCGTGTGCTTGTGTTAGTGACATTGGAGGCAAGAGCTTTACCTTCAGAGGGAAGAGCTTTAACATTGGAGGCAAAATTTGTAAAATTTTTCGGCCGCTTTTTTTGTTCTAGGATGTATATCAATATGATAAGTTATCTGTGGTAATAGTAAGAAACAAAGCATGTACATATATAAAATAATAATAATATTAAGATAAAGTGCTTGAATATTTTAAATATTTTAAGGATTCATTTTTTTAAAAGTTAAAATAATGAACAACGATAATTAACTTTAAAGGTATATTGCAATACTCATAAAAAAAATTTAGATTATGTTGAAAATGGTGCTCAATTAAAGCCTTTCGAAGAATGATGCGCTTTTGAAATTTTGATAGCGAAAGTCACTGATGTGAATAACATAGTAAAATTTCAGATGATTCGGCTGAATAACTTTTGTTTTCGCTACAACACATTTCCGAAAAAAGTAGTTTTGAGATAAATGAGTGTAAATAGAGTGAATATGGTATTTGTGCTGTGCGTTAGATACCTGCTAAAACGACTGTAGTCGCGGAGATAATGTTATTATCCTTATAAAAATGTAACAGTATATTTTCAAAAAACTATACTTTTGAAATATAAAAAAAGGACTAAGAAGAAAAAGAAGATAAAAATTCTAGACAACCGGCGCCTGTATAAAAAAGAAACATATGTTCATTTCAGTACTTCAGTCTGTTATGTTTATAACATTAATTTTATAAGTATGATAATTGAATTAAATTATTAATTTTATAAGTATTTATACAAAAAACAATATACAAAACATAGATGTTAAATTGCGATTACGATTAATAACAATTAGATTATATTTTAAAAATAATTATAATCCTTGTAAAATAATTAAAAAATAATTACGACTACTTGGAATTACGAAAATAGTCGAAAAGAATCAAAAGTTATCAAGAAAAAATTATCCGACTAATTTCAGAAATTATTTTTGATTCTGTTTGAGGTCGACTCGCATCGTTTCAACGGTGAGGTTGTGAAGTGCAATCAGTAATTTTTAACTGAAATCGTCCATACGCTGATACGGCTTTTTCAGTTAACACAGTTTTACGAATAACAGTTATGCGCAAACTTAATTAATAAGCTTAATTAACAAAAGTGCTGGGAGCTACAGTATGAACTTTGGGTTCATGGTTCCTTTTTTGTTACCGCCGCTAGTGCTTAACATGGCTTGTACAGCATTTATTAATAAAAAGAAGAATACCTGACGACACCCTAAAAGAGTTTAAGCGAACTGTACAATAGGGCAGTTCACGATCTTGTTGCATCGTTGCAAATGCAAAATAAACAGCTTTAACAAAAACAAAAAGCATTGAAAAGCTTTTGCTACATATGCTATTTGTTTTTGTAAAAGCTGTTTATTTTGCATTTGCAACGATGCAACAAGATCGTGAACTGCCCTTATATATTCCTGCCTAGCCGCTGCAATTGGATTTAACGGAACAGCTAGATTTTATTAGTGATTATAGTGACTATAATATTAATGATTGAATATTTTATTTTTTTAAGTGTTTGTGTTTTTTTATAATTCTATATGTGAACGTATATTCTATATGGAAAACTGGGGGCGATGTAACAATGTAACATGTCTGACTGTCTCAATCTGGCGAGGCCAGCATAATCTTTGTGAACTCACCTCAAGTCGACTCAAACCTCCACGTGGTGTTTCCTGGGCAACGTCAAAACTGACAACCGCTGGTTTGGCGGCTAATCTGAGCGGCGGGCCTCCCTAGGCTTAAAATAGGTTGTGCGTTGGGTTTGAAGCCCACCCGTAAAAACCCATTTCAATGAAAACAACTAAGAAAAGAAGAAAACTGATCCCCAAATCTGATGAAGACCTCCGCAAACGAAAAACTGATAATAATTTACGGATATGCACCTGGAATGTCCGAACCCTTAATTGGGAAGGTGCCTCTATCCAACTGACTGATGTCTTGGAAAGATACAAAGCTGATATCACTGCTATCCAAGAAATACGATGGAAGGGACAGGGTTGCATTCGGCATGCACCCTGTGATATCTACTACAGCGGCCATGCGGAGAAGCACGAGTTTGGATGCGGATTTGTAGTTGGCAAGAGACTACGGCTCCACGTCCTGCGATTCACACCTGTGAACGAACGACTTGCCATAATCCGCATCAAGGTTAAATTTTTCAACACAAGCCTAATATGTGCGCACGCTTCGACAGAAGACAAGGACGATGAGATCAAGGAAATTTTCTACGAGCGCCTTGAAAATGCTTACGAGCGCTGCCCCCGTCATGACGTAAAAATCGTGCTTGGTGACTTCAACGCTAAGGTGGGCAAGAAAAATATTTTTGGTCCAACAGTCGAAAAGTTCAGCGTCCCCGACAACACCTCTGATAACGGAATGAGGCTGATTGACTTCGCCGCAGCACGAAACATGGTCGTAAGTAGCACTAGATTCAAGCATCTCAATATTCATAAAGCCACCTGGATGTCCCCTGATCAAAAAACCAAGAATCAAATTGATCACGTTTTGATCGACGGAAGGCACTCTTCCAGTGTATTGGATGTACGCACGATCCTTGGTGCAAACATTGACTCGGATCACTATCTTGTTGCAGCCAAGATCCGTACGCGTCTGTGCGCAGCTAAGAATACACGCAACCCTACACAGAGAAAGCTAGACGTCGACAAGCTGCAATCGAAACAGACAGCCGATGCTCTCGCCACTCGACTCTCACTCCTGCTTCAAAGCACTCCTCCAATCGATGATATATGCGCGCAGTGGACATACATTTCCAACTCCATGCGTGCGGCTGCTGAAGAGGTGATTGGCTACCACCGCCCTCGCCGAAACCAGTGGTACGACCAGGAGTGTCGCGACAAAGCCACCCTGCAGTCGGTTGTAACGCGCGCTGCTAAGGAGCGATACAAAGAAAAGAGGAGGGAAGAGAGACATATTTTTAGGCGAAAAAAAAGAGAGGCAGAAAAGCGCGAGCAGGAGAAGATTGAGATGTATGGTGACAGAAATGAGGCCCGAAAATTTTTCGAAAAAATAAGACGCCTTGCCGATGGTTTTAAAGCCAGGGCCTCTTCCTGCAAGGATGAAAACGGGAATGTAGTGACAGGTGTCCAGAGTACACTGACGTTATGGAGGGAACACTTCTCTAAGCTTCTAAATGGCGACGCTGACAACAATCCCGCCAATAGAGATGATATTCCGGAAACCCCAATTTTGGATGACAGCGTTGAGGTTCCGCTGCCCGACTATGATGAAGTTCTGACAGCTATAGCTAGGCTTAAAAATAACAAAACCGTGGGAGCTGATGGCTTACCTGCTGAGCTGTTTAAGAACGGAGGCGAAGCTCTACTTAAATGCATTCACGAGCTTCTATGCAGAATATGGTCGGAAGAATGCATTCCGAACGATTGGAATCTCAGTGTGTTCTGCCCAATCCACAAGAAAGGCGATCCCACTATCTGTGCCAATTACCGTGGGATAAGCCTTCTTAATATCGCATATAAGGTTTTGTCGAGCGTTTTATGTGAAAGATTGAAGCCCATTGTAAACGAACTGATCGGACCTTATCAGTGTGGCCTGGAAAGTCCACCATCGACCAGATTTTCACGCTACGACAAATCTTGGAGAAGACTCAAGAAAAACAAGTCGTCTCAAGACAACAAGTCTCAAGAAAAACAAGACCTGGAAAGTCCACCATCGACCAGATTTTCACGCTACGACAAATCTTGGAGAAGACTCAAGAAAAACAAGTCGACACCCACCATCTTTTTGTCGACTACAAAGCCGCCTTCGACAGCCCAATAAGGAAGCACCTGTACTCCACCAGGTCTGAATTTGGTATTCCTGCAAAACTAATAAGACTTTGCAGGATGACACTGAGCAACACCAGCAGCGCAGTTAAAATCGGGAAGGACCTCTCCCCACCATTTATTACCAAACGAGGTTTCAGATAAGGTGATTCCTTATCGTGCGACTTTTTTAACCTAATGATGGAAAAGATCATCTTAGCTGTTGATCTGAGACGTAGTGGCACAATATTCTACAAGAGTGTTATGCTGCTTGCGTATGCTGATGACATCGATATCATTGGCCATAATACGCGCGAAGTCAGTGCAGCATTTTCCACATTAGAAAGAGAGTCAAGTCGAATGGGTCTGGCAATGAATGCAGATAAGACGAAATACTTGGTGTCAACAAACAAACAGTCCCAGCGTCTTGGAATCCACGTTGCAGTTGACAATACCTACTTCGAGGTTATGAAGGACTTCGTTTATCTGGGATCCAGCATAAACTCAACCAACGACATCGGCATTGAGATCAAACGAAGAATTACTCTTGCCAACAGGTGTTACTTTGGGCTCAGTAGGCAATTGAGAAGCAGAGCCCCCTCTCGACGAACGAAAATCATGCTCTATAAATCGCTCATCATGCCCGTCCTACTTTATGCATCACAAACCTGGACGCTCAGCAGTTCAGATGAAAAGACTTTAGGAGCATTCGAGAGAAAGATTCTTCGTAAGATCTACGGGCCAATCTGCGTCAATGGCGAGTACCGAATACGGTGGAATGATGAACTGTACGAGCTGTACGCTGACATCGACATAGTCAAGCGCATTAAAATCGATCGGCTTCGCTGGCTTGGTCATGTTCATCGCATGAAAGACGATGCTCCAGTGAAGAAAACATTCGATTCGATACCCAGCGGCGGTCAACGCAGAAGGGGACGACCGCATCTTCGTTGGAAAGACCAAGTAGAGGACAACCTGACGAAGCTTGGAATTTCCAACTGGCGCGAGCAAGCGAAAGACAGAAATGGCTGTCGCAAATTCTTAGATGAGGCCAAAACCGACATACGGTTGTAGCGCCAACTAAGTAAGTAAGTAAGTAAGTAAGTATATGTGAACGTAAAATGTGCATTTGATGTAATTTATCAAAATGTATGCAGTGGCTGCCGTAGCCTAGTGGGTAGAGTGCGTGGCCCCTAAGCTAAAAATTCGCGGTAGCCCGGGTTCAATTCCAGCTCAGACAGAAAATATTTTCAATTGAATTAATTTTTCTGTTCGGTCGTCACCTCTCTGCAGACAATGGCAAGCCTCAGAGAGTAAAAATTGCCATGTAAAGCTTCTTGAGAACATAAGCCGTTCGGAGTCGGTATAAAACACGTAGGTCCACAACACAATTGATCAATAGAAGCTAGGTCAAAGTCCTCTTCCAAGGGCTGAAATGGCCAGTTTACTTTATTATTTATTTTTTGCATTTATTTGTCTATATTACCCATTGACACACTGGTGTATTGTAGATATGAAAGTAACACGTCATTGTATATAGTATTTTTAGTGATTGTATGTCTCGCCATGTAAAAGCTGTCGTTGTCTCTTTCACCCATGTTTTTAGGACAATCGTCAAAAGCAAATTCTAAAATACTTTTTGAGCAGGAGTAAATTATTCTGTAGCCAAGTGGCTTTCAATTTATTAATTTACTTAAAAGTGTAACAGACCAGGCAGGTCATGCATTACAGCCGCTAAGTTAACAAATAAGAAACTGTTCATATGTATATATATTTTGTAATATCGATTAATAAATAATAGATAAAGTACTACTACTACTACTTTGATTCTGTTTGATTCTTTTAAGAATTTTAATTGAAAATATGGAATATTTTGTAAAATTGTGTTCATAAATAAACATAGATATGTATACAATCATTAAAAGAGATTTTCAGAAAACAAGAAAGAAGAAACAAAGTGCATGACAAAATTAACAGAGCAAATTTTGTAATGTATTTTTCTCGTTCTTGTTTTTTGACAATCTTTGTTTAATAATTAAACATAGTTATATTCGTTTATCAAAAAAATTTAACAACATTTTTAGAATTTAAGACTGAAATTTTTGAAATAATCAAAAAGAATCAAAAATAATTTCTTAAAGTAGTCGGATTATTTTTCTTGATTACCTTTAATTCTTTTTGATTATTTTCGTCATCTGAAGTAATCGTAATTATTTCCTGATTGTTGTTATTAATATCGCGATTACAAACAGAAACAAATTGTACTTAATCAATTATTTCACATTTTTAAAAAAATAATCGTATCGTATCATCAGCAATACGATTAGTAATAATTATTTAACAGCTATGATACAAAATAATATATCAATACATAAAAAAGTAATTTAATAGCTTGTTCAGTTTAGTGAAATATAAATAAAATGGGTTGCTATTGCCCTTTATTTATATTTAATTTAAAAGTTCAAAATTATTCGTTTTTAAGTATTTTGCAAAACAATATACTATACTTTTACCTATTCCGAAAAAATCTACTAGTCTTATCGTTTATAATAAGTTTTAAACTAGAAAAAATTTATTCATCAACAGCTGTGCTATGAGGTTGCGTAGAAAAAAATAATCGTATCGTATCATCAGCAATACGATTAGTAATAATTATTTAACAGCTATGATACAAAATAATATATCAATACATAAAAAAGTAATTTAATAGCTTATTCAGTTTAGTGAAATATAAATAAAATGGGTTGCTATTGCCCTTTATTTATATTTAATTTAAAAGTTCAAAATTATTCGTTTTTAAGTATTTTGCAAAACAATATACAATACTATACTTTTACCTATTCCGAAAAAAAAATCTACTAGTCTTATCGTTTATAATAAGTTTTAAACTAGAAAAAATGTATTCATCACAGCTGTGCTATGCATTTTTTGATAAGAAAGTACTGTCCAAAAATATCTCAATGTCATAACTTTTCTTAACGTTTTTGTTGAATTTAAAGAAATGGCTACTTTTTAATATTTTTGAAAATACAAACATATATTCATATATGAAGCTTAAAAAAGTATCCATAAATTTTCGTAACGGCAACACTGCTTCGACTGATTCCTATGGTGTAATTATTTTAAGATAATTTCACCATGATGTTTCAGGGATGTTTTCAATTGCTTTTCCGAAGTCTTTTGTGGTATACCTTTTGTTACCCATTTTGTTCCAATAATATGCAGTTTTACAGTTATCGGACCTCAATCGTAACTGGTGAAATTCTCTAATCTACCATAAAGCAGGGTTTTTTCCGTTGATTTTACGACCACACATAAATGTTTTGTGGTAGTATTGGAGCCAATTTAACATAAAATCGAACATATTGCTTGCCCTCTCCAACGGAGTTTCCCCATCTCTTTATCTCTGGTTTTTACTGTCACTGTCAACGGATGCGTTTTGAAAGTTGACACTACACATTCAAGCCGTATGGTAGAACAGTGCAATAACACAATGGTATAACAAAACTGGCCGCAGACACCATGGCATGACTTTAGAAGTAATTAACTCGAACTCGGATTGGAAAAAAGGTGTTAGCTGGCAACTTTGAAAATGTGTCAGCTGTCAAATTTAAAAAAGTATCAGCTGTCAAATTTTAGAAAGTGTCAGCTGGCTAATTTGAAAATGTGTTAGCTGTCAAATCTGAAAAAGGGTCAGCTGGCAAATTTGAAAATGTGTCAGCTGTCAAATTTGAAAAAGTGTCAGCTGTCAAATTTGGAAATGTGTCGGCTGTCAAACTTGAAAATGTGTCATCTGTCAAATTTGAGAAGAAAATGGCAGCTGTCAGATTTAAAATTTGTCGGCTGTAACATTCAAACACGTGTTAGCTGTCAGATAACCAAATTGAAGCAATTACATATTAGGGGTATTCACGATGTTGCGTATTGGACATTACCTTGTGTATTTTGAAACCAAATACAAGATATTATCGAAGGTCCGTTCACGATAAATAGTAAGGATTGAAAATGTTTGTACCAAAATTATAGGACATATACACTAATTGCACAAGCAAAAATGCTCACACTTTTGTTCAATTAACGACATCCTCAATCAAAATTACCAGTAGCTCAATAAAGAAAAAATACTCCTTAACTGCACTTTTTCTTTAATTACACTGGGTTACACGTAAAATGCACCCCAGACCAAAGAAATTTTTTATGGGTCGGTGATCACAATAGAAAATTTTTTTTTTTATTTCACGGGTTTTCGAGATATCGGTAAAAAGGCGTGTTTTAGGCAGTGAATCAACTCAAACCAAAATATCTCGTTATTGGTAAATTTGAGAGTAATATTCTATATATTCTTGAAAAGGCAGTGAAATTATGCATTAAGTGACATTTTCTTTCGTTTCCCAGAAAGCCGTGAGCCACATTTTTGGGGAACAACTAAGCGGAATTTTTTATATTGATTTTACTCAATAGCCCAAATTTTTATGAGCAAATAACCAGGGAATTCAATTAAGCGGGAATCAATTAAATGGGAATAACACCGTAAATTTCTTATGGGAGCGTAATTTTGACGCAGCTTTTAGTTCATTAAAGCGTGGAAATCAATTAAGTGTGATGCATATATATACCTATTTCTTCTCTTTAGTCTTTGTTTCTCCTTGTGGAGCCACAATTTGAATACAGATTTTTTTAAATTTAAATTTTGGGCTGATTTTGTTGATTTGAGTGTTTGAAAATAGGTTATTTCACTATTTGCATAAAGTTAAAGTTACATTTAAATTTTCCTCCCCTTTATTCTACTCAACAACTCCTAATATTATATAGCAATTCCCAACTAGAACTGATGGTCCATATTTGAGTTGCAGCGACGTCGTAGCGTTTATTTTTGTATCAAAATTGACATGATGTTACGTTTTGGTTACGTTACAGAGACCACTATTACTACGTTTTCATGGCGAGTTGAGCCTAGGTTGGGTTTTCGTCAAGCTCACATGACGGAGTTTCTAGCTTGAAAGTGTTTCCATGCACAACATTGAGTCGAGTTGAACTTCGGCCATTCTATTCGCCATTTTTTCTCAGTATAAATGTGTGCGTTCAGAAGGTGCAAAATTTACTAAACATATTAAGTCTTTGATCAGTATTAGTTTCCGCTACTTTGTAGGCTTGCTGAACGGTTTGTTACATTTTATGTCAGCGCAGTGGCAGAAATAAAATAAAATAACAAATAATCAATAAAAGCTTGCTCAACAGTTGAGCAGCTGTTTGATATTCTGAACGTATCCAATCTAATCATGCAATCTAACGGTTGCGGATTTGACGACTGGCAATTCAGGGTAAGAATTCACCTGGATTCATTGAATCTTGAGGATGTCTTAACAGACGATCCACATAGAGAAGCAGCAGCACAGGCCGAGTTCCTTAAAAGGGATAAAAAGGCGAAGGATCGATTGGTAGGATTCCCCTATAATGACTGCCTTAGCTACATAAGGGACAAGAGAACGTCTAAAGAGATGTGGCAAAGTATGGAGGCAGCATTCGCAAAGAAATCTGTAGTGAGCCAACTTTTGGTGCGGAAGCAGCTAACAAAGCTCCGCATGAAGGAAGGGGATTCATTATTCGCACATTTGATGGCGTTCGAAAACTTGGTGCGACAACTAAAAGTAGCGAGTGCAACACTAGAAGAAAGCGACTTACTGGCGCAGTTATTTTTGACATAACCGGAGAAATTTGACCCTTTAGTTACCGCGATGCAAAACCTGGAAGATGGAAAAATAACAATTAATATGGCAAAAGAACGGCTGTTGTCTGAGGAAACCAAAATTGCTGATTGAAGAGACGAAGAGCCAGTGGAAAAGATTGCATTTTTTGGTAAGAAAAACCATAAGAAGCCATTAAAGTTCCATGGCAAGTGTTCCAAATGCAATAAGTTTGGACACAGAGCCAAAGACTGTCGACAAGCCGAAGCGAGAAGTGTAAGTAACAAGTCAAGAAACGACAAGGGTGTTTGCTTCATAGCAAATGGCGATACAATGAAGGCTAATGGGTCAAAACTTAGCTTCAAGTTGGACTCTGGAGCAAGTGACCATCTAGCAAACAAAGAGTGGTATTTATCAGATTTGAAAGAATTGAAATCTCCTATCATCATAAATGTTGCAAAGGATAATCAATCGTTGATTGCAAGATGCTCAGGACAAATCGAAGGCACAAGTGACAAGGGTGTAAATCTTATTATGAAGGATGTATTGTATACTCCTGAGTTAAAAGACAATTTGTTATCGGAAAGAAAACTCACAAGTGCTGGAATTGAAATAAGATTTTCCAAAAAGAAAGCAACAATTATCAAAGATGGTCAGTTAATTGCAACAGCGTATCTACGCGGCGGCTTGTATGAGATGGAGGTGGAAGTAAAGCGACATCATGCAAATGTAAGTATGGCTGATGAAGTTCAGTTATGGCATAAGCGTCTAGGTCATATCGGACAAAATGCGTTTGATGTGTTGGTTAAAAATGACCTAACCACTGGTATGAATGTAAAACCTAAAAATTTTGGATTTTGTGATGTCTGCGTGGAAGGCAAACATAGTCGCGATCCCTTCAATGGAACACGTGAGAGAGCAAAAAGAGTCTTAGAGAGAGTCCATTCAGACGTATGTGGACCGATTGATCCAACTGCATGGAATGATTCAAGGTATTTCGTTTCATATATTGACGATTATACGCACTTTGCTATTATATATGTGATCAAGAAGAAGTCGGAGGTTTTCGATGTAATGAAGGAATACGAAGCAATGGTGACGGCTAAGTTTGGAGTATCGATTTCCATGCTAACGGTAGATCAAGGCCGGGAGTATTGTTCAAATGAACAAAAGAAATGGTATAAAAGTAAAGGCATACTAGTAAAAGACCTGTTTACAAAATCTCTTGATGTGAAGAGTTTTAATACTTTAATTGCAAAGCTAGGATTATCCGATTGAGAAGGGGTGTTGGTAAACAAGCAATCGGGATAATAAATGTTTTTAAGAAAATTAAACTTCATAAATTTTTCTTGACTTCTAAAACTTTGTTTGAATAGAACGCATTTAATAAATTGTATTTTATTATTAACTGCTGCTGTCTTTGAATTTCAAAAAGGAATTCTAATAATGTTGTTACCCAAAATGAGCAAACGTAACTGAACGAAACTAAACGAAACAGTTTGACAAGACGTATTATTCCGTAAGAACCGAACTGCTAGCGTAGCAACTCGTTAACAACAGCTGTGCAGAGTGCGTTTTTATTTATTTTCATCAATTTGTTTCAATTTCACCATTATGCCACTCATTTTTCACAAATCTTTATTAAAAATTACAAAATGCACAATATAAATAAATAACTAATTCTCGATTGCCTACTGATCAGCTGTTTCTGACGAGTTGAACAAATCGTTTCATTTTGGGTTAAATCCATAAACATCCGTAAGTTTCGTGGAGTTTCGTAGATTTACCGGAATTCAACTCAACTCACGTTTCCATGGGAAGTTAATCCCGAGTTAACCCCGACTAAACTAGCCATCGAAACGTAGTGAATGTTTCGAAAGTGGTGCATTACAATGCCGACATTGTGTTAGTGAAAATTACTTTGAAGTTACTCATCACATTTTAGTATAAATGCATTACAGAACTGCCAATTTTGCTTACAACCATAAATATAATTAATTATACATATTATATAATTTATATAATATACTAGCTGATATACCCGGTGTTACTCGAGAGTCATTTATATAAACATTTTAACATAAACTTCTCGATTAAACGTTTTTTAAAATCTGGAATAATGAAAAACATGTTGTATTTTATTTGTAAGCTACCGTTAGAAAGGTAATTGAACAAACATTAATCCAAAAAAGTTTTGGAAAATTTTTGTTGTTGGTGGTTCCATCTCTTGCGGTGTAGCTATTGAATTCAAAGAAGGGGTACGAAAAACATATTTTAAAAATTAAAAAGAATTTTTATATATATTACCTTTTCAACAAAATAAAAATTATGGTGGCTCTCAAGCGGAGTTATTGGCATTAAAAGTAAAAACTTTGATTTTCATATAATTTTTTTCTCATTATAAGCTATCAATGTTTTATGAAAATTCGTTGTACTAAAAATTATTGTACCTACTAAAATTTTTATTAGCTGCGTTTTTTCATTGGAGATCAGGATCATATAATTGCATTTGCAAGCAAAGCAAAAACAACAAAAAGTCCAGCAAGTGAGCTGGACATTTAAATTGATCCAATTCTATGTTTTTAAGTGTTGATGACGCTAGATGACGTTGCGACTGAAAAAACTGGCAGTACTGCATTATTTTACTTTTTAAAAGTTTGGTAGAAATAGCATTTTCGCAAAACTTATCTGCTAGCTGCATAAGAACATCAGATATTCTTCTATAAGCAGAAAATAGCGCCACTTGTCTGTAATCCCAAACGTGTGGGGTTAAATTTGTAGAAACTTTTAAAAAAACATTATTCAGCTATTCACCGCAAGGTGTATAGTTTGTACACACAGTTCTTACAAATGTGGCGCCATCTATCTGTGAATTTAACGCACAGATCAAAATTAATGAAATAATTGTGCTGACCAGATGCGCATATGTTTTATTATATCGCCATATAGCTGAAACTGATTGCATGAAAATACAACCTTTTACAGCATTCTTATTCACAGTCATATTTTCGATAAAATTGTGATATATATACAACATTAAATGTACCATTGATAAAGAACTAAGTGACAACGGTGACACAATAGTGAGAAAAAATAGAGCCATCGCAACAAAACAAATTAAACAGGAGGGGGGCGGAGGCAGGCAAAAAACTAAGTAGATTACTATAAGGAAGATTTTATAAAATCCAAAATATTCGTAATTTCTCTAAATACACAACTGCATTCTTAGAGATAAATGGGGACGTTCAAACTATATAGAGAATTTTAACACAAAACTAAGTTTTATTAATAGTCTCGTAAGAAAAAATAGATTTTTAGTCATAACTTTTGATTGAAAAGAGATATTGGGGTATTTTTTTCACATAAATTATTTTTGAGACATGAATTTTTTTGTAAAAAATTAAAAACAAAATTTTGGAAAAAATAAATTTTGCGAAAAAAATCTACTGATGACAAAAAGAGTAAATAATTTTTGCGCTTAGCTGGAAGAATTTTTGCAAATAAATGCTATGTCATATGAAAGGTAGCCAGATGTGCAATTTTTAATTGATTTCATTTTTACAACAAAAACAATTTTTGAGTCATTTTTTGAGTAAAAAGTCAATATTTTGGACCTTTTTTGACATAATCATAAAACATATATACACTGACTTAACGATACAGTTCAACCTATATCTGTGAATTGATTTTATTGAACTTTTGAACAAAAAAAATTTGAATGAAATATATTAATGGACAGCGGAGATATTTGCATCGAAAGACCAAACTTTGATTTTCATGTCGTTTTTTTCTCATTCTTAACCATGATACAAAGAACTACAGATAAAGTATTGCGCATGTCCGCGATCTTTGCTGTGACGTGCAAGGTGCTCCTTGGTTAAAACGTAGTCACAATTTATTCATAGGGTATAAAGATTTTAAAATGCCTACATTTTCTTATGAAAACTTGTTTTACTAAAATGAAATAAATATTGTTATATAAAGCACGTGTCCAAAATAAAGTTAATATATTTTTTAGTACTGTTTGTGAAGAAAAATTTGCATATTTTGTACTTTTTCCCCTTTTTATCGATTTACACAAAAAGCGGCTACGTTGCTTGATGTGCTTGACAGAATTCTGACTGTTTGTTCGTTTTCATTTTACTATCTTCGTCACTTTTCTACATTTTCTTTTGAATATATTCATCAAGTGTCACATTTGACGAGTACCAATGACGAGGTGCGCAGTAAATTTTGTTTGTTGCGCCGGGAATACTTTACCTGTAGCTCTTTGTATCATGATTCTTAACGATGTTTTATGAAAAAGTCATTGTACTGAAAATTTCTCCAATTTTGAAGATATGTGAGTGTTTTTGATGTCAAAGTACCAAAAACTTTATAAAATTAAATACACAAAAATCTCCGATACTAAAAAGTTTTATAACAACAAAATTACCGTTAGTTGAAAAATTTCAGAGGGGGCGGTGCAAAAACTAAGTATGTAACATTTTAAGTTGGGATGCACTTAATATGTATACTTAGTTTGAGCAAAATCCGTTAAGCCGTTTAGATTTGTATAAAGGCCAAACAAACAAACAAACAGAAAATTAGTTTTATTACTATAGATAGGATAACAACATAATATTAAAAAGCTTCAGTGTTCAAGCGAATGTCAAGCAGATAATATCTGCGCTTGCATGTTCCTTGAATATATTATATTATATATGTGTCGATAAGCAATAATAGCTTAAGTCGATTTTAGACAGAATTGAGTTATTGATATAGTTGTGTCCCAAGTATATATCATTATGAACACATAAAATCTAGAACTACTAGCATGACCTTAGCCAAAGATATGACGCAAAAACAAAAGGCCCTTTCATATAACTTATATGGCGATTGAAAACTTTAAAGCAAGATTTCTGAAAACTTTGAAATAAGACTTAAGCTGTTATTGCTCATTGACACAGATATAACGTAAGATTATACTGTATAAAATTTTACGTATGCAAAATTTTTGGAAGTATGTATGAAAAAGTTGTTATTTTTAAAATTAACGGCATGGCGCGGCATCAAAGAGGTTAAATAAAAAAAATTATGCATTACAAGGCATTACGACAAATTGCATGGCCAATATAAGGTAATTGGGAGACATGCGATGGAGAAATTAATTAATTATTTAAAAGCGGCATGTCCACATATCATATAGTGATCAATTCCAAGTACGTATAATGAAAGCATCTTACGCTGTCAGTTTGGCCTTGGCAAATCACAATAAGCACCATTAGCACAATAAAAAATATTTGTTTTTACTATTTGCCTGCCTTTTTACATTTCCGTCTGATTATCTGTATTTCACATTATCCGTCTGTCGGTATATTTCCTTTTGACAATCCGTCCATTACTTTTTTATTTAATTTCGCAATACGAATCCGAGCAAAAACATATCCCATAAAAACTAGTAAGATTTCTGCAAAAAGCGCTTTAGCACTACTTTGTTTTCAGTGTGAGCTTTAAAGTGCTCATTAATACATACTCAAGATGAGAAAGTATAGGTGTGTAAAGCTGCCCGACACTGTTATAGACTTAAGAAAACAAAAATGGAATAAGTTTACCTCCAAAGAATCCCTACGAAAATCCCTCGAACATACAACAACTCGGACACTAAACGTTCATGGACATGGAGACTGGATGTTATGTCTCCGCATGCATGCAATCCTTACCTGGTTGCACCGTTTGCGCTTTCCAAGCAACCCCAATATTCTTTAACAAGACGATCACTTACACATATCCATTACCTTGCCATTCCTTTTCCACTTACAGTTACCCCCGTATATCACCGTCTAGCCGGAGCGAACCATTTAGTACGTTTTATCGATTTGTTATCGGAGCACCTCTACCCGCTCCTCACGAAGCTGGTCAAACCGATTGACTATTGGCCTGAAAAAACCTAACTCCCACTCAAATTATTAATATATGTATACCCTCTTGATTGAGACACAACGGTTGGGATTTGAACCACTTATAGGAAAACAGAAAATTTTAGCATATATGATTGTTTGGTTTTTTTTTTTTTCTTAAATCGATTAAAACAACAACATTACCTAACTATGTTCGAATAAGCTTAAATTTAAATACGGCACTTCAACATGTTATCTTGAACATTTTTACTCAAATTACTTATAAAAAAACTTAATATTATAGGGCCATATCGCCGCTACTTCACGCTTTCAAAAGAAATCGTTCTCTCTTATTAGTATTGTGCCCTGCTTTCCTACCTCGATAGAGGTCTATTAAGGAGTTTTGGGGGTGATTTCAAAAGTTTTTTTATATATGTATATTTTTTTTTAAATAGTTAGCCGATCGCAATATGGTCCGCACAAAGAGTTTTGTGAGAAACTTTCGTTTTTTTTTCCGAATTTAGCTTTCAATTTTAAAGTAAGTATATAAATTTTCCACAACAAAATGGATTACATTCAAATTATTCATTAAGGCTATATTAAGGAAATTGCATACTGAGCCACCGAATGATTAACATTTAGCCATTCAAGTTTCGGTTTTAACCCTTTCTTATGCGCAAAAAATAATGGATTCAAAAAAAAGGTTCTTTTATCCTCTTTTCGATTATTTTTCTATTATAGCGGACTGTCAATACACCTATATAATTATTCCTCAATAATATACGAAAAACCTGACATTCTGCTCATGGATAGGGACTTCAGATAACAATGTATTCCATCGCTGACTTCTTTCGGTGCACCTGACGAGAATGGCTGCAGCTAGTCTGGTAGTTGTCAGCATAAAACACGATCGAAGCACAATCGCAAGAAAAATTATATTTGAGATGGAGCAGCTTTTTCCCTCCTTTTTTTATTTTTTTATTTTACAGCATATTGAAAAGGTAAGTATGATGCAGTCGTGAAGAGGTAATTATGGCGCAGTCGTGAAGAGGTAAGTATGGCGCAGTCGTGAAGAAGTAAGAATGGCGCAGTCGTGAAGAGGTAAGTATGGCACAGTCATCACGAAAGTTCCTTCATTGCCATTCCTGAAGGTGACGACTGCGATTATCTATAACTACTAATAAAAAAACAGAAACATGTTAGGTTTTGTTTCGTCTCTCTAATTACACAATTTTTTTTTTAATTTGGATGATATGACTCGTTTGGTAAGTACCTATACCCTGATCCTCGAATTATTTGCCTTTAGTTTTCTCAAAGTAATCCTTTCGGTTTTTTATTTTTTATTTTTTTGATATTTTACGACCACAACTTTTACTGATATTGACCTTTTCTCACGACTGATCTTTAGTCTTTTCGACTAATCTCCAAGTGGATCTTTGTTCGTGCTTAAAAAAACCTGATTTTAAATATGTAACCTTATTTGGTGTAGATCGAACCATCAAGGGTCAATAAGCGAACGAGCTATCCAAGCTCTGCACTCATCACATGGTTGCTACGACATTTATACGGACAAATAAAAAACACGCACATTTTCATAGCTTGATGAAGACGTATACGAATAGCAAAGCTTTTACTCTCATAAAAAACTAAGAGAATGAAATCTATTTTCTGCTCTTTACGTCCGGTGCAAACATGCTCCTTTTTATTTTTTTTTCTTGCACTTATTTAACACGTTAATTTTGGCATTCATCTTTAAAAAAACAAAAATTAATTTCTCTTGACACTCACTACTAACCAAAAATTTTTATTGTTTTGTTTATTTTATTTTCAGGAAATTAAGCAAAATATTGTTTTCTCTTTTTATTTTGCTGTTTTTTTCCTTTTTTTCTTGGGCCTATCAGTCCAGTCCATTGTCGGTAATTAAAAATCTGCCCAGTCTTCAACATCTCAATAGCCTTTTCCGCTTCCTAACGTAGTATGTGAACCCTAGTGTTATGGGATCCTTAATCGATTGTCCTGTAGCCCTGAGCTATTCGTTAAAAAAATAAATTATAGAAAAGAAAGTTGCAAATGGTTTCTACCGGTGAACCGGTGAAGAGTAATGTGAAAGCATTTTATTTTCTAATTAGCAAATTTCTAAAGTTTTTGTAAAGTAGTTCGGCGCCGAAATGTCTAGAGTATTCTTAGTAGATTAATTCACTTACTAGCAAGGTATTGTTTATTCGAGCGATGGCTTAAGCCTTTTGTTGATGTGAATGATTAATCAACCAACATTTTTGTTGCAGGTTGCGTTTTCATACCCCTGATGTCTGATATGATTGGGCTGCTAAATGATTTCCGGTATAAATCAAGTCTCAATACAAATTTTTTCTTTTACTTTTAGGTTTTCGAGCTTCAGTGTAGAGATCTCTGTGGATTGACTGATAGACCTAGGCAGCGGATAGATCCTGGTAAGTAGCCACGTATATGGTAATTATATAGTATCATCCCATTACTACTGGAGCACCTTTTATACCTTATTTTGTTCATTACAGGTGCCGTGCCGCAACGACTACCCCAAGTGCAATCGCTTCCCCAGCAGGAACACCAACCACAACCTCAGCACTAGACCAGTAAAACCAGCAACCTACATGAAACATCAGCCTAAATACACCAAAGATGCCGTGGATAAATGGTTAGTGATTTTCAATTGCTAAATAGTTTTACTTGACATGGCATTTGACACGGTAGTAGCGTAGACTGGTTTTTTTCGTAGACTGGCGGCTACCTGTAGTTGTCAAAAATAGCTGTTCATGCAATGATTCAAAGAAATGTGGAAAAATAAGCAAAGACTTAAGCATAGCTAGTCAATTGCAGCAAACTAAAAACATTCCAATAAACTTCGCAAACGAATTTAGTGAATCAAAGAAAAATTAAAAAAAAATAAGCACAGATTTAAACATAGCTAGTCACCAGCAGCAAACTACAACTTCTTTAGCTATTTTTGACAACTACCAATCGCCAAAAAACTACACCAAGGTGTCAATTCTGGTTCAGTGAAAAGTTGAAATGAAAAATTGTGTAATTTTTTCATAGTGTTTTTTCACTCTCAATTTTTAGATATTCCTTAATCTTGAGCCTTTCTTCTGTGCATCTTTTAGAAGATAAACTTCTTTAGTCGACTTCTGTCGACTTCTCCCTCTGCAAACTTATAATTCGTATCGTATTTCATTGTTTTATATCCTGTCCATGAAAGATACTAATTGGTTTACCATTTAATGTTTCTAGTTCGTACATGTTCTTCCCAATTGCTTTAACTACCCGACATTTTGAGAACTTGCGGCAAAATTTTGTATTAAAGTTGTTCTTAAAACTGCTAAGCACAAAATTGCGTTTATGTACTTCTTGTCCTGGCCCAAAAACAACTTGTCCAGCTTTCTTATTGTACTGTCTAGCACTGTCCTCATAAGCTTTGTGCAATTTTACTTCAATATTATTTCAGATTAAATTTATCTTATCCCTTCTCTGGTAGACTTCTATTTCACCATCTTCTAACGCTTTTAACCTTCTTGCTAGTTCATAGTCTGTTCCATTTTTAAACATCTTTTGTGCAAATAAGGCAAAGTACGGCGTTACTCCAGTAGACGCATGAACCGACTTCCTCAGTGAGCGTTTAATTTCGGTGAGATATAAGTCCCAATCTCGGTGGTCCTCACTTAAATACGCTCTAATAGCTGCTAAATCAAACTGGTTTACTCGTTCCAACGCGTTGGCTTATGGGGAGTAGAATGCAGTTTTCATGTGCTTTATTTTGTAATTGGTGTGCATGCTTTAAAATTCTTTGGCTAAGAATTGCTTGCCGTTGTCAGAGTGAATCAGTTCCGGAACGCCGAATTTATTAAAAATTTCATCTATTAGAAAGGTGACCACATTCCCGGTTGTTGCTTTTCGCATTGCCTTTAAGAAAATAAACTTTGAAAAATGATCCAGAACGATAAATACATATGAGTTTCCTCCCTTAGATCGTGGATATTTTCCAAGGAAATCGATATATAGTTTTTGAAATGGCCGCTGAGTCACAAACTCTTCTCTCATGCTCGGCCTTAGTTTGTGATTAGCTGGTTTGGTCTCCTTGCATGTCACGCAGTTTCTTATATAATTTTGCACTTGTACTGTCATGCCTGGCCAAAAATATTTTTGCCTTAGACGATGCAAAGTCTTTGTGACGCCACCATGAGATGCAATCTCTGGAACATGGGCCTTTTCTATAAGAGTCGTCAGCGCTTCTGGTACCCAAAGTTTCCACCTGGATTCGCTGAACTCATCTTGAGTGTAGTTTGTTTTCATGAACAGGATTCCATCTTGTATCTTGAGGTCAGGAATCCTTTCCTGGTTTTCTTTAATCGTGGCTATTCTCTGCATATACTCGGTTGACTCAAACTCTGTGGTCTCGATGTCCAATAAATCCAATTCTTTAACCTGCGGCTCTTCGAATGTTCGCGACAACATATCTGCGACTATATTGTCGGATCCTTTTCTGTGCTCTATCTCAAAATTATAGGTCTGCACCGTCATACCATCCCGCAGTGCCTAAAAAACTTCAAACTTGGCGAGGTGTTTTTGGGATCAAGATCTTGGAAATCGCCGTGACCTTGTCTGGGTCGGTCTTAAGGACACCGCCGCCGATGATGAAGCCCAGATTGCGTGATTCTTTAAAACAAAATGTTGACTTTTTTAATTCGATTGTTGGGTTTGCTTCTCTCCAATAATCTGCAACTTGCCACAGCAATCTTATATGCGTATCAAAATCACGTGATATTATAAGCAAATCGTCGAAATACACAAGCACATTTCCTTTTAGCCTTTGCGGGATTACCTTGTCCATTAGGCGGCATAAACGCTAAGCAGCATTGCACAGATCGAAGGGCATGACACAGAACTGGTACAGCGGTCTGCCGGGTACCGTAAAGGCGGTGCATTCTTTGATATCGTCATCTAGTTCTATTTGCAAAAAGGCAAATTTCAGGTCGACGCTGCTAATAAAGATGGTCTCATCAATACGACTAAGAATCTCCTCTATATTAGGTAACGGGTAAGCATCTTTGACTGTTCTTTGATTAAGCTTGCGCGCATCCAAGCAGAAGCGAGTTTTGCCTGGTTTTCGTACGAGGGTAGTTCCATTGCTCCAGGGGCTTTCACTCTCCTCGATTACCCCGAGCTCTAGCATCTTGTCTACCTCAGCATACAATAAGTTTTGAACGGCTGGCGAAATCGGGTAGTACCGCTCTTTAATGGGCTCAGCTCCAGCCATGAGTTGAATGCTGTGCTTCTCCAGTTGGGTTTTGCCCAGGCCACTGCTCTCGAATGCGATAAGTCTTTTTTAATTTTTCTAGCCGATCTTTCTTGCACTTATTTAACACGTTAATTTTGGCATTCATCTTTTAAAAAACAAAAATTAATTTCTCTTGACACT
Organism: Dichetophora obliterata; assembly: GCA_963920525.1. NCBI lineage: Eukaryota > Metazoa > Arthropoda > Insecta > Diptera > Sciomyzidae > Dichetophora > Dichetophora obliterata. The sequence continues at coordinate 88,053,252 of OY986438.1, read as the reverse complement.
CACTACTAACCAAAAATTTTTATTGTTTTGTTTATTTTATTTTCAAGAAATTTAGCAAAATGTTGTTTTCCCTTTTTATTTTGCTGTTTCGTTTTCTTTTTTTCTTGGGCCTAGCAGTCCAGTCCATTGTCGGTAATTACAAGTTTTTTTCATCCAGTCTTTTACATCTCAATAGCTTCCTAACGTAGTATATGACGTAGTATGTGAACCCTAGTGTTATGGGATCCTTAATCGATTGTCCTGTAGCCCTGGGCTATTCATTAAATATATAAATTATCGAACAGAAAGTTGCAAATGGTTTCTACCGGTGTACCGGTGAAGAGTAATGTGTAAGCATTTTATTTTCTAATTAGCAAATTTCTAAAATTTTTGTAAAGTGGTTCGGCGCCGAAATGTCTAGAGTATCTTAGTAGATTAGTTCATTAACTAGCAAGGTATTGTTTATTCGAGCGATGGCTTGAGCTTTTTTTTGATGTGAATGGATAATCAACCAACATTTTTGTTGCAGGTTACGTTTTCATACCGCAGATGTCTGATATAGAGCCTGAACAGAATCAAAAATCGTTGCGAGCGACGATTGAAATAGAATAGATTCTAAGTCTGCGATTTATCGTTGCGGAAAACGAGCTGCGGTTTTTTCTACATTTTACATGAATTTTCCAACAACACAGATTGTCGGCCGCAACGATTTTTGATTCTGTTCAGGCTTTTTTTATCCTGGTAAGAAGCCACGTATATGGTAATTATATAGTATCATCCCATTACTACTGGAGCACCTTTTATACCTTAATTTGTTCTTTGCAGGTGCCGTGCCGCAGCGACTACCCCAGGTGCAATGACTTCCCCAGCAGGAACACCAACCACAACCTCAGCACTAGATTAGTATAACCAGTAACCTACATGAAACATCAGCCTAAATACACCAAAGATGCCGTGGATAAATGGTTAGTGATTTTCAATTGCTAATTAGTTTTACTTAGTTCTTTAGTTTCCTTGTGTTTTTTTTTTATTTTTTAAAATCGCCTTAAGCCACCCATGGTATAATTATTTGACACGGTAGTAGCGTAGACTGGTTTTTTCACGAACGGAATCAAAGAAAAATTAAAAAAAATAAGCACAGACTTAAACATAGCTGGTCACCAGCAACAAACTACAACTTCTTAAGCTATTTTTGACAACTACCAATCGCCAAAAAACTACACCAAGGTGTCAATTCTGGTTCTATGAAAAGTTGAAATGAAAAATTGTTTAATTTTTTCGCAGGGTTTTTTCACTTTCAATTTTTAGATATTCCCTAATCGTGAGCCTTTCAACTGTGCATCTTTTAGAAGATAACCTTCTTTACTAGTAAACCTTACCGCTAAGGTAATTGCTTTAACCCAGATTATCTGAATAGCCCACAATAATAATAATAATGTTTATTTTTCCAATTCAAATATAAAGATTACAATTTTATAAAATATAATATTATAAAAATTTACAAATAAAAATATGGCCTTGGTTTGAAACCGTCTGCCATATGCCAACTTTTTTCCATTTTCAATTATAGAAGATCAATTGATGCATTTTTTTTCTGATATTGTTTCATTATATATATAAACAGTTTAATAATAATAAACATTTGCTATTTGAGCTATTACATAGATTTTTGCCATAGGACAAGAATGGAGATTTAATTTTAAAGGAAATATATTCAATGTTACGTTTAAAGACTGTTACCCTTCAATAAACTCTTTTCGGTATTTCAAAGATTCAATGCAATATTGAGCAAGATTTTTCCAATTTTTTTCCATTTAGGATACTAATAGACTCCTCTTTGCTAAGTGTCGATTTCTGAAAGAATACAAATCTAAGTTCTTTTAACATTTGTTATGCTCCCTAGTCATCGTATTTGACGCGGCCCGCCACGGCTAGCTTTGCGGTTTCAGGGGAGGTTATCCAACCCGCCTTTTTGTCCTTTCAATTTTCCTTGACCTTTTCCCCCCCTTTTTTCTCTTTTGTCCTTATCCCGTACCTGGGTAAAAGAAATTAAAATTGTTCTACCAAGCGCTCATGATTCTTCAGTAGGTATCCGACTGAACCTTTTCTGAATGAATCAGTAAACTTTCAGTTTTACCTACCACTGAATGGAACTTTTAATCTGGCAATGCTACCTTACTATTAACATCTTTCATTTCTCACTACGTTCTCCTTACTATATTAAAGGAACGCTGATTTTTGAACCATGATGGCCGACTCACAGTAGTGAAGATTTTTTGACGACGACGTGCTAGCTCTGGTAAGTATTTGATTCAATTAATTTTTTCTTCCTATTTCTTACAGATAATCATCACTGCCGATAAAAAATATCCTTCTTCTTTCTACGGTCGACATATGGGTACATGATTCGACTTCCTACTTGGCTGTTACATAGTTTTTTTCCTGTTTTATATGTTTTCATTGTATACCCGTGGATATGACATAAGGTGACCAGAGGTGGTGTTTCAGTTTTGTTATTATTTTTATTAATATATTTTTTTTTTGTTTCGCAGCTGTCCAGCTCCTATCCCATGCAACAAAACTCTGGCTTTGGACGACATAAGATGGTGGCAAATGACAGTGTGCTGGATATGGACTTTGTATGGATATCTTTCAGCGCCCAACGTAGGCTTTCGCCCACCCCTGAGTGTCTCCTCACTGCGCTAGCCGGGCAATACATCAATTGTATTTTTTTTTTCTACCACATATACTGTAATACTCGCGCATATGGACGAGCTGTATTTGCCTTAGTTAGCGGAGCCGTTGCGTTCCTTTGTGAATGTGCAGCCGTTGTCTTCAATCCTACGATGAATGGACAATACATATTTTTGTTTTTTTATTTTTGTGACGGGAAGTACTAATCTTAAGGTTCAATGCATACTTTGTGACAGATTTTATTTCAGAGCTAGACGGAATTCGTTGACGCTGTTTCACATGGGACATGAATACATTACATACTGCTATATATTTATAAGAGCTAAACTGAGCTGGGTAAGCTTAACCATACACGTACACCACAATCAACGGTAAGACAATTTCAACAAAAACAAAAAAAAACTTAGGCGAACTAGGGCGATTGCTAAGCATTTTCGATGTCGCTGCTCCAGCTTACTGCTTGATATCCTTGGCATGAAAGATTCCTAGTTGCTTGCCATTAAGCGTCTCCAATTGGTACATATTGTTTCCTATTTCTTTTGCTACCCGACATTTAATGAATTTTTTGCAAAACTTTGCGTTTATATTACGCTTAAAATCACTTTGTACAAAGTTACGTTTGTACACTTCTTGGCCGGGCGTGAACTTTACTTCTCGTTTCCGCTTGTTGTATCGAGTTGCGCTTCTCTCGTAGGCCTTATGAATATTTTGTCTGATCTTTTCACGCCATACTGTTAGCTGATCTTCATGGTCTAAGTTGTTAAGCTGGTGATCAGTTAGCGATACAAGTTTTCGCGCTAGCTTGTAGTCTGTGCCATTCGTAAACATGTGATATCCGAACAAAGCGAAAAATGGAGTAACTCCTGTGGCTGTATGGATTGAACTGCGCAGAGAACATTCTATTTCGGGTAGATATAGATCCCAATCACGATGGTCTTTTTCAAGGTATGCTCGGATTGCGCTAAGAACTGATTGATTTACTCGTTCGGCTGCATTCGATTGTGGTGAATATACCGCTGTTTTTAGGTGCGTTATTTTAAATTTTTCGATCATGCCAACAAATTCTTTGGAGGTAAACTGCTTTCCGTTATCGCTATGGATAATTTCAGGAACTCCAAATTTATAGAAAACTTCGTGTGTCAAAAATTCAACTACCTTTGCAGCGGTTGCTTCTTTCATTGCCTTCAAAAAGGTAAACTTAGTAAAGTGATCAACCACGATGAATATGTAGGTATTCCCTTTCTTAGACCTTGGATATTTTCCCAGAAAATCAATGTAGATTTTCTGAAACGGTCGCTCGGTTACCACCTCTTGACCGATTCCAGGTCGTAATTCCAGATTTGTGGATTTCGATTCCTTACATATAACACAGTTTCCGATGTAATTTTTTACTTGTTGGGCCATTTTTGGCCAATAGTAAAATTGTCTCAACCTTTGCAGCGTTTTCGCTATTCCTCCATGGGCCGCTACCTTGTCATCGTGAGCTTTCCAAATCAGTGTAGAAGTAATCGCTTCTGGAATCTATAGCTTCCACATCGTTTCCCCTCCATCGCTTCGATCAAATCTAGTGCGCTTAAACACCATTCCTTCTTCAACCTTTAAATCGGGCAATATTTTATGGTTTTGTTTAATTGTCTCTATTAATTGCAGGTATTCCTCAGACTCAAATTCAGTGGTCTCTAAATCCAATAATGGTTCTGTATCCACCTCAGCTTCTTCGATTGCACGCGACAGAGTATCTGCCACGATGTTTTCCGCTCCTTTTCTATGCTCAATCTTAAAGTCAAATGCTTGCAGTTGCAATGACCACCGCGCTAATCTGCCACTAAGGTCCTTGAGTGACATCAGCCACTTCAAACTGGCGTGATCAGTCACTACCGTAAACGGCATCATCTCGATGTATAGCCTGAATCTTTTCACAGCTAATACCGCTGCCAGACACTCTTTTTCAGTGACGCTATAATTCCTTTGGTGTGAGTTCAATTTTTGTGAGAAAAAAGCAACTGGTCTCTCATTTGCGTCCTCATCGACCTGGTACAGCACTGACCCTACCCCGATTTCCGACGCATCGCACTGTACCCAAAACTGTTTGCTAAAGTCTGCATGTTTTAATACTGGAGCTGTGGTAAGTGATTGCTTCAATTTATTGAAGGCTTCTATCGCTGCTGCTGTCATGACGAATTTCTTGCTTTTTTTCAGCGTATCGCTCAGAGGCGCTGATATTGCAGCAAAGTCCTTGATGAATCTTCGATACCACCCTGCTGTTCCAAGGAAGCTGCGCACCTCTCTTGTAGTTTTAGGAATTGGAATCCGTTGGATCGCTGTAACCTTTTCGGGATCTGTTCTCAGAGCTCCGCCACCTACTATGTATCCTAAGTATTTCAGCTCTTTGAAGCAAAACATAGATTTACTCATGCCAACTGTTAAATTGGCCCTTTTCAGACAGTGAGCTACCTCTGTCAAGACCCGCACATGAGTGTCAAAATCAGGAGGTATTATCAGCAGATCATCCAGATAGACAAAAACGTTTGATTTCAGTTGTTGTGGGATAACTTTGTCCATCAGACGGCAGAGACGTTGTGCTGCGTTGCACAGCCCAAATGGCATGACTGCAAACTGATACAGCGGACGCCCCGGTACAGTAAACGCTGTGTACGCTGATGAAATACGTGTAGTCTATGCGGCTTAGAATGCCTTCGATATTTTGAAGTGGGTATGCATCTTTTATTGTTCGCTCGTTAAGTTTACGTGCGTCTAGACAAAATCGATTTTTGCCCGGTTTGCGTACTATGGTGGTGCGGTTGCTCCACGGGCTCTGGCTTTCTTCGATAACGCCCAGTTCCAACATTTTGTCGACTTCACCGTACACGATTTCTTGCATAGCTGGTGATATCGGGTAATGCCTGTCCTTCACCGGTACTGTTCCTTCGATCAACTCAATTTTATGCTTTTCCACCTGCGTGCGGCCTAATCCGTTCTCTTCAAAGTTAAGAAATTGTAATTTTACCTTGTTAAACCTTTCTTGCTGCTCAGGTGTTAGTTCGTGCATGGTGACGTCGGAAGCCGTTGGCTTTAATTGCTCCGCTAATTTTTCCATGTCTAACTCTGCCACATCTATAACTTCCGGTGCTAATCGAAAAGCTCGCCAAAAATCGATACCTAAGTAGACCTTTTGTTCCAAATAAGGACACAAGTAAAAACAGATCTCATGCTCTTCTTCTTTGTATTTTACCGGTACCTTCACTTTACCCAGTATGTGGTGTTGTCGTCCTCCTGCAGTTTTTATGGTCGAAAAATACCGCTCCACATTTAGCTTCAATTCTGCGCTCAGTTCTCTGCATCCATTGCCAAGTATGCTGACCGATGCTCCAGTATCAAGCCATCCGTCGATTGATTTATCGCCAATATTAATTGTCGCATAAACTCGTGGGTCACTACTATCTGCTTGGTTTACTGCTGCCGCAACTTGTTTTTGTATGCTCTTACGTTTTTGAAACCTATCTCGTGCTTTTTTGATTCGGTTGGAGACTTGACGACTTCCGCCCAGTTCGTTGTTTTCAAATATTCGTTGCCTTACTTTATAATAATTTTCGATGCGCTCCTCGATGGGTTTAGAATTCTTCTTAATTCTACTTTGCGTGTTTATATTTTTATTTCTACTCAGTATTTTTACTCTATTTGTTTTATCATTTTCTTTTTCTGCAGTTAGCGTGATTTTAGACTTTTCAAAAACTTCGACGCCATTTAAATCGCTGCTAGCGTTTGCTTCGCGGGACTCTGGCTGGAACGTGGCTCTCCCGGTGCAGCCATGCTCCTCCTCAAGTTTCCCATGCCACATTTTGGACACTTGGGTGTGATAACGTTTGCTAAGCCGCATTTGAAACAAAAGATTTTGCGTTCCAGAGACATACAATCCATAAATGCATGGCCTTGTTGTTGGCAATTCCAACAGATTAGAACTCGCCTTGCTGTCGGATAGTTAGCTAATTGTCGTGCCTCTGTGATTTCCTCGACAACTTCCGGAACTTCGCCATTGTAAAAACCTTCACCATTTTCGAGGATGAGCTCATTCACGTTTCGATGGTATTTTGGTGGTGCTAGTTGTTGTGCCCGCATCTCACGGCTCGGAAATACACGCTCTATTTCATTACACTCATCACGTAGCTGCTCGACACTGTGTACACTTACTGGATAGATCATTCGCGCAAGGTGGTCTCTCAAGTTCCGCTTTATAATTTTGATGACTTCGTATTCTGGCATTGGATACGCTAATTTGGACCTGAGTTTCCAAATTGCTTGAAAAAACGCATCTATACTTTCGCCTGGCTGCTGTCTTCTCTCCACTAGTTCTCTCATAACTTCGAAATTTGTCCGACTCGTGCGATACTGCTGGATCATAGCGTGACGTAAGGCGAACCAGTCTGGGGCATTGTTGGTTTTGATATAAAGCCAATACCATTCTTTGGCCTCTCCAGAAAGCAGCAGATGAAAATCACGCAAGATTTCCAACCACGAGTATCCGTATAGGCTTTGGAGATGCTCAACTCGAAAGACGAAGTCTTCAACCGACGTATGATTTTTATGGCCGTCAAAATCTAGCCCCCATTTGTCTATTTTAATATGGCCAGTAACAGATTGACTAGTATTTCGATTTTGCTGCCACCCGTGATCGTGCGCCTGCACACCAGCGTTCTGTGAGGCTCCCTTAAACTCATGTCTTTGCCACGGATTCTGTTCCCCTTGAACGGCTTCAGTTGCTCCTCTTGGCCTTTGATGATTCGTTTCATATGACTTTGGTTGACGTTGGTAGTGATACGGATTTTTGGTAACATAATCTGCATCGTTCTTGAACTCATAATTACCATTATTTAACTCAATTCTATTGATTTCAGGTTGTTGACTTTTGGACTGCTGAAAATTTACTTGACGCGCTCTTGCCTCTTGCTGGAGCACATCCTTTATTTCCTGTCTTATCGCCGTAAAACCTGCCTGCAGACCTTCTTGAATTTTTTTAGCTATGGATTCATCTAGTGATGACCGCAATTCCTGACATGCATTTTGGACTAAGCCGGCGCTATCAGATGGAATGCTTAAAACCTCTGGAACTTCGGTACTCGCAGGAGGAGGCAGCGAAAAATTAGGGGGAAAACGGGGTAAATAGGTATTTTTAGGGAAAGCTCCCTGATTTGGGAGGTTCATGGAAACTCTTGACGGGTTCTCCTTTTCTGCTTGTGTCGGTTTTACCGCTTTGATGGTCTGCGAAAGATCGACGAAAGATGCATCCTGCATCTCTAGGCTCATAGCCATTTCTTGCATAAGATTATTTGGCTTCTTTAAATTGCTATTAGGGGTATTAAATTTAATAGTTTTTAATTGTGGTGACGACCGATTTAAGTCAAAGGATAAATGCCTTCTTTTGGTGCTAATTTTTTTTCTAATTTCACCTGCCGTAATCATTCCTTATAAACAAAAAAAATTGCAATTAGCTTATTAAAATTTTTACTATCTATATATTTACTTTGGATCTAAATAGTTCTGACTTTTAGTTTTTATATTAGGGGTCCTCCACAGGAAGCATTTCAAGAGTGCATTTTACGGTACATTTTGGTTATAGAGTGAGGGTGTAAATTCGTTACATATTTTTTTCTGCCTGTTACATTAAAACATGCTCATAATTAGCGATTTCGGTTTTGTGCCAAAATACAACCAAAAACAAAAAAAAAATAAACAAATCCATTTTTCGAATTAATTTAAATATGTATGCCATTGAATGTTTTACGCAATAAAAACTGTTTTGGGCTATTTATACATAAAAGGTGATACGACCAGATTCAAATAATTTTCTGTCCGATTTACATATCGTTCAGAACATCTTCAATGTCTTCTGCTGTTTTCAAGTGCTGCTGGTATTAGCTTTCGGTAGTAACCCAGGCCACTTTTCCTCAGACATGATATCACCCAATTGTACAAAATAACAAAAAAAAATAAACGATATTATCGGGGCCATACACGATGCGATTATTATACATTTCTAGCATGTTAATAAGTCAGCACATATGACTGTTGAGTTATGGGCTTGCTGTTTCCTTTCCAGTGCTTTGCTCGTCTTTTCATTAGCATGATGCATTTAACATTGAGTTCATCCCTCAGGCTAAGCCATCTAACCGTAGAACAGACAAGATCCGCCTTGTTGGATACTGCGCTTTGTTTATTGAAGTTGGGCGCCATATTGTTATGCTCCCTAGTCATCGTATTTGACGCGGCCCGCCACGGCTAGCTTTGCGGTTTCAGGGGAGGTTATCCAACCCGCCTTTTTGTCCTTTCAATTTTCCTTGACCTTTTCCCCCCCTTTTTTCTCTTTATGTCCTTATCCCGTACCTGGGTAAAAGAAATTAAAATTGTTCTACCAAGCGCTCATGATTCTTCAGTAGGTATCCGACTGAACCTTTTCTGAATGAATCAGTAAACTTTCAGTTTTACCTACCACTGAATGGAACTTTTAATCTGGCAATGCTACCTTACTATTAACATCTTTCATTTCTCACTACGTTCTCCTTACTATATTAAAGGAACGCTGATTTTTGAACCATGATGGCCGACTCACAGTAGTGAAGATTTTTTGACGACGACGTGCTAGCTCTGGTAAGTATTTGATTCAATTAATTTTTTCTTCCTATTTCTTACAGATAATCATCACTGCCGATAAAAAATATCCTTCTTCTTTCTACGGTCGACATATGGGTACATGATTCGACTTCCTACTTGGCTGTTACATAGTTTTTTTCCTGTTTTATATGTTTTCATTGTATACCCGTGGATATGACATAAGGTGACCAGAGGTGGTGTTTCAGTTTTGTTATTATTTTTATTAATATATTTTTTTTTGTTTCGCAGCTGTCCAGCTCCTATCCCATGCAACACATTGGACATACAGATAGAAAATGGTAAGATGTTTCTTGTTCTTGCAGGTTGCACAGTGAGCAAAAAGTTCTACGGTCATTAAAATATGGTCTGTAGTTTAAGTCAAGAAGTTCCCCTCTCACACGAAAAATATTAGAGATTTCAAAGAGCATTAGTTCATCTGAGAAATAGTTACGCTCGTTTAAGTTATACTCAAGATTCGGGTATAGTGAACGGCGAGAGGACCCTTTGGCATTCTCCATTAGATCTAATCTTATTTTGTAAACTAGATATTCAAGAATGCTATTTAATTCTTCCCTTAGAGAATCATCATGCATATTTAGAGTATTCACTGGGACACCACACTTCACGAATATATCCTCCCATTTCTTAAACCAGCTTATATGTTTTTGAATGCTGTGCTTAGCAAGTATTTTTGGAAGGCGGGTATCATCATAAGCGAGAGCTTTTATAACATATTCAAAATGCATTTTCAATGTATATATAAAAACAGGAGGAAGACCCGTTTCAAGCAAAAGCATATAATTGGGCGTAGTCTGAGGTAAACGGAATGTTTTTTTTTTTGAGAAAAAAATCTCTGTAATTTTTCTACTTCTTCATACTGATGGTATCCCTATACTTGGCAGCCATAAGTCATTATTGATCTTAACGCAGCTTCAAAAACCTTAAATTTTACACTACAGTGGTCGACATTCGTTTGAGCGCAATACAATTATCTCTGTTTAGTATGTTTTTCCTTGGAACTATAACAAAATAGGTTTTGGTGGCAACTCTGTCTATTACAACACTAAGTAGGCAATGTGAATCAAGAACAGTTACTTGAGTTATTGTTTTATTTTTCATAAAATACACGTGTTTCTAAAAAGAAAAGGAGGTTAGATCTGACATTCGTTTGAACGCAAGTGCCTCAAACAACATTTCGTTCGGGAAAGTTAATAAAAATAAATAAAAAAAACATCAGATAAGACAAAAAGTAAGGCAAGAAATACAAAAAAAAATAAATAAAAAAAAACCATAAATCATCGCTTACTTTTTTCAGGAATGGGTTCGGGTAAGCGTTAAAATGCCACTGAGATGAATGTCATCGATTCCTTGAAAGCGGATGGACAATCAAACAGAAAAATCGGAAAATTATTAAACCGTTCAGAGTGTGTGATAAGAAATTATCTAAAAAAAGGAAAAAATATGGTGTAAAGCCCCCAACTAAAGGCAATTCAAAACTTACCTTAAAGGATAAAGGACGAATTCGGCACGAAGCTACCAAAAATCGCCTTTCCAGCAGCAAAATAAAAGAAGTGTTGCAGTTGCCTGTAACGACTCGAACAATTTCTCGGTGTTTGAAGAACACCCCATCAATAAGACAAAACTAAAGTCCAAACCACGTTTAACTAAAGTTCACAATGAAAAGAGGCTAGAATTCGCAAAAATGCATATGGCTTGGACAAAGGAATGGCAAAATGTTATATTTTCTGACGAGAAAAAATTCAATTTGGATGGTCCAGATTGTTACAGCTGCTACTGGCATGATTTAAGTAAATCCGAAGTGGTTAGATCAAAGCGGAATTTTGGTGGTGGAAGTCTTATGGTATGGGGTGCTTTTTCATACGAATGTAAGCTTCCAATTTGTTTTATTTCAACCAAAATGAATTCAGAAATGTATATTGAATTATTAGAAGACGTAGTAATAACACATTTAGATGAAAAAGAAGATGAAAACATAATTTTTCAGCAAGATAACGCATCTATCCATGCTTCAAAGCAAACAAAGGCGTGGTTTTCTGATAAAAATATACAGTTATTACCATGGCCAGCTTGTAGTCCAGATTGCAATCCCATCGAAAACTTATGGGGCATTCTAATTGGGCGTAGTCTGAGGTAAACGGAATGTTTTTTTTTTGAGAAAAAAATCTCTGTAATTTTTCTACTTCTTCATACTGCTGGTATCCCTATACTTGGCAGCCATAAGTCATTATTGATCTTAACGCAGCTTCAAAAACCTTAAATTTTACACTACAGTGGTCGACATTCGTTTGAGCGCAATACAATTATCTCTGTTTAGTATGTTTTTCCTTGGAACTATAACAAAATAGGTTTTGGTGGCAACTCTGTCTATTACAACACTAAGTAGGCAATGTGCATCAAGAACAGTTACTTGAGTTATTGTTTTATTTTTCATAAAATACACGTGTTTCTAAAAAGAAAAGGAGGTTAGATCTGACATTCGTTTGAACGCAAGTGCCTCAAACAACATTTCGTTCGGGAAAGTTAATAAAAATAAATAAAAAAAACATCAGATAAGACAAAAAGTAAGGCAAGAAATACAAAAAAAATAAATAAAAAAAAAACCATAAATCATCGCTTACTTTTTTCAGGAATGGGTTCGGGTAAGCGTTAAAATGCCACTGAGATGAATGTCATCGATTCCTTGAAAGCGGATGGACAATCAAACAGAAAAATCGGAAAATTATTAAACCGTTCAGAGTGTGTGATAAGAAATTATCTAAAAAAAGAAAAAAAATATGGTGTAAAGCCCCCAACTAAAGGCAATTCAAAACTTACCTTAAAGGATAAAGGACGAATTCGGCACGAAGCTACCAAAAATCGCCTTTCCAGCAGCAAAATAAAAGAAGTGTTGCAGTTGCCTGTAACGACTCGAACAATTTCTCGGTGTTTGAAGAACACCCCATCAATAAGATGGACAAAACTAAAGTCCAAACCACGTTTAACTAAAGTTCACAATGAAAAGAGGCTAGAATTCGCAAAAATGCATATGGCTTGGACAAAGGAATGGCAAAATGTTATATTTTCTGACGAGAAAAAATTCAATTTGGATGGTCCAGATTGTTACAGCTGCTACTGGCATGATTTAAGTAAATCCGAAGTGGTTAGATCAAAGCGGAATTTTGGTGGTGGAAGTCTTATGGTATGGGGTGCATTTTCATACGAATGTAAGCTTCCAATTTGTTTTATTTCAACCAAAATGAATTCAGAAATGTATATTGAATTATTAGAAGACGTAGTAATAACACATTTAGATGAAAAAGAAGATGAAAACATAATTTTTCAGCAAGATAACGCATCTATCCATGCTTCAAAGCAAACAAAGGCGTGGTTTTCTGATAAAAATATACAGTTATTACCATGGCCAGCTTGTAGTCCAGATTGCAATCCCATCGAAAACTTATGGGGCATTCTCGCAGCAAACTTTTATGAACGTGGACGACAGTTTTCTACAATAAACGAACTAAAATATACAATAAAGGAATGTTGGTCAGAAATCAGAATAAAAACTATCCAAAATTTGGTAGACTCTATGCCAAATCGAATTTTTTCTGTCATTCAGAATAACGGAGGACATACTAAATATTAATTTAATACGAAAAACAACCTAAAGCCATTTTCTTATTTATTTTTTTTCTTTTAAACGAGCTGCGCTCAAACGAATTTCCCACTGTACATTAACTTTTCTTAAATTTTGTCGAAAAAAGTATGAAAAATATTTTTGATTTGTCTGTGATTTGTAATGCCTTAAATAAATAAACCTTTCTGTATAAAAAATTAATTTAAACAGAGTGTTTTCATACTTAAAATTTAAAAAATATGGTATGCGCTCAAACGAATGTCGACCACTGTATGAGCAACGTTTCTGTTCCTAAACAAGTTCTTCCAAGTTGAATTTATAGCCGAGATCGATTTTTTAAGTTTGTTGTTTAAGTGCTTTTTGTGGTTTATTTGAGGTGTGAGTATCATTCCTAGGTAGTTATATTCTTTAACAATTTCAATGCTTTCCCCATTTATAACCCATCTCTCACTTCTACAGTGTCTCCCTCTTCCTGTTCTGAAAATCATAATCTTTGACTTTGACGTATTTATTACTAAATTCCACAATTTACAGTAATTATCCAATTTATTTATCATATGTTGTAGGCTTTCTGGAGAATCAGCTAATAGAAGTAAGTCATCGGCATATAAGAGACATTTTATATTGAAACCCGCAATTCTAATACCATTGGGTAGAGCGTCAACTATGTCATTTAGAAATAATGCGAACAGCAGTGGTGACAGCAAACATCCTTGCCGAACTCCGCTTTTAGTAGTAAACCATCGTGATATTTGCTCCCCGTCCCATACCGCTGAAGCCGTATTCTCATATAGACTTTTTATCACATTCAAAATTTTAGTCGAAATGCCTAAGATATTCAATTTATAAAACAGAGCTACTCTATCAATACTGTCAAAAGCAGCCTTAAAATTGATAAGGTTAGGTTAGGTTAGACCGGATGCCTTCGTGAGGCTCACATAGACCAATTCAGGTCCTTAGTGGTACCGGTAGCGAACAAAAGGAACCTTTGTGTTTGTTTTAAAAGTCTTTAAAGATTTGCGTTGAGTTAGCAAACCTTAGGAGGGATTCTAGAGACACCCTGGCTACATCTTTAAGTGACGGGAACGTCGATGAGCCTAGGTATTTTAGTCTCGATCTAATTAGGGCGGGGCATGTGCATAGTAGGTGCTCCAGGGTCTCCACTGTGCCCAGTTCTTTGCACTTCCTGCAGTTGTCATCCGTGGTGATGCCAAGCTTCGTCGCGTGGGCTGCCGCCATGCAGTGACCAGTGAGCATGCCCACTAGTGTCCTGCAATCTTTGCGCGGGCATGCCAAGATGAACAGAGTTCGTTTTTCGCATTGTGCATTGCACATGATTTTCGAGATTTTGCACGTTGTCGTATCTCTCCATCTACGATTCACTGCTAGTGTGGCTCTTCTTTCGAGGTTCCTGTACAACTCTTGTAGCGGAGTAAGTACATGTTCTGCGAGTTCTGATTCCAGCCCGGTGCCTTCCTTCGCTAAACCGTCTGCCATCTCCTTTCCCTCAATGCCCTGATGGCTAGGGACCCAGTAGATGCGCACTCTTTTCGAAGCGCATAGTGCATCTAGTGCATCTCTGCCAGCCAAGACACTTTTGGACTTGATGCCAGTCGAGCGCATGGATTTGATCGCCGCTTGACTGTCAACGAAAATGTTGATGTAAGAGTGTTGTGTGTCCATGCTGAGGGCTATCTCAGCAGCCTTCCTTATGGCAAATATTTCCGCCTGGAAGATACTGCAGTGGTTCGGCAGTTTATATGGCTGCCTTATATTAGGCTCTGCGCAATACACCGCCGCACCTACCCCCGTAGGCATTTTGGAGCCGTCGGTAAATATGTTGACCGCCTGCTGTGCTTGTTCTATACCTTTGCACCAGTCGTTTGGTCCCAGAAGAGTTCGTACTTTGGAATTGACTATCGTGCGAGTTACCATATAGTCCGTGCTACTAAGTAGATCCTTTCCGATTGTACAATGTCCAAAATTTTGAATGTGCATGTTGCCTGCTGCCGTAAGGCGTTGTGCCGTTTTTCCGGCTATTAGTTTTGCGTGTATGTCCAGGGGGTCCATACTTAGAATCGTTTCAAGCGCTTTAGTTGGAGTTGACTTCAGTGCCCCCGTGATGCATAGCGCTGCCTGCCGCTGAGTTTTCTCCAAGTGCCTGAGGAATGTTAATTTGTTCACAGCCGGCCACCACACAATAATCCCGTAGAGTAGAATAGGACGCACTACCGTTACATAGATCCAGTGCATCAGAAAGGGTGAGAGACCTCAAGTACTGCCTAGCATCTTTTTGGATGTATATAGTGCAATGGTGGATTTCTTCACCCTTTCTTCCACGTTGGTTTTCCATGACAGCTTGCTGTCCAGGACGACTCCTAGATATTTTGTGTGAGTTTTCGGTATGAGACGTATATCGTTCAATTTCGGTGGTATCCACTGTGGTATCTTGTACCTTTTCGTGAACAGAACCATATCCGTTTTCTAAGACCGACTGAATTTGCCCATCTAAGTACATCTTTGAGTGTGCTCTCCATTATGGAGCTTACTGTTGATAGACATTTCCCTACTATAATAATGCTTATGTCGTCTGCATAGGCAGTTATCCTCGGGGCTCTACCTGCGAACTTTTCGAGTAGTTCATTAACTACAAGATTCCATAGTAGTGGCGAGAGGACCCCTCCCTGGGGTGTCCCACTGTGAGCTTCCCTTACCATGGATTTAGTGCCCCACTCAGCCCGCACCTTTCTGCAGCTTAGCAACTTGTCTAACCAAAGGTTTATTGCCGGTGGTGCCTCTATTGCACGTAATCCACTAAGGATTGCGGTGGTTGATACATTGTTGAATACACCTGAGATATCTAGAAACACCTCGAGTGCGTATTCCTTGTGGTGGAGGGCTTTTTCTATGGTTACTACTAAGGAATGTCGTGCCGTTTCAACCGATTTCCCTTTCGTGTATGCGTGCTGGTTGGTTGATAACTGGATTGAATTGTTTCTTAGGTGCAAGTCAATCAGTTTCTCGAGCGTTTTGAATACGAAGGAGGTCAGACTTATTGGCCTGTAGTCTTTCGGACATGGATGACTGCTCTTACCTGCCTTCGGTAAGAATACAACCCTCGCTGTCCTCCAAGCCACAGGTACATAGTTTAGCCTGATGCATCCGTTAAATATATTCTTCAGCCATGGGACGACTCGCGATTCAGCCGTTTGCAACATGGCAGGAATTATACCGTCTGGTCCCGGAGATTTGTATCCCGAGAACGAGTTTATAGCCCATATGATTCCATCCGACGTTATTAAGTCGTGTGGAATCTGTAACGGGGTTGTCCTGTACCCTCGTATTGTAGCAGTGCTAGGAGCTTCGGTACAGCCAGGAAAATGCACCTTTAACAGCACCTCGAGGGATTCCTGACTGCTCTCCGTCCACTGGCCATTGTCTTTGCGTAGCTGGCTCTGAAAGGAGGACTGCTTTGAGAGTAGCTTCCTGGGCCTTGCTGTGTCCGCAGTTTTTTCTATGTTTGAGCAGAAGTTCTTCCACGAGTGTCTTTTTGCTCTGCGTACGTTTGTTTTAAAAAGTTTGAGCCTACATTTGTATTCCCCCCAAATTTCCTCTTGGTCAGCTATTTTAGCTAGTTTAAAGAAATCTTTTAGGTCGCGTCTTTGCTCTGTAAGATTCGGACTCCACCATGGTGGTCTGATCTTACGCTTTGTTTGCGTGGGCTTACAAGAGGCATGATAGGCCTTGAGAAGATGGGCCGAGAGAATCTTCAGTGACCTTTCAATGCCCTCTTCCGTATTAATTTGTTTAGTAGCTGGTAATTTGGTCTCAATGATACTTCTGAAGCGGTCCCAGTTCGTGTTTCTGGGGCTTCTAAAGATCTTTTGAGCTGGAGTGTAGTTAAAGCTTATACTAAAGCTAATATAATTGTGGTCCGAGAAGGAGGGCTGTGCTAGCACCCTCCAATTTGTAACCAGAGTGTTGTTGTCTGAGGATATTGTTAGGTCTAACACGTTCGACGAGGTGGGGCCTACATACGTGGGTTCCTCGCCGATGTTAGCTACGCTAAGTTTATATTGTAGAATAAAGTTAAGTAGGGACTCACCTCGATCGTTGATGTCTGGGCTGCCCCATACTGGGTGGTGTGCATTGGCATCTGCTCCGATGACCACTGCTTGGTTCTTCCCGCCGGCGACTGCTACCATTCTTTGTAGCTCGTCTGGTGGTGCGTCGACGTCATGCGCCATGTAGCATGAGGCGACCAGGATCGGCTTGTCCGCGTCGCCCTCTAACAAAACAATGGTGAGATCGGCAGTGCTGTAATGAGACATTAGATAAGTATAGATGCCTTTCCTTATAAGGATGGCTGTTCTTGTTCTACTTACTGTTGTTGCGAAAAACGTATTAAAGTTTTGTGACTTTAGGCCAGATACCGCGTTGCCCGAGGCAATCCACGGCTCTTGTACTAAAGCCACATCGTAGCCTCCTTCCTCCAATACGAGAAGGAGTTCTGCGCTGACGGTTTTGCATTTATGCAGGTTTATTTGAAGGACCTTCAACTCCATTAGGCTGAAGGTTCCTTTACGGGGTCAACTTTTATTGGTGTGCCTCCGTCACCCGCATCTACCAGACTGAGTCCTTGGGCAGCGTCGGTCACGGCTTCTAGGCCGAGGTCTTTTTCCACCTCTCCGGACTCTAGTGTGTTGCTGTTGTTGTCCTTGGGGTGGTGCTTTTTGAGGCGCAGATAAACACTACCAACGCCCCACGCCATCTTCCCGTAACGCGCGTAGAGGATATCCTCTGCCTCCTTGTTGATTTGGAGGATGTAGTGCTGCCCCCCGCTACTATCAGGTAGCGGATCAGCAACCTTCAACACCCTCCAATCAGCTGTTGGCACGCCCGGATTTTGCTTCTGTAGAAGCTTCAGTGCGGACTCCTGCGGCATACTCTTGGGAAGAGTACCTTCGCTTTTGGCAGGGACGGGATACTAGTCCTGTCCACTACTTCCAGTTAGGCACCCTCCCATAGGCCTTTGAGTGTCGGGGTTACTGCTTTCACCCAGTGCAGAGTTGGATCGTCGTTGCACTTTAGGATCTTAACCCCATTGAGCCAGCCTGCTCCATCGAATGTGGGCATGGGAGCGTCAGGTTGGGCTTCCAACCTCGCGAACATCACCTCGAGAAGCTTCATCTCTACGGATTTCCATCTCTCAAGGGTCAGTGACGTCGTTTAGTCACGTCACTGGCCTTGGTTCTTACCTCCTGTTTAGGCTGCGGGGTTGTGTTTGTGGTCGGTTTCTGCTTCTGTCGTTTGCTTGCTGGAGCTCCGACTTTCGCACTTTCCACCGATCTTTGGCGTTTTTGAGCAGCAGGAGCAGCAGGAGCTGGAACCCGCTGACTTGTCCGGAGAGAAGAGAAGCCTGTCCTCAACTGAGTTTGCGCTATCGTGGTCCGAGTCTGCATCGACTATGGCACCGTTGCGCAGTAGTGTGCATTTTTTGGCAGTAGTTGTCTTTATACCCAGGCCTGCTCCCGCCCCGGTGACATTTTTGGCAGTAGCTTTACAACCGCTATGGCCTGCTCCAACCACAGGGGAGGTGTGACCGCTGGCGGCGCGCAGTGAGGATTGCTCCTCACTGTGTCCTCCGGCGGTCGCTGGTGCTTTTTGTTTGTTTTTGTTTGTTTGGTCTTCCATATAATTCCCACGAGTGTGGGACAAAGGAAGGTCTACCCCCAAAGAGGTCCCTGTGCGCGGGTAAGGCTGGATAGTACCGGAGGGCGCCTAGTATCCGGTACGCTCCGTTTGGGACTGGACTATTTTTAATGGGCCTCCAGCCTAGCAAATCCTCGGCACGGGTCGCATAACACCTTGATTCGGCCCATCGGAGGGACTAGGTGTGGGATAGGAGAGGTTATATGTATATGGGATGAATAGGGAGGGTATGGGGAGTGAAAAAGGGGTATAGGGTAGGAGTGAATAGCTACTAGTGCATCGCCAGGATGCAGCGACCTGTATGACCTAGGACCCCTGTCAGAAGCTTGCGCTTCCGTCATTCCAGCCCACTGCATCCTAGCGACCTAAGCCCCCTCACCAACGTCAAGGTTGCTATTCCAGTGGGAGAGGGAGAGAAAATTGATAAACATGACATTTAATTTTTTCCCGTTTTCTAAGTAATAATCTACTATATTTTGAATCGCGAAGATGTGATCGATCGTTGAATATCCTGCACGAAAGCCTGCTTGAAACTCACTTAGCAATTTGTTTTCTTCTATCCAAATTCCTAACCTTTTTAATAAGATGCCTGCAAATATTTTGGCAATTGCATTTATAAAAGAAACATACCTATAGTTCTCAACATTATTTACGTCACCTTTTTTGTATATTGGGAACACAATTGATTTTTTGAAGGAATCAGGTACTTCTGCTGTCTGTAAAATTTGGGAATAGGTCCTTGCTAGGTTTTCCAAAAAAGATTGGGGGGCATTTTTGAAAAATTCATAAGGAACTCTGTCTTCTCCTGGTGCTTTTTTGTCTTTCGCTTTATTAAGAACAATGCGGATCTCTTCTGGCGTTATATCCTGTTCTAAAGACCTTACTATGATCAGATTTTCAGCGAACTGAATTGGTTCTCTTACACTTGTTGGATTCAATAGGTTTTCAAAATAACTAGCCAAAATGTTCGCATCAAGGTGCTTGCCTATCTTGAATGTATTACCGTTTAGTTTTTTGACTAACTTCCAGAATTGAGAAGAATCTTTTACACTGTTCAAATCTCTTGCTATTCCTGAAAAATACTCTTCTCTTTTAACTTTGCAGATTTCTTTGTAGTGTTTATTAGCCCGCACATAAGCTTTTCGAAAAAAATCATCATTTCGAGATCTTGCCAGTTTCAGAAGGTTAAAGGATCTTGCTCTAGCTTTTTTACAATCCAATTCAAACCATTTTTGTTTTCCTTTTGCCTCAAACCTGTTTTCAGTACACGAGGTCGAGTTTTTGATCGCATCAATGTAAAGATCAATTTGCTGGTCGGTGCTTGTTAGACTTAAATCAATCTGCTGGTTAAATTGACTAAGTCTCCTCCTATAATTTTCCTTATCTTGTTCCCTCCACAACAACCTAGGAAAAAGAGCTACACTGTTTTCTGAACTAGGTTTGTTTATGGTTAAAGCTACCGTTATCGGCATATGATCCGAAAAAGTTAATGTACCCACATTTAAGTCGCTTATATGTTCGTACCATTTACCACACACGCCACAATAATCTGCAACTGATGAACCTGGACCTCCAACAAAAGTTAACTCCCCCAACACGTCTCCATTAGTCGACCCATTTAATATGAAGATATCAAAATTTTGAAATAGCTCTAATATTTTTTTTCCGTTTCCGTTTTTAATTTTATCTTTTGATTGCCTTATAAGCTTAAATTGATCACTGTAAAACATCGTATCACTTTTTATCTGCTCCTCCCACTCGTGCATTAAAATCGCCAATTAACATAACATTACCGATATTATTTAAGGAGTTCAGTAAATGGTCTAAGCTACAAAAATCTTGCTCCCAGTTATTACAATTCAAGTACAATATATAGGAAATATGTAAAAAAATTCCTCCGAAATGTTTATTTTTAGTGTTATATGATTCTCAATATTTTCAAAGCTACAATTTTTAGTTAGCGTTTTAAGCCCAAATAGATATCCCCCAATCGCCCGCCCGCGCGTGTGTACCCGTGTAGCTGCTATCCAATGCAATTTAAAACCTATAAAAAACTTTTCAAAATCTCCATACTTGTCTTCCATTACATGTGTTTCGCACAGAAAAAAAATAGTCAAAGCTATTTATATAATTAAAGAAAGATGGGAATAAAAGTTTATTTCTTAAACCCTCTACATTATATGACAGTATATTTAGTTACTTACATGTAAATTTAATTTCTTTTCGATACATTGGTTCTTACTATCAAACTGGCAGACGTTTCTTTTTCATGCACTGCTTTTGGCATTATGTTGCATACGCTCAGGCGATTGTGTATTAACAATCATGGATGCCTGGTTGGTGTATACGCTAAAGTTGAAATTCGGCTATTTTGGTGGGCGTAAAAGCTCTGCATTGGACAAGCTGAATCCCAGATATAATTCGCCGAGCATGACGCAGCCATCTGTACTGTCAAACACAAGCCCCTTCTCTTTGCACCAGTTAAAAATCCTCCCTGCTACCACCAATGTTTCTCCTTTGATTTTCACCTCCACATTAGCATCGCTATTTTTGATCGCCTTTCTCACACGCAGCAGCGATTGACGCACTTTTCTTTTCTCCAGTGGGAAGTCTCTATGGATGACCATACCAGAGCCTTTTAGTTTGCTTGCATTATGTAGCATTTCATCAGCATATTCCTTTGAATTGGTTTCCACCAAAACATTGCATGTTTGGTAGTTTGAGTGTAGCACGCGAATCGAATTAATAGGAGCCGGTTCTTCTGGAACAAGTGAAGTAAATAATTTTTTGACTTCATCACGCGGGTTCATATTCGGATGTTTTGTGAGGCGCACGACGAGATTTTTTTCGCAAGCTTTTTTTGACAATAGCCCACAATTAGATAGCTTTTATCGTTAGGGCAGTAAGTCTAGGCATAAGCAAAACAAAAAAAAGTATAGCAGTGAGAGGACTGCCGACCGAAGCGAAAACCTATATATAAAATATTAGTATTCCCTGGAAGACGTTGTCCTGCCACGGACCGCCTTATTGCTATATAAGAATTAACATAAGACTATCCTACATGTAGGATGGATTTGACAGGTCGGACGGACATGTAGGATGTGCGAAAGCTCATGTAGGATGAAATCAAAAAGTTTTAGAAGTTCCGCTCTGATCTTGTTCTTCTCTGTGCGTCCTTGTTTGTAGATTTCCTTGGTAATTGTTGTTGGCGCAGTTAGCCAGAAATTTTTTGTAGACCTTGTGAATTCTAATCGTGTAGCTACAGTCGGCATATGAAATTACAATTATTTTTGTTAAGAGCTTATAACAATTTATTAAATTTTTTATATATTACTGAAACTATTTATTTTAAGGAAAAGTGTTACCATATCAAAAATACATATAATTAAAGTAATTTATTTAAATTATTTCATTATTGAATTAATATAAAAAATTAAAGCTTATTTATATCTATTTAACACTAACACAATATACATGTTCACCATATCTATATTGCGTTGTGTATTAAAAATAGAATATTCTAAAATTAAGAAATATCTATAGCTCATAAATTATATATAATTCATATAAGAAATTAAAACTAAACAGTTTTAAAAAATAGAAAGCTTAGGATAAGCAGACTTTAGTTATTCAATTACTACTGAAAATATTAATTATTTCGCAGGTTGAATACGTAATTGTTATTATATAAATATACATAAATATTCTTTAAATTTCCTCAATGAGCTAAATTGTGCTATGATTGAGCTATGATTGAGCTATGTTATGAGCTATAATTGAGCTAAATATATACTATGTATATTTTTATATATATATATATATTAGCGCGGGTCAAATTCTGGCTCAGCGAAATTCGTAAAATACATGTAATTTCAAGACTTTTTCTCCACTACAGCATATACAAATTCTGAAAAAAAGCTGTGCGGACTTTCGTAAATAGATTCATACACATACATTCATACATTCATATTTTATAATTGAGAACAAAATCTATTTACGAAAGTCCGCACAGCTTTTTTTCAGAATTTGTATATGCTGTAGTGGAGAAAAAGTCTTGAAATTACATGTATTTTACGAATTTCGCTGAGCCAGACCTCCAAAAAATTCGTCCATACAAATTGACCCGCCCTAATATATATACTATATATATATATATATATATATGTATTTCCGATACGGTAACATTTTTACTAAATATCAAATAGATTTACCAATATTATATATATTCTTTAATTCATATGTACACTCAAAAAATACTGTAGTAAAATTTACTACACAATGTGTATTTACTTCGTATATATGTAGTTTTATTTATTTTTAAATACATATGTAGTTATTCAATATATTTTTACTGAATTTACATTTAAATAATTATAATTATATATTATATATTAATACACGAAGTAGTTGCATGTAGTAAGTAGTTGTTTACAAACATTTATTTAAATAAAGAATATCTACATTAAAATAAACTGCATAATATGCATTCGATAGCAATTGTATTTATTTCAATTAAAATAATTATAAAAGGTTTGTGATGAAAACTGTGGTAAGTTTACTTCTAAAAATGTATTTTTTTTTAAATACAAAAATACTTTGATTTTTTTGTAATAAAGGCAATCTTTGCTTTTTAGTTTATATTTTTTCATTATAAAATTTAAATAAAAAAAATTGCAAGCAAGAAGGGAACAAAGGCAGCAGCAGAAACAACGCAATACGGACCACACACAGCGAATTATTGAAAAGGTAATAATAATAATGCAATTATTATTATTATTATTATTATTATTATTATTATTATTATTATTATTATTATTATTATTATTATTATTATTATTATTATTATTATTATTATTATTATTATTATTATTATTATTATTATTATTATTATTATTATTATTATTATTATTATTATTATTATTATTATTATTATTATTATTATTATTATTATTATTATTATTATTATTATTATTATTATTATTATTATTATTATTATTATTATTATTATTATTATTATTATTATTATTATTATTATTATTATTATTATTATTATTATTATTATTATTATTATTATTATTATTATTATTATTATTATTATTATTATTATTATTATTATCATTATCATTATTATTATTATTATTATTATTATTATTATTATTATTATTATTATTATTATTATTATTATTATTATTATTATTATTATTATTATTATTATTATTATTATTATTATTATTATTATTATTATTATTATTATTATTATTATTATTATTATTATTATTATTATTATTCCCACGCCTCTTCCCCCTCCCCATACCGCGCGAGGGGGAGTCCATTTTTAGCTGAACATGACGGCAGTCGCCTGCAAGTCACTTCAGCACTGTTTTCTTTTGTGTTTTTGTTATTTAATATATATTATATTAATAGTAGAGCTTTAAGCACTGCAAATTATTGAACGCACTATCGTTGTTGTAGATAGGATTATTGATTTTTGTATTGTTGTGGCTTTTCTTTCGACACCTAATGTTTTAAGGTTTTCAATGAAGTTTTTGGGAACTATTCCAGTTGAAGATATAATTATCGGTATGACTCTTACCATATCCTGCCTCCAGATATGTTTTATTTCTTCTGCAAGAAGCTGGTATTTGCTAACCTTCTCTCGATAATAATTTTCCAGATTGTGGCTATTTGGGATTCCAATATCTATGATAAAAGTTTCCTTGCTTTGCTTTTTCACTAAGATTATGTCTGGTCTGTTGTTTCCAATAAGATGGTCAGTTAGAACAGTACGGTCCCAATAGAGCTTGCAAACATTATTTTCTAAAATAGGGTCTGGGTTATATTTATAGAACGGAACTTCCATCCAAATAAGGTCGTGCTTTATCCCCAGCGCTTGGTGTATGATTTTTGCAACTTGGTTGTGTCTCTTCAGATAGTCTGTAGCAGCAAGCGACGTACATGCTCCAGTAATGTGCTGTATTGTTTCTGGTTGTTGAAAGCACCTTCTACATGTATCGTTCTCCATTGCGTATTTCAGCACGTATTTACAGTAGTTCTTTGTCGCGATGACTTGGTCTTGTATTGCTATCATAAACGCCTCTGTCTCAACAAAGATATCTGCATTCGAGAGCCATGCATTTGACATATTTATATCGATGTGGGGTTGTTGCATCATGTAGGCATGTCTGCCGTGTATTTCCTTAGATTTCCATTCCTGCAATTTACGACTAATATAGGCAGAGTCCGTTTCACATTCGATACCTCTTATGTGTTTCAGGTCTAGTGGAGTATAGTTGTCGTCGTTCTGTACTATCGCTTGGTGAAGTTCGTTATTTTGGTCATGAAAATAGCTACGGAGGTTTGCTGTTTGTTTATTACACATGTGACTGATGTCTATCATTCCACGGCCTCCAAGGTGTCTAGGAAGCGTTGTTCTCTCAAGAGCAGAAATAGGGTGGTGGGCTCTGTTCTTCGTCATTAACCTGCGCGTTGATCTTTTTAGCTCCTCTAGGTCCGTATGGGTCCACTTAATAACTCCAAATGTGTACGTCAGGACAGGTACAGCAAAGGTGTTTATGGCTTTTACCATATTTTTTCCATTGAGATGAGAACGGAGTAAGTCCCTTGTTCTTTGTAGGTACACACTTGATATTGTTTGCTTAATGTCTTTATGTTGTATCCGCCGGGCTTGGCTGATTCCCAAGTACTTATACGATTCCCTTTGGCTCAGTGCTTCTATCGTTTCTCTTGTTGTGAGCTCGTAGTCTCTTTGCTGAATTTGCCCTTTAACTACACTTAATCGTCGGCATTTCTCTATTCCAAAAGACATTTTAATATCGGTAGAGAAGCTTTCTACCAATTGCAGTAGGCTTTGAATTTGTCTTTCGGTTGCAGCATAGAGTTTTATATCATCTCTATAATCATGCAATTATTATTATTATTATTATTATTATTATTATTATTATTATTATAATTATTATTATTATTATTATTATTATTATTATTATTATTATTATTATTATTATTATTATTATTATCATTATTATTATTATTATTATTATTATTATTATTATTATTATTATTATTATTATTATTATTATTATTATTATTATTATTATTATCATTATCATTATTATTATTATTATTATTATTATTATCATTATTATTATTATTATTATTATTATTATTATTATTATTATTATTATTATTATTATTATTATTATTATTATTATTATTATTATTATTATTATTATTATTATTATTATTATTATTATTATTATTATTATTATTATTATTATTATTATTATTATTATTATTATTATTATTATTATTATTATTATTATTATTATTATTATTATTATTATTATTATTATTATTATTATTATTATTATTATTATTATTATTATTATTATTATTATTATTATTATTATTATTATTATTATTATTATTATTATTATTATTATTATTATTATTATTATTATTATTATTATTATTATTATTATTATTATTATTATTATTATTATTATTATTATTATTATTATTATTATATTATTATTATTATTATTATTATTATTATTATTATTATTATTATTATTATTATTATTATTATTATTATTATTATTATTATTATTATTATTATTATTATTATTATTATTATTATTATTATTATTATTATTATTATTATTATTATTATTATTATTATTATTATTATTATTATTATTATTATTATTATTATTATTATTATTATTATTATTATTATTATTATTATTATTATTATTATTATTATTATTATTATTATTATTATTATTATTATTATTATTATTATTATTATTATTATTATTATTATTATTATTATTATTATTATTATTATTATTATTATTATTATTATTATTATTATTATTATTATTATTATTATTATTATTATTATTATTATTATTATTATTATTATTATTATTATTATTATTATTATTATTATTATTATTATTATTATTATTATTATTATTATTATTATTATTATTATTATTATTATTATTATTATTATTATTATTATTATTATTATTATTATTATTATTATTATTATTATTATTATTATTATTATTATTATTATTATTATTATTATTATTATTATTATTATTATTATTATTATTATTATTATTATTATTATTATTATTATTATTATTATTATTATTATTATTATTATTATTATTATTATTATTATTATTATTATTATTATTATTATTATTATTATTATTATTATTATTATTATTATTATTATTATTATTATTATTATTATTATTATTATTATTATTATTATTATTATTATTATTATTATTATTATTATTATTATTATTATTATTTATTATTATTATTATTATTATTATTATTATTATTATTATTATTATTATTATTATTATTATTATTATTATTATTATTATTATTATTATTATTATTATTATTATTATTATTATTATTATTATTATTATTATTATTATTATTATTATTATTATTATTATTATTATTATTATTATTATTATTATTATTATTATTATTATTATTATTATTATTATTATTATTATTATTATTATTATTATTATTATTATTATTATTATTATTATTATTATTATTATTATTATTATTATTATTATTATTATTATTATTATTATTATTATTATTATTATTATTATTATTATTATTATTATTATTATTATTATTATTATTATTATTATTATTATTATTATTATTATTATTATTATTATTATTATTATTATTATTATTATTATTATTATTATTATTATTATTATTATTATTATTATTATTATTATTATTATTATTATTATTATTATTATTATTATTATTATTATTATTATTATTATTATTATATTATTATTATTATTATTTATTATTATTATTATTATATATTATTATTATTATTATTATTATTATTATTATTATTATTATTATTATTATTATTATTATTATTAATCATTATTATTATTATTATTATTATTATTATTATTATTATTATTATTATTATTATTATTATTATTATTATTTTTATTATTATTATTATTATTATTATTATTATTATTATTATTAATTATTATTATTATTATTATTATTATTATTATTATTTCATTATTATTATTATATTATTATTATTATTATTATTATTATTATTATTATTATTATTATTATTATTTATTATTATTATTATATTATTATTATTATTATTAATATTATTATTATTATTATTATTATTCTTATTATTATTATTATTATTATTATTATTATTATTAATATTTTATTATTATTATTATTATTATTATTATTATTATTAGTTATTATTATTATTATTATTATTATTATTATATTATTATTATTATTATTATATTATTCATTATTATTATTATTATTATTATTATTATTATTATTATTATTATTATTATTATTATTATTATTATTATTATTATTATTATTATTTATTATTATTATTATTATTATTATTATTATTATTATTTTTATTATTATTATTATTATTATTATTATTATATTATTATTATTATTATTATTATTATTATTATTATTATTATTATATTATTATTATTATTATTATTATTATTATTATTATTATTATTATTATTATTATTATTATTATTATATTATTATTATTATTATTATTATTATTATTATTATTATTATTATTATTATTATTATTATTATTATTATTATTATTATTATTATTATTATTATTATTATTATTATTATTATTATTATTATTATTATATATTATTATTATTATTATTATTATTATTATTATTATTATTATTATTATTATATTATTATTATTATTATTATTATTATTATTAGTATTATTTATTATTATTATTATTATTATTATTATTATTATTATTATTATTATATATTATTATTATTATTATTATTATTATTATTATTATTATTATTATTATTATTATTATTATTATTATTATTATTATTATTATTATTATTATTATTATTATTATTATTATTATTATTATTATTATTATTATTATTATTATTATTATTATTATTATTATTATTATTATTATTATTATTATTATTATTATTATTATTATTATTATTATTATTATTATTATTATTATTATTATTATTATTATTATTATTATTATTATTATTATTATTATTATTATTATTATTATTATTATTATTATTATTATTATTATTATTATTATTATTATTATTATTATTATTATTATTATTATTATTATTATTATTATTATTATTATTATTATTATTATTATTATTATTATTATTATTATTATTATTATTATTATTATTATTATTATTATTATTATTATTATTATTATTATTATTATTATTATTATTATTATTATTATTATTATTATTATTATTATTATTATTATTATTATTATTATTATTATTATTATTATTATTATTATTATTATTATTATTATTATTATTATTATTATTATTATTATTATTATTATTATTATTATTATTATATTATTATTATTATTATTATTATTATTATTATTATTATTATTATTATTATTATTATTATTATTATTATTATTATTATTATTATTATTATTATTATTATTATTATTATTATTATTATTATTATTATTATTATTATTATTATTATTATTATTATTATTATTATTATTATTATTATTATTATTATTATTATTATTATTATTATTATTATTATTATTATTATTATTATTATTATTATTATTATTATTATTATTATTATTATTATTATTATTATTATTATTATTATTATTATTATTATTATTATTATTATTATTATTATTATTATTTTATTATTATTATTATTATTATTATTATTATTATTATTATTATTATTATTATTATTATTATTATTATTATTATTATTATTATTATTATTATTATTATTATTATTATTATTATTATTATTATTATTATTATTATTATTATTATTATTATTATTATTATTATTATTATTATTATTATTATTATTATTATTATTATTATTATTATTATTATTATTATTATTATTATTATTATTATTATTATTATTATTATTATTATTATTATTATTATTATTATTATTATTATTATTATTATTATTATTATTATTATTATTATTATTATTATTATTATTATTATTATTATTATTATTATTATTATTATTATTATTATTATTATTATTATTATTATTATTATTATTATTATTATTATTATTATTATTATTATTATTATTATTATTATTATTATTATTATTATTATTATTATTATTATTATTATTATTATTATTATTATTATTATTATTATTATTATTATTATTATTATTATTATTATTATTATTATTATTATTATTATTATTATTATTATTATTATTATTATTATTATTATTATTATTATTATTATTATTATTATTATTATTATTATTATTATTATTATTATTATTATTATTATTATTATTATTATTATTATTATTATTATTATTATTATTATTATTATTATTATTATTATTATTATTATTATTATTATTATTATTATTATTATTATTATTATTATTATTATTATTATTATTATTATTATTATTATTATTATTATTATTATTATTATTATTATTATTATTATTATTATTATTATTATTATTATTATTATTATTATTATTATTATTATTATTATTATTATTATTATTATTATTATTATTATTATTATTATTATTATTATTATTATTATTATTATTATTATTATTATTATTATTATTATTATTATTATTATTATTATTATTATTATTATTATTATTATTATTATTATTATTATTATTATTATTATTATTATTATTATTATTATTATTATTATTATTATTATTATTATTATTATTATTATTATTATTATTATTATTATTATTATTATTATTATTATTATTATTATTATTATTATTATTATTATTATTATTATTATTATTATTATTATTATTATTATTATTATTATTATTATTATTATTATTATTATTATTATTATTATTATTATTATTATTATTATTATTATTATTATTATTATTATTATTATTATTATTATTATTATTATTATTATTATTATTATTATTATTATTATTATTATTATTATTATTATTATTATTATTATTATTATTATTATTATTATTATTATTATTATTATTATTATTATTATTATTATTATTATTATTATTATTATTATTATTATTATTATTATTATTATTATTATTATTATTATTATTATTATTATTATTATTATTATTATTATTATTATTATTATTATTATTATTATTATTATTATTATTATTATTATTATTATTATTATTATTATTATTATTATTATTATTATTATTATTATTATTATTATTATTATTATTATTATTATTATTATTATTATTATTTATTATTATTATTATTATTATTATTATTATTATTATTATTATTATTATTATTATTATTATTATTATTATTATTATTATTATTATTATTATTATTATTATTATTATTATTATTATTATTATTTTATTATTATTATTATTATTATTATTATTATTATTATTATTATTATTATTATTATTATTATTATTATTATTATTATTATTATTATTATTATTATTATTATTATTATTATTATTATTATTATTATTATTATTATTATTATTATTATTATTATTATTATTATTATTATTATTATTATTATTATTATTATTATTATTATTATTATTATTATTATTATTATTATTATTATTATTATTATTATTATTATTATTATTATTATTATTATTATTATTATTATTATTATTATTATTATTATTATTATTATTATTATTATTATTATTATTATTATTATTATTATTATTATTATTATTATTATTATTATTATTATTATTATTATTATTATTATTATTATTATTATTATTATTATTATTATTATTATTATTATTATTATTATTATTATTATTATTATTATTATTATTATTATTATTATTATTATTATTATTATTATTATTATTATTATCATTATTATTATAATTATAAATTCTAAGCTAGTTTGAATATAAAACAGCTATTAGAGCCCTGCGTAGGTTCACACTACACTGCACTGTCTTGCTTGCTGCAAAGAAATCATGTGTGTGATTGCAGCGAAGACGAACAAAACACGATAGAGCAATAAAAAACAGATCATTGATATTGTTGATCTAAGATATCGATGTTAGAGAGCTCACTGCAGTCAATGCAACGAAAGCTTGTTGACTGGCAATAGATGATTTATATCAGACAACGAATACGGTGCTGGCGCGAACACTAGGTAAAAATGGGTCACGCATCATTATTTAACAGTGCTAGGAGGTTGCTGATTTAGAATCTGAAGTCAGAATTTTAAAATTCAAGATGGTGGATAGGGTTGCCACCTCAATTTCTTGTATTTTTATAAATTCGGGGCTGGCAAAAAAAAATGATACACCAAAAAGGGGTCGCTGAATCCGAATCCGTGGTCAGAATTTCAAAATTATAACATTTTGGAATAATAGGGTTGCCACCTAAGAATATGTATTTTTAAGAGTTTTAAACATCATTTATCAGTGTTAGGGGGTCGCTGATATCGAATCTGAAGTCAGAATTTTAAAATTCAAGGCTGCCACCTTCATTTTTTGCATTTTTATGAATTCGGGGCTGGCAAAAAAAAAATGATACACCAAAAAGGGGTCGCTGAATCCGAATCCATGGTCAGAATTTCAAAATTATAAAATTTTGAAATAATAGGGTTGCCACCTAATAATATGTATTTTTAAGAGTTTTAAACATCATTTATCAGTGTTAGGGGGTCGCTGATATCGATATTGCTTGTCGTTGTAGGCTTTCGTTTGCTGTTGAGCTCTCTCAACTCTCAAACTCTCAAGTGTTATTAGATGACAGTCAACTGTCCTAAACGGATACGTTCTAGCTTAATTATATCTAGCCTCTTGATATCAGGATGTTTTATGTTCAGAAATTGCTTTAATGAAATTTTATTCCCATTAATTTGTTAAAATATTTTAATTTCAGATCACAAGAAGCCGTGTGATCCATATATTGCCGTCGCCAGTAAAGGTCTTCTTCATGACGCGGACTCGATTTTTGTAGTTTGGGACTCCATTAAATTATTTTTTAACTCATTTGCGCAAGCGTTAATTACATTGTTGAAAATGTATTTAGTTTTTAATATAAAAAGTCCAACAGAATCAAAAAACTTTTTTTTGTTAATACGAAGAGTTCTTTAAAATTTAATGTTGCCCGATGACAAAATAAACAATTCAATTAAAATTATAATTATATAAGTAATTAATATAAATTATATAAGTCATCATTAAATTAAATAAAATTAATACATCATTATAAAAATAAAAATAGAAAAATGGAATAATAACAATGTTTCATTTAGGTATACAGGATTTTTTGGGAGCACATGTAGTAAAAATTAATAAATGTAGTAAAAATAAATACATGTGCAGTAAAAATAAGTTTAAATTACTGCATAAAAATTTCATATTCAGCATTTCGATTAAATACAAATGTAGTAAAATTTACTACAGTTTTAGTAAAACTGTGGCAGAAAACGTTTTGAAGTTTTTTTAATTAATAAATGAAAAAAAACATTTAATTTTAATGTAAATAAATTTATTTTCTGTAGTTAAAAAATATGTAGTAAAAGTGAATAATTGAAATTAATAAAAATAATTACATTTTTATTTGGACGGTGAGTTACTAATTTACATTTGTTTTAAATACATTTTTATTTATTTTTACTACAGATTTTTTTTGAAGTGTATAAACTGTTTTCTAAATTAGTTCGATGTCATATGCTGACTGTAGCTACAAATAAACATCCACAAAAAATTAAAGCTTGCTGTACAACAATAACTACTTAGCAAATTTACAACAACATCGCAAAGAGAATTACAAGATCCCAGCGGTTGCGCAGAGTTAGAGGGTATGAACCGAATTGACGGCGTAAAATATACAGCACTTTACATGCTATATTTTCTGTTTGCCTGCTAGCAAGCACTTAGCACTTGCTTGTGCTACTGGTGATGGCACTTAGAGGATGTTGGCTAGCAACAAATTTTGCACTGCACTTGCTGGTGGTGGCACTTGGAGGACGCTCGCCAGCAAAGAAAGCCAATTTAACTTTGCTGCACTTGCTGATGTTGGAGACCGTTGGCCCACACACAGGCAGA
The DNA here is from genome assembly GCA_963920525.1 of Dichetophora obliterata. NCBI lineage: Eukaryota > Metazoa > Arthropoda > Insecta > Diptera > Sciomyzidae > Dichetophora > Dichetophora obliterata. Next base: position 88,019,335 of record OY986438.1, on the reverse strand, counting down.
CACAAACTCAAGCACTTTCGTTAATTTTTTTCATTAATTTGTTATTTTTTAAGTTTTTTAAGTTTACAATATTACAAGTTTACGAAATATGTTGCAAGTACAAGCTCTCGAATTAAATATGTCGCAAATTGATAAAATGCAAATAAAATAAAATATTTGCGCTAAAACACGAAAGAAATGTGAAACGTCAAAATTTGTAATTGTCAAAATTTCATCGTCCATTTGACACAGCAAAAAAGACAAATTTATTACAACACACACAAATTTTATTCAACTTGATATTTTCTATCCTACCACGACTGAAAACTTTCCGATTGACACACAGCCATAGTTTACAACTCTGAATATAAAATGCCGCAATGGTGAAAATAAAAAGCGACTGACAAATACAACAAGTATGAAAATTGTCAAACTTTGTTTGACGATATGTAATAAAATAAGAGCATGCATGTAATTATTTGAATGTTCAAACTATTCCTTTATCACAACTTAAAGATTAAAATAGAACACTCAATCCATACATTATTTTTCTTGTTTGCAAACGAAGTTCCAGCAGAAAAAAGCAGAAAGAGAAGAAGATCGATCCATTTTTAAATCTCACCATGAATAGCAGCTGTTTGAGTAAAAGCAAATTTTTCAAAAATGTTGACAAATACAACAACTGAAGAAATTGCCAAACTTTAAAGGCATATATATACCAATATAAACCGAACTAATAATAAGTTTTGGTTGCAAACATCTTATTGCAACCTAACTTAAGTATTTTTATACTAACAAACAGATTATATGCATTAATTTCAGGAGTTTCCAAGTGATTTCTTTGTGAGCTTGCGGCCGATTGTGGACGATTTCCTTGGAAAAATACGATGATGCAAACCAATGATTTACCCTCTACCAAAATCGTTCAACGCGCCTAAAGAAGTTTTCACTTCAAAAATCGACTTACAATATTTTTTTTTTCAGAGCTCCTAGTTTCGAGGCAACAGTTCGATTTTAATTTTTTCTATTTGTGAGTTCACGCTAGCGCCATGCAATGGTTAAAAGTTAAGCTGACATATTCCTTGTGCGCGTATGGCATCACATCAAATCTGTCTTTCAAACTGTGCGTTTAGACCGCCTGAACGAACGAAAGAAACCTCGTTCGTTCGCTCGGTTTAAACACTTTGCCCGAACGAACAGTGTTCGCTATAAATTTATCGCGAACGATGTTTGCCCGGTGTAAACAGTAAATTAGGGCGAACGAACGAAGATTCCTTCGTTCGCTCTGATCCATGGCAGAATTAGAGAAGGTATATGCATTTCAGACTGCGCTCTCTTTCTCATAGCCAGAATTGTCAAACTCAAGCATTTTGCTATTCTTGCCTATTTTCGCTTTCTTATCGCATTCTCATCGTTTTCGGATTTTGTATGAGCTGTCAACTTCGTTTTGACAGTTGCGGCAGTCTCCCTCTCCAAAATGCATATACCTTCTCTAATTCTGCCATGCTCTGATCGAATAAGCTTCGATCTTTTTGGGCGAATCCGGTGTTGCGCTGTGGTTAAAAACAGAAAAGTAGCAAATAGGAGTAGCTTAAGAGAATAATTTATGAAAAGTACTAAATATGTAGTAATTTATGTTTTATGTGTTTTAAAGTGTTCTTTTAATTTTCGCTGCAATATAATTGTATTGTATAAAGGGCCAAATTAAGTTTTTTAAGCGGAAAAAACCCTATATTTAACGTTTCATTTTAAAGCGACTGTTTATTTGAGGTATTTTTTTTTTTAATAATAACTATATAACTTTTAATGAAAATTTTGAGTTTATGGATAGCAAATATTATTTAGTATAGCAGGAGTCCGCAATAGAGCTTCTCAAATAAAATAAAAAAATATTTTAGGTTCTGCTGAAACTTTTTGAGTTTTTAATTGAAGATTTTAGAAAAATGTGGATATAAACCAAAACGGTAGTTGAAAATTCGATTTGTGACTAAAAGCAATTCTTTAAAGTTATAACATAAAAAGTATTTCTCTAAAATAAAAATCGAACGACTAAAAGTACCAATTGTATTTGCTTAATAAGTGCATACAATTTGGTAGCAGTTTTTATTTAATTGACTTGAAATTTACGAAATTTATTGACACACGAAAAATGTGAAAACATTTAATTTTTGTTTGTTGAAAACTTAAATGGGCCCTAAAGTTGAACACACGTCTTTTCTATAATAACTAACAGAGTAATATATTATTATGGAGTGGCAAACCATTTGTTGTTGAGAAACGGAGTATAAGTTTTAGTACTAATATAAAAATAAGGAGTTATCAACCCTGCATTTATTGATGTTCGGCCAAATGCACAAATTGCTGTTTACACCGCCTGAACGAACAAGATGGCGGCCAATGTTTGTTCGCGAATGATGTTCGTGCGGTCTAAACAGTACTACGAACGAAGAATTTATTGCAATAAATTGTTCGCGATAAATTTTTCGTTCGTTCAGGCGGTCTAAACCTACAGAAAGGCACACGCTACAATTATTTGGATCGAATTATAGATGGGAAGAAGCTTTTCGGTAAGATAAAAGCAAAAGCTTCTTAAAAATTTAAGCGAAAGCTTAATTCAGAAAATATTATAGTAATTTCAGATAAAAAATGTTTTAAAAAGTTTTGTGGAAAAAGTATTGTATACAAATTTCAGTAATAGTTTTTAATGTTAATAATATATATAATAAATTGGCCATTTCAGCCCAAGAAAGGACTTTGACCGAGCTTCTATTGATCAATTTTGTTGTGCGTGCTATTAAATGTTTGAACGCAAATGATCGAGAACTGAACCTACGAGTTTAATGCCGACTCCGAACGGCTTATGTTCTCAAGAAGCTTTACATGGTAATTTTTACTCTCTGAGGTTTGCTATTGTCTGCAGAGAGGTAACGACCGAACAGAAAAATTAATTTAATTTAAAAACATTCTGTCTGAGCTGGAATTGAACCCGGGCTACCGTGGTTCTTTATTTTAGGGGCCACGCACTCTACCCACTAGGCTTCGGCCGCCACCAGTTTTTAATGTAAGCAATTAAAATCATTAAAACATGATTATTATTATGTGATTATTTATATGATCATTAAAACATAGTTAAAAAGCTTAACAAAACTATATTAAAGCAATTTTATGGTTATTGTTATAAGAATGTAATAATAATTGTCGTCCACCATTTTTAAAAGTCGCAATTAGCTAATCGTTACAAAATGGTTTCATTTGAAGTCATTATTCCAAAATTGAGTGACGCATTTTTTAAAGGTAAAACTTTATAAATCGTTACAAACTGGTCGCATTCAGCGCAGACAATAGTTGTGAACTGTAATTGTAGTGCTACCTTAGAGAGCGATGTTTTTCTCTGAATGCGTTGCTACTTTAAACGTCAGAAAAGTTGTCAAAGTAAGTTTGTTTACATTTTTAATGCTTTGATAACTTCACATTGTGTTGTCAGATTTAAGTGTTGATTTGGTTAAATTTTAGTTGCCGCTCGGATTTTTTATATATATTAAAAAATTGATTCTATATTAATATGAATATAAACAATACAGTTTTTACAATGCTGATGGATGACACGATCGATGTTTCTCTATTGATGCATATTTCGAGTCTTACTCAACCAGGGAATGGACTCTGGACAAGGGATAGTAGCATGGAAAAGTTTCGAAATACCGAGTACTACGAAATCACGATTCCCACTAATAAAGACTTACAATTTAAAGATCATTTCCGAATGACGAGATCAGATTTTGAGGTATGTTTTATTTTTACATTAGTAATTTATTGATTAAATCATTAATGCATTAGGTTCTACTGCAAGTGATTGGCAACTATATTGTTGTGATTCACTCACAACTGTCCTAAATCAAGGCATAAACTGATAGACATACTTTAACATTGATACTGAATTTAAGTTCAATGCTAAATGCAAGGCTAAAGCTGCTTAACATGCAGTAATTAATAAATAAACAAACCGTCTAAATTATGACGCGTGCCATAATTTAAACGGTGTTCAATTACCAAGATCCCAGCTTAAACGTAAAGGCAACATAAGGTGTGCCGCTTTGTCTACCCCTTTGCTTTCAGAGCAAAAATGCCTGCGATACATTTTTTTCGTCATACAATTAAAACAGAGGTAGAAAAACTTAAATTATATTTTTTTGTTGTTTTCAGTAGAATTGGGAATATGACCCAATTTTCCCAAGTTGGCATTATTAAATATGTATGTATATGTATGAGTATGTTTTAAAATAAGAATTAACTGTAAACTAGATTAAGAGCGTAATAATGATGATTAAACTAAGACAAATTATTATAAAAATAATCAAATCAATCAAATACTTATAAAATGATTGTTGTAACTTAGAAACCGAGGTGTTAAGCATAAGCAATATTTGAACAAAAAATATTGATGTGTAAAACTAAACTAAACTAACTAAAACGGTACAAGACCAAGTATTTCAAACTTTAAACCAGCAAGCAAGCAGGAGTTTTCCTTCGGACGAACTAGAGGACACGTAAGTATAAACCCACTCTAACACCTGAATGCACCTTCGGATGGCGGCCGAGAGGTTTTTTTAGAAGATACCAGTGGCGCTTTTAAGCGCCGGCAACCACTACTAGGTAGGATGTCGCTCGGTGACTGCTAGGACCTAGGCGTATCCTCTCAGAGAGGATACAACAAATTGGTGCAGCCGGTAGGATCCTTCTGTTCCTGCGAACAGTAAGGATATTGGTGGGAGAGATTTAAATTATTACCGTGTTAAATACTTCAGTAGGATCTTTCTGTCCACAGGGACAACAAGAACATTGTAGAAAAAAATTTTGGACCAAAGTGTTAGGTTTTTGGAAAAAATTTTGTAGGAATTTTATTTGTCAGTAGGATCCATGTGAATCCTGCTACGAATGTTTATTCATGGCGGATCCATCTCCCACCACATCTTGGAAAGAGGATGCCAGGGATATTTTTTTATTTAAAGGTTTAAGGCCTTTTTCACACTTGGTCAACGCAACTTCAACGCAACAGCGAAATGTTTTTCGACTTCTTGCACTAATTTAATATTGAACACGTGCTCATTCATCCTGCAAACTATTTCTGCTTCTTTTAGATTCTATTAATGCAAAAAAGAACTAATTAATTACCTAATTCATCTTGATTAATATATAGCCTACGGCACTACAAATAATTGAATTCACAAAACAAACAAACTGCAAACAACATTTGCGGAAAGCCGCGTTGCGTTGAGCAGGTTGGGATCGTGTCGAGAGCTTGTTGCATGCCAGCTGCTTAATCTGAAGGTTCCGGTGTAAATACGCAGGCAAGCATTTTGAGTTGGAGTTGCGTTGACCAAGTGTGGAAAAGGCCTAGGTTTCGTTTTAAAACTGTTTTAATTTTTAGGAATTCCAATTTTGGGAAAAATTTTTTATATAGATAACACATATTGTCAACAATTTTTTCGGATCCACTACATACAATCATGAGGACTATACCAGTAGACTTTTAGGAAGACCATCCTGGCAAACCAAACCTGGAAGCATATTTTTATAGAAAAAGAAATGGAGGAACGAATTCACCGTGGAAGAGTATTAACTGAGAAGATTATCAGTCAGCATGAAGAAAGTCCGACACGGTATGAATTTTAAAATTAGTTGTAAAATATAGAAAATTAAAAGAATTTTTTTTAAAATATAGTTAAGAATGTTTGTATTATAAAAGTCGACTAATGTATGATTAATATATGGTAAAAACCTATAATAAATGGGTAATAAACAAAAGATATAAAAATGTGTATTGTAAGCTTTAAATTTGTATTTGTTCATGTACCTCATGGCGGGAGGAGAATTTGTATTTTTATTGAAAACTATAACACAAACTGTTAGAGTAGAAGCAAGGCAGAAGATAGACCAGGAATAGATTTGGGAAAACGTACTGTTTAAACGAACGACTATGGATGTAAACGACATAGCGAAAACGGTGAACAATCTGGTACCATTATTTTCGGGAATGGAGTCACCCACAGAAGTATATAGGTTTATCCAGGGATGTGACCTGTACTTACAATATTTGATTGCATGCGAACTGTCAAATTGAATTTCATGATATAGTGTGTAAGGAAGCAGATATCCCAATTTTAATAAAGTGCATAAAGCTCCGGTTGAACGGGGACGCTTTCGAACTATGTAGGATCCGACTAAAGAAGTAAAATACAAGGAAGTGGTGTAGCAGCAGAAAAGTGCGGCATTTTCCATATTGGTGTTGGTTCGTACAAGCACATGAACATTCAAACACGGCCGCATTCGGTTGCATCACAAAAAAAGGCCCAAACTGTTTCTGATGATAATCACATATTAAGGCTTAAAGTTTTCGCTATCTTGTTTGTTTTTATCCAATAACAATAACAGGTTGTATTCCCACGCCACCCTTGAGGTATACAATTTGGTGCGTTACCGATTTTTTTTTGTGGGTGTTCGTTCCACAGTAGGCCTACTTCACCCGAGAGCAAAAAATATTAATAAATTATGGTAAAAGCTATATACTGGGTTTGCAACTTTTGCCTAATAGTTGGCTTTTCATTATTTCTTTTAGATATATAAAAGTATCTAGTTTTTAAAAATATTTCAATTAAAGATTTTATAACAATATTAAAATGACCGGAAGACTTAATATGACCCAAGATGTCAAGATGTGATACCGCTGATGGAAATAAATTTCTGCTCGACTTTGAGAAGCCGCTGTAATCATTTTTAAAAAAATGATTTGAGCAAACAATTGCTCTTTTATTAACCAGATTAGGATCCAAAGCTAGTGATTCAATCCAATGTGTGCAAAATGCTTTAAGTCAGGAATATGTGGAAATCTGAAAATAAATAAAAAATTTATTTTAAATAAATAAATAAAATATTTTTTTCCTTTTATTTTATTTTAAAATTTTTTGCATTATTTTGGCCTTTATTCCACACACTTCATATTATGCACTGAATTTGGAAACTTTCGCGAATTTTATCTCCTAAGCCGTGGGCCATAAACTGCACTTATGACCAAAATTTGTTCACTGAAAACACGAGCACCCTTAAAATGTGTAGAAATATGTAAATTGAATACCCCACTGAAATACTTTGACATTTCAATCCCTTAAAATTGGCGCGGAAACATCGTACTCCAATTTGCTTTTTTTCACTTATTTCCAATTGGAAATGCAAACATTTTTAAATAACTTCAAATAACTTTTTTAAACACAATTCATTATAAATAACTTTGTTTCGTTTAAAAAATCCAACTGGTGTTCTTATACTTACTTATGGAAAGAAACCACATTATTCTCCAAGTTCTGACTACTTGAACAGTTTTTTACAGCACAACGCATGTTTGTTTAGTTGTTTATATCATAAACTTTACTAATCTGACTGAAATTATCAATAAAAATAGCTTTTACTTAAACATTTAATATTAGTAATTTTTTTATCTCTTACTTCGGCCGACAGAAAGATCCAAGTGTCAAAAAGTATTCTCCGTCTCACTCACTCAATTCACGCAACATACTGCAATACGCATACACTGTATGTGAGGGCAACACCATTTCCTTATATTTTATTTCAATGGAGCCGACAATTTAACAAGATAGAGAATATTAACATATTAATGGTATTCACTAGATTTGTTAAGCCCTGCTAACTTGCTAAACTTAACAAATTTGTTAAGTCCTGTCAAAATTTTGTATGGGAAAAGACTTAGCAGTTTGTTAGCAAGTTAACAAGCTCAGCACCGTGTTGTTGTTTAGCAGATACCATTTGTTAAGTCCGAAACGTCAAACTTATTGAGTGTAGTGATGAATCGTTTTGGGAATGAGTTCTAACAAGTACCAAATTATTTTTGATTTGCAGCTTCAAAGTAAAAAAACTGCTCTTTATTAATAAAAAAATAAAAATTTTGTAATGGGGTTGGTAAAGACTTAAAAGTTTCTGAATAGCAAATGTATCAAAAGTGTTAACGCACTGTTATATAAAAATTAATATACATTTTTCGTTACTGAGTTCTGGTTACACGAGTAATTAAGACAACAGATTTTTAGCTGTAGAATTCTGTCAGCTGGTTTTAACATATCAGCTTAGCACATGATTGTAAAATGTCTTATCAGGTGCGTTCGCATCAGCAGCTGCTAACTTTAACAATTTATCAGTTTAGCAGGACTTAACAAATTTTATTGAATCCCATTATTGATTAAGTTAAATTATCTAAGGCAACTACATACGATTCGATTATTATCGAATTATATAGGTGTGAACAAGAGCCCGGGGAAAAAATAATTGCGTTTGCACGGAGGCTAGGTTCAATAGAAGCTAGAGGAGAGAGTATATAGGGGAGGACAAATCACTCCTCAAACAATTAATTATCTCCATAGTTACAGTATTTAGGGTCGGTATATCGGATTTCGAGATAAGGACCGTAGTGTTATCATTGTCAGGGAATAACCTATCAGAGGTAGTAAAAAGGGCTTCAGATGTAGAATACATGTTAAAGTACAGGAAGCAGGAATGGGTCAGGACGATACAAGAAAGTGACGAAGAACAGAGATGGCATAGAAGAGTAAATCAGGGCTTAATGATAAGAGATTTAACACCAGTAGATAGGTTCGAAGACGAAAGGGAGGACCAATATAAAATGAACATCAAGTGTTAGTTTAGACAATTTCCTAATAGACAGCAGGAAAACAGGAACATATTTAACGATCAATTGAGTTTTAGGGCAAATAATTTTGGTAATGAACTGCAAGTGAGACAGCAACAGGTACGCTGTAGTTGGTGTGACAAGGTGGGTCATGTGCAGGTTGAGTGTTATTGGAAGAACAACTGGGAAAATTGGCAGGGAAAATTTCAAGGGCCTAGCCAAGGCCAATGAGCTGGGAACACCGAAATAAGAGCGAAATAAGGATATCAAATATAGTTACGGATAATTCTACGTCTAGAAAGATTGTGATTAGTAACAGATAATTCTACATCTGACAAGATTGTGAATACGTGTACATCCAAGCCAGTGGAAAGTTCAGTAACAGATTATTCGACATCTGAAAAGATAGTTTTTTCATAGCAATTGTGTTGGCTTGCTGCCTGACGATGTTGAATTCTTTAAAAGTTCAAATAATGCATTTCGTTGTTCCGCCTGCTCTTCCGTGAGACGCGCGTCTTTCCGTTCTCCACCATCGTCATCGCTCTTCAAAGCTGTACAACCTGGCGATCTAAGTCCAGAGGCCAAAACCCGCTCTCTTACGGATGATGTGGAAAAAAACATTACGGCTGATGTAGGTCAACAAATAAACTATAAACAGAAAGTGTTAAAACTTAAATCAGAAAAACAAAATTCAGCTGACAAGCCAAGTCTAGTTCGTTTGCAGCAAAAACTAAAACATCCAGTACAACAACAACAACATCAGCAACATCTTTTAATTAAAAAAAAATTAGCAGAAAAGCAAAACTCAGCTGATATGCAAAGCCCACTGCTAATTCAGCAAATACAACAACAAAAGCAACAACTACAACAACAACAGCAGATTTGCCATCTTCAAAACCTCGAACAAAATCAATACGCTAATGGTTCAGCTCAGAAACAACAATTTCCGGAGAGTTCTCTTGTACATCAACAACAAGAACCAGAACAAACACAACAAACATTGTCTCTTGTACATCAACAACAAGAACAAGAACAAACACAACAAACATTTAACCAACAAAAACAACCTGTACAACAAAAACAGCAACATCTTACCCATCAAAAATTAGAAGAAAAGCAAAACTCAGCTGAAATGCAAAGCCCACTGCTAGTTCAGCCAATTCAACAACAACAGCTACCACTACAACTACAACTACAACAACAACAACAACAACCAGTACCACACCAACTGCAGCAATTTAGTCATCAACAAAACTTCGAACAATATCAAACAGCAACAAGCAAGCAACACTGAGATCACTTTAGAAAGAGTTTTCCATGAAATATTAGCGCTTAGGTCCGACAATGCAAAATTATTTTCTCTTATTCGTTCCCTGGAAGCAGATAAAAATGAATTAGTAGATAAAACATATGCTCTTCAAAGTGAAGTGAATTTTTTGCGCCAAAAGAAAAACGAAAAGTGCGTTGAAATTGTCGGGGTACCGAAATTAGATAATAAAAACGCAATTGACTGTGCTCTTAATGTTCTCACTAACGGCTCAGGTACGAAGATTTCAGTGGAACAAATCGATGATTGCTACATTAAAAAAATTAAAAGTACAAATAATCAAGCTTCAAGTATTTTGGTCGTTAAATTCACTTCCCTTATAAAAAAGAAAGAGGTGATGAGGAATAAATTCAAATATAGGAATAGTTTAACTTCAAAAATTTTTAATTGTAAAAAAATTCTAAAATTTTTATTAATGATTGTTTGGATAATGTCACAAGAAACTTATTAAAGGAAGCGCAAAAAGTAAAAAGGCAGATAAACTTCAAGTATGTTTGGGTAAGAAATGGTAAAGTTTTCATGCGAACAAAGGATGGCGATAATTTTTTTGTTATTAACAAATTAGAAGACTTAAAGTCATTGACTGATAATATTTTTCCATAGATAAATGTCTATTATTGAAAATAATCTGAATGTAGATTTGTTCAGTCTTCCTTTTTCGAACTTTACCTTTCTTAACAATCAAGACCTGTGTTATAACCAAACATATTCCGATAATTACCTTTGCGTTCATCAAAACATTAGAAGTTTACGAAGAAATTTTAACAACTTAATACTACACATAGAACCATTTGTGAACAAGCCGATTTTAGTTTTTTTGTCAGAAATTTGGATTTATCAAGAGGAAAGCACCCTCTATGATCTTTCTGGCTATAACTTATTAGCCGCTTGTAATAATGAGTATGCGTCTGGTGGTGTCGCCGCGTTTATTAAGAGTGGGATAAATCATGACCATGTTTGCTTTAACCTTAGTAGTTGTGATGTTTTGAAGTTGAAGACTAATTTAGACGATCTTAAAGTTACTTTTTTATGCTTTTACAGATTTAATAACAGTTCGCATGATGCATTTTTTTATGATCTTAATTTTCTTCTTTCTAATGAAAATAATGGTAATTTAGTTCTGCTCGGGGATATTAACCTTAATATTCTTGAAAACTCTGCTAACACTGATAGATATCTTTCATTACTTTCATCTTATGGTTTGGAATCCTGCATTAATCAGCCAACTCGCAGTACAATCTTTTCTGAAACCTGTATTGACCACATCTTCGTACGTTTTCAAAACTGCCAAAACTTATCTTTGTACACCTCTGCCATTGACTTTCAGATTTCTGATCATAGCATGACTTGCTTGAGCTTTAAGAATATTCTTGTAAGTAGAGACCGTGTGACTTTTCTCCCTGTGTTCAACAAAAAAACTGATTTTAGGTCTCTAAATAATTTATTACGATTCGAGAGTTGGGAGCATATTTACAATGAATTTAATCCTTCTGACGGTTACAGCTTATTTATAAAAACACTGCTTAAGCACGTCGAAGCTTGCTCGAGTTTAGTACAGAAAAAACATAGAAATGGAAGGAAATTAAAGCCCTGGATTAGTAATGAGCTCCTGGATAAAATTAAAACCAAAAATAAACTTTTTAAAAGGAAAAAGGATCATCCTAATAACCTGGTAATCTGTGGAAAATAGCTGAGGTTATTCCCTTATATAAGAAAGGTGATCGTTTACTTATAAATAACTTCAGGCCAATATCACTTCTACCAATCTTCGCTAAAATCTTTGAGAAAGCTGTAAAGACTCGTATAGTCAATTTTATTGAAAAGAACCAAATTTTTAGTAAATGGCAATTTGGATTCAGGGCAGGGCTATCTACTGAAGACGCTCTACTTAATTTCTGAAATAATGTTTACTCTGGCCTTAATAATAAGCATATAACAGCTGCACTCTTTATAGATATTACTAAGGCATTTGATTCCGTCGATCACTCTATTTTGTTGACTAAGTTATATAATTTTGGATTTAGAGGCTCCTTTTATAATTGGCTCAGTTCTTATTTATCCAATAGACAACAATAAGTAAAGATTAATAACTTCTTGAGTTCTTCATTGCCCATAGTTTTGGGTGTACCTCAAGGTTCAGTGCTTGGCCCAATTCTCTTTCTGATTTTTATTAATTCACTATTCTCGCAAAGCTTTGTAAGCAATATAAATGCATTTGCTGACGATATGGCCTGTACTTTCACTAGTAGTTCTCCATTATCCCTGATTGCGGACATAAATCATGATTTGGAAATATTAAGTCACTGGTTCAAAGTTCATAGGTTGGTCCTTAGTGACAAAACGAGAATCATGTTTTTTAATGTTTCTGGCAGAGATATAGATTTTGGTAACTTTTTCTTTCACTGTGGGAAATGTGAAAAATTTCTTTATTCGGACTCTGTTTGCTTATCTTCTAGTTTCCATCAATCCTACTATGAAGATCGCTCTTGCTCGCCTCAATGTTTCAAGATTGAATGTGTGAAATCCTTTAAATATCTCGGAGTAGTACTTGATTTCAAAATGAATTGGTCTGACCATACATATGCACTAAAAAAGTATCTTATGGCCGCGACTAGGTATTTGTATTTGTTGAAACCATATTGTTGTTCCAGTCTCTTAAAGTGCATATATTTTGGTATCTTCCAGTCAAAGTTGGAGTATGGATTGACATGTTGGGGTGGTACGCATAACAATAAAGTTTATCCGCTTTTAGTATCGCAAAAACATTCCATTCGTCTTATTCTTAAAAAAGATCGCCGTGAAAGTAGTCTGCCTCTATTTAAGGACTTGAATATTCTGCCTTTTAAACATCTTTACTACTTTAAAGTCTTAAAAATATTTTTCAGTCGATCTGGCTATTCGCTAAGCAGAAGTAACAATAACTATAACTTAAGAGTTAACACTCGGGACTTAGTATCTATCCCACAACACAACTATCAATTTCTATTGAGGTTTTATATAGCAGTTGCTCCAAGACTCTTTAATAGACTGCCCATCTCCATTCGATCTATTCGCAGTAAATCTTTATTTCTCAGAAAAGTAAAATCATGGCTTCTCACTTTGTCTTATTATGATGTTGATGAACTCCTTCGTGTAGACATTTAATTTTATTTGTGAAATGTCTTCCCGGATTTTTGTAATTTGATCTTATGCCGTATTAGGAAATTTTTTTTTGTTTACCTTAATATATTTACCTTATTTTCTTCTTTTTTATCATTATTTTTTTCTTATCATTAATTATGACCCCTCTCTTTAATAAATTGATGTAGTTTTTAAGATTAAATACTCCACTACTTTCGCCTCCAGCTCCCTGATTTGTGAGCTAAAGATTGTAATTATTTTACTAATTTTTTGAATAATATCCAGTATATACATATATATCTTTTTTATTTTTGTTTCTTGCTGAAATTTGTTAAATGATTGACATACATATATGTATTTATAAAGTTAATGTATATCCTGTATTTTGTATAAAATTATGCCGCAGGGCATTCCCTTATGGAGTGTCGGGTATGACGATCCCGCGGATCCTGAGTCTTTGCTCTTGTTAATTCTATTTTCTTATTTCGGATAGCTTGTCGACACTAGCCCTCGTAGCTACAGACTAGTTTCCGGATAATCCTAAGTTTATTTTATAAAAAATGTAATTCGTTATGATTTAAGTTTAATAAATTAATAATAATTAAATTAATAATAGTGAATATCTATAGACCTCAGCCAGTAGAAAGAGTAGTAACAGATAATTTCACATCTGAAATTATTGTAAGTATCTGTACACCTCATTCAAGAAGAAATGTTGAAAATATAAGCCCAGAATCAAAGGAAACAGTTAAGTCGTCGCAGGCGACATCAAAAAGTATTATAGAAACACTCGGAGAAATAAGAGAAAAAATCAATGGGATAGTAAGGGTCAATTTTTCAGTGCGAGTTTAAACTTTAGTCAAATTAAACTGAGGTTAAATCACCAAATTTGGACGTTTAAACTCGGATTAACTAGATATTTTAGCATTCGTTCCAGTTAAATTGATTTAAATTGTCATATAATGTGTTTCTTTATTGACTAAACCGAGTTTAAACATCCAATTTTGGTGAGTTAACCTCAGATTAATTTGACTAGAGTTTAAGCTCGCACTGAAAAATTGGACCTAAGAAATTTAAATGAAAATTTAACAAAATAAAAATTCAATGTGTGAGTAGGAAAATTAAATAAAAATGTTGGTAGGAGTTTAGTTACACATTAAGGAGTAGTTTGAAATGGAGAAATTAATTAAGCGCTGATTATAATAGACGGAACGGAACGTTATAGAATGTTGAGAAATGTCACTTTACAATCTATTACACGAGTTTCTTATGAGTTCGATTATAATAAGATGGAACAAAGCGGCACGCGGCGTTGAGATCTATAGATTTTTGATTTTTCCGCTGCGTTCCGTAACGTTTTGAGTAAAAAATTTATGTTGACAGATGCTACAATTAATTTTATTCTGCATTTGCTTTGTTTTTCGTATTTTTGTTAAAAATTTATTGAATTCTTGTTTAAAAAAATAATAAGAAAAGAAGAATTGGTGGAATTTGTTTTGTTATAAAATATATTTTAGAAAAAATAGCTCCTCTGTTTCGCCACTCCGTTTTAAACCGTTTCATCCCGCCACAATGACATTTGACTCCGTTCAGTTCCGTCTATTATAATCGGCACTTTAAGTTCAGGTAATTAGAGTGAAAAATTAAAATAAATGCTACAAAGCAAGCATTTTTGGCAGTTTTTTAATACAATATTGACAATTTATTGTTGATTATGAATTTGTTTTGCTAAGTGGTGATTTCAATATCAACCTTCTATCAATTGACTTACCAAGACAACAGCTGTATGAGAAAATATCATCCTTAGGTTTAGCAGTTGTCAATGATACCATACCAATGCGGTTTTCTAACAACACCTCTCCTAGTCTTCTAGACTATTTTATTGTCTCTGATCCATCCGTAATTTCACTATTTAATCAATTATATTTTATATTTGATCACGATTTAATTTTCTGTTCTTTAAATGTCAATCTATCTCGTTTAGTTATACCTAATACTTTCTCGTATCGCGATTTCAAGCACATTAACTGTCCATCTCTTTTTCGTGATGTATCTTTGGTATCATTTAGAGCCAATAAAATATTTGTTTGATAAACATGTCCCTTTACGTTCTTGTAGTGTTAAAAATATGTCTTGTCCTTGGTTTACGCAACATGTTCTGAGTGCATTAAAAAAAAGAAACAAATTTAGAAATATATGGCAAAGAAATCCGTGCTCTTATAACTGGGAAGTCTATAGACTAGAAATCGGTATTTCTCGGCCAAACTTGACCTATCTCTTCCAACAAAAACGCTTTGGAATAACATAAAAAAACTTGGAGTTTGTAATAAAGATAACACTGACTGCACTTTAGATCCTGAAGTTCTTAATACCTTTTTTGTTGATAATGATGCTTCTTCTAATTCTAATATTTCACCCCTGTTCGGTCACTCCTTGCAACAAACTTTTAGCTTCTCTCCGGTAGTTAAACTTGATGTAGGTAATAGCATATCGAAGATTAAATCTAATGCTATTTTGTTTTTATTATATAAATTATTATATAAATTTATATAAATTATTGTTGCCACACATTATTGGTCCTCTAACGTATATAATGAATTTTGTTTTATGTCGTCTGTATTCCCTGACTTATGGAAAGTTGCCATCGTTCTTCCTGTAGCAAAAAAGCAAAAGCCAATAAATGTCAACGACTTTAGGCCCATAAGTATATTATCGCCATTAGCTAAAGTCTGTGAGAAACTCATGGCTCAACAAATAACTAATCATTTAGTTGATAAAAATCTGCTATCCCCTTTTCAATCAGGTTTTAGTTCTGGACACGGGTGTTCGTCCGCTGTTGTTAAGGTCATTGACTATATATGACCGGAATATGATGCTGGCAATTTGACTTTACTTTGTTTGCTTGACTTTTCAAAAGCTTTCGATAAAGTAAACCATCAACAATTGTGTAGTAAGCTTAAGTATCTATTTGGTTTCTGTGATAGTGCTGTAAATCTTATGTCCAGTTATTTGTGTGATAGGTCTCAAAAAATTAAAGTTGGTCAATTGTCCTCAGGGTATAAATCTGTCTTAAGTGGCGTACCACAAGGGTCTATACTTGGCCCTCTCCTTTTCTCTATTTTTTTAAATGACATATTTTCTGTCTGCAGTCATGCCTCTACTTATGCATACGCTGATGATGTCCAAATGTATTTATGTAGAAGAACAGGACTGGTTGATGACTTGTGTTGCAGAATGAATGAGGACCTCAACAGCATTAATGAGTGGGCAAATAGCAATGGTCTTATTCTAAACTCTTCCAAATCATATGTACTTCCCATCTGTAGAGGTAAAACTTGTGTTAATGATGTCCCTGATTTGTTGATTGGTACTAACAAGCTAACTGTTGTGTCGAAAATTTTAAATCTTGGTTTCTATATTAATTCTTCGCTTTCATGTGTTGATCATGTTAATAGTATTGTCAAAAAAGTTTATTATGTATTGCGTAATTTAAGAATGTCTGCAAGCGTGACTCCAGATAGTATTAGGCGTAAGTTGATTATACAACTTATTCTAACAGTGATAACCTACTCTGAGGTGATATATAGTAAACTTGACTCTTCCTCCCAGTTAAAACTTCAAATAGCATTTAATTACGCCACACGCTATGTGTATGGCCTTCGTAAATTTGATCACCTGTCTAGTTTCCGGAATGCAATACTTGGATGTGACTTGACTGCTTATCTCAATGCCAGAAACTGTATGTACCTGCATAAGTTAATTCATGAGAAAACACCTAGATATCTAAATGAAAAAACTTCAGTTTTGTATGTCCAGAAGAAGCCATGTTTTAATAGTTCCGAGGCACAACTCGCTAATATCTCTCAACTGCTCTTCATCAACGCCATTAGGTTGTGGAATTCTCTACCACGGAGGCTTAGGGAAATCACTGGGAGAGGTTCTTTTGGGCAATCTATTTTATCTTTATCCTCTACTCTTTAGTATCTTTATACTCTTGTTCTAAGTATTTTCTCTATTGATTTCTGTTTTTCACTCAGTCTATACATTATATTCATAACTTTTAACTTACTATAGTTTTTAAGAGCATTAAGTCATCATTGTATTAAAATTAACTTATTTGTCTTTAAAATGAGTTGTTATTATTATAAGATTTAAGTAAGTTAATCATTTTAATGTTTTATGTTGTACTATAACAGAGAATAACTCTTAGTGTACTTATATTTTCAACTATACGAATAAATTGAATTTGAAATTGAAATATGTTGTCAAAAAGATTGCACTATATTTACTTACTTACTTACTTAGTTGGCGCTACAACCGTATGTCGCTCTTGACCTCATCTAAGAATTTGCGACAGCCATTTCTGTCTTTCGCTTGCTCGCGCCAGTTGGAAATTCCAAGCTTCGTCAGGTTGACCTCTACTTGGTCTTTCCAACGAAGATGCGGTCGTCCTCTTCTGCGTTGACCACCGCTGGGTACCGAATCGAATGTTTTCTTCACTGGAGCATCGTCTTTCATGAGCTGAACATGACCAAGCCAGCGAAGCTGCTCGATTTCAATGAGCTTGACTATGTCGATGTCAACGTACAGCTCATACATTTTATCATTCCACCGTATTCGGTACTCGCCGTTGATTGGTACGTAGATCCTACGGAGAATCTTTCTCTCGAATGCTCCTAAAGTCTTTTCATCTAAACTGCTCAGAGTCCAGGTTTGTGATGCATAAAGTAGGACGGGCATGATGAGCGATTTATAGAGCGTGATTTTCGTTCGTCGAGAGAGGGCTCTGCTTCTCAATTGCCTACTGAGCCCAAAGTAACACCTGTTGGCAAGAGTTATTCTTCGTTTGATCTCAATGCTGATGTCGTTGGTTGAGTTAATGCTAGATCCAAGATAAACGAAGTTCTTCACAACCTCGAAGGAGGTATTGTCAACAACTGTTTGTTTGTTGACCCCAAGTATTTCGTCTTATCTGCATTCACTGCCAGACCCATTCACTGCCAGACTTGACTCTCTTTCTAATCTGGAAAATGCTGCACTGACTTCGCGCGTATTATGGCCAATGATATCGATGTCATCAGCATACGCAAGCAGCATAACACTCTTGTAGAATATTGTGCCACTACGTCTCAGATCAACAGCTCAGATGATCTTTTCCATCATTAAGTTGAAAAAGTCGCACGATAAGGAATCACCTTGTCTGAAACCTCGTTTGGTAATAAATGGTGGGGAGAGGTCCTTCCCGATTTTAACTGCGCTGCTGGTGTTGCTCAGTGTCATACTGCAAAGTCGTATTAGTTTTGCAGGAATACCAAACTCAGAAATGGTGGAGTACAGGTGCTTCCTTATTGGGCTGTCGAAGGCGGCTTTGTAGTCGACAAAAAGATGGTGGGTGTCGACTTGTTTTTCTTGAGTCTTCTCCAAGATTTGTCGTAGCATCTGGTCGATGGTGGACTTTCCAGGTCTGAAGCCACACTGATAAGGTCCGATCAGTTCGTTTACAATGGGCTTCAATCTTTCACATAAAACGCTCGACAGGACCTTATATGCAATATTAAGAAGGCTTATCCCACGGTAATTGGCACAGATGGTGCGATCGCCTTTCTTGTGGATTGGGCAGAACACACTAAGATTCCAATCGTTCGGAATGCATTCTTCCGACCATATTCTGCATAGAAGCTCGTGAATGCATTTAAGTAGAGCTTCGCCTCCGTTCTTAAAGAGCTCAGCAGGTAAGCCATCAGCTCCCGCGGCTTTGTTATTTTTAAACCGAGCTATAGCTGTCAGAACTTCATCATAGTCGGGCAGCGGAACTTTGACGCTGTCATCCGTAATTGGGGTTTCCGGAATATCGATTGCAGCTTGTCGACGTCTAGCTTTCTTTGTGTAGGGTTGCGTGTATTCTTAGCTGCGCATAGACGCGTACGGATCTTGGCTGCAACAAGATAGTGATCCGAGTCAATGTTCCGCACCACGGATCGTGCGTACATCCAATACACTGGAAGAATGCCTTCTGTCGATCAAAACGTGATCAATTTGATTCTTCTGATCAGGGGACATCCAGGTGGCTTTATGAATATTGAGATGCTTGAATCTAGTGCTACTTACGACCATGTTTCGTGCTGCGGTGAAGTCAATCAGCCTCATTCCGTTATCGGAGGTGTTGTCGTGGAGGCTGAACTTTCCGACAGTTGCACCAAAAATATTTTCCTTGTCCACCTTGGCGTTGAAGTCACCAAGCACGATTTTTACGTCGTGACGGGGGCAGCGCTCGTAAGCATTTTCAAGGCGCTCGTAGAAAATTTCCTTGATCTCATCGTCCTTGTCTTCTGTCGGAGCGTGCGCACATATTAGGCTTATATTGAAAAATCTAACCTTGATGTGGATTATGGCAAGTCGTTCGTTCACAGGTGTGAATCGCAGGACGTGGGGCCGTAGTCTCTTGCCAACTACAAATCCGCATCCAAACTCGTGCTTCTCCGCATGGCCGCTGTAGTAGATATCACAGGGTGCATGCCGAATGCAACCCTGTCCCTTCCATCGCATTTCTTGGATAGCAGTGATATCAGCTTTGTATCTTTCCAAGACATCAGTCAGTTGGATAGAGGCACCTTCCCAATTAAGGGTTCGGACATTCCAGGTACATATCCGTAAATCATTATCAGTTTTTCGTTTGCGGTAGTCGTCATCAGATTTGGGGATCAGTTTTCTTCTTTTATTAGTTGTTTTCATTGAAATAGGTTTTTACGGGTGGGCTTCAAACCCGACGCACAACCTATTTTAAGCCTAGGGAGTCCCGCCGCTCAGATTAGCCGCCAAACTAACGGTTGTCAGTTTTGACGTTTTGACCACGTGGAGGTTTGAGTCGACTTGACGTGATTTCACAAAGATTATGCTGGCCTCGCCAGGTTGAGACAGTCAGACATGTTACATTGTTACATCGCCCTCAAATTTCTCTAGCTAAG
Organism: Dichetophora obliterata; assembly: GCA_963920525.1. NCBI lineage: Eukaryota > Metazoa > Arthropoda > Insecta > Diptera > Sciomyzidae > Dichetophora > Dichetophora obliterata. The sequence continues at coordinate 87,999,249 of OY986438.1, read as the reverse complement.
AATAATTATTTAACACTTCTATGTTAAATAAATAATAAAACAATGCTTAAATTAATTAATAGCTGCGCTCCAAATAATCGCTTCAAAATAATCCAGATTATTTCTTTTTACATGCAAAGCAAACACAAATATAATAAATAAATAATAATCCTATAACAAATAGGATTATTTTTGCTATCTATATAAAATTGTGATGTAGCCTTTAAAAAATTTTAAACACAGGTGCCGCACCTGTATATTTTTATGAGTTGTCATTTAATTTTTTTAATTATTTGTTTGTTTGATACAATGACTTTTAGGTAGCCATGACAGCTACCTATTTTCTTACGACCTGCGACCATGAAATGTTTAACAAAAGAAAACAAAACAGACTGCGTGTAATTTAAAATTTTTTTGACGTTTAGAGTAAAACACATTCAGAGAAAAACATCGTTCACTAAAGTATCGCTACCATGACAGTTCACAACAGTTTTGAACGACACACGTTCTCATGACAGCTAATAGTTATTGCATCATGATTGCTTGCTTGAATTTAATTTTGACTGCAACGGTAGTGCCCTCTACGAGTCGTTTTTCTTGACGTTCCTTTGAGAAAATTTGTTATCGCGATTCTATTAAGACGAAAGGAACGCAGCTAATAGTTGCACTTATATTTACTTTGCTTTTCGATCACTGCCAAGCGTTATTTTTTACAAATGCTGAAAAATTTCATGCATCTACCATGAAAAAAACGCAGCTAAAAGGCTTAACCAAAAAAGGCAAGTCGCTTTGTAACGAGTGAAGACGAAAATGTTCACTTTAATGCAATTCAGTGTTGATGTTCAAAATAGACACACGTCAACTCATCAAAACTGAAAGAAACGGTTTGACAAAACTTTTTATTCCGTAAGAACCGAACTTTTAGCGTCACAACTCGTCAACAATAGCTGTTCAAAGTGTGCAACATTTTTTTCAATCATATTTCACAAATTTTTGTTTAATAATTAACCAAATTATAATGGCACATCAATTGAGTACTAAAAGAAACTCTGTTCGCAATTGATCAGCTGTTTCAGACGAGTTGAGCAAATCGTTTCATTTTGGGTTGAATGTGAAAGCAGACGAAACGAGTGCAGACATTCGGCAAGTTGCAATCGTCTCGTTTCGTCTATTTTGGTTGGGCATAAAGTTTTATTAGGGTGTGTGTCAAAAGGAAACTTTTCAGTCGTGGTAAGATAGAAAATATCAAGTTGACTAAAATTTGTATGTGTTGAAATAAATTTGTCTTTTTGCTGTGTCAAATGAACGATGACATTTTGACAATTACAAATTTTGACGTTTCATATTTCGGTCGTGTTTTAGAGCAAATATTTTATTTAATTTGCATTTTATTCAATTTGCAACATATTATATTTGAGTGCTCGTTCTTGCGAGTTTTTTTCGTAAGCTTGTAATATTGAAAACTTAAAAAACTTGAAAAATAACAAAATAAAAATATAAAAAAAAAACAAAAGTGCTTGAGTTAGAGTGTGCGTGAGTGTGGCCCAACGATCTCCCGGTGCATCAGCAAGTGCAGCAAAGTTAAATTAGCTTTATTTGCTGGAGAACATCCTCCACGTGCCACCACCAGCAGCACAAGCAAGTGCAGTGCAAAATTTCTTGCTAGCCAACATCCTAAAATTGCGACCACCAGCAGCACAAGCAAGTGCAACGCAAATTTCTTGCTAGCCAACATCCTCCAAGTGCATCACCAGCAGTACAAGCAAGTGCAGCGCAAATTTCCCGATTCTTTCGCTTGCCAACGTTCTCCGAGAGTCGCCACGAGCAGCAGTACAATTCAATTGACTGGCCAACTCTCCAATATTTCAGAAGCACCATGTCAGCATGTCTCAAGCACAGAGGCAAATTTCTGCCATTATACTCCGGCGTGAATTAAATAAATTGAAAGCGGAGAATTTGCGCTTCATTTGCTTGTGCTGCTGGTGATGGCACTTGGAGGACGTTGGCTAGCAAGAAATTTGCGCTGCACTAGCTTGTGCTGGTGTTGGTGGCACTTGGAGGACGTTTGCCAACAAAGAAAGCCAATTTAACTTTGCTGCACTTGCTGATGCACCGGGCGATCGTTGGCATACACACACACACACAAACTCAAGCACTGGTTTTTTTATTTTTATTATTTTGTTATTTTTAAGTTTACAATATTACAAGTTTACGAAATAAGTTGCAAGTACAAGCACTAAAATTAAATATGTCGCGGAAATTGGCGTGTTGTTTTTTTTTTTTCTTTATTTTTGAGTGTGTCAAAAATTCGCTTTCGATTGTCAAAATTTGCAGTGGCCCAAATTTTGACAATTATACTCACCTCACAAATGCCAAAAATTGCTCTACCAACTGTCAAAACTTGATCATCCGAGTGAAAAGTTTCTGATTGACACACGCCCTTAGTACTAAAAATGTGGTACTTCGTACGTGAAGAAAAAAACGTTTCCAATATGGTGCGAAAGTACGTACTTGTGCAACCTTGAAATGATTGGTTGGCAAATTTATTTTTTACTATTTTTTGTGTTTCCTATAACATTTCTATTGTATTTTTTTTTTAATTATGAATAATAAAGCAGAAGATTGTAGGATACAATACGCAAAAACTATTCCTAGGTCTCAGTCAAGTAACTCGACCACTATGTTTAAAACTATTCGAAACAATCATATTAAAAATGCGATGAAACTAATTAAGGACTTTGATTCAAGTTCTGAAGAAGAGGATCTTGATGAAGTGAAAATTTTAGGTAAGTTTAAATAAACTGAATAATTTTATTTTATGGCCCGTACCCAAATATTTTTAAGCTCTTTGAAATAATTTTACTTTAGGGCCCGGACCCGAATGGGAACATTTACCTTTAGCTAAAATTGACTTTTTTAATTTTTTTGGATTTTTTTGTCAAAATGTGTATTTGAAGCTAAAAAGGCGAATAGTGAAAAAATTAGAGGTCGCTCTCAAGACGTTTAAAAGTTGTAGTGGTCCAAAGTTAGGCCTTAAAAATATGCTGTAATTTTTTAAATTTTCATAGAAAAGTAAGCATTATGGGTATCAAAAGAAAGGTAATACGAGCACCTATTCAACGAGGTATACAACATTAAAATCCATGCGTAACTTTTCAAGATATAACTGCTTTTATACTTAAATATTTTTGTTTTGTAGTGTTAAAAACAATATTCCGTACAAGGGCAAAACACTTTTAAGCTGGCAGTCCAAATTATATAAAAAAAGGAATTATTGCAATTTAAGTAACTAAGGTATAACTAGTTACATATACGATGTAACATATATGATGGAGGAATATTTACGTAGTAAGTTAAATAGTTACATGAACGATTGAGGAAGAAGGGTCACACGAGAAATTTTTAAAACATTTACAGAGTCAAGGTTGCCAGTATTGTGGGAAAAATCCCATTCGTGGTAATTTTTAATTGGTCTTGGGAATTTTTTTTTTTGGGAATTCCCATGGTATTTTTTTAATTCAGCGTGGTATATTTTAATTGGCGTGGGAATTCAGCGTGGTATTTCTTAATTGCATGAGAATTTGGGAATTTTTCCTTAAAAATTTTTTTTTCACTTTTATTAAGCAAAATCGTATATATACAGTAGAGTAAAGCTATAAGTTTACTCTGCACATTTCTTCGAACTTACCCTTAATATAAACGATTAAATTACATATTTGTTTTAAGAACAAGTTGACATAAAAAAATTGCATAAAAACAAATAGCGCATTCTTTTCTAAAAAAAAATCTGACCTTAAAATTCTGACCTTTTCTGAAAATTCTACATTTCTGCATGCAAGCGTTAAGCTTACAAAAACTATTTTAAAATTCCAATAAAAAAAGTTAAGTACATAAGTACTACCAAAACAATAATAGACAATATTTGCCAGTTTACTTATCGAATCCATCGGTCAGCAATTGTCTTTTAAAATCAAAATGATATCACAGTTGCCATTATACGCATTATATGCTCTGTTTACACCACGATTTTGTGTCGTAACGACGATTTTTGTGTAATGAAAAAAAAGTGTTAAAAATGTGTTCGCACGTTTTCCATCCCTGTTATATACGAACACAAAAAACAAACCTAATATTATTCTAAAACGTTCTTAATGAATTAAAAATATTTATGAATTAAATTGTGAGCTTTAGATCAAGTAAGTTTTTAAGAAGGCAACAACAACAACAACAACTCTGTATAGAGTCAATCACTTAGCTGACTAGACAGTCTGTTTCGGAAATAGCTTTTCCTCTTCAGTAGTCTTTGAGTGATTAAGCTGTAATCAGCGCACTGTTTAAACTAGTATATGAGTGCGCAGATTTTGGAATTCATTCTTTTGAATTGTATGCCAGCTACTCATATGAAATTTCAAAGCAGTAGGCTATTTATAGATCACCGCCATCAACTCTATCAAGGGCTGCCATCTGTTCTAGTTGCTTCTTAATTTATTTCAATATTCATTGGTGTTCGATATTTTGTCGAAATGCACCATAGAAATGAAACGAGTTTTTTGCTTCGCCAGAAGCTAGTGTTCTAACTGAAAGGTGGCTATTTTCACCACCAAATGTTCAATTACACATGACTTTGACCGAAATCGATCAATTATTAGATTATTTTTTTTATGATCTATGAAATTATTACATGAACTAAATTGTGAGCTTTAGAATGTAGCGATTTCCGAAACAGACTGTCTAGTCAGCTAAGTGATTGACTCTATACAGAGTTGTTGTTGTTGTTGTTGCCTTCTTAAAAACTTACTTGATCTTAAGCTCACAATTTAATTCATGTAATAATTTCATAGATCGTAAAAACTAATTAAAAATATTTATATCTGAAGTCACAAAGCACAAATATTTTTAAAAACTTTTTAAATTTTTTTTTTTAAAGTTTTTTCCTAAATGACCTCTATGTTTATTATGTTGACTTTATATGATTTAAATACAAATTCTAAATGTTTGATAGTTTAAATCATACTTGATTTTAAATACAAATTCTAGTTGTTTGACAGTTTAAAATCGTTTATCGAGCTTAAGGTCAAAGTTAGAAACAATTAATTGTTCTAACGAATTTTTCTAAAGAAACAACAACAACAACAAAGTTTTTTCAATATGAAAGGAAAAAAACCACTAGCAAATTGATTTTATTGTACAATTTCTGCGTGCTAAACGCGTCATCAGAAATCTTTGTGATTGCCCGTGCAAGTGCGTAGACGCACTGCACCATCGGGGCGATGAGATTTTGAAGCTTCAATTTCTCATTTTTTCCCTTAATTTCATAATGCCACATTTGTTGTTGTATTTCTGTTTTACTTTAGTTTCTATGCCTATATTATATGTAGTCCAACAGCCTGCTGGAATTCTGCACTAACAAAGCATGTTTACTGAAGTTGTTTTTAGAATTTTTTGCTGATTTTGTTTTTCAGCTGTTTCCGTTTGGTCGAGCTCTACCATTTGATTAAAGTTTTTTCCTAAATGACCTCTATGTTTATTATGTTGACTTTATATGATTTAAATACAAATTCTAAATGTTTGATAGTTTAAATCATACTTGATTTTAAATACAAATTCTAGTTGTTTGACAGTTTAAAATCGTTTATCGAGCTTAAGGTCAAAGTTAGAAACAATTAATTGTTCTAACGAATTTTTCTAAAGAAACAACAACAACAACAAAGTTTTTTCAATATGAAAGGAAAAAAACCACTAGCAAATTGATTTTATTGTACAATTTCTGCGTGCTAAACGCGTCATCAGAAATCTTTGTGATTGCCCGTGCAAGTGCGTAGACGCACTGCACCATCGGGGCGATGAGATTTTGAAGCTTCAATTTCTCATTTTTTCCCTTAATTTCATAATGCCACATTTGTTGTTGTATTTCTGTTTTACTTTAGTTTCTATGCCTATATTATATGTAGTCCAACAGCCTGCTGGAATTCTGCACTAACAAAGCATGTTTACTGAAGTTGTTTTTAGAATTTTTTGCTGATTTTGTTTTTCAGCTGTTTCCGTTTGGTCGAGCTCTACCATTTGATTAAAGTTTTTTCCTAAATGACCTCTATGTTTATTATGTTGACTTTATATGATTTAAATACAAATTCTAAATGTTTGATAGTTTAAATCATACTTGATTTTAAATACAAATTCTAGTTGTTTGACAGTTTAAAATCGTTTATCGAGCTTAAGGTCAAAGTTAGAAACAATTAATTGTTCTAACGAATTTTTCTAAAGAAACAACAACAACAACAAAGTTTTTTCAATATGAAAGGAAAAAAACCACTAGCAAATTGATTTTATTGTACAATTTCTGCGTGCTAAACGCGTCATCAGAAATCTTTGTGATTGCCCGTGCAAGTGCGTAGACGCACTGCACCATCGGGGCGATGAGATTTTGAAGCTTCAATTTCTCATTTTTTCCCTTAATTTCATAATGCCACATTTGTTGTTGTATTTCTGTTTTACTTTAGTTTCTATGCCTATATTATATGTAGTCCAACAGCCTGCTGGAATTCTGCACTAACAAAGCATGTTTACTGAAGTTGTTTTTAGAATTTTTTGCTGATTTTGTTTTTCAGCTGTTTCCGTTTGGTCGAGCTCTACCATTTGATTAAAGTTTTTTCCTAAATGACCTCTATGTTTATTATGTTGACTTTATATGATTTAAATACAAATTCTAAATGTTTGATAGTTTAAATCATACTTGATTTTAAATACAAATTCTAGTTGTTTGACAGTTTAAAATCGTTTATCGAGCTTAAGGTCAAAGTTAGAAACAATTAATTGTTCTAACGAATTTTTCTAAAGAAACAACAACAACAACAAAGTTTTTTCAATATGAAAGGAAAAAAAACCACTAGCAAATTGATTTTATTGTACAATTTCTGCGTGCTAAACGCGTCATCAGAAATCTTTGTGATTGCCCGTGCAAGTGCGTAGACGCACTGCACCATCGGGGCGATGAGATTTTGAAGCTTCAATTTCTCATTTTTTCCCTTAATTTCATAATGCCACATTTGTTGTTGTATTTCTGTTTTACTTTAGTTTCTATGCCTATATTATATGTAGTCCAACAGCCTGCTGGAATTCTGCACTAACAAAGCATGTTTACTGAAGTTGTTTTTAGAATTTTTTGCTGATTTTGTTTTTCAGCTGTTTCCGTTTGGTCGAGCTCTACCATTTGATTAAAGTTTTTTCCTAAATGACCTCTATGTTTATTATGTTGACTTTATATGATTTAAATACAAATTCTAAATGTTTGATAGTTTAAATCATACTTGATTTTAAATACAAATTCTAGTTGTTTGACAGTTTAAAATCGTTTATCGAGCTTAAGGTCAAAGTTAGAAACAATTAATTGTTCTAACGAATTTTTCTAAAGAAACAACAACAACAACAAAGTTTTTTCAATATGAAAGGAAAAAAACCACTAGCAAATTGATTTTATTGTACAATTTCTGCGTGCTAAACGCGTCATCAGAAATCTTTGTGATTGCCCGTGCAAGTGCGTAGACGCACTGCACCATCGGGGCGATGAGATTTTGAAGCTTCAATTTCTCATTTTTTCCCTTAATTTCATAATGCCACATTTGTTGTTGTATTTCTGTTTTACTTTAGTTTCTATGCCTATATTATATGTAGTCCAACAGCCTGCTGGAATTCTGCACTAACAAAGCATGTTTACTGAAGTTGTTTTTAGAATTTTTTGCTGATTTTGTTTTTCAGCTGTTTCCGTTTGGTCGAGCTCTACCATTTGATTAAAGTTTTTTCCTAAATGACCTCTATGTTTATTATGTTGACTTTATATGATTTAAATACAAATTCTAAATGTTTGATAGTTTAAATCATACTTGATTTTAAATACAAATTCTAGTTGTTTGACAGTTTAAAATCGTTTATCGAGCTTAAGGTCAAAGTTAGAAACAATTAATTGTTCTAACGAATTTTTCTAAAGAAACAACAACAACAACAAAGTTTTTTCAATATGAAAGGAAAAAAACCACTAGCAAATTGATTTTATTGTACAATTTCTGCGTGCTAAACGCGTCATCAGAAATCTTTGTGATTGCCCGTGCAAGTGCGTAGACGCACTGCACCATCGGGGTGAGGAAAAAACTTTAATCAAATGGTAGAGCTCGACCAAACGGAAACAGCTGAAAAACAAAATCAGCAAAAAAATTCTAAAAACAACTTCAGTAAACATGCTTTGTTAGTGCAGAATTCCAGCAGGCTGTTGGACTACATATAATATAGGCATAGAAACTAAAGTAAAACAGAAATACAACAACAAATGTGGCATTATGAAATTAAGGGAAAAAATGAGAAATTGAAGCTTCAAAATCTCATCGCCCCGATGGTGCAGTGCGTCTACGCACTTGCACGGGCAATCACAAAGATTTCTGATGACGCGTTTAGCACGCAGAAATTGTACAATAAAATCAATTTGCTAGTGGTTTTTTTCCTTTCATATTGAAAAAACTTTGTTGTTGTTGTTGTTTCTTTAGAAAAATTCGTTAGAACAATTAATTGTTTCTAACTTTGACCTTAAGCTCGATAAACGATTTTAAACTGTCAAACAACTAGAATTTGTATTTAAAATCAAGTATGATTTAAACTATCAAACATTTAGAATTTGTATTTAAATCATATAAAGTCAACATAATAAACATAGAGGTCATTTAGGAAAAAACTTTAATCAAATGGTAGAGCTCGACCAAACGGAAACAGCTGAAAAACAAAATCAGCAAAAAATTCTAAAAACAACTTCAGTAAACATGCTTTGTTAGTGCAGAATTCCAGCAGGCTGTTGGACTACATATAATATAGGCATAGAAACTAAAGTAAAACAGAAATACAACAACAAATGTGGCATTATGAAATTAAGGGAAAAAATGAGAAATTGAAGCTTCAAAATCTCATCGCCCCGATGGTGCAGTGCGTCTACGCACTTGCACGGGCAATCACAAAGATTTCTGATGACGCGTTTAGCACGCAGAAATTGTACAATAAAATCAATTTGCTAGTGGTTTTTTTCCTTTCATATTGAAAAAACTTTGTTGTTGTTGTTGTTTCTTTAGAAAAATTCGTTAGAACAATTAATTGTTTCTAACTTTGACCTTAAGCTCGATAAACGATTTTAAACTGTCAAACAACTAGAATTTGTATTTAAAATCAAGTATGATTTAAACTATCAAACATTTAGAATTTGTATTTAAATCATATAAAGTCAACATAATAAACATAGAGGTCATTTAGGAAAAAACTTTAATCAAATGGTAGAGCTCGACCAAACGGAAACAGCTGAAAAACAAAATCAGCAAAAAATTCTAAAAACAACTTCAGTAAACATGCTTTGTTAGTGCAGAATTCCAGCAGGCTGTTGGACTACATATAATATAGGCATAGAAACTAAAGTAAAACAGAAATACAACAACAAATGTGGCATTATGAAATTAAGGGAAAAAATGAGAAATTGAAGCTTCAAAATCTCATCGCCCCGATGGTGCAGTGCGTCTACGCACTTGCACGGGCAATCACAAAGATTTCTGATGACGCGTTTAGCACGCAGAAATTGTACAATAAAATCAATTTGCTAGTGGTTTTTTTTTCCTTTCATATTGAAAAAACTTTGTTGTTGTTGTTGTTTCTTTAGAAAAATTCGTTAGAACAATTAATTGTTTCTAACTTTGACCTTAAGCTCGATAAACGATTTTAAACTGTCAAACAACTAGAATTTGTATTTAAAATCAAGTATGATTTAAACTATCAAACATTTAGAATTTGTATTTAAATCATATAAAGTCAACATAATAAACATAGAGGTCATTTAGGAAAAAACTTTAATCAAATGGTAGAGCTCGACCAAACGGAAACAGCTGAAAAACAAAATCAGCAAAAAATTCTAAAAACAACTTCAGTAAACATGCTTTGTTAGTGCAGAATTCCAGCAGGCTGTTGGACTACATATAATATAGGCATAGAAACTAAAGTAAAACAGAAATACAACAACAAATGTGGCATTATGAAATTAAGGGAAAAAATGAGAAATTGAAGCTTCAAAATCTCATCGCCCCGATGGTGCAGTGCGTCTACGCACTTGCACGGGCAATCACAAAGATTTCTGATGACGCGTTTAGCACGCAGAAATTGTACAATAAAATCAATTTGCTAGTGGTTTTTTTCCTTTCATATTGAAAAAACTTTGTTGTTGTTGTTGTTTCTTTAGAAAAATTCGTTAGAACAATTAATTGTTTCTAACTTTGACCTTAAGCTCGATAAACGATTTTAAACTGTCAAACAACTAGAATTTGTATTTAAAATCAAGTATGATTTAAACTATCAAACATTTAGAATTTGTATTTAAATCATATAAAGTCAACATAATTTTTTTTTTTTATATCTGAATTCACTTATGTATAATATTTTATATTAGAAATAAGTACCTAAATTTTTTAAAAAGCATACTGTGTTGAAATTAACTGTTTATCTCTTTACAAAGCACAAATATCTTTGAAAACTAATATTTATTTTATTTTGTTTAATTTTTATTTTTGAAGTCACTGAAATTATTTTATATTAGAAATAAGTAACTAAATTTTTGAAAAATCATATTGTGTTAAATAAACTGTTTATCACTTCAAAAAGCACAAATATCTTTGAAAACTATATATATTTTATTTTGTTTATTTTTCTATTCTGAAGTCACTTTACTCATTTGATATTAGAAATAAGTACCTAAATTTTTGAAAAGTCATATTGTGTTAACATGAATTGCTTATCACCTCATAAACCACAAATATTTTTGAAAACAATATTTGTATTTTATTTTGTTTATACAGGGTTGCCAATATTCGAAGCGCCCATTTTACTTTTAAATAAATCAAAGAAACCACAATTTTTTGTCTGTTCGTCATGAATATCATTTAATTGGGTTCAAGTAGATTTGCTTACATTATTTCTTGAATATGATATCTCGTAAATGGTCGCCATTGTCCTCTACGACATATTGTGCCCGTTTTGCAGCATTTTCCATGGTTTTCTTCAACATTTCGATGGGAATGGCGGTTATTTCTTGACGGATGTTGGTTTTCAGCTCTTCTAGGGTCTTTGGCTTGTTGACGTAAACCTTTGATTTCAAATAACCCCACAAAAAGAAGTCTGGAGGCGTTAAATCTGGTGATCTTGGCGGCCAATCGAAATCACCATTTTTTGACATCAAACGGCCAGGGAACAATTGCTTCAAAAAATCGATTGTAGTGCGGCTTGTGTGTGGTGGCGCGCCGTCTTGTTGAAACCAGTAGTGCCTGATACGCTTTCGACGAACGATTGGCATGAAAAAATTGTTTATCATATCGCGATAACGCTCCTGATTGACAGTAACTCTGTGGCCATTATCATCTTCGAAAAAGAACGGCCCAATGAGCATTTTAGCACAAACGCCGCACCAAACAGTGACTTTTGCATCGTGAAGAGGTACCTCTTGAATCTCTTGTGGATTTTCAGTGGCATAAATATGGCAATTTTGTTTGTTTACCGTTCCGTTCAACTGAAAATGAGCTTCATCGCTCATGATAATTTTATGCCAAAATTGCTCGTCTTCTTCAGCCATTTCGATGACTCTTTGGGCCCATTCCAATCGACGTGGCTTATCGGTAGGCAACAATTTGATTACCAATTGAATTTTGTACGGAAACAAATTCAAATCAACACGTAAAATGCGTTGTAAAGTGGATCGGGGAATGCCGAGCTGCTGAGAACGGCGATTTTGGGATGTTGTTGGTGACTGCTCAATACTGGCTCGTACGGCTGCAATATTCTCATCCGATCGCCTTGGTCGCTTTTTATTTGACCTCTTTGGGTTACCAAGAGTATTACCAGTTGTAAATCTTTCATACAAACGATAAAATGTTTTCTTGGAAGGCGCACTTTTCACTTTATTTATTTTTTTGAAAGCACGTTGAGTTTTCACTATTGACTTGTTTTGTTGAATGTAAATTTCAACAATTTTAGAGCGTTCGCGTGGCGTGTACTGTTCCATTGTAAACATTTGCTTGGAATGACGCTTCAAACGCGGTATGTCATTAGTCGATTTGGCATCACTGCGGAAAGTTACAGTGTTGCCAGATGGGCGCTTCGAATATTGGCAACCCTGTATTTTGTTATTTTATTTTTATAAGCATAATTTCGTTTTAGAAATTATTAAATGGAAACAAACAAATAAAATTCACGATCTCAAATATAAGAGTAAAACATGTGATATGTATAACAATGAACTTTATGTGAAACAATTTGTATGTTATTTATTTGTTATAGTTTTGAAACAAAGACAATAAATGCAAAATTTTTAACTATGGACGTCTCTATTTCTGCTTATTTAAATGCAAAAATTTCTGGTAATTCTAAATTTTTCAAAATTTCTTATACATTTGGAATTTTTAGTGGTATTTTTAAATGCGTATGGGTTTTTTAGTGGGATTTTTAAATTAATATGGGATTTTTGGTGGTATTTTTAAAACGCGTGGTATTTTTATGGTAATTTTAAATGATCGTGGGATTTTTTTAGGTATTTTTTAATTGCTGTGGGAATTTTTTGTTTACCTTTACCATGGGAATTTTGGTGGTATTTAATTTATGTTACTTTGGGAAAAGGGTAATTTTCGTGGGAATTGTTCCGAATTTTGACTGGCAACCTTGATAAAAACTAAAGTAAAGCAAAAATACAACAAATGAAAATATGAAATGGGAGAAAAACTGAGAAATTGACACTTCAAATCTCATCGCCCCTGTGGTGCAGTGCGTTAGTGCGCGCTTGCACGGGTATCACAAAGATTTCTGATGAAGCCTTTAGCCCGGCCGAAATTACAATAAAATCAGCTAGTGATTTTTTCCTTTTCATATTGAAAAATTTGTTGTTGTTTCTTTGGAAAGATTCATTACAACAATTAATTGTTCTAACTTTGACCTTAAGCTCAATAAACGATTTTAAACTATCGAACAACTAGAATAGTATTTAAAATCAAGTATGATTTAAACTATCAAACATTTAGAATTTGTATTTAAATCATATAAAATCAACATAATTAATAACAAGGTCATTTAGAAAAAACTTATAACTACTTACTAATTTACTTAAATGATGGAAGAAGAAAGCGCCGGCGCTATGAAAAATCACCCAATGAAAAATCGCAAAAAAATAAAAAAATCACCGAAAACTGTTTTAAAGAAAATTGAAAATCAAAAGAAATTAAAAATTTCCCAATTTTAAAATATTTCAATGTTTAATTGACAATAGTAATCTAACAAAAATTTATATGATTATTAATTTCCTAAAATAATTAGGAAGCACTGCTTTATCAACACAATTTAGTTAAGGTCGTATTTAGATTAATTTGCACACAGCCTTAAAACTTAAACTAAATTTACTTAGTTTTCTCTTTTAATAGGCGGTCTCGGCCTCTGCTTAGGGAGTTGTTACGGTGGTTGTCATATGATCCCTGGTCATGACACTTTTTACTCTCTTTTTTTCGTTTGATGAGCTGTGTGACGAAAGTATGTTATGCTGGTGGTCATATGATGCCTAAGCACCAGTACACTTTTTGATACTTTTAGTATTTTTTCAACCGATGAGTGTTGCTATTAAGCAGGTTTCATTACTGCTTTCATACATTTCATACTAAAAGTGTACTTGCCTAAACACAAATGTTGTGAATAATTCCACAACGCAACACTGTTTTGATCCCATTATTTCATATTTTTGTCGAATCATTTGGTGACCGTGGTGGTGAAAATTTACTCTCTTGCTCTCGCTCTCAAATTTTTAATTTACTATGTTGACTTTATATGATTTAAATACAAATTCTAAATGTTTGATAGTTTAAATCATACTTGATTTTAAATACAAATTCTAGTTGTTTGACAGTTTAAAATCGTTTATCGAGCTTAAGGTCAAAGTTAGAACAATTAATTGTTCTAACGAATTTTTTCCAAAGAAACAACAACAACAACAAAGTTTTTCAATATGAAATTATTTGAATATTATATTGAAAATACTGAATTTTTAATTTACATTGAAACAACAACAATGCATGACCATGATGAGCCCATGACCGCCAGCATAACAGGGCACTTAGGGACTTCAACTCTCAGTTAGTCCAACACCGTCTTCGCTGTCTACAAGGGCAAATTATTTTATCGTAAAAAAACCATAAAAAAATTTATTTGACCTTGTAAATGTTATCACCATTTCGTACAAGGACAAATCATTTTCTCTTATATCTGTATTAAGAAAAATAGCTTAAGTCGACTTAAGACTCATCTGAGTTATTGATGCAGCTGTGCTCCACGCATATAGCACTATAAACTCACAAAATCTGGGAGTTTAGCATGACCTTAGCCAAAGTTATGGCAGAAAATTAAAAAAGACTTATATGGCGATTGAAAACTTTAAAGCAAGATTTCTCGAAACTTTGAAATCAGACTTGCTGTTATTGCTTGTCGACACAGATATCAGTATTTGTTGAAACCACTCAAGATTATGGCCTTTTAAAAGCGGATATAATCCCAAGAGGTCAGAACCCCCATTTGGGTTTATGATCGCCTTATAAGCGGTCATAATCCGAAATCCAATTTTAGGGATTTTGTCCTCTTTTAAAGCGGTCATGTATATATTCATATATAAAAAACCAATTTTTCACATTTGGAGCAGTATTTCGTATTTCTTTTTTTTTTAGACTGCACCAACGCTCAGGGGATGCCCCCTATAAATGCGTAAGCATTGTGTTGATTCGGAAGATGGGTGATAGTTGGAGGGTGGATAGATGGAGTAGTGTCGGTGAATATTTGTTTTAAACTTGCACAGCTCAAAACTGCCGGGAAACACGCTCGTAGGGAGACTATTCCACAACTTAACCGTGCGACTAAAGAACGAATTATCACGGTAATGCGAGGTTCTATTGGTAAAGGGGTGGGCTTGGACAGCTGCCCGAGTGGGCCTGGCAAACACACGAGCTGATGGCGTCAGGCCATGTATCTCCCTTGAACACTTCCCATGGTAATACCTATACAGAAGGCTTAGGCAACCAACATTGCGTCGATGCCCAAGAGAGTTGAGAGAGGATGAAATACTTTCATCCCCTATCAAATATATCGCACGACGTTGAATTCGATCCAGAAGCTCCAAATAAGATCTTGAAGTCCCTGCCCAAATGTGAGAATTGTACTCCATTTTCGGTCTAATATATGAGGTGAAGATCATGCGAAGATCAGCTGAGGTGAAATATTTTTTGCACCGTTTTAAAAAACCTAGGCACTTGCCCGCTTCTTTCGACACATCGAAAATATGATCATTCCAACGAAGATCAAATCTGATCGATATGCCCAGAACGTCAAGAGCGGCTGATTTCACAAGATCCACACCATTCATATTGAGGGGTGCTAAGGGGCAATCCATTCGCTTGTGGGTTAACAGGCAGCACTGAGTCTTGCTTGCATTGAACTCTACTCTATTAGCAACACCCCACTCGGAGATTTTTTTGTAGATCATTTAGGAGTGTGTCATTTATATTTTGCCTTTTTCTCTCAATCTTCATAGAGCTTGGGCGTTTACTAAATGAATATAAATGACAAATGCTGCTGTCGTCCGCAAACGAATGTATCCACTCGGAGATTTTTTGTAGATCATTAAGGAGTGTGTCATTCATAGTTTGCCTTTTTCTCTCAATCTCCATAGAGCTTGGGCGCTTACTAAATGAATACGAATGACAAATGCTGCTGTCGTCCGCAAACGAATGAATTGGGTTATGCGTCAACGACAGAAGGTCGTTGATAAAAACCAGAAACAAGGTTGGCGATAGAACTGAACTCTGCGGTACTCCTGCGTTAATGTCGTGCTCCTCGGACGAAATACCGTCAACTACGACTCGAATCGTTCTGTCCTTAAGGAAACACGTGATCCATCGAGCAAAGATACCACCAAAACCATATGCAACAAGTTTTGACACGAGCGCTTTATGCCACACTCGGTCGAACGCTTTAGAAATATCCAGAGCAACAACCCTGCTCTCGTCGAAAAAGTGAACGCATTTATTCCATTCTTCGGTTAAGAACGCCATAAGATCACCAGTAGAGTGAGCCCTACGGAAACCATATTGACGGTCACTGAGCAGTTGGTTGCGCTCCAGATAGTTCACAACGTTGAAGTTTACTACGCTCTCCATAACTTTGGAAAGCGTAGAGCATATCGCAATAGGTCGGTAGTTTGCAGGGTTCGTGGCATCACCCTTTTTAGGCACAGGCTGGACATTTGCCTCCTTCCAACAAGATGGAAATACTCCTGCTCTGTAGGAGATGTTGAAAAGGTTGCGAAAAGGCCGAGCCAGCGAAGAAGCACACATTTTAAGCACAATTGGCGGTATGACGTCAGGACCAGAGGCTTTGTTTACGTTGAGATTTGTAAGGACCCTTTTAACTGCTCTCGTTCGAAAGTATATCTCCTGCATTGCAGAAGATCCACTCTCAACAAAGGGCAGTGGCTGATTGCTATCCGAGAGAGTGGAATTTTGTGCAAACAATCTAGCCAATAGGTTCGCTTTATCAGCCGAGTCATTGAAGATTTGGTCATCTTTCAGAAGAGCTGGAATCGATGACGATGTCTGGTTCTTAACTCTTTTAACAAATGACCAAAAATTTTTGCTCCCTTTGGGGCAGAGAAGAACCTGTTCTCGAATGCGAGCTTCGTGCAGAAACTTTTTAGTATCAGTATTCTTGTTAAAACGCTAATTCTGAAAGGCTTCCTCTTTGGACCTGACTGCAGTCCTGCAAGTCTCATTAAACCATGAGTGGTCTTTTGGTTTAATGCTTCTCATCTTATTGGGAATGAAAGACCGCATACACAATAAAATAATTTCTTGTACCATGAAAGCCGCGGCATTCACATTTCTTTATTTTTCATGGTGTGAAGTCAGAAAAAGGTCAAGGGTATTATGGCTATGCATATCACTTTGAGGAAAAAAGTGGGTTCCTTCACTAGTTGAATCAATTGGTTCGATTCAGCAAATAGCTCAACATATTGCCCAACAGGTGTCAATGGGCCGGAGTGACGTAACCAAGCCGGGTTGTGGACATTGAAATCGCCTGCTACAACGTAATCAAAGTACTTAAAGTACTCAAAGGATTTCATTTGTTGATATCTCATTTAATAAACATATATTTTACATAGTAAACACAAAATTTGGTCGTTTTCATATACATACTTGAAATGCTAATTTTTTGCAACTTTGAACCCCTATAACTTCTGGCGAAAATGGACTTAGAAGGGCTTAATACATACGACTAATTTAGTTTTAGTTTTTAATCTAGTTTTAATTATTCTTCAATTGTTCCAAAATTCGCACTGAGATTTAAAAATTTCGCGAATTTTATCTCCTAATCCGAACGAGAGTGACAATTTTTGTTTTCATGTTTAGGCTTTGGAGGCCCAAATACATATAAAATAAGAAAAATATTCGGGTCCGGGCCATAAAGTAAAATTATGTCAAATAAAATAAAGCTTCCATAACAATTCAATAAAAAAACCAATTGTGTAGACAATCTCTACAAAAAATATAACGCTAGTTCAAACGATCAGCAGCTGCTGACCAAGACTGTTGGCTTTCTTGAGAATGTGCTACACTCGGGAGCTGCTACTTGTCTTATATGCATTGGTAGCATAAAACGGGCGGAAGCTATCTGGTCGTGCAAGCACTGCTTCTGCATTTTGCATTTAACTTGTATTAAACGGTGGGCAAACGACAGTCTTGAACAAACCAAGGCACATACCAGCAGCCAGCAACAAAACGAAGGTTACTATAATAATTTAGGCGTTTATGTGCCGCCTAAGAAACCAAAAACTCCTAAATGGTATTGCCCACAATGCAGACAAGAGTATAACCCTAACGAAAGACCAACTCATTACGAATGCTTCTGCGGGAAAGAGCTCAACCCAGCGCAACAAACTTGGCAAGTGCCACATTCTTGTGGTGAAGTATGTGAGAAAAAACTGCGACCTGAATGTGGACATAGCTGCTTGCTCCTCTGTCATCCAGGGCCATGTCCACCTTGTCCACAGAATGTTTTTGTTTCGTGCAAATGCAAAAAGTCTGCTCCGAAATGGGTGCGCTGTTTCCAGAAGAAGTGGACGTGTGAAAAGCTGGTATGATGAATGAGTAACAAACATTGAAATATTCAAATAAAAAAAACCTTTTTAGTGCACTGATATGCTGCACTGTGGGAAACATATTTGTGAAAAAGAATGCCATGAAAATGGAAAATGTTCACCGTGCTCACGTACTAGTAAGCAGCAGTGTGTATGTAAAAACGAAAAAGTTATTCGAAGTTGTTCGGAGCTTCCATGGCATTGCAAAAAAGTAAGTATTCTTCTTTTACTTGCGCCATATATATAACAGCTATGTATTTTATTTGTAGGTTTGCAATCGTCAATATTCGTGTGGAATGCACAGCTGCAAAAAAATTTGTCATTCGGATCCATGTGGTGAGTGCCCACAGGGACTACCACGATCTTGTCCATGTGGAAAAACGGTTAGTTTATAGAAAAAAAAAAACTTAAGAAAAATTGGAAAATTAATTTGTTTATCATTTATAAGAAAAAAATAGGGCCATGTAATGAAACTGTTGACTCTTGTGGGGATACATGCCAGAAAATACTTTCATGTGGTATTCACAAATGTACACAAAGATGTCATAATGGAGAATGTAGTATGGTAAGTTAATTTTATTAGTTCAGTATCCATCGGACACGTTTAATTAGAATTTATCTAACATAAAAGCCATACTTACAAAATGACATACTAACAAGGGTAGGGGGAATAACGTCATATCAGTACGAAATTATTTCTCGTTATTTAGTTATGAGAAAATGGAGCTCAAACATGGGAGGAGCTCTATAAATCCTTCTGCAATAATTTCATTGGGGTGTGTTTGTTCTTTTAAAGTAGATATCAAGTAATTTTTACCAGATACCCTTATTTTTACTTCGAAAGTGCAATAACTCGGATCACTTTTACACAGGGATTCCGATGCGGGGCTCAGTCGCATCGAAATAATTGTCAACAATATATTTAGGTATTATGACATACAGTCATGTGAAAATAAATAGGGACACCTGTATTTTTATATTTAAAGCTGCATGAATTACATACAAGGTGCAAAAGATATAGCATTAATTCCCTCGGGTGGTGGTTCCTCTTGATAAGGTGAGTATAAAACTTTATGGAGTCTCCTCCCACATTGTAAAACTTTCAAGATACAGGGTGTTTTACGGTTTTGGTACTTGTTTAGTATTATTGATCTAGAATCGAAACTGCTCATCATAAAATAAAAAATAATGGCCCTTATTCTTGAACCCGCGCTCGCTCTCAAAACGACGTCGAAACAAAATTGTTGTATTTTGGAAACTTTCAATTTCGACGTTGAGATCTGCAGTGATTGTTTATGTCAATTATTGAGCAAACGTCGTCAAATAAATATTAAAATTTTTGATCGTCGCAATGATTTTCGACGACAATTCATTGATGAAAGTGAGCTCTCGACGACGATATTTACTCGACGCGGATTCAAGAATAGGGGTGAATATTTTGTATTTTAGAAAAAATATCAGTTTTTCCATCAATATATCATCCACTTTCGTGTCATGTGCTACAGCGGAGCTAGAATTTTGAGATTATCAAACGAAATATCAACAAATTTTCTATATTTTGTTTTAGCGGAGCTGTAATCGTCAAAATTTAAAATTTCTGTTTTTCATGTTAAAATACACTTAATCAACAGTTCTTTTCTAAATTCTTACTTTGGATGATAACAGCTCCGCTAAAAGAAAAGATACAAAATTTGTTGATATTTCGTTGGATAATCTCAAAATTTTAGCTCCGCTACAGCCCATCACACGAAAGTGGTTGATATACTGATGAATAAGTTGATATATTTTCTAAAATAGAAAATATTATTTTTTATTTTATGGTGAGTAGTATAGATTCTATATCAATAATACTAAACACGTACCAAAACCGTAAAACACCCTGTATCTTGAAAGTTTTACAATGTGGGAGGAAACTCCATAAAGTGTTATACTCGCCTTATCAATAAGAATCACCAGCCGTGGGAATTAATGCTATATCTGGTGCACCTTGTAAATAATTCATGCAGCTTCATATATAAAAATATAGGTGTTCCTATTTATTTTCACATGACTGTAGGTCTACGAAAAATGTCGTATAAAGCCTAAATTTTAGTCATATTATCCAAAAACTTCAGAATGCCATAACGCCCAAACTTTTTCTTTTGGGTGATGTGACATTCCATTTGGGCTTTAAATTTCGGCGTTACGGCATGCTTTTGGGCATTACGACATTTCTTGATTTGTTCTTTCTGACGTAGGGCGATATGGTGACGTGTCGGGCTTTATTGCATATGGTTTTCGCCAAAAATAATATGTCTAAAGGCCCAATTCAAAATATATCTCCCAAATTTCCAACAACAAATTATACAGCTTTATCGGCTTTGTGACATTTACTGCTTTAGGCTTTATGACATTTCGCATTAAGACGCTACGCTGAGACAGTAGTGTTAAGACAGTTGCAACACTTTCACAAATTTTTACCCACAAACACTCACTATTGCTATTGTCTTAACTTTGTTGTAGACAGTTGGAGGGATCGTAGCTAGGGCAACAGAATGCAGTGATGTGATTTTTATTTTGCTAAAAATCCCGAATGCGTGTGTAAAAATACCTTTTTGGCTCTCTTTATCCCTTCCAAAGCTCAATTAACTCGGGAGGAATGCATCACACTTGCAAGAATGCGCCTTGGAAAAACACTATTTTTTACCAGGTAATGGAAATAAACTTTATCGAACGGTACGTTTTTTGATAATTCTGTTTTTTTGAAAGCTCAATCTTTATTAGGCTTTATTTGCATATAGCTGTTAAACATAAACATAAGCACAACCCCTAGCAGGCCGAAGAGAGAGACCGAAACATAATGGTAGCGTTTTTGTTAAAAGAGCTCAAAAATTATTTGCTTTGTTCGGATCTCTCCTCGCATCGTAAACAAAAACCGAAACAGTAACAAACCCCGCTTCACCGATTGTCATTGCTGCTTCTACGACTTTTAATTAAAATTCTACAGAAGAGCAGCAACAACTTTGTTGACGCAAGCCACAATTTTTTTTTTAAGACGCCGCAGTGTCGCGGGTGCGGACAAAAGTAAAAAAATATTTTAGGTTGCAAATTTAGAAAACTTAGTATACAGTTAAATTTTTTAAATTTAATTTTCCAAGTTTAGTATCCTACATTGAGAAAAAAATATACTTTAACATTAAACAAAAAATTTTAAAATAGAAATTGAACTCATTTGCATTTCTACAAAACAAAATTTAAAACAAGCGTATTTAATTTTCAACTATAACGTCATTTCTGCTTTTTGTATAATTTTGCATCTTTCTCTTCTCTTCCAATAACAAAAAATACATAACTATCAGAGATTGAATTAAAAAATTATGTGCAGTAAAATCATTGAAAATTTTTGCCAGACAACTGAGATCCTGATTTTACATTTGATTGTTTGAAAATATTTGAAAGTCTTTCAAATATTGAACATAAGATAAAATAAAAATTAATTCGTTTTATCTGCTTGTAATTTGCTTTATTGGCCTTTGTGGCTTTTGAATTACACATGAATCAATAAAATAAATAAATAAATGAATAATTCATTATTTTGATATTTAAAATATTTCAAGCCGCAATAAAAAGCAAACTTCATCAAATGAAGTAAAAAAATTTGTTATTCGGGGGGTCCCTGGGGTCGCTGATCACGAATCTGACTTCGAAAACCCGAAAAAGTTAAAAAATTACATCGAAAAAACGGCGGTTTAATTTATTTTTTTTTTAAATGTGTTGATTTTATATGATTTAAATACAAATTCTAAATGTTTGATAGTTTAAATCATACTTGATTTTAAATACTATTCTAGTTGTTTGATAGTTTAAAATCGTTATTGAGCTTTAGGTCAAGGTTAGAACAATTAATTGTTCTAACGAATCTTTCCAAATAAACAACAACAACGTTCAATATGAAAAGGAAAACATCACTAGCTGATTTTATTCCAATTTCGGCCCTGCTAAAGGCTTCATCAGAAATCTTTGTGATACGCCGTGCAAAAAACTAAGTAGATTACTATAAGGAAAATTTTAGGTAAACCAAAATGTTCGTTATTACTCTAGACACACAACTGCATTCTTAGAGATAAATGGGGACGTTCAAATTATATTAAAAATTCAGTTTTATTAATAGTCTGGTATGAAAAAATAGATTTGTATCCATAACTTTTAATTGGAAAGAGATATTGGGGTAGCTTTTTCACATAAATTATATTTGAGACTTGACTTTTTGTAAAAAATATTAAAACAACATTTTGGAAAAAATAAATTTCGCGAAAAAATCAAGGTACCCTTGTTCTGATGACAAAAACAGTAAAATAATTTTTGCGGTTGGCTGGAAGAATTTTTGCAAATAAATGCTGTCATATGAAAGGTAGCCAGATGTGCAATTTTTAATTGATTTAATTTTTACAACAACAACAATTTTTGAGTCATTTTTTGAGTAAAAAGTCAATATTTTTGACCTTTTTTGACATAATTATAAAACATAGTTACACTGACTTAACGGTACAGTTCAACCTATTTTTGTGATGTGATTTTATTGAAATTTTTAACAAAAAAATTTGAATGAAATAAATTAATGGACAGCGGAGATATTTGCATCGAAAACCAAAGTTTGATTTTCGTTTATTTCTCATTCTTAGGTAACGATGTTTTATGAAAAAGTCGTTGTACTGAAAATTTCTACAATTTTGAATATATGTGAGTGTTTTTGATTTCAAAATAACAGAAATTTTTTAAAATTAAATACACACAAAACTCCGATGTTAAAAAGTATTTTAATAACAAAATTACTGTTAGTTGAAAAATTTCGGAGGGGGTGTGGCAAAAACTAAGTATGTAACATTTTAAGTTGGGATGCACTTAATATGCATACCTAGTTTGAGCGAAATCCGTTGAGCCGTTTAGATTTGTATAAAGGCAAACAAACAAACAAACAGAAAATGAGTTTTATTACTATAGATAAAATTTTTATTTAAAAATCCCGGGATCCCGGAAAGAAAATCTCGGGATTGACTTCCCTAGTGGTTACTCAAACCACAATCTTTTGATTCGAATGTTGAAAAGCTTTTTGAATTCGCTTAACAATTAGAAAGCTCACTTCACGTAACAGAATATTCCTGATAGCATATGAATTTATACAGATCAAGCATCTAGGCATTTACCTCGTTACATCGTTTCATCGGTTTTACTACCCATTTAATTCGCCGTATTGCTGTATATGCGGCTAAAGAAGTTTCTCTTCAAAAAACCTTAACTTTATTTCAGAAGCTGTAGAAACATTAACCTCAGTCAAATCCAGTTACTAAGCGTTCCTATTCAGCAGTGGCATATATATGGGGGTAAACGGGTCTGGACCCCCCAGAACCATGGAAACATTTCCAAATATCTTACATTATTGTGAAGTGATTCTATTAAGTTAAGCCCGAGTCCATATGTATATGTATTGCAAAAAATTCTTATTTATTGTGTAACCTAAATTTTCTGAATTACGACGATTTAATTTTATGGTTACAATGGGAGGTGGGCGTAGTCGTTTTCCGATTACGCTTATTTTTGAGGTTTTTAATACCAAAATAGTAATTGTTACAAAAAATGGTGGTCAAAAACGACACTTTTTTCTCTTCACCTTTTTCTTAGAATTTTGGTTTTTTTTTTTCTTGCGTCTATAATAAGATATAAAATTTCGGTATTTATAAGAACAAATTTCGGCGCCAATTAGAAACATATTTATGCCAAAAAGACAGTTCAATACGCTGCAAAGCAACCAGAACAGCATTCGTTTTTTACGTCACATGATCGATTTATGCATAGCAAAAAAACCAGTCATTGCATGTATTTTTCTCTTAATGACCGACACAAACAAAGACAATTTTGCAAAAAAAAATAGTGTTTATTTTCATTTATGTTGGAGGTTTCTGTTTCATGAGTGAACATTTCTGAACCCTGGTGGAACCACATTGAGCTCTTGATAAAGCTTGTCCTTGACAGGTTGTCGAGCTCAGAAAAGAAGAATGTCCCCAAATATTTATGCCTTCTTCTAGCGAGCGCGTGACATGAACAACAAAGGTGGGAGATGTTTTCTTCATCCTACTCGTCCCTGCAGCTTCTGCAGAAGTCATTTGTGATAAATCCCAGTCTGAAGCCATGTCTGCCTTTTAAGCAGTGCCTTGCGGAATCGGCCACAAGCATGGCTACCTCTGGTCTTCTCAACGAGAGAAGTGCTCTCGATCGCTTTGGGTCTAGAGTCGGCCAGATAAGCCTTGATGTTCTGCATGTTGAGAGTTCAGCCCATCTTGAGTTGGCTTTAGATGTGGTGCACTCATTGAGCATCATTTTGACATTTGCCATCGAGATGTTCGGTGAGTTCCGAATCATTGAAGTCACCGATGTACCTTTCCTAGCAAGCTCGTCTGCTTTTTCATTTCCACGTATGCCCTTATCCCCGGTACCCATATTAAGCTGATGTCAAAAAAGTTTAACATTTCGCCTAATGCAGCACGGCATTCTTTGGCTACTTTAGAGTTGATGAATACTTGCGCCATTGATTTGATCGCTGCTATGCTGTCCCAAAAAATATATATTTCTCGTTAAGATATGACATTCTCTGAAAGCCATGTTGCAACCTCCTTAATTGCCATCATTTCGTCTTGATAAACACTACAGTGATCCGGCAGTCTACGAACCAAGGATACCCCTAATTCTTTTGAGTATACCCCATACTCGACCATGTCATTTAATTTTGACCGATCTGTATAGAAATGTAGACACCCTGGTTCTAGGTGGAATAAGCGTGCCGTAGTTTCCATCAAAAGAAAGCAGTGGTTTACAGTAATCAGTCCTTGGTGGAATGAAGCTAAATTTGTAGAGTATGGATGCATGTCCTGAACCCAGGTTTTTCCGTACTCCAGTTTCCCTTAGTCTGACCGCCGAACAAGCTGCCTGTTGCCTAGCAACCAAGTCAAGCGGTAGAAGGTGGAGTAAGGTCTCTAAAGGCGCAGTCGGTGTTGTTCTCAGAGTACCGCTAATGTAAATAAATGCCATTCTTTCAACTTTTTAGAGCTGGTTCAAATATGTGATCTTCTCCAAGGCTGGCCATATCGTTGCTTCATATAGAAGTATAGGTTTGATGACCCCTGTATACAGCCAGTGAGCGATATTGGGGGAAAACCCCAATATATTAATTTTTAAGAAATATTAATTTTTCAGCTAAGCTTGCTATCAAGAATGAGTCCTAGATATTTTGCACTTTCTGATAAGGACAATGCAGACCCATTTAGCATGATTGATGTGACTTTTATGACTCTTGTGAAAAGGACCATTTCTGTTTTGGCCGTATTTACTCCAAGACTACAGGGTCGCTTAGGGTAGTGGGAAATTGCCTCTGACTGCGATTGCTAGGTCATCGGCGTATGGTGCCACTACACCATACCTTGTGGCGTACGTCTTGTCACCGATCTTAAACCGCTGTACGCACCTAGGTCTGATAAAATTATTCGGCACTTGAGTATAGCTTATCTATTAGATCAGTAATGATTTTATTCACACCTAACCTACGCAACTTTAGTCGAATAGTTTGTGGCGTGACATTAAATTCTCCCTCTATGTCTAGGAAAGCAACTTAAGTGAATTCATTAAGCAGGAAGGATCTTTCGATGGTCCCGGCCAGTGAGTGTAAAGCTGTTTCTACTGACCTTCCCTTGCTATATGCATGCTGTGATGCCGATAAGAGAGCCGAGTCGATACTGCTGCGTAAATACAGATCTAGTAGCCGTTCTAGCGTCTTCAAGAGGAATGACGTTAGACTTGTAGGCCTAAAATCTTTGGGAGTGGTATGTATGTCTTCCCTGCTTTGGGTATAAATATTACTCTGGCCTTATTCCAAGCATTGGGAATATATGTCAGGGTTATGCAGCCATTGAAAATAATACGAAGCCAAGGCAAAATATATATCGCAGCTTCTTGTATTTCTACAGGGTAACCACCATCAGGCCCTGGTGATTTATAGGGCTTGAAGCTGTTTATCGCCCATTTTAGTTTCCTATCGGAGACTATGCCTTCGGTGTCCTGCGAATAACAGCTAGGATTTGGTAGTTGTGCACCAATATGCGCGCTACTACCAGGGAAATGCGTACCTAATAGGACGTTGAGAGACTCCTCACCAGACATTGTCCATGTGCCATCCGACCTTTTCAGATAGCCGGGTGTGCTAGCGAGAATCTTGCGCAGCCTGGAAGCCTCTGAGATTTATTAAATTCCTTCACAGAATCGTTTCCAAGAGGATCTTTTAGCTTTCCTGGTTTCAGTTTTGAAATTTTTAAGGGATACCTTGTAAACTGCCCAATCAAGTTCAGCTCTCGAGCGCTTAGCTGCATTAAAGAGCCTTCTACATTCAGTCCATCCAGTACGGAGAACCACCACTTTGGTTTTAGCTTGCTCCTTGTTGTCGTTTTAGGACATGAGGAAGCAAGAGAGCAATTCATTGCTTTGGTTAGTACATCGACTAGATTATCTAGATCAGCTGCCGATTTAGGTTTATTAATTGGGCCTGTAGTGGGATTCTGTAAATTTTTCGCAACTTCCGATTGGAATCGTAATTTGCGAATTTTTTCGGTTGCCATACCGAAAACGGTATTTATTAACTTGTACTTTGTGACAAAATTCGGTCGAAAAAAAATTACGAATTTAAGTGAGAAAAATTGGCAAAATTAGTTATTTATCGGTGATAAATGTCAAATTTATTCAGTTTAAATTTAAATGCAAAATGGATTGAACGGTGTCCAAAGTGCAGCTAAACAATAGCAAATGGTAAGTTATGATAAATTAAATATTTTCCCTTTTACTTGTCACTTCACCTATGTGAGATTTCTCACACTCGTGTCACGTCACTAGAAATCTGGTATTCTTGTTATCATGTGACGTGAGTTCACAAACTATGTCGGTGTTCACAAACTCACGTTATATGTCAACAAGAATACCAGATTTCTAGTGACGTGACACGAATGTGAGAACTCTCACATAGGTGAGGTGACAACAAGAATAAGGGCAAGTGTGTTTGCAGGTTTATTGTTAATTGCATTTACCTTGCAGGACTGTCGCTGGTGGTGATAAACAATTATTTTAAGCATTGAAAGCTTGCCAGAAATATGTGGCTTGTCAAAGTATTCAAGACAATTTCCTTTTTCTTTTTGTTAATAACATTTGGATGCATGTTTCTGAAAAAACTAACAAAATGCAGATTTTCGTCAAGACCCTCACCGATAAGACCATCACTCTTAGGTTGAACCATCAAACAATGTCAAGGCTAAGATCCAAGACAAAGAAGGAATACCCCCTCCCCCGATCAGCAACGTTTAATCTTTGCTGGCAAGCAGCTTGAGGATGGCCGAATTTTATCTGACTACAATATTCAGAAGGAATCCAAACGTCATTTGGTGCTCCGTCTGCGTGGTAGTATCATTGATCTCTCATTGCGTAGAGATTTCCCTCCTCAAACCAGTTCGAGCAGATAATGATCTTAGGGATATGCTTGATTTTCAGGCATGAGACTTCGGAAAGTTCATTTAAAAAGGGATGGCCCAGAGTTGCATTCTCCTTTTAGATAGAGCCGGACATTCGCAGAGGAGGCGCTGAACATTTTCTACCTCCTTCTCACATCTGCAGCTTCTGCAGAAATCGTTTGATGAAACTCCCAACCGAAGAGCATGCGCTCCGATCAGGCATTGACCCGTTAAGATTCCTACTATTTTTGACAGGTTTACCCTGGTTAACTCAAGCAGTGAGTTGGTGCGTTTTAAGTCGTTGGTAGGCCATATTAGCTTCGTTATCCTACATGTATCAAGGTGTTCCCAGCGTTCTTGTGCAAGATCTAAGGATCTGTTCTTGCACTAGAGTTTATAGGAGGAAATGGGTATACCAATAAAGTACTCATTTAAGAGGGTGTTAGAGGTCGTACCCTTCCTTACCAATTCGTCGGCAAAATTGTTGCCCTCGATATCCCTGTGTCCGGGTACCCATATGAGGTGAATCCTTGAAGGAAGGTGAAGCATGACATTGAGGGCGCTGGTTAGTGTTGAGGACTGTGCCCCATAAATACATAGACCTGCGCTTCTGTGCACCTTAGCAAACTTCTGAAGTGCAGTTGTCTTATCATATATAAGTATGGGGCGGACAATTGCTGTATAAATCCAGCGCACTATTTTGGGGGGAAAACCCCATTTTGTACCTATAGCTTTTTTACAGGCTAATAGTGCTAGTTTGCCTTTTTAACACGTTCCTTAATGTTAACATTCTAGATAAGCTTCTTATCCAGAATAACTTCTAGGTATTTCGTGCTGTCGCTAAAGAGCAATCTCGTGCCGTTCAGACGCGAAGGTTCTAAGTTGGGGCTTTTATATTTCCTAGTGAAAAGGATGAGCTCTGTTTTCTCCGGGTTTACACTTAAACCACACGAGGATGCCAATCTCGAAAGTATTAAAAGTGCTCTCTCCATGAGTTGACAGAGAGTCTGTGGAAACTTTCCGCTAAAAATGATATCAATATCGTCTGCATAAGCAACAACCTTGTAGCCTTCCCCCTCCATGATACGCAACAGCTGGTCAACCGCCATGGACCACGGAAGTGGAGACAAAATTCCTCCCTGCGGAGTACTTCAGCTTACAAACCTCCGAGTGGAGGATCCCCCCAGTTCTGAGTTCACCACCCTGCCCAAGAGCATCTGGTGTATGAAACTCACGAGAAAATCCTCCACCCCCAGTTCCGACAAGGCCGAGGTGACTGCGCATGGAAGGACGTTATTGAATGTCCCTGCTATATCCAGAAAAGCAGCAAGTGCGTATTCTTTGTTTTTTTTTTTTTTTTTTTTTTTTTTTTTTGGATTCGCCCGGAGGTATGAAATCTTCCCAAGATACGTATACCCGTCCTATACGCATGCACGATTCACATTCTAAAATCTGCCCGAATCAGCCGGGACAGACAGAATGCATACCAACATACCCCCTATTGGCAATTAGGATTTTCCACTAAGCACATTAATTGGCTTTTCAGTGGAGTTTAAAAATTGAATTATATATAAACACGTATTTAAGTATACTTGATTCTATATAAATAAGCAACATCGAATTAAATAATAGTAATTATCAATTTAAGGTACCCGAAAAACAATCAAAAACACTAAACTCATTTTAACTGGTTTGCGGCCATTGTCCAACCCAAGGACCTACGTGGAAATGAGATAAATCTCATATTCGCCAAATCAAAATCCCAATTAGTGGGATATGCATTTGGGCCAACGCAGGCATAAACTTGTATGGAAAAGAGATATACTCTGGCACACCAATCCAGGTGATAGTGTGAGTTCAGTCTAATTTCAAATCAGGAAACCACGTGAGCACGTAAATCCCAATTCGATTAAAAATT
Source organism: Dichetophora obliterata (assembly GCA_963920525.1). Taxonomy (NCBI): domain Eukaryota; kingdom Metazoa; phylum Arthropoda; class Insecta; order Diptera; family Sciomyzidae; genus Dichetophora; species Dichetophora obliterata. The sequence goes on along the minus strand of OY986438.1, from coordinate 87,969,614 downwards.
AAATAATTGAATAATTAAAAAGTAAGTTTTAAAAAGATTCATATTTGATGGTGCTTACTTTATAAAACATAACATCGAGACAAAAAAGAGAAACAGAACAATCTCAATTGCCAATATTACATTGTTATAAAATTTCGTTAGGTATAATAGGATGAAGTTAAATTGATTTAATTATTTAAATGTAATATAATTTTCCGTTTTAAGACGTCTACCGAATCAGAAAAATTAATCATGTTGAAGTTATCATTGAAATCACTGCACATACATCGTAAAGGTTCATGAAGAGCGTAATTAGAACTCCACTGACTCAACTTGAAAAATAGAAAATGTCTAGTTCCTCTCCTTGGGATGTTAAAATTTAGAGCTGAGATGAGATATTCCGAATTAATCTCGCCACGAAGTAATTTATACAGAAACATGACATTAAGCATCATTCTTCTGCTTCTTAGGGAAGGTAGTAAAATAATTTTAAGGCGTATTTCATGCGATGGAAGCATAATATTGGGGTTCCAACTTCTATGACGTAAAGCAAAAAGTAAAAACTGTTTTTGAACGGATTCTATGGCGTCGATGTAGACATTATATTGTGGGTTCCATACAACTGATGCATATTCAAGAATTGGCCTTACGAGAGAGGTATATAATAATTTAGTAGTAAAGGGATCACCGAATTCTTTAGCCCATCTGTTAATGAAACCAAGGACTCCTCTTGCCTTATTTATCACCATATTAACGTGGAGATTGAAGCGAAGTTTTGAATCCATAATAACACCAAGATCGAGAAAACTGGAAACTATTTCTAAGTTAGTGTTATTTATAGTGTAATTTATGTTACTAGCAGATCTTCGCGAGAATGTCATTTGCTTACATTTTTTTAAGTTGAGATTTAATATATTTAAGCTACACCAGTCCACAAGTCTATTTAGATCAGATTGTAAAAGATGTCGTTCTTCGGGTGATTTGTAACAAAGAAAAAGTTTCACGTCGTCAGCGTACATTAAGACGTTACAGTGTTTTATTACCGAAGGAAGATCATTAATGAACAGTAAAAATAAAACCGGTCCAAGATGACTGCCCTGAGGAACGCCAGAAGTGACCGAAATACTTTTTGAAAGAGAATTCTTATATAAAACCTTTTGAGTACGTCTAGATAAATACGAATTTATCCAATTTAATAATGTGACAGGAAACCCAATAAGGTGGAGTTTTTTCAAAAGAAGATTATGATTAACACTGTCGAAAGCTTTGCTAAAGTCCGTATAAATAACATCAGTCTGCAGTCCCAAAGTAAAACCATTTATAACACGCGTAGTAAACTCTAAGATGTTTGTTGTAGTGGACTTACCCTTCAGAAAACCATGTTGAAAGACAGAAATGGTGGAAGACACGGAGTGGGTTAATTGATCAGTTATGATTTTCTCAAATAACTTAGGGATTGCACTTAATTTTGCAATTCCTCGATAGTTTGAAACATCTATCTTGGAGCCAGATTTATGAAGGGGTAATATAATATAAGAATCCTTCCATATAATAGGAAAATAACCACTATGCAAGGAAATATTAAAAATGTTGCTAGAGGAGTACACAGGTTTGTAGCACATTGCTTTAAAATACAGCTTGGAATTTTATCAGGGCCGGTTGTAAAAGAAGATTTTACTTGTCTAAGACAACACATGACAATATTTGGGTCTATTACAGGAGTTTCAAAAGAGTTAACTGGCGGGAGAAAAGGATACACCGTGCTAGTATTAAATGGTATATCGGAGTAAGTTGATTTTAAGAAGTTTGCAAACATGTTAGAAATCACATTGTCACAAGATGATTCTTCCTGATTGAATTTCATAAGAGGTGGAAAACTGGATGCTTTACGTTTTGAGTTAACAAAACTATAGAAAAGTTTTGGATCATCTTTAAATTGAGATTTTATGTTAATTATATAAGCAGAATAGCATTGTTTATTTAGTAGTTGATATCTATAACGACAAGAAGAATATGAAGCAAAGTCTAAACTAGAACCAGTTATTTTATATTTTTTAAATAAACGATTTTTAAATTTTTAAGTGCCTTTAGATCATTTGTTAGCCATGGTGGATTTAAAGGATTGCAGAAACACCTTTTTTTTGGGACGGACAATAAGAAACACCGTTGCAGAATATCATTGAAAAACTGTGAAGAAGATTCGACGTCATAATATGAATATGATGTTCCACTAGTTAAAATTGGAGACCAATCAGTCTGCGAAAGTAAGGAATAAAGTTTTACATAGTCCGTTTTCTTAAAATTATAAACTTTTTTATTTCGCGCATCAGAAGTTACTTTATCTTCTTTTTCGTGGGGGAGTAAAACTGTTATTTCAAGAGTTGGATGATGTACATCTTCTGGAAGAGATACGGGATTCGAACAATGGAGATTAACAGTAGTGCATCTATCTACAAATACAAGATCTAGGGTTCTGTGGTTTATATTTAAAATATCATTGACTTGTTGAAGACACAGATCAGACAACTTATCTAAGAAGTCATTTATCCAATCACTATTGGAAACAGGAGTAAGAAATGAAGAATCGTCAGACGATCTCCAAGTCACAAAAGGTAGGTTAAAATCACCCAGCACAATGAGAACGTCTTTATTTTTTTAACAAATAATGAACTTTTTCGATGGCGTGTAAGTGTTTTAAATACATTGTTAAGTCACATTTAGGAGGAATGTAAGAGCAGGTAACATAAATAATACTATTATTTAATTTAACTGCAACACAAATGAACTCAATGTCACTGGTGTCAAGAATTGTCAATTCTTCAGATACAAGCGAGATTTTAACAGCTATCAAAACACCACCACCGATCTTATCATGACGATCTTTACGAAAAATTTGATATTTATTGCACATTATTTCAGAATTTAAGATATTAGAGCGAAGCCAAGTCTCTGTAAAAATTATAATGTTATATTCAAAATCATAACTGTTTATGAAAATATCGGAAAGTTTGGAATTAACACCCCTGACATTTTGATACACAAGCTCGAATTTAGACTTGCGGTTTATTAATCGTTTTTTGGATGAGATTCAGGGCTATTTCGGGGACGCGGCAAATGTCCAACATTTACCGGTCTTGGATTGCTTTTAAATTCAAATTCGCGTACAATTGAGTTAGGCGGCCAAAAGTTTACATCAACTATGGAATTAAATAAATTTTCAGGAACTGTTAATCTAAAAGAAGTAGTCGATCTTACATTTGAATATTTGAATTTATGAACTGAAAGATGCAAGGAACAATTCAACTTTGATTTAATGAAAAAATCTATATCAACCTCTGTTGTATCCGCAGCTAAGCGAGAAATAAAGATTGATTTAGTTGGTGGAATTGCAATGATTGGCTTAGGTGGAACAGAAACCTGAGTAGTAAGAGGAACAACCTGGGAATCGACCAAAGTTGGTGAAAGAGAAACAGTTTGGGCATAAGACATGACTGGCAATGAAAGTGGAGGTGCCAGCACTGGCAAAGGAGCAGAAATCGATATGTTTGCTGTATTCGAAGTAGAAGTTAAAATAGGTGGAGTGGCTGTTATACCACCAATGTCCATGTCATCAGCAATGTCATGTACAGAAGAAGGTAGAGTTGGAGTTGAATCTGTTTTTTGCTTACTACGCAAAGACATGTGTTTTTTTTCGCTTTTTCAGAAAGCGAAGAAAGTTCCTTACTTATTTCAGAGAAGCCTTGCTTTGTCTGCTTGAAAAGCTTGTAGAAGTTGATGTCAGCCAATCTACATTTCTCGCAAGACCAACGCAACCCTTTACCTTCCTCAATACAATCCGCAACTCGGCCTGTCACGCCTACACATTTGGTATGAACAGCATTATCACATAACCAGCATGATAAAAGCCTCTCAGTTTCACCCCTTACAGAGCAGCCAGGCTTAGCACAAATCATATTAAAATAATGCAGATAAAATGACAAAAATAAGGCAAAAAAACAACACTGCACTTAAATGACAAGCAACAATTTTAACAAATTTTATCAATAAGAATAAAAAGAATAAAAAAAGAAAAATTAGCTTTGTAAACCACCCTGTACTAAAAGTATTCAGCGATTAACAAAAGCAAGTAGCAAAAATTAAAATACAATTGATGCACAACTGCTAATGTAAAAATGAGACAAATAATCAGACAACAGAAACAAGCGAATATGAATGTAAACACAAAACTCAAAAACTTAGCTTCCACAGCTTATGAAAAAAAAAAAAATTGTCAGAAACAAATTTTATTTTATTTTTCTTCTTTAATAGAATTAAGTGAAAAAATAAACAAAAATTACAAAAACCTGACTGGAGAACGTCCTCAAATGTCCCGAAAAGTACAAGTTTACACAGAAATTAGTTTTAAATATTCAAACACACTGGATTAACTTAAAAATTTTCGCAGCTAAGTTAACAAACAATCTGTTTACAACGAGAGTTGATTGTTCTCAAGTAATTTTTCGATGGTAGACACAAGAGAGTGCAGAGCTGTTTCTGTTGATCTGCCTCTAATGTAGGCATGTTGGGATTTTAGAAGCCTGTCAAGTTTCGGCTTAAGAAGAAGCCCAATAAGTCTCTCTAGAATTTTAACCTTGAAGGAAGAGAGGCTTATACGTCTGAAATTATTAGATTTAGTGTGAGAGGAATTACCCGCTTTCGGTATAAAGATAACTTTTGTCTCCAAGCTGTTGGAATATAGTTAAGGAGCAGCCATAGTAAATTGCCTGAAGCCAGGGTACTATAGCATTGAAGCCAAGGCTGTTAATCGCTCACTTTTTGTGAGCGCGCTCACATTTTGAGCCGCTCACTTTTATACAAAAATTGAGCGAGCTCACTTTTGAAAATAAACAGTATTGTGAGCATTGACGATTTATCGTCATTTTGACTATTTTTGGCACTAATTATGACGTGACAAAAATGACGATTTTTAGCAAAACTAACAATGCAGCATGCTCGACAAAAATTTTGAGATGCAGTTATTATGTAAAAATAATAAATAAAAAGGTAAAACTTTTAAAAAAACAAAGACTGGAAACTTTTGTTTTCATCAAAATTTCATCAAAAGTGAGCGCCGCTCAGAAAGTGAGCGCCGCTCAGAAAGTGAGCGCACTCAGAAAGTGATTTTGTAAAGTTGAGCGCGCTCAAAATGTGAGCTCAAAAAGTGAGCGAAATTAACGGCCTCGATTGAAGCTATAGTAGAGTTGGGCTGGTATAATGCCATCGGGACCCGAAGATTTGTAAGGTTGGAATGAATAGATCGCCCATACTAACTTCTCCTTGCTGGTCAGTTGCTCAATCTGTTGGGGCGTAATGTCGCAGGAAGGTGTCTGAAAGCTGGAAATGTCAGAGTGAACATTACCAGGAAAATGCGCATCCATGAGTATATCTAGGGTTTCGATGAATGAATCTGTCCAGATGCCATCTTCCTTTTGAAGAAAGCTTGGTACTGTCGGAGATTTCGATAGTATTTTCCTGAGCCTTAAAGCCTCGGAAGTACCCCCTATTTCTGCGCAGAAGGAGGACCAAGAGGCCCTCTTTGCTTTCCTGATTGCAGTTTTGTAAATGCCTAGTTTGGACTTATAGCCATTCCATGAGTCCACCATTGCTACGCCTTGCGTAGTTGAAGTCTTTGCGACAGTTCTTTCTGAGAATTTCAATCTCCCGAGACCACCATACGGGTTTATGGGATTTTTAAAAAACTTTTTTCGGACATGCTCTGTTGAGAGCATCCGAGCATATTTTGGTGAAGTCTAGAACCAAAAGGTCCAAATCTTATTTTTTAGTAACGGGGGGAGAAGTGACTGAATTCAGTGATGTTTTAATAAGTTTATTATACCATCTCCAATTTGTCTTACGGAGATTTCTTATTTTTAGAGGCATGGATTGATTGGTTATTTTCCAGCCGAATTCTATATACCTATGGTCCGAGAACGAATGTTTTTTTAAGACCATCCATGAATGAATTTCTTCCGAGAAGTTTTCTGATACTAGGGTGATATCCAGAACTTCCTCTCGATTTTTAATAAGTGCTCGGACCATCGCCCACTGCTCCAGAAGCTGCCATAATGGCCGGTTTCCTAGCTCTCGGTTAAGAATTCACCTTATTTGCGCCGTAGCTTGACGCCTTGGCTTGAGCCACCAAATTGGCAGCAATGGGAGCAGAGCTTCCTTCCGGTTTTTTAGGAGTACCGGACTCAGTAGTGTGGGACAATGGACGGTCCACCATCACAGAGGCCCCTGTGTGCGAGTAGGGCTAATAAGTATAGAAGGTTGCCAAGTATTCATTCAATACGTCCCATTAAGGACTGGACTATTTTTAATGGGCCTCCAGCCTAGTCAACCCTCGGCACGGGTCGCATGACACTTTTATTCGGCCCATTGGAGGGGCTATGGGAGCGGGAGAAGGAATAGTTAGGATTAGTAGGAAAGGGATATGGAGTGGGATGGGATATAGGTAGGCAGAAGGTGATTAGCTCTTAGTTCATTGTTCCACAATAGCCTGTATGGCATGGGTGACCATACCACAAGCTTGCGCTCCCGCCATCATAGCCCATTGCTTGACAACTTAAGCCCCCACACCAACATCAAGGTGCTGCTATTAGGGTGAGGGTACGAACGAACTAACGAACAACTATTTTCTACGAACGAACATCTATTTTCTGCGAACGAACAAACAAAATACTTTTTTTCTATGAACGAACTAACAAACAAATTATTTTTATTTTTTTCTACGAACGTTCGTGCAAGGCTCTGACAAGATGGTTTAAAAATAAACAATTTGCCACACTCTTTTTACCGCCCGCAAATCATTAAAATTGCTGTTCAAATCTTTTACAAAACATCAGAAACCTTAACCTAAATTTGAATTTAAAATTGTATATCGGGGTTATCAGATTCAATAAATGTTTCAGCGCTATCTATTTTGATCTATCTTTAACACAAGAGGGCACTATAGTATAAATATGACCTTAATAAAAATCTAAAAGGCTTGACGGATTTCGCTCAAACTTGGTACACATATTGTCATGCAATATTACATGCTTTTTTTGACCACGCTCCCTTTGCCCTTTTTCAACTAACGTTAATTTTTTTAATTAAAATACGTTTTACTTTAAAAAATATTGCCTAATTCAATTTAAACAAATTTCTATTATTTTGACACCAAAAAGATTCTCATATCTTGAAAATTGTAGAAATTTTTAGTACAACGACTTTTTCATAAAACAGTTTTTTAAAAATGAGAAAAAAACGACATGAATATCAATGTTTTGACTTTCGATGCAAATATCTCTGCTGTTTCAAAATATATTTGCTTACAATTTAGTTGTTCAAATGTTCTATAAAACCATTTAAAAAAAGTTTTACCTGTACCGTTACGTCAGTGATATACTTTTTCAATTTTTTTCGAAAAGGTCCAAAATATTGACTTTGAAAAATTACTCAAAATTTGTTTTCGAAATCATGCTAATTCTGGAGTTGTACACGTTTTTATAGTGAAACATGGTATGTAGGTGCTCAGAATGGCGGTCACATATATATAGTTGTTTCCACGCCCACTTTTACCTCCCACAAATCAATTAAACATATATATCGTCGTTACGCGTGCAATACCACGTATATTACAAAAAGGCCAACATTCATTTCATTTTCATTAAATGCATATTTAATTAAAATCAAAGCAAATATCTAATTTCAAAAAATATTTAGATCAGTTGAATATTTATTCAGTAGTTTAAAATAAAATCAGTTTTCCTGCACTCCTGCAAAATTTTACTATCCCCGTACTAAAAAAATTTTACTAGTGGCGAATACGCGGTATTGCACGGACAACGACGATATATTAGTCGGTTTTGATCGTATAATACTAAAATTTGGTAATATAGTTCATGTCTGAACCGATTTTCATGAAAATTTAGGAAGTTATTAAACAATTAGGGTTTTTGCATTGGGAAAAGGGGTGTGCTATTTTCCATACGGACCAAATTTGCGATATCAAACAGCTAGTTTCACTGATAATATTTTATGAGCATTCGGCAACGGGGGCGTGGCAGAAACGCGCCGGGTTTCAGATAGTAACTTATAATTAAAATCATGTAAAAATTCAAATGATATATCACAATTAATTATCAAAAATTAAGTAATTTGGCCATGCGTGCAACTTCCTAAAATCATTAGATTTATTTAAGTTCTCTGAATATTGTTTGAATTTTTATTGTTGGTAATTGTGGCATTGCATGCAACTTCCTAAAATCTTTATATTTGACTTAAATTTTCTGAAAATTTTTTGAATTTTTATTTTTTTAATTTCGGTGCATTCGTTTAGAAATGTCCACATCAAAACAAAAGAGGCTGAGTTTAAAACAAAAACAAAATTTCAAAAATCATAAATAATTTAAAGTTTTACGTATTCATATGCAAAAGTACATATGGACGGTTCAGAGTTGAACTGGACCAAGTCAAAATTTTTTTTTCGTTTTTCAATGCGATTCTACGTAGAATTATGGAGAAAATTCAATTCTGTTTAAAACTTTCGTTCTGTTTAAAATTTTCGTTTAAGCAATAGTTCCAAAATGCTTAAGTCCATGAAATCACTTTTGCAAATTTTCCCTAGTTGAAATGGACTTACAGCCCTATTCTAGTTGTTAGCTTAACAAGAAATAGTTAAAGAGCTCTTGTTAAGCTGATTGTTATGTTATGTAAATGTTAGTATTCTTAAAAATCATTTGCAACAGAAAAGCTTAAAAAGCTTTTAAAGTTCACCATGCATGGTGAAAGTCGATATGCCTATTGAAAGAAGAGATGCGCGATATGAACAGATGCTTTGAGTGCAGCTTGTGACTTTGCAAGCGCTTGAAAAATTTGCCACGTCTACTGAAAGATTTCATTATCAACACTTAAAATAAGTAAAAATTCCTCCATTTTTCAGTTTAATGTATTTATTAAACTCAGTATTATATTATAATTTGTATTTTTTTTATTATTTTCACAACAATTTTCTATCTAAGCACATAAATTTCATTCGTTTTTAAGACTCTGTCTCATTAACAAAATTGTAAGGAAAATAGCTTTTAAATTTGCAGCAGAATATGAAACCTTAACAAATTGTTAATATTAACTATTTTGTTAATGTGGTGAGCTTAGTTAAGCTGCCAGAATAGGGCTGTAAGTCATTGTTTGATCAGTTTTGTTTTGTTTTCAACGTGTTAAGTCGTGTTTTTGCTATGGAGAGTGCAAGTATTATACAATTTTTAGAACATGAAAATAAAGATGATGCAGATTACGCATTGCCTTCAGAATCTTCAGAGAGTGAGGATGTCCCACAGGTTAAGTAACAGTGTGTAAACTATACATCTGAACAGGTCAGGGTACTTATATAAAGTTTGTGTAAACGTTCGTAACGCCCAAAAGGAGGCGTGACCGTTATAGGAAATAAAGCATCACCTCCTGAGTCGATATAGCCATATCCGTCAGTCCGTTCGTCCATCTGTCCGTCTGTTCGTCCGCACGTCTGTTCGTCCGTCCGCCTGTTTGCTGTCCTTTGATAAGGAGTTGAGATAATGGCATGAAAATTGGTACGGATGCTAGTAGTGGCCGGATGTTAAAATATAAAAAAATATAAAAAAAAATTAAAAAAAATAAAAAAAAATACTTTCTAGGACTTGACATATGCCAAGGGCTTTATGTCCTTGTGTCTCAAAAAACAGATTTTATGACGTGGTCCAGTCAACTCTGAACCGTCCATATCGTTAATTTGCTCGAATAACATCACTCAAAAAACAAAATTTTTGGGTTAATAATGCATAATTGTTCTTTATATTATGCTTTATGTAGTGTTAAAATTTCATGTTATCATTTTGAATATTCTGAGCCTGATAAAAGAAAATTCCTCTATCTTTTCATACAAGGAGTAAGTCAATTGAAAACTTAAAATGCGTTCCTTCTTAAAATTACTTTTTTGGGTTATGTCGTTATTCGATCGCATAAGCGATATGTACCAGAAATGCTACATATTTCTTAAATCTTATACGCATATAATTAATTAAGACGACTTCAAAAACAATGAATAAACCCAAAAGTCATGTAGCAGTTGCTACATAGTTGCTTTTCTTTTAAAAAGTTTATTTTCAAAACCGTTCATAAATATTAAGTGATCAGCGAACATGCCTTATCGTTAATTATATAGCCGCCTTTAAAATTATTTAAATGCTTTCAAGAAACATCCAAACTAGATTTTCGTCTTAAAAGTTTTTCGATTCGGGTGGGTAGGTACCTTATTTTGCAAAACGAACGCAGTCACTTGCATTAAATTTTTTGTCTTGCAATATATTTTAAAGGAAAATTTCATTGAGAGTAAGGGTTTGTTCTAATTCCCTAATTAATTAAAAAAAAAGCCCATACGTTTTCAGATAGAGCATTTAAGCATATTTGTGGGGCTATAACTTTTATTGTAATTTTTGGTCCAATTATTCATGCATCAAGCTGGAATTAAATTCAATTGAAGCATATACATTCCACCTAAATTTTAAGTGCATTTTCAACACATTTCTTCAGAGCTAATTTTTGACAACCTAGTTCCATTGCTCATACAAAATCGAACTAGTTACCAAATTAAATGAAAATGTAAGCAATAGTGATATATGAGTTGTTAACAAAATGGTACTAAATGATACTTTGCTGGTAACTTCACCTCTAGCACTTAAGTGCATCCAGATTTTGTTTAAAATGTGCTTTAGAAGTCTCGAGTAGACGCCAATAAAGCTTGACTGTGTATGGACCGAACCTTAATTATTAATTAATAGTCTCTTAATTCACATTCAACATTTTTTAATTATTTTTAAGACTGCTCATAAATATTTTTACATAAAATTAAACTTTAATCTTTGTATTAGTGCTTGGTAATAACTACGAAAACATGTCGCTGTAGCAAATCAAAAAAAGAACTACCCTGCTGGAAGACTTTTTCATGCGAAACAAAGTGCAAACAACTACGTGACTGTGGAAAACATGCTTGCAATAAAAAAGTATTGAATGTGAATTACTAACAAATGGTTTCATTATATGATTATTGCTTTTAGTGTTGTGATGGACAGTGTACACCATGCGATAAGATTTGTGGCAAAACATTGTCTTGCAGGAAGCATAAGTGCAAATCAATCTGCCATGAGGGTCCCTGTTATCCATGCAACCAGTCGTCTAAGATCAATTGTCGTTGCGGTACCACTACTAAAACTGTGGCGTGTGGTCGTGAACGTGCATCACGTATAACATGCATAGAACCATGCAGGTAATATAAGTGAATCAATACGATTGATTGTGGTGCATGTTTACTTTTTTTAAAAGAGTTCCGCCGAAATGCCATCATAAAACTCGACATCGTTGTCACAAAAACGAGTGTCCTCCATGTATTGAAAAATGTGGCCTGACAAATACAACAAGTGGCTGCTTGCACAAGTGCGAAGCTCGATGCCATGCAGCGATAAAAGTGCAGAAAAAGTTATCTGCCACAACAAAAAGTGTTTGGGACTATAACTCTACAGACGTATGTATAAGTTGATGACATGAATCATTTCATATAGTAATATGTATATATTATTCTTTCAGTTTGAATTTAAAACATTGCCACATCCAAGGTGCGAGGTTAAAGTAATGGTTGTTTGTATTGGGGGTCATGAAAACGCAGAGTGGCCATGTTGGAATTCAGCACCGTCCTCCTGTCAAAGGTTATGTAATCGTTCTCTAAAATGCGGCAGACATAAATGTGAACTGGTGTGTCATTTTGTAAAAGATGTTCTTAATATGCAGGTACTAAAATAAAAATATAACATATTTCTTAGGACTGTCTATCCGTATTTTTATAAAATTTACCTAGGAACAAGAAGAATGTGCTAGTTGCATTGAAGGTTGCACTGTTCCACGTCCTGCAGGTTGTAATCATCCCTGTCAACGCCCTTGTCATTTGCCTCCTTGCCTACAATGCAATGCAATCGTAAAGACAAAATGTCACTGTGGACTCACACAAATTCTGTTCAAATGTGCTGAATATTTTAGCATTGAAGACTTGCCAGAAAAAATTGCCGAAACTCAAGAGCTAAAACGGAGTTGCGGGGGACGTTGTACTAAAAATGTAAGCAATAGCTGAATTTGTTGCCATTGTTTTATATTGTATATTTCTACCTCGTTTTAAAGTTTCCTTGTGGGCATCGCTGCAATATGGTTTGTCACTCTGGATTGTGTACTAATTTCGACTCATGTCGAAAAAAAGTTAGAATATTTTGCGAATGTAAACTCCTAAAAATCGAAATATCTTGCAATAAACATCGATCTGGGCTCAAATCAATACCTTGTGATGAAACTTGTGTCAAATCGCGTGCGTCAATAGATTTAATGAAACATCATCAGTATGAAAAACAAAAGCTTTTGGAGGTGGAAAAAAATCGCTTAGAATTGGAACAATTTGAAAAGCGATTTGGTAAGAAGAAATACAAGGAACGCAAAATAATTACACAAAAATTAAAAGCGCCCAAAAATTGGAAGTTAATTTGTGTTTATACTGGTGTTACTGTTGCTTTTGTAGCAGCTGTGTGTGTAGCTCTTTTTGACGATTTTTAAATCAATAAAAAATAAAATTTAAAAATAAGAATGGAACAAAAATACTTGTTAAGACTTAAATATAGCTTTTTTCTCAACCAATCTGTAAAAATTACAATATAAAATAAATATATAAGCATACAAATATGTGTTAATAAAAAAGTGGAAGTCATAACATATTTATTATAAAGGGTGAATTGGTACTTATTGATGTGCAAACAAATTATTTTAGAATAAAACGAAATTTTATATAAGAAAACAATTTGCTGCAACAATGTTCGATGAAAAGACTACATGTTGTATAGATTCGTTATATTGTTATCTTGACGTTCTATCTATGTTTTTTTTTTTTTTTTTGATTTAACATGCGATAACTCAGCCAGCATTTTCAGCTTGCAATATTCTGATTTTTTAATGAATTTTTGAGGAATATCTTACACATATTTGACAAACTTTTGCACAACGTTTTGAAGTATCATTTCCACTCCCGCTTGTCCAATTTTTTAAATATTTTCCACACTTCAATAACATTTTTACTCAACATTCTGAAGTCATCATTAACACTCCTGCTTGTGTATAAAATGTAAAATTTTTTGTGATATTTTCCACATTTGTTAGACAAATTAATTTTTTTTTAAAGAGTTTTATTCCATTAAGTTAGTGTTCTCAATTTTATTCTCAAAAGTTTGCGTATAAGAAGTTGAGGGGTTAAATTAACATGATGACACAAAGAAATAATAAATAATTTGCAGTCACTGAAGTTATAAACAATTCAGAAAAGTGTATAAGGTACACCAACATTTACTTTTTACACAATTTTTAAAAATTTTATGTATCACCGAAATATTTTTTACACAAAAACTCAATAGTATTGCTAACAATAAAAAAACCACTTAAGTGTGATTTCAAATTTTTAAAATTTAATGTTTACAAAATGTATCAGCAAAGTATTTTACACACATGTGTTTTAATACTAAAATAAAAGTAGAGCATTGAGGGGACTGCCTACCGAAATGAAAACCTATATATAAAATACAGACATTGTCCTGCCACGGTTCAAAACTATTACGTTTAACAAAGGCTAACATCGAAAATGCTTTTGGAATAATGTAATCCAATAAGATAATTAGGTAAATAGGAATTTGGAGTCATATAAGACCCCTAAATCGCAAATTGATCATTAAATGCTAAGATAGTATTGTGAATAGCATAAGTAGAAACAATGTTAATGAGTCTGAGAAGAAGTAGCATGGAACCATTTTTTAAATTTAGTGAAAAAAAATTGTTTTCACACCAATTTACAATACTTGATAAGTCGGCCTGAAGATTGTTTACGTCGGTACGAGAACGTGTCGAACTAAGCAATTTGAAATCATCAGCAAAAAGCAAATAATTAGAATTTTTAAAGCAACTTCCAAAAATCATTAATAAATAAAAGAAACAACAGTGTCCTAAGAAATACTACCTTGTTGTACTCCTGAGGTAGCATAAAAGCATACGAATTAGTATTGTCAATAGAGACCACACAAATACGGTTAAAAAGATAGGACTTAATCCATCCAAGGAAAATAGAATGAAATCCCAACTTTTTAAGTTTAGCAATTAAGGCAGTATGGCACAACTTGTCAAACGCTTTGGCAAAATCTGTATAAATAGCATCAAACTGGAATCTATTTTCAAAAGAAGAGATGCAATAATCAGAAAATACAGCTAAGTTCGTGACGGTGGAGCGCCCAGTTACAAAACCATGTTGAAATTGGCTAATTATGTTCTTCACTACAAAATAAAGTTCATCTTTTACTATTGATTCAAATGGTTTGGAAACCGTTGTAAGCTTTAAAATTGCTCTAAAGCTTTCAACGTTATTTTTTGAACCGGATTTAAAGACGAGTTACCCGAGTTACACGACAAAGATACCATCACTTAGGGATTTATTATAAACTAGTTGAAACACGGCGCGTTGCTGCCACGCCCCCGTTGCCAAACTTCCATAAAATGTTATCAGTGAACCTGTATGTGTAAATTGGGTTCGAATACTGAATTCTGAGGCTGTGCAACCTATAACTCCAAAGCAATTCGATATCGCAAATTTGGACTGTATGGAAGGTGTCACTTACCATTTTACAACGCCCATAAAATTTGATCAGTGAAACGGCACGTGTTAATTGTGGTCGAATACCGAATTCCGAGGCTGTACGATCTATAATTCCAAAGCTATTCGATATCGCAAATTTGGGAGGTGCCACGCTCCCTTGTTTAACGCCCATAAAATGTTATCAGTGAAACGGCATGTGTAAATCGTGGTCGAATACTGAATTCATAGGCTGTGCAGCCTATAACTCCAAAGCTATTCGATATAGCTAATCGCAAATTTGGGTTGTATGGGAGGTGCTGTGCCCCCTGAACGGCGTGTGTAAGTTGTAGAATACCGTATTCCATGGCTTTGCGAACTTTAACTCAAAAGCTATTCGATAGTACAAATTATGGAAGGTGCCACGCCCCTTTGTCAAACGCCCATAAAATGTTATCAGTAAAACAGCACGTGTAAATTGTCGTCGAATACTGAATTTCTAGGCTGTGCGAATTATAACGCAAAAGCTATTCAAAATCTAACTTGCGTTGTATGGCAGGTGCCACGCCCATGATATCAGTAAAACGGCACGTGTAAATTGTCCAATACCAAATTCCATGGCTGTGCGAACTATAACCCAAAAGCTATTCGATATCTCAAACTTGGGTTGTATGATAGGTGCCACGCCCCCTTGTCCAACGCCCATAAAATGTTATCAGTAAAACAGCACATGCAAATTGTCTAATACTGAATTCCGAGGCTGTGCGAATTGTAACGCAAAATCTATTCAAAATCTCAAATTTGGGTTCTATGAGAGGTGCCACGTCCCTTGTTCAACGCCCATAAAATGTTATCAGTAAAACAACACGTGTAAATTGTCTTCAAATACTGAATTCCGAGGCTGTGCGAATTATAACGCAAAAGCTATTCAAAATCTCAAATTTGGGTTGTATGAGAGGTGCCACGCCCCCTTTTCCAACATCCATAAAATATCAGTAAAACTTGAGGACTTTTGCACTTTACAAAAACACAATAGGGGTATTCACGATTCAGTGCACTTGCCTGTGCGGTGAGGACTTGAGGACTTGTGCACTTTACAAAAACAAAATGTACGTACGTCAAAAATCTGCACAATTGCTTTTCTACTATTGCCTTAAATTTGAGGACTTGAGCAGTTGCGCACTTGTGTGCATTGAAAAATGTTGACAGCTTTAAAATAGTGATAGTGGTGTGTTCACGAAAACCTAACTGCACAACTCCTCAAGTCCTCAACTGCACAGGCAAGTGCACTGAATCGTGAATACCCCTATTGTACGTACGTCAAAAATCTGCACAAGTACTTTTCTACTATTACCTTCAACTTGAGGACTTGAGCAGTTGTGCACTTGTGTGCATTGAAAAATGTTGACAGCTTTGAAATGGTGATGGTGGTGTGTTCACGAAAACCTAACTGCACAAGTCCTCAACTGCACAGGCAAGTGCACTGAATCGTGAATACCCCTAGTGTAAACAAAATATGCTAAAAAAAAATTTACAAAAATCACAAAACTGGTTTTTCTGGGCAGCGACGATATGTAAAATCAGTCAAATTGAAAAATTTTATCAACTAGTTAAAATATACCATTCCTCTGAAGACACTCTATTCTAAAAATTTGTTGGTTGTAATGCCATGATGTATACCTTTATTAATACTAAATTATATAAAATTGTTTTAACATTTTATGTAAAACTTTTTTTTGTTCTTGTAAACTTAGACAATAGTTGAAAAAGATGATGTGGATGTAATGCGCTTAAGTTATGATGTAATTTCGGAATGCTTACAGCACGACACAGTAGCAGTTCAATTATTCCAGCGTGGCTTAATTAATTTCCTTAGGAAAAAATTCTGAGAAGTAAAATAAATATTTTACTTCTCAGATGGAGCAGGCACTCAATATAAGAACAAAAAAAATTTTATAAATCTATGCAAGCACAAAGTCGCTTTCAATATTCCTGCAGAATGACACTTTTTCGCACCGCAAAGAGCCATTGGCAGGAACAGTAAAAAGACTTGCGGCAAAGGCTAGTATGCAAACATTAATAATCCGACAAATACGCCTGTAGAATTTTATAATTGGGTTTCAAACAACATGACAAGTATTGAATCGGAATATTTTTCACCAAAGCTGTACAACTCAGAAAAACAATCTTTCAAAAAGCAATTCGAAAAAGCAAAAATGATACGCGGGACTTTACAACACGATTCCTTTATACCACGGGGCAAAGGGAAAATTGATATGCGTATTAAATCCACATCATCTTTTTCAACTATTGTTTAAGTTTACAAGAACAAAACAAAAATTATAAATAAAATGTTAAAACAATTTTAAATAATTTAGTATTAACATAGGTATACATCACGGAATTACAACCAAGAAATATTTTAAGAAATTTCAAAAATAGAGTCTCTTCAGGGGAAAGGTATATTTAACGAGTGGATAAAATTTTTAAATTTGACTTATTTTACATATCGTCGCTGCGCCAGAAAA
Organism: Dichetophora obliterata; assembly: GCA_963920525.1. NCBI lineage: Eukaryota > Metazoa > Arthropoda > Insecta > Diptera > Sciomyzidae > Dichetophora > Dichetophora obliterata. Next base: position 87,952,409 of record OY986438.1, on the reverse strand, counting down.
ACCTGTTATGTGATGATTGTTTACACTATCTATTACCCACATTTCTGCATTTGCAGTTTTTTTATACCTCTTCTGATTTAGAAGAGATCAAAAACAGTTATTGCTCGCAGTACCAGAAATGCTCTGAAAAAATTTTGTTTTTTGCTCTCCTGAAAAGTTACTAAAAACATATAACTGTTTTTGTTGGCTCAGCGACGATACGTACCTAGTTTAGTAAAAAAATACTAAAAATTCCATTTTTAATTAAAAATTAAAGTATTTTGTACTTAAAAATTGTGTAGTCAGTTTTTGAAAATTTCGTTAAAAATAGTAAACATTGATTCTGCAAAATAAAATTTTGAGAATGCATTAAGAATGAATACCTCAGTACGATAATATTTTCAAAGTTCCAAAAAATAGTGTTGCTGACCTTGAAAAATGTGAATGAAATTTTTAGTGGTCAAAAATTAAAAATTTTTCTTTAAAGTGTATGTAAAAAAGGACACCATAATAAAAACCAATTCAAGATCTTTAAAATATGTCTTAAAAATTTTTTGTAGGACTAACGGTTTCGAAGATATAGTTGTTTGAGTACATGTCCAAATGACAATTTTTGTTTTTCTTTATAATTTTTCACTGTGTATAACTGCATAAAAAAAAATAAAAAATTATAAAAAAGTATGCAAATATTTTTTGTTTTTAAAGTTCTATCGACGTGCAAAATTAAAAAAAAAACCGGAATCGTCAAAACTAGTTTTTGGACAAAAGCATCCGATTTGACATGGAATGACCGATATATAGATAAAAAAAGTCATACAAAAATTGTATATAAAAATTTTGAAAATCAAAAAAAGATTATTATTGAATTTGCCAACAAAAGTATACGTATTACAAAATAAATATTTATAAAACAAATACCACCGTAGTATTATTATATTAAGGTTAAACCTTTTTGTTTTGAGACACCGTCTTCATGTTTTTTTGTTTTTAAGGCAAGTTAAGTTTAGAAAATACTTTTCAAAATGAAATTTTTTGTTTTAATTATTTTTAAAGTAATACATTTAGCTGAACAACGCGTCTTATTATTTTTCATTAGAGAGTTTTCTTCGGATATTATTACAAATATAACGTTCTGATTTTATTCTAGTTGGGGAAATAGTTGTACGATAATCGTAAGCAATTTTTAAGTTTCGATCACGATTGCCTTTACCACAAAACAAACAAGTTTCCTAAGTAAGAATATCTGACAATTTTTTAATACATAGCAGCTGACTTCCCGATGTTGCAGGTTCTTCTGAACTTTGTGTAAAGTTTTTGCTTAAGTGATTCACACTCATCACCTTACAATCTTTTTCAAACTCAATAAAAAGTTTTTCTAACAACCCTTTTCTGGCAACTTGACAACAGTCAAATAATTTTTTCATTTCAAAACAAAATTTCAAGCTCAAAAAACAAAATTTTTTTATTATATATTTTTTTTTATCTGAAAAGCAGTTGACAATTTTTATCAAATTTTTTTTTAAATTTTTATTGAGACTTTTCTTTCTAACCTTTTACAAAAATACAATTCTTAATAGATACTTTGACAGTAAAACTTAGAACTATAGTTGTGTTATTCTAAAGTATTAGAGAGAGTGAAAGCAACCAGCTGCAGTGACTAAAGAATGGGAATACAAGTTAACGCTACATATATTTAAAACTCTAAAGCGCATTCCAAAGGTACACGCGCATCCGCTCTGGAAAAATATGCTGACACCGCGTCTACCGGCGATAAGCAGCGAACTCGAAATTGTGAAATAAAACTGCAGCACAATAAAAAACAGGAAAAAAACAACAATAGACGATCGAGTTGCAGCCCAATAGTTTAAGATATAAAATTTGTTAAGTCAGTTCTTAAGTGCTCATTGAACAATAAAGTTTAAGCAAGCTCTGATGTTATTTTTTTAAAAAATAAAAATTAACAAGTGAAAGTTTAACTGGCGCCCGAGCAGGGACCCTGATGTGAACAGTTCCGGATGAAAAAATCTTTTGAACAGATCTTTGGGGACAACTCAACTGGATAGCTTTAGACGCAAAAATCTTTTAAGCATCAGCTGAGAAACATTCAACGGATACAAGGATAGAAGTGATCAAACGGCTCCCCAGTACAAAAGGAAAAGGAAAAAGCTCGAGATCCAAGATTTAATTGGCATCGTTGGCATGTTTATTGTAAGTTTATATTTAAGATATATTTTGGTGAACAAGTAAAAATTAAGAATTTCAAAGAAAAGTTAATAAACAAAAAAGTAAAAGAAAAATTTAAGACACATTCTTGTGAAAAAGTGAATAATAAGAATTTTAAAGAAACGAAAAAGTTGAAGAAAAAAATAAGAAGACAAATATTTAAAATTTTTTAAGAAAGAATAATTAAATAATTTTTTTTTAAAAAAAGGAGAAAAGAAAAAAATCCACTTATTGGTTAAAACAAGAAGAACAAGTAAATTTATAAGAAAAATTGAAAGTTGTTTTTCCCTTTGTTTTTATAAATTAAGAAAAATGCCAGACGATTTGATTGAAAAATTGACAAAACTTAATGTTGGCACTACACCTTCTACCTCTGGTACAGTCCAACCACAAATTATGAATGAATATTTAGCTAGAGAAATAACCGAGCTGGTTACTTCCACCATTAGAAATCTTAACAATCCATTTTTAGAAACAGATACCGAGTCCGATTTGGACTACACTATTCAAGTAAATGCAACGAACGCTAACGAACTAGACAAAATTCCAGATATAGTTAAATGTCTCAGGGAATTCTCCGGAGTTCCAGGAGAATTTAATTCTTGGCGGAAAACTGTGGACCGCATATTTACAGTTTACGACCATATTAAAGGATCTCCCAAGTACTATGCTATATTGCATATGATTAGACACAAAATCGTCGGAGAAGCCGACACAGCACTGGAGTCATACAAGACTCCCTTAGAATGGGGTAAAATAAAAAAGTGCCTTATGATGCACTATTCTGACAGGAGGGATATTGGAACCTTAGAGTACCAATTAACCACCCTTACTCAAAGAAATTCCACAATCCACGAGTTTTATCAAAATGTTTATCAACATTTATCTTTAATTTTGGACAAAATTGCTTGCTTGGAGTTAGGAGAAGAATCACTGCGAGCTATGACTAATTCGTATAGGGAGAAGGCGTTAGATACCTTCATACGCGGACTTAATGGGGATTTACCACGTTTGTTAAGTATACGCGAACCTACTTCATTACCACAGGCACTAAATTTATGTCAGAAACTAGACAACATGCTATTCAGGATGAACTATGCTCAAAACAATTCAAGTAGTTTCAGAAATGCGTCACCTCGACCGCCAAGACCGGCGAGATTTAATTTTTCCCCACAGAAAACGAACTTTTACCCAGAATTAACTCACTGGCCACCAATACAAACTAACAACCCATTCATTAGAAATATTCATAACAGTAACAATCCTTTTTCCCGAAATACGTATAGTTTCCCACGGAATACAAACCCCTTTTTACAAAATAGGCATACAAATCCATTTTCAAATAATATTTACGGACCGAATACAAACGGATTTAATAATAGACCAAACTTCCCTCCAAAGCCACCCCAACCAATGGAGGTCGACTCATCAATCCATTCGCGTCAAATAAATTATCAGAATAGGCCAAACTTTCAAAATAGGTCAAGTTTTCAGAATAACAACTTCACCCAAAAACGACCTCTAACTCAACAACACCATGTTCCTAATAAAATACAAAAAACGTTCTTCACGAACACATACAACCCAATTTATCCTGAAATTATGTACCAATATCCATATAATGATCCTAACACATATCTGGCTCACCAAGAAGTCAACTTTCAAAATATTCCCTTAGCTCCCCATTACCCTTGCAATCCAGATATATATTTTGCAAACCAGGAAACAAACTTCCAAGATATTTTTCCATCATTTAACAATTCTTATGATCCCGACGACATTTTCGCTTCGCAAGTAGAACAATGGGAAGCTGGTGAAAAATATTCTATAGACTTACAAGAAACAAATCCATTCCGAGGAAGTAATATTAATCCAACTCAAATCAATGATAACGTTCAGAAAAACTCAGCAGACTGATAACATCCATTTTTTAGGATAACACCGTCTTCACTCCCTTACTTTGAGTTTGTTACTGGGTGTGGAGATGTGCTAAATTTTTTGATAGACACAGGATCCAATAAAAATTACATTCAATCTACTAATATTCAGTATCCTTTACCCAATGATGAGTTATTTTCAGTTAACTCTGTAGCAGGAAGCATCGAAATATCCCAGCATATATTTTTAAAAATTTTTGGACCACAAACACCAGAATTTAAATTCTTTATTTTACCTGGACAAGTGATTTATGTTAAGAGATATCCAAATGTTATGTTAAGATTTATTTGTAAAAGAAATAGTTAAAGAAGACAGAACCAGTACACTCGTAACAGAAACTGGACGAATAATACACAAAAGTCTAATTAGAAATTAAATTTTTTCAGTTAATATTTTTTCTGGCTACATGCGGAGCCGACTCGCAGATACTGGACTACTCAAACTCGCAGTTGGTCACAATAGAGGCAGGAGTAGCGAAATTACAGACTGGGACCTTCAAAATAATTCACGTTATGGACTTACGACAGTACGAAGATGCAATAAACGACCTCGAAACGACAATCACTACCAAAGTCAACACAAACCACTCCTTCTATCCATTTCTTACATATAAAATCACCAAAATTAAAAATCATTTAAGTAGACTCAGGCCAAAGGGAAAAACAAAAAGATCGTTGGATTTTATTGGAACCGCATGGAAGTGGCTAACCGGTAGTCCCGATCATTCAGATGAAATAATCCTTACCGAAAAAATTAACAATGTTCTTGCAAACAATAATCAACAAGTGGTTATCAATAAAATGACACTAGATAGAATCAATGAATTAACTAACATCACAAATTCAATTTTAAAAGCTGTCAGATCCGAAAATAACGTTGAAGATAAATTTAATATGAAATTAAAATACAAATTAGACCTCATAAAAGAAGAAATTACAAATATCGAATATGCCATACATTGGGCTAAAGCTAATGTTATCAATTCATACATATTGTCAAATTCAGAAATAAATATTGTGAAAGAAATTTTTAGTAAAGAAAATATGCCATATCTAAGTATGGACGAAGCATTAGAGTTTTCAGAAATAAAGATAGCTTCAAATGATGATACGATTATTTACATTGTGAGTTTGCCAAAAACAAATATTGAATATTGTAAAACTTTAATTCTCAAGCCAGTGAAAATTAGAAATCAAATAACTAAATTCGATTATAACTCTGTTCTGCAATGTAAAAATAAACTTTTTGGAATTAAACAAAATTGTAGCAGCTATAATAGTTTATCAATTTGCCCATATAAAAATGTAATAGACATAAGTAACTCCACATGTATTCCAAATAAAAAATAAAAATTAACAAGTGAAAGTTTAACTTACATATGATTGTGATGTTGTGTTGTAAGGACCCCTTTTGACGGCTGTCAAAACCGGCCCTCACATTTAGGCTTTCATTTTATGCGGCCCACGCAACCGGCCCTCACCATGAACGGCCTCACTAAAATCGGCCTTGCAACAAACGGCCCCACCGCAACCGGCCCTGATAGAAGCGGCGGCAACAGAACCGGCCGTTTAGCAAACAATAGCCAACAGCTACAACAACAACAACAACACCAACATCAACTACAGCACCTACTACACAAGACAACAGCTACGGCACGAGCCAATAGTAGCAACAACAACAACAACAAGTTACAGCACAAGTCGACATAGCCGGCATGACAACCGGCGATAGCAAAGAGACGCCCCAATACAGGCAAACGCAACAAGCAGCTGCAGTAAGTCGCATCACGCCATGTACGGTATTTCATTAAACATAAGAATGCATTTTAAGTTGGCTGCTACGCAAGTACAGCCAAAACAAAACATACAATATTTGTTATCAAATAATTTTTATTATTCTTAAGAGTCTTAAACTAACATTAGTTAACTCATTTTTTACTAAATACCTTAAAGTATACATGTGTGATAAACTAACACATAAACTATCAATACATATTATGAATTAAAATATAACGACAAAGTATTCAACAGTTGAATTTACAAATTAAGATACATCACCCTGTATCATCTACTCTAAGTATATAATAAGATTTCCCCTTAAAAAAGGCAACATACACACTAACATAGTAAATAAGTCAAAACATGAATTGTTATCTTTATTTAATTGCTCACTCGGGCAACCGAAACATGTATTGCTATCTCAATAGCATAAATATGTATTTGTAACACGACGCTGGTGCCGGCCACTAGTTAGTCATTTTGAATTCTGAAATAAATGATTCTTGTGAGAGACATCAAGCGGAGCAGACGTCTTTTTAATTAGCGCTGGACATAGTGAAGTATTAGTTTAACTATACAGGAAACAGGTCGGACGGACAACCAACACCAAGACGGTAAGGTATCCAATCATTCCCAATCCTAATCCTGACCATTGCGCTGACCAGAACATCGAATTTGAAGGTTGCGTCCTGCAAACCTCTGCGGTTTCTGTCACGCACACATCCGGCTCTCTACGAAGCCACTCCGTAAGATATCCCAACTTGACCTTCGTGTAACAGAGCTTCGAATTTGAAGGTTGCGTCCTGCAAATCTCTGCGAACTCTGTCACACACATATACCCACCATATCCCAATCCTAGCCCGTGCGCTGAAACAAAGCCTCGAATTTGAAGGTTGCGTCCTGCAAACCTCTGCGAACTTTGTTTCACACACGCCTCCTCAATCCTAATCCTGCCCATTGCGCTGACCAGAACTTCGAACTTGAAGGTTGCGTCCTGCGAATCTCTGCGAATTCTGGCACGCACCATCCCATCTCTATACGAGAATACCTCACTCGAATCCCTGTGCAAACTGCACTCTCGCCAACCCCACCACCGAACTCCTCTTCTTTGACCAAATCGGACGAGGACAATTCAACGTGACCGGACCGACCACAAACATCGTCGCCAGTCACCAAGGGAACCATAGCCCACACCTACGATCCGCGCGCCGAATAGTGCTCCCTTAAAAAAGGAGTGCGAGCGGACCATCACCAAAACCTCCAACCCTAATTCTTGGAAAGAACCCCGGACAGCCGCTGAGCATTACCATGGCTGGAAAGCGTTGTAGCACCGGAGGTTCGTTACAGTGTAAAGTGGAAAAAATAATGTTTGCTCCCGACATTACTTATGGCGTTGAGACGTGTTGTCTCTGATGTTTATATATACTTAAAAACTAAACAGAACACTTAAACTAAACTTAGGGCTAAATTAAACATTACGAAGTGGAAAGATAATGATTGAACATGAGATAACTGAGAGAAGAAAAATTCAGCATTTAAATTTATGCTAACCCCTGTGGGTGTTAGGCTGAGATTTTATGTAGAAATCTGGAAGCAGTGGGGTGTCAAAATCAAGGTCGGTTTCGATGTTTTCGTTTAAAATACCAACTGGGGATAAATATGTAACTGAAGACCAGTTGTATTGTTTTTGGAACGTAAAGATTTCTTTTAACAGGTCATTGTCATGATATTCAAGATTGTTTATAAATTTTTTTGTAATGATAAGGCCTAGCGGCAAATCGGATTTATGACGGCACTTCTATAGATGACTTTATTTGAGAAACGTTTGGCTGATGATTCGAAATTCTTATTGACGCAGCGTCGTAGCACATTTCGTTCTAAAACTTCCAATTCCTTGGCCACTGTTGGAGAAAATGAGAACCAGATCGGAAATGCGTACACCAAAACTGTACGGATGCTGACTTTGTAGATTAAGAGCTTCGTTTTTTGACTCAGGAATTTATTGTTAAGGAGTTTAGAGAACATGCCTGTCAATTTATGCGCTTTTTTGATATTTTGCCTAGCGTGTTTGTTAAACTTAAGCAGCTTGTCGAAATTTATACCAAGATATTTAATGCTACTTTTGAATGTAATCTCAGACCCATTCAAGAACAGCTTTAGATTTTTGCTTTCAGGCGTTACATTTCTACCGCATTTGCCGGACGCATTTCTAATGCATATAGCTTCGGATTTGGAAGCGTTGATCCGAATACCCCAGTCTTTGTAGAATTCATTAATGGTTTGTAGATGTCTGGAGACATAATTTAAAGCAGCAAAGGGGGATTCATGATGAGCAAAAATGAGACAATCGTCGGCGTATAAGATGCTCTTTGAGCGAGACAACACGTGTGGGAAATCATGCAGAAAGATGTTAAAAAGGAATGGAGCTAGTACTGAACCCTGGGGAACGCCACTCCTCACCAGGCCAATATCGGACACCGAATCATTGATCTGAACACAAAATTTTCGATTAGAAAAGAAACTCTGGAATATTTTTAATATAAATGAATCGAAGCCGAGGTTTATGAGTTTGAAAATGATGCCGTCATGATAGGTTTTATCGAACGCTTTTTCTATATCTAAAGATACTGCCACTGTGCACTTTTTTTTACGTAAGTTTCGCACAATATTATCGTGAAAAAGTAACAGAGCGTGAGTTGTCGAATGAGCTTTTTTAAAACTGAATTGGAAACAAGGAATATACTTATCATCAATGTTTTAATCCATTTTTAACTTGAGTACGTGTTCAAAGATCTTTCCCAAGTTTGAAAGCATCGAGATTGGGCGGAAATTATTTAAATCAATGCTGTCGTTTTTTTTCTGATTTGGAATTATGTTGGCTATTTTCTATTTGTCTGGAAAGTATCCATTGTTAAGGCAATTATTGAAGATAATTGTTAAAAAATTTAAAGCTACAAGCGGTAGTTTTTAATAATGAAGTTTGATATTTTATCTAAACCAGCAGATTTTTTATTGTTAATTGATTTTATAATATTCCCTATTATATCGGCATTAACAAAGTGGAAGTCATCGCAGTTATTCAGGGAGTTGAACTCATCGGAAAAGAAGTACACTGAGAGAGGAAGACCCGAAAAGGTAGCATAGACTATGTTTTTTATGTCCGCTACGTCATTTCTGTCAGGCAGATGTTCTGAGTAGATTTGTTCGTAATGAACACGGAAGGCCTCCAATTTATCTAACTCGTCTGTCAAAACGACACCATTGGCCGAGATTTCTGAATAAGATAATTTTTTATTTTTGCCAACTATTTTATATATTTGTTTGTATGCGTTAGGTCCTGGCTTTATTGCTTCCAATTTTTTCCTAAATTCTCTCGCTTGCTCCAATTGGACCTGTTCTTTGATAATGATTTTTAATAACTTAATCTGGCTTGAAAGGAGCTTGTACTCCACGCTTGTTCTATTAAAATTTCTGTGGAATATTTTTTTTAGTTTTTTCTGCCACTCGTGTTTGATTTTAAAAAGATTTAAGATCTTGTCCGATACGAAAAACTTGTCTCTTTTACACTCCACTTGTCCGATACGAAAAACTTGTCTCTTTTACACTCCACTTGGCTGGCAAAAATCCTCTACCTAACCCTCCATGTGGGTGCCGGCTGGTAATAACCGCTACAGTGTTCTTAATCCTAAGACGGCGGTTAGCAGAGGGGGGGTTCTTCCTACCGTATTCTGACTCTTCAATAGTCTCGTATGGCATGGTAAGAATCCTTCCCATCGGTAGGGGTGTGGGCTGAATCAAGGTGTAATGCGACCCGTGCTGAGGATTTGCTAGGCTGGAAGCCCATGTAATAAAGTCCAGTCTTTAACGGAGCCTCTCTGATACCTGGCCGTCTCAGAGTGTAACTGTGGCCTTACCGCGGCATTGGGGTTAGGGCGCGGTCGACATCTTTTTCCCCTCTCTATTTTTTGATCACTCTACTGACAGACTCTGAGCCAAATCTCGGGTTGGATCGGGGCTGCACACGGGGATCTTTCATTCCCTGAATGCGGACCCGATCCCGTTCGAGGAGTGGTCTTAGAGCCTGTCGGTTTAACTCTCTTCATCTTGGTGACCCCCTCCCCACCAAGATGAAGAGAGTCGCACGACCAAGATGAATAAAATTAACGAAAAAAAACAAACAGATGGGCAATCTTTAAATGCCAACCAAGTGGAGCCTACAGCTACACCAGACACGCGGTCCTTAAACGCTCCTTTTGGCCAACAGCCTGCAGACGCGCAGTCTCTAAATGCTTCTGCTGCGGACGCTAGTGCAGTGATTACCAAACCTGGCACATGTGGAAGTAGCAACAAGGGCCCGCTACAAAGACGCCATCCACCAAAAGGACAGGCCGTGATTCTCGAGAACCAGCGTACCGAGGCTCAGTGGAAGTCCTGGAAGTGGGCGGTAGGCACCTTGGAGGAGTCACAAGCTTCTACACAACCCAAACCGGTGCCTACTAAGCGTCAGCGATCTCTAGAGGAGGTCCCTATGCCTAAGCATAGAAAAAAGCTAAGAAAATTTGTGGTAACACAGCCACTCCAAAACTCTTCAGCGAAATCGCGGCTGGACAAATTACCATTGCGGTGATTGACAGAAGCGACCCAGACGGCAGCATCTCGCCTGAAAAATGGAGGAAGGTAGTGGGAAAACTGGCCACTATCTTCATTCCGATTATGAAGGAGTTTCCCGGCAGAGGCCCTTCTTGTCGCGACAGTGGATGGCATCAAGGCCATGTGAAGCTGATCGCATGTGCTGACCAAAGGTCTCTAGATCTGTATAAGATCGCAATCTCAAGGATTGGTGATGTATGGCCGGGCGCGAATCTCGCGGTCATTGATTGGGATTTGATCCCAAACAGACCAAGGGCGCGTTCCCGGGTCCCAGCCGAACACTCTGACCCTCAAATAATCCTTGAGACAATAAGGCTGGGAAATCATGGCCTACCAACAGCAAACTGGAAGGTGACACGGGTTGATGAGCCGAAGGGGGACTTTAGGTTGGCAACATTTGTTATCAACCAGGAGTCCCTGGCTCTCTTGTCATCCAAAGGTTTCGTGGTGGACTATGGTTTCTCATCCATAGAACTGAGGGTATATAAAAAAGATGAGGCGTTATTGGAGGAAGAGCAGGCTTCCAAAGCAATTAAAAGCGCACCATCCTCTCAAGCCTGCCCCCCTGTGCTAGAACCGGAGGGCGAAAGCTCCGTGATGGAATTGGCACGCACATTTCGGCTATCCTCATTGGAGGATAGCCTTCTTAAATCAGACAATGACTCTGACACAACTGTGGTGGAGGTTGATTTAGCTACTAGAAGCTCAAATGCTGAAGGTAGTACAAATTAACCTACACCACTCCAAGGCTGCGTCCGCCAGCCTGATAATCCGTCTCAGCAAAGATGGAGACGACATCGTCCTGATCCAGGAGCCATGGGTAGTCTGTGGCCTGGTATGCGGACTCAGGACTCCAGCATACACGCTTGTGTATACTAAATCACAAGGTAAACCAAGAGCGTGTATTTTAATTAAGAAAAACCTGAGTGTATGTACTCTCTCTAATTTCAGTAACAAAGACACCGTGGCTATAAGCGTCGAGATGGGCCAGAACAGCTTGTGGCTCGTCTCAGCATACCTCGCGCACGACCACGAAGTCCTCCCAGAAGACAACTTCAAAATTTTGGTCTCCACAGCAGCATCAAAAACAAAGGGCCTTATTATCGGGTGCGATGCAAACGCTCATCATGTGATCTGGGGGAGCTCAGACACCAACAAACGGGGTGAGTTTCTATTTGACTTCATCCTAACAACTAATCTTAATATATGCAATATAGGTAATGAACCCACCTTCATTATAAGTAATAGACAGGAGGTTCTGGATATTACCCTTGCCTCTGTCCATATATCTAATAGGGTAAAAATCTGGAGAGTTTCAAATGAACACTCATTCTCAGACCATAGATATATTCTCTTTGATGTTGATAACTTTGACTCGAGATCATGCGAATTTCGCAACCTTAAACAAACCAATTGGGATCTTTATATAAATTCCTTAAATACAGATCTCTCAATTGGACCAACTAATCATCCTTCCAATAAACAATCTTTAGACAACTTAGTTAATAGTCTCACTAAATCGCTAAATAAAGCTCTAGATACTGCTTGTCCGCTAAAAACATTGAGGGGGAAGCAAAAGCCTCCTTGGTGGAATAAGGGACTAGAAGATCTCCGGAAAAAGACCAGAAAACTTTTCAACAGGGCAAAGACCACAAGATCTACAGATGCGTGGTCATATTATAAAATAGCCCTCAAGGAATATAAAAATGAACTACGAAAAGCACAAAGACAGTCCTGGAGGACCTTCTGTGAAAATATGTCACAGACCTCTGAGGCGTCTAGGCTCAGGAAAATTCTAGCTAAGGCTCCCTCCAATCCAAGCTTCATGAAAAAATAAGATGGTACTTGGACCACAAGCAGTGAAGAATCTCTGAACGTTTTAGTAGAAACCCACTTTCCGGGATGTTCAGAGATATACAACGATCCAATCCAGGTATATGAGTTACCACCTGTGAACAGATCTCTAGAAATACTCTCGCAAACAAAGCTCGAATGGGCAATCAGTAGCTTCAAACCATTTAAGTCACCAGGACCAGATGGTATAGCCCCCATTGAAATCCAAAAGTCGTATGACATCATTAAGGAACGGCTTTTGCTGATTTACCAAAGCTGCCTTGACCTAAACCACATTCCCCAGCGATGGCGTAATGTGAAGGTTATCTTTATACCTAAGGCAGGAAAAAGCTCACACGTAAACCCAAAAGACCTTCGACCAATTAGTCTCTCATCTTTTCTTCTAAAAATCCTCGAGAGATTAATTGATATTCACTTGAGATCCATGATAGAAAAGAAGCCATTATCTCTAGCTCAACATGCTTACACCAAAGGCAAATCAGTGGAAACAGCTCTCCACTCCATAATCTCCATCATTGAAAAATCCCTCTATCTGAAGGAATATACAATGATAGCTTTTATTGATATAGAAGGAGCCTTTAATAACGTCGAGGCAGGGGCCATCACCAGTGCACTGACGGAGCTTGGGGTGGATGCCGCGCTGATAGCACTCATAAACCAAATGCTAGTTGGCAGGATTATAAGTGCAAAATTTGGAGCGGCATCCACGCTAAGATCTGTACCAAGAGGAACCCCTCAGGGAGGGGTTCTATCGCCTCTACTCTGGAATTTAGCAGTGAATGAACTGCTAGGCAAACTAGAACTAGAGGGGTGCAAGGTGATAGCTTATGCCGATGACGTTGCTATTGTTACCTCTGGAAAATATATATCTACTCTCCGAGACATTATGCAAAACCGCCTAAATACTCTTGTCAACTGGACTATCAGCTGTGGGCTCAGCGTTAATCCTAATAAAACTGAGTTAGTAGTTTTCACAAGAAAACACAATGTACCTCAAATTAGCCCTCCTAAACTGGGAAATACAAGTCTTATCTTCTCAGATCAAGCAAAATACCTGGGCCTTATACTGGATAGGAAACTAAACTGGAAGCCCAATCTGCTCGAAAGAGCCAAAAAAGCGAACATTGCCCTATACTCTTGCAAAAAGGCGGTGGGTAACAAATGGGGTTTACAGCCAAGTGTTACTCACTGGCTTTATACAGCAGTTGTAAGACCAATATTGCTATATGGTGCTATTGTCTGGTGGCATGCACTCGAAAAACAGACTCACCATAACCTTCTCCGTAAAGTTCAAAGATCAGCTGAACTGTGCATTAGCGGAGCCCTAAGAACCACTCCGACAGACGCATTAGACACAATGCTCCATCTTACACCACTTGATATCCTAGCTAAACAGATGGCCGCTAATACAGCCATCCGCCTAATAGCCACCTCCCAGTGGAAAGAAGGTACACTAGGACATTCTTATATCAGGAAATTTCTCCCTCCCTTACCTAGGTCCATTGACTACATCACACAAAAACTACTCTTTGAGAGGAAGTTCGATGTATCCATTCCCTCTCGAGAAGAGTGGGAACAAGAAAACCGTTCACCTCACAATGTCATTGAGATCTTTACGGATGGATCAAAACTAGATGGCAAAGTAGGTGGAGGAGTCTACTCAGAAACATTAAGCATCAATATAGCCTTCAGGCTCCCTGACCATTGCGGTGTATTTCAAGCTGAAATCGCTGCTACACATGAAGCGTTAACTTGGCTTCAGAAAAATGATATATCTTCCATGGATATATGCATATTTTCTGACAGTCAGGCCGCTCTGAAAGCCCTAGGAACTGTTGAAATAACATCTGAAACAGTTTTCAACTGCCGCAGATCTCTAAACGAGATGGCAGAGCAGTTCAAAATTATCCTATGCTGGATTCCTGGACATAGGGATTTTCTAGGTAACTGCAGAGCAGATGAACTCGCTCGCACAGGTACTACCAAACAACTATCTTCAGACAAGACTAACCTTGGTATTCCTCTCACCACATGTAAACTCCTTACACATGAGTTATCCTGTATTAACACCAACAAAAGATGGTCAGCAGGTAACACTTGTAATATAGCACGGCAAATCTGGCCCAAACTCAATCTGAAGCGTTCAAAAGAACTCATATCTCTTAGTAGAGATCACATTGGCACCATGATAGGGATCCTGACAGGGCACTGCCTTATTGGCAGGCACGCTCAAAGATTAAACATACCCCACAACGACTTCTGCAGAAGCTGTAGAGATGAGGAGGAGGTGGAATCTGCAGAACACCTTCTCTGCACCTGCCCAGCGCTGGCTCAAAAACGTTCTCTTCACCTAAACAACTGGTTTTTCAGAGACCTCGAAGAACTCTCGGAAGTATCGATATACCGAATCCTAAGCTTTGTGAACAGCTCAAGCTGGTTTGAATAGAGAAGGGAGATCAACCCCTGTGGTACCACAATGGGCCTTATTGGCCTAAGTGCGTCTCAATTTGAGGCAGTCAAGTTAATTAATTTTTATGATCTATTGAATAATTACATGAATTAAGATTGTGAGCTTTAGATCAAGTGAGTTTTCAAGAAGGCAACAACAACAACAACAACTCTGTATAGAGTCAATCACTTAGCTGACTAGACAGTCTGTTTCGGAAATCGCTACATATTCCTCATCAGTAGTCTTTTGAGTGATTAAGCTGTGATCAACTCACTGTTTAAACTAGCATATGAATGTACAGATCCTCTAATTCATTCTCATGAATTGTATGGCTGCTAATCATATGACACTTCAAAGCAGGAGGCCATTTTAGATCACCGCCATCAACTCTATCAAGGGTTGCCATCCGTTCTAGTTGCTTCTTCATTTATTTCAATATTCATTGGTGTTCGATTGTTTGTCGAAATGCACCATAGAAATGAAACGAGTTTTTGCTTCGCCAGAAGCTAGTGTTCTAACTGAAAGGTGGCTATTTTCACAACCAAATGTTCAATTACACATGACTTTGACCGAAAAATCGATCAATTATTAGATTTATTTAATTAATTTGACATTAATTAAACTTATTTGGCCGTGCTCTGCCATAGTTAAGTTAATTAATTTTTATGATCTATTGAATAATTACATGAATTAAGATTGTGAGCTTTAGATCAAGTGAATTTTCAAGAAGGCAACAACAACAACAACAACTCTGTATAGAGTCAATCACTTAGCTGACTAGACAGTCTGTTTCGGAAATCGCTACATATTCCTCATCAGTAGTCTTTTGAGTGATTAAGCTGTGATCAACTCACTGTTTAAACTAGCATATGAATGTACAGATCCTCTAATTCATTCTCATGAATTGTATGGCTGCTAATCATATGACACTTCAAAGCAGGAGGCCATTTTGATCACCGCCATCAACTCTATCAAGGGTTGCCCATCTGTTCTAGTTGCTTCTTCATTTATTTCAATATTCATTGGTGTTCGATTGTTTGTCGAAATGCACCATAGAAATGAAACGAGTTTTTGCTTCGCCAGAAGCTAGTGTTCTAACTGAAAGGTGGCTATTTTCACAACCAAATGTTCAATTACACATGACTTTGACCGAAAAATCGATCAATTATTAGATTTATTTAATTAATTTGACATTAATTAAACTTATTTGGCCGTGCTCTGCCATAGTTAAGTTAATTAATTTTTATGATCTATTGAATAATTACATGAATTAAGATTGTGAGCTTTAGATCAAGTCAATTTTCAAGAAGGCAACAACAACAACAACAACTCTGTATAGAGTCAATCATTTAGCTGACTAGACAGTCTGTTTCGGAAATCGCTACATATTCCTCATCAGTAGTCTTTTGAGTGATTAAGCTGTGATCAACTCACTGTTTAAACTAGCATATGAATGTACAGATCCTCTAGTTCATTCTCATGAATTGTATAGCTGCTAATCATATGACACTTCAAAGCAGGAGGCCATTTTAGATCACCGCCATCAACTCTATCAAGGGTTGCCCATCTGTTCTAGTTGCTTCTTCATTTATTTCAATATTTAAACTTTAACCTAACCTAACCTACACTCCACTTTCTCAGAGTGTAAGGCAATGTTAGAATCAATTATAGAAGAGAGACTGTCGATATGTCACTGTTTCGAAGGTTGATGTTGGTTGGTGGAATTTTGTCAGCTAGCTCGTTTTCCAAATCACGATTGAAATGGGACCAGTTAGTTTTTTTGAAGGAGGTGAAAAAACGCGGCATTTTAATCAAGAGTTCAATGTTATTTAGATCCAAATTGAGACAAATTGGGTAGTGGTCAGAGAAAGTTGGAAGGCTTTTAATAGAGAAGTTAAGATTTATTGTATCAATCAAGTTAGAACTTATTAGAAAATGATCGAGGAAAGAAGCAGCTGAAGGAAACGACGGTCTGCTATCCGCAATTCTGATGAAGTCCATGGAGTTGTCCTGCAACCATTTTGAAAAAATTTTTCCATTACTATTTTCGAAACTGTCACCCCAATCATAACTTCTCGCGTTGAAGTCTCCCCCGATAACAGTGCCCTCGAAATTTTTTGAGAACTTGCAATTTCGCAAAGACTTGAGTAAATTCGCGAGGAGGGAAAATTACAAGGAATGTATATGGAGCCTAGTAGAAGCGTTTTATGAATATTGCTCCCTGACAGAGATAGTTGCACGAAGCAATGAGGGAATGAGACTCCCTAAATCGCCACACGGTTGTGTGTGAATTTATTTTTTAAAGCAATACCCACACCAACAGATGAACTGTCTGCGATAAAATCATACTCCTCAAGGAAAACTCTAAAGTTTCGAATGTGACTTTCTTGGACAAAACCAAAATCGATGTTATGGCTTCTTAAAGTATTTAATAGATCTAGCTTTCTGCTGGCTTTCTAGGGTTATGCTTCTCGCTGCATTTTACGCAAAACTAAGGACGATTGCAGTTCTTTGCT
Source organism: Dichetophora obliterata (assembly GCA_963920525.1). Lineage (NCBI taxonomy): Eukaryota > Metazoa > Arthropoda > Insecta > Diptera > Sciomyzidae > Dichetophora > Dichetophora obliterata. Next base: position 87,935,022 of record OY986438.1, on the reverse strand, counting down.
ATGTGCCCCCAGTGCTGACATCGTCTACATTGTGTTTCCCTTGGTCTAGACTTTGGAGATTCCCACTCTATTACCTGTTTCAACAGATATCTGATGTGATTAATATCACCTAGTTTTTTGCCCGGATTGAGTGAAACAAGAAACAGACCAGTCTCTGATTTATTTTTTAAGGAAAAAGGGGTGGCAAACTTAGCCACTTTACTTATCGTGTTCGGTATCAACTCATCAAGAGCAGTTTGTATGTCGGAGGGCTCCGTTGAGTGAAAGACGTCACGTAAAACTAGAGACAACTGTCTCTGATTCTTTGGTGTAAAAGAATACGAATCTATGTTTTTCTCGTTGAGAAATGCCTTCATTTCGGCATGTGCCGAGAAATCTTCTAAATACAACTTGCTCTTATACCTGTTAATATTTTTAATTTGAAAGATATTTTGGGCTCTAAGCCGTTAAGCTTGTCAATTAAATTTTTAACATTAACATTAAGCAAAAATATAGGCGGGCAACCAAACTTCTTTGCATGAGAACCCCCATTGCTTGCAGGGCAATTATTATTTAAAATTGAATTAATTTTTATATTGTGATTAACTTGAACCTGTGGTTCTAAATTCAAGTCACCTAAAATAGCAAATCTGTTATGCATATTACAATCTACCTTACTTTTTGAAGGCTCAATATTTTTCGCTGCACCACCACTGGAACGTTTGAAGCGTTTGTGAAATCTTGGAAGCCATCGCCTTGAAGATTTAGTAGATGCTCTGCAGCCGAAGATGTGCCGGTAAATTCAATATTGCAATAATCCATTTCTGCGTCAGAAGAATGCTGTTTGCCTTGAAGAGTGCCACCTTCCTCATGGTGTTGACTAGTGTGTTGCTGTTGTTGTTGAAGAGTAATTAAATTCGCAGAAGTGTTTGGATTCTGCTGTCCATTGCGTTTTACTTTTAAAGCCGAAGACTTTAGCTGCTTGAAGCTTGCAGCCGAGTGTTGTAGTTGTGTAAGATTTTTCTGTAGCTCGTCAGAACCTCTTAAAGCGCATGCAAAATGCGAGTTTTTTGTTGTAGCTCTGGCCATTGTTGCTGAGCAGAAAATTGCCACTGCTGATGCGCAAATGCCTGCCGAAAAGAAACTCTCGCTTGTTGCTGGCTGGAGCTTGCACTAGCTCCTAGCTCGTCTGTCTGCTTTTCTGCCGAATTTTGTTGGGCAGCCTTTTTTGTAGCTACTGGAATGAATTGCACATGATAATATTGATGTCCAGACGAGAATTGAGTATCGTCGCCGTGCTGAGGGACATAGGAGCCATGCAATGCTAAAGCGCCTTCCAGAAGCGCGCGATTTGTTGTAGATATTACTGCATCTTTACTAGTATGGAACCTAGTATGCAACTTTCTGGAATCTCTGCAATCGCGGTGCTGGCAGCTGCGTTACCAAGTTTATCTGGCGGCTTTTTTTTCAGTAAAAAGTCACTGCCTCCTAGAGCCCCCGGCTCCATAATGCAATATTATTCTTTCTTTTTTGAAATCCGTAAATGAAATATTCAGCAAGAAAATTTAATGTTTCTCCACAAAGCACCAGGAAAAAAAGCGGTCTGAACAATGAAAAAACGATACAGAAAACGATATAGAATAGCACGTCTGCTCAGTTCAGAAGTCCAATTTTCAATCAATTTTTATCAAAATTTATTACTTTTGAACTTCAAATTTTGTTTTGAAATAAAAAATTACAGCAAACATATAGAAATATTAAAAATACTGGTTGAATATTGTCATGTTGCCAGAATAGGGCTGTAATTTTATATTCATATCAACTTAAATTGAAATGGTTGAATTTATATGACTATTTGTAATATAAATTTTTTAGTTGAAAATTCTGGGATTTAAAGGGCCTTAAATCATGCGGTATCCCGGGATCTCGAAATTCGGTATTGACTTCCCTAGTGCTGTGATGGTGACCTAGAGATGGTGAGCGACATGACTGGCAATTGTTGCATGAATGATCTGAGAAGGTTTATAGCTAGGCGCGGAGTGCCAGTCACCATAATATCGGATAATGCTAAAACTTTCAAAAGAGTGGATAAAGAACTTAGAAAGCTTGAGGAACTCGTGAAAGGTAGCGAAATACAACAGTAAGCAGCCCACCGAGGTATAACATGGAAGTATATTCCAGAGCGAGCGGCGTGGTGGGGAGGTTTCTTTGAGAGGTGGGTACGCAACGTTAAGAACACTCTTAAATCAGCAATTGGAAAGGCACGTCTGACATAAAATTAACTAACTGAAGTTGAAAGCGTTATCAAACCACTCACATACATTTCGACGACCACAAGGAATTGGAACCGCTGACTCCAGTCAGAAAACAACAGTCCAAAACAACTGATTTCAACAGCAGACAAATAAAAAGAAAAATTGAAAAACTGAAGTGTTTTTGATCAACGTTTTATTTTTTAGCTGTGATTTTTAATGGATTTCATTGCAATTGCAATTTTCGCACAATAAGAGGAAAATTTATCGCAAAGAGAATCTATGAAAATTCATTGAAGAATACTTCGAGATTCCATCAACTCTTTGGAAATGGATTACGAAATGTAGGAAATGCAATTAATAAATTTCAACTAATGTATTCACAGGTTTAAAAAAAATTTACCTACATATACCAAAAATTAATTATAAGTTTTATTTTGCGACCTAATCTATAAAAATTCAATTGTTTTCTATTGTCGCACTGTGGTCTAGATGATGATTCTAGCGCGAATTAAATCAAAAAATCAACATATATGTGAGAACTTAGAAAGCTATAAAAATTCCCTTTGTTGCGCACGAGAGGCTTCAAATAAACTCGAATCCGTTTTTGTTAGGAATAGGTTTATTCTCTGTAAATTATATAATAATAAATTTATAAATGAATTACAATAATTAACAATAAGAAGACTTACTTAATGTTGCCTCATATCAGGCGTATGCGTAACAATAATATAAAGTTTCAGAACAAAAAATAATTTTCACAAACTGCAAATTATTTCAAATAACAAAAGTTTAAATTTTAAAAATTGAATTGAAAACAAACAAGTACTAAACTCAACATTCCCACCCCCGTTAATTGACCCCTTAGTGGAGGCTCACCATAACTTATAGCTGGCTACTGTACGTCGAGGATTGCCAGTTTGGAAATTGGTCGCTTAATCACGCCGTCATTTGTATTGACTTCCGCAGATCTTGCTATCCCATCTTTACCAAAATTCAACTTTAAAATTCGGCCACGTTTCCACTGCGATCGCGCAACACTGTCGTCACATACCAGAACTAAACATCCCACGCTGACTAGTTGTGCAGGTAAACACCACTTTGTTCTTCGGGTCAGGTCCGGGAGATATTCTTTTATCCAACGACTCCAAAATCCATTCTTCATGTTTTGCAGAATTCTCCACTGTTTGCGTAGTCACAGCTGCCTCAGTTCACATTGTGCTGGCGTCTGCGTAGAGTTCATGCAACCTAATAAGAAATGATTAGGTGTGAGTGGTTCAGGTTCATCCGGCGATATAGGTAAATGAGTCAAAGGTCTAGAATTAACAATATTTTCGGCTTCAAGTAACACACTATAAAAAGTTTCTAAGCGAGGTGCGTGTTCCTGCAGTATAACAACTAGAACCTTTTTTACGGACTGAACTAAACGTTCCCATGCTCCTCCAGCACTGGGATCCCATGGTGTATTAAATTTCCAGTTTATGCCTAAGGGTGCAAGACTTGCGGTAATCTTGTCGTGGTCTAAGAAATCCTTAACACCTTGTAGTTCTTTTCTTATTCCAATGAAGTTTCTACCATTGTCGCTTCTTATCTGTAGTGGTACTCCTCTTCTATTTATAAAATTTCGTATACACAGAATGCAAGCGTCGCTGGTCAGATCGGCTGCGATCTCAAGATGCACCGATCTTACGGTGAGGCAAGTAAATAGCGCTACCCAACGTTTTTCGTGGCGAAGGCGAATCGTCACAGTAAAAGGACCGAAAAAGTCAACTCCGGTATATGTATATGGCCGGACAAAAGGAGTAACTCGGTCAATAGGCAGGCACCCCATTTGCGGCTGAGTTGGCTTCGCCTTCCGAACCTTACAAAGCATACACTGACCTTCAATTCTACGTACCACACTTCGGATTCCCGGAATCCAGAAACGCTGTCGAACTTCGTTTATTACGGTTGTTATGTTCATGTGGGTTATCTTTCGATGATACGTTGCCACAATCAAATCAGTCATATGATGACTTTTGGGAAGAATTATTGGCCTTCTCGTGCAAACTGGTAGAAACATAGCTTCTTCAATTCTGCCATTTACTCGCATGACATTATCTTCATCCAAATATGGGTTGAGCATGACCAGACTACTAGACTTTGAAATAGTTTCCTTCTTACTTAAAGATGTAAATTCGTCACAGACCTCCCTTTGAACACAGCTACATAAATGCACCTCTGCCTTAGCCTCTTCCTCACATTTGAGCTCACCCATTTTTAATTGACCCATTTCAAATTTCGATTTCAAATTATAAATAAATCTAAAGACCCAAGCCATTGCTCGCTTAAGTCTCTCATAACTTGAAAAACGGTTTATATCCGGCATAATTATATGCACTTGCTGGGCAATACACGAGAAATACTTGATTTTTAGTTCGTCCGAACTGGAATCTTTCCTTTGCCTCATCATATCTTCGCTTGGCCAATTGTTTTCATCCGTCAAAAGAAACTGTGCTCCTTTTTTCCATCGTCCTTCAGGATTGTATGTCATAGGAAATTTCGCTCGCGTGGCATCATCTGCTGGATTGAGCTCTCCAGGGCCCCAACGCCAATCATTAATTTTTGAAGATTCTAAAATTTCTGCAACTCGATTGGCGACGTATTGCTTGTAAACGTGATGGTCGGATCTTAGCCACCGAATGACAGTATGCGAGTCACACCAGAATGTAGAACTTTTGGTTTCAATTTCGTGGTATTTGATGATCATGTCCCTTAAACGAACCGCCAGAACCGCTGCTTGTAATTCCAATTTAGGAATCGAATGAAAACGTGTAGGAGCACACGCTGTTTTTCCGGCGATGAATGCCAGTGTAACTCCTTCTGGTTGCGTAATCCGCCAATATGCTACAGCTGCTAACGCTTCTTCACTTGCATCACAAAACACATGAAGTTCAACATCTGTGTCCAAGAAACTTGAAAAATAACATCTTTGAATTCGAAATTTGGCGACGTTAGGCAGTTGTTCTAACCAATTTTTCCATTTCTTGAAAGTTTCGTCATTAAGTTCTTCGTCCCATTCAATTCCGGCCTTCCATACCTGCTGCATAAGGATTTTGGCGCATACCATAAAATTGGCTAATAAACCAAACGGATCAAAAACAGACATTGTTACGGACAGAAGTTCACGCTTTGTTGGTTTTCTTGCACAACTTAAAATTTCGTCTGGCACCTTCTGAAACTTCAACGGGAACATAAATTCATCTGTATTAGATTGCCAGTGCATGCCAAGGATGCGTTCTACTTTTTCACCATCTACATTGACCGATTCGTTAATAACTACATCCCCCAACTCGTGGTTAACCTTTTTAGAGTTTGAAGCAAAGTTGTGCATTTCAAAACCACCAGATTTGTGAATATATTTAATTTCTTTTAAAACTTTGATTGCCTCATCTTCAAATCGAAAGCAGTCAACATAGTCATCAACGTAATGCCTCTCTATGATGCCTTTCACTGCCCGAGGATGGTCTGTTACAAAAGACTGCGCATTTGCATTCTTAACGTATTGAGCTATTGTTGGCGAACAAGTTGCCCCAAAAATCATTCTTTCCATCACGAAGGTCTTCAATGGGTTTGACGGATTTCCACCTCGCCATAGGAATCTTTGCGCATCTCGGTCTTCGTCAACGATACTGACTTGGTGAAACATTTCTTTCAAATCCCCACAGATAGCTACAGGGGCTTGTCTAAACTTTAGAAGTATTGATATTAGAGGCTGATTAATGTCAGGACCAGACAATAAGGCTTTGTTAAGAGAAACGTTTTTTACTTCTGCAGCAGCATCAAAAACCAAAAAAATTTTCTTTTTATTTATATTTATTACTGGAAAGTGTGGGAGGTAAAACGTTTTTGGAGAACGGCGTTCTGCTTCTTCTGGCGTTAATTGCCTCGCGTACCCTTTTTTAATATATTCTTCTATTTTTTCGCAGTATTCCTTCGCTAGCTCTGCATCCTGAGATATTTTTCTTTCAACGCCCAACAAACGACGATAGGCCATGTTGAAAGAATCTGGAAATGATGAAAAATTTTCACGCCAGAGTAGTCCAGCTTCAAAACGTTCAACACCTCGTTTCGTTGTGGATTCTAATATACTCAGTGCTCTCTGATTGTCTTTAGACTGCAAGGGTTTCAAGTTTAATTTTATTCCAAAAGTTTCCATGTCAAAGTAGCTCTTCATCATACTTTCCAAGCTCTCAAAAAGTTGACATTTGTCTGTATATTTCCTTGCGTGACAGGAAATATGCTTCTGCTGATGGGATTTTTCTTCAACTGGGCCATAAACCATATATCCTAGTCTTGTTTTTGTGACTATTGGACCCGGAGATGGCAGAGAACGTGGTGTTTCGGTTGGCACGGTCAAGAAGGCATGAGTCAAACTAATAATCATTTTCGGCTGTACCTTATAGTAGCTTCTTATGGGTATCCCGTCTAGAATACTTCCATAACTTTTTCTTGATTCCGCTACATTAAGCGATTGAATGGGCAGTTCTAAATCAGATATCACGAAAACGTTTGACATTTTATACTTTTCTGCATGAAGTTCTACACCACTAACAGTAAGCTCTACTTTCACTGTCGGTACTCTTGACGTTTGACTATTTATCCATTGTATTGCAAGAACGTCTTCTTGTCCAGTAATGCCTAAATCTTTCATGATTTCAGCATCAAGCATAGTAGCATTAGCTCCGTCGTCTACAAACGCGTATATTTCAATGGTTTTTTCCTTACCGTATAATTTGACAGGGATAACTTGGAATAACACGAAGTCCTCATCACGATTAGAATCCACAAGGCAACTGCTATGTTCGTGAGAAATGGATTCTGTTAAGGCTATTGGGCTTGGAGAACTTTTAGATGCGTTCATCGAGTGAAGGAGTGGATGATGAAAACGTATACACCCGTCTTTGTTACACTTTCGTTTTGAAAAGCATTTTGACACCTGGTGTCCATATTTTAAACATGAAAAGCAAATACGTAAGGATTTAACTTTAGTCCAGCGTTGATCCAATGACAAGTTTAAGAAGAGACTACAATTTGCTAATGAACGACATTCTCCTTGGCACATTAAACACTTATTCTGTGTGACGCTCACACAAGCGAATCTACGATCCTTATTTTCTGCGAGCTGTAGCTGTCGTCCTCCTTTTTGTTGGCTTGACTGAGTAGCAACATAACTGGAAGGTAGGGCATCATTTACCATATAGGCAAGTTTTCTTAAACTACACAGCCACACGCTAAAGTCCATAATAGTGGGTGATTTACCTAACTGAGTACAATTTTCAGCCCATTGAAGTTTCTTGGATGTTGGCAACTTCGCTACAAGCTCGCTAAGTAGCAGTGGATTCGAGAGGTGATGTTCACCTCTAGCAGACTGGAGAAAAGTTGCCATGTTCGAAATTTTGTTTGCAAAATTTATCATTGAACTTAAATCTCCGCCGAAAACAGCAGGAATGAAACGTACTTTTTGGATTTGGGACTTTATGAGCTGCTCGGGACGACCAAAAGTTTCTTCCAGAGTGTTAATAATGGCATCGACATTCTGTGGATGACTTAAGAGAGGTTCAACTGTTTCGCGTGCACTTCCCTGCAGAGCTTCTCGTAAACGCATGATATTGTGCAGGCTGGAATACTCAAATGCCCTTGTGGTACTACTAAAGGCTTCTATAAAAGTTTGCCACTCTTCTGGTATCCCAAAAAATTTTGGCAATGGGTAGATTTTATTGTGGCGGTGGACAATGGCTTGGTCAGAAGTGAGAGTTTCCACTGAAGCTCGATTAAGGGTTGGTAAAGAGTTAGGTTCAAACGATGGTGACAAGTGTGATAAATAAGTAGCGTTGGTCATAATGGGCAAAGTTACTGGGGCAGATGTGGGCGCTGACGATGAAATGAGATTCTGAGTCGATGAGGTTGCGAACAAAGGTGTTGTCGCTAGGCTAGATATGGGCGCTGCTACTTGCAAAGACAAAGGATTTTGGCGAATTTCTTTTCTTAATTCGATGACACTATTTTGCATTTGCTGGGTGTTGTCTATAACCAGCGATTGAATGGAATGCATTTGTCTCATAAATAAATTTTGCATCTCCATTAACTTTTTATTAAATTAATTTGTTACCTTATTCAGATCTATCTGCTCTGATTTTGAATTACCGGAGTCCCGCGATGGTTCTGGAAGTGACAGTGAAGGCGGCGGGTCCGATTCAGGAAATATGCTACATATTGGCGTGTATTCGGTGGTAATGGTGTACGACTCATTCGGTGAATCTGACGTGATAGCTGGTGCAGAAGACGAGCGTTGGCAAGAGAGGGTTGAATCCGACGTGGCAATCGGTACGGTAGACGAACGTGGAGGAGATCGGCTTACAGGCATTTTCACGAGTCTTTTCTTGGCTAGTCTCTGGCTTGTTCTCTGGATTGGTTTAGGGCTTAAATCCATCAAATTATTGTACCGACGAGCTTTAGTACCATTAAAGAATAAAATTGTTGCGCACGAGAGGCTTCAAATAAACTCGAATCCGTTTTTGTTAGGAATAGGTTTATTCTCTGTAAATTATGTAATAATAAATTTATAAATGAATTACAATAATTAACAATAAGAAGACTTACTTAATGTTGCCTCATATCAGGCGTATGCGTAACAATAATATAAAGTTTCGGAACAAAAAATAATTTTCACAAACTGAAAATTATTTCAAATAACAAAAGTTTAAATTTTAAAAATTTAATTGAAAACAAACAAGTACTAAACTCAACACCCTTATAATTTTGTTTTACAATGTGGCAATTCCGCTTGAAACCGTTAACTCGCTAACTCGTTAACACGTGTTGCGACGTATACAAAAAGTGCAGTTTTCTGATCAAGGTTGTAGTGATCAAGTTTTTAGTGATCAAGGACTAATTTTTGAAATATCTGATATCAAATTAGGATTACGGAAACGTTTTACATTAAATATAATCAAAAGTTTTCTATGACTTGAAAGTAAATAGAAAACTCTATTTGAAACAACAATTTTATAATTCTTAAATTTCACGTTATTTAGCAGCGCCCATGGCAGAATAACCTGGTAGATGCAATTCGGAGACCAAAAAACGAGAGAGCAAAATATTGGCGTAGCTACATGGTAGAACTAGTAAAGGTATATGCATTTCAAACTGCTCTCTTTTTCTCATAGCCAGAATTGTCAAACTCAAGCATTTTGCTATTCTTGCCTATTTTCGCTTTCTTATCGCATTCTCATCGTTTTCAGATTTTGTATGAGCTGTCAACCTCGTTTTGACAGTTGCGGCAGTCTCCCTCTCCGAAATGCATATACCTTCTCTAATTCTGCCATGGCGTAGCTATAATGGCCGCATTCACGATGGAACCTTAGTTCACGATGTTTTTCTCTGAATGTGTTGCTACTCTACACGTCAGAAGTTAGATTTAATTTAATTTTTATGTAAATTTAATTCAATTGCAAAGACTTCTCACTTAAATTTGCTGCGTTCTTTCTGCGTTTATTAATTTAACAGCGTCAGTAACAGCATCTGACAGTTAAGCAAACAGTTGTGTTCATGTAGCATAGAATTTGTTCGCTCGATTAAAAGGCGTTCGCTACTTTATCAGTTTTAGTTAGCGCTACCGAATTTGTACCATTCAGCAATAGCTGCAATACTAGCAGCTATTTCACTCATACACATTACATTGATATAGCTTAATTACAAACATATGATTATTATATTTTACTTTACTCCTACACTAATTAAGGAACATAGGACCACAGATAATATAATAGAAAGATGTGCCACCGCCATACAAGCAAGTGGCACAGTAAAATTTGAATGTGGATTTATCATAAATCCACATTAAAGCTTTATAAGAGTCAGCGAGCGAACGATTTAAAGCTTTTGACAGCGAGAGAATAAGTAAGCGACAATGTGAGCAAATGTGAGCATAATATTGTAAAGCAATAGAAATTATATGTAAAGATTTGATGCACGAAACATCTCAATAAAAAGTGTAGCTGCCAACAAAATGTAGCAGAATTTCATTAGGTTTACGTAAAAAATTTAAGCAATTTTTTGCTAAACTACCCTACGAACATTATATAATTTAAAGTTATTATATTTTTTACATTATCTCTTATCTTTTTGTTATATAATTTCAAGAATATAATATCATAAAGATGACATAATCGAGGTATATTTTTTGTGTTGACTTGGTTTTTTTTGCCGTTTTGCCACATGATATTTTTAGTGTTATATTGTTGTAAGGGCGATTCCATCAGTTGAAGCTTAGCCGCGAATAATGTTGTAAGCAATATTTTTTTAAAGTTGTTTTTTGCGGGAAAATTTTTTATTTAACTACTAAATATATAAAATATTTTTATTATATTATTGCAAATACATGCTTTACTATACGAAAAGTACTCTGAAATGCAATTTGCAATTGTTCTTATTTATACAACAAAAACTTTTTTGAGTCATTTTTTGAAAAAAATTCAATATCTTGGACCGTTTTTGAAAACAAAAATTAAAGAATATATTCACTGACCTAACGCTACAGTTGAAACTATTTTTGTAAAGTGCTTTTATTAAAACTTTGATAAAAAATTTGAATTAAATATATTTAAAAATAGCGGATATATTTGCATCGAAAGTCAAAATTTGATTTTCATGTCGTTTTTTCTCATTTTTGGGGATCGATGTGTTATGAAAAAGTCGTTGTACCAAAAATTTCTGAAATTCTAAAGATATGTAAATATTTTTGCTATTAAAATTACTAAAATTTTTTAAAATTTAATTTGCGAAATAAAATTTTCAAGATAGATTTTTAATATCAAAATTTACGTAAGTGAAAATGGATGGAATGAGCGTGATCAAAACTAAGTATGCTACAATCTTATCTAGGATGCACACAATATGTGTACTTAAATTAAGCGAAGTCCGTTAAGCCATTTAGATTTGTATAAATGTCAATTAAACAAACAAACCAGAAATTAAATTTTACTAATATAGACTTTGTGTTAAATTGTATGAATATTATAGAGCAAATGCAATTCGAATAGAATTGAAGAATTTTCAAAGATTTTTCGATTTTTGTTTAGTTTTGAAAAATATGTCCCCAGTTATGATCCTATAACTTCAATTTTCTTCATATTTTTTCTTCGTATTTTTTCATATTACAAAAGTTATACATGTTCGCAAATAAGACGTTTGTATCTTTCATTTAAGCTATCATTTGTATTGATCTAACGATTTTTGTATAAATTTTCTAAATACTACATTTGTGAAAGAGTTTAAAAAATATGGTTAATACTCAAAATTACCTCCCATACAGGCCAAATATGCGATATCGGATAGCTTTATAATTATATTTCTCAAAGCATCAGAATTCGGTATTCGACCACAATTTACAAGTAGCGTTTCCCTAATAACATGTGAAGGGCAAGGGGTCATGGCACCTCCTACACCACCCAAATTTGCGATATCGAATTGCTTTGGAGCTTGGAGAAGGCCGCATAGACTCGTATTCGGTATTCGACTACAGTTTACACGTTTCACTGATAACATTTTATGGGCGTTAGGTAAGGGATCGTGACCCCTCCCACTTAACCGAAATTTTTAATATTGAATATCTTTGGAGTTATAGGTGGCCGCACAGCCTCGGATTTGGTACTCGACCACAATTTACTCGTGCCGTTTCACTGATAACATGTTAGGCACGTTTGGCAACGGGGGCGTGGCAGCTACGCACAGTGTTTTAGCTAGTTATTTGTAATAGTATAGGGATTTTTAAATTTAGCTAAAAACGCTAAGAATATTGTTTGTAAACAAAATCTTTAGTTAAATATATGATAATTGGGTTTTAAAGTCTGAAAAATTTGTTTAGTACGAACTCACCACGTCGACTTTGATGCAGGCAATTTTGAGTATTTTTACTAAAACCGAAATACGTAAATATCCAACCTGCTACAATCATTCTTTTTACCTTAATATTTTTGTTGAAATATTTTTTTTTAACAACAAAGTAAAAATAAAACCAAATTATATATCAAAGTCATATTTTTGCGCACTTAAATGTGGGGAAAAAGTTAAATAAAAAGTATATTTTAAACTCTTTCACAAACGTAGTATTCAGAAAATGTCTACAAAAATTGTACAAATAATCGTATAAATCAAATAATAACTTAACTCAAATAATAGCTTAAATAAAAGGTATAAATGTCTCATTTGTAAATATTTATAAAACTTGTAAAATTAATGAATACTTTTGGAGTTATTGGATCATAACTGGGAAAATATTTTTCAGAACTCAAAAAAGTCGAAAAAAATTCGAACCAACCAGGAACAGTCTTAATGATTTTTATTAACTAGAAAAAATACTCAATCGAACTAGCAATGTCGTTTTCGTCGCGCAAACTTTTTTTTCAAATTGTTTACCACTGTTATTAATTTGTTATTCACTTTTAAATAAAACATACAATGAATAAAAATTTTGTTATTCACTACTATCTTATGAATAAAATGTTCGCTATTAATTTTTTTATTGATTTTTTATTCATTATTAATTTTTATTCATTATTAATTTTTTATTAACTATAAATTTCGCATTCATTTCTAATTTTTCATTCACTTTTGAATAATAAATAAAATGAAAAAAAATCTTGTTATTTACTTTTGAATAATGAACCAAATTAATAATAAATAAAAAATTGATAATGACTACAAAATTAATAATGACTAACACATGAATAGACAATGAATCAAAAAATAATAACGTACAAAAAATTAATTATTGAAAAATTTGAAATTCTTTCTGAATTGCATTCTTTGTAAAAAGCATTCATATGAATAAAAAAATAATTAATTATTCTGAATAATAAAAAAAAATAATGGAAATTGATTACTAATCAATTTTTTAAAATTCAATGTGAATTAAAAATTTTATTTATAAACAATTTTTAATTCATTGGATGGATTTGCATGTCGTTATTCAGTTTTCCTTAAAATTCTGAATATATATGCAGATTTTACTGGTCTGGCTGAGTCAATCAGAAATAGTCAATATTAATAGCAGTGAATAGGAAAAATCTGCTTCGCACAAAATAAGGAAATCATCATAAAAATAATGCAAACAAACAAAAACCTTTGTTGGTGTCAAGCAGAGATCACAACTGCTTGGTTCCAACAACAACAACGGAAAAAACAATTACAACATTAAATTTTACGACTCTCGCTCGCGAAACCATGCAGTGGTGATCTCTGCTGTGAAGCATTGTGGAGTGAAAAGTGAAAGAGCGTTGCAGAGAGAATGTGCATGCAAGGATTGGAAACTTTTCTCTCAAGAAAGCTTTTTCATCGCGCTCACAAAAGCTTACGTATTGATCTGAAAAATATTTGTTACTTTTTAATGTTCTACGTGGCACATCTTTGTATTGTATAATCTTTGATAGGACTATGTTTACATTTTTCTAAGTACACAAACAATTATTTACTAGTTTTAAGACTAAGTACTGTTATGTATAGTATAAAAGGAAGAACAATTTTAAAATAAAATTAATTAAGTCTTGAGCTTCCAACTAGCTGCCGTCTTTAATTCAATAAAGTTTTGAGCTTCAAACAAGCTGTCAACTTTTTTTATTAATAGCCTGAGTGCACTTCTTAGTGCCGGCTAAAAAGAAAAATGAAAACTTATTGCCAGTGGCGAACATCGCCGGCAAACATATTAGACAGGACATAAACAAAAATAATAAATCCATTTAATAAATAATATCGCGAATATTATTTAATATCCGTCGCCAAAATTATTATTACATAGCGACCCAAAACATAATTATTACACGGCGATCCTGCAAACCGCACAACATCTTCATTTGTCAACGGCAAATCAAAGAGTACCGGAGTACGTCCCAACAGGCGGTAGTGCTGGACCCGGCTCTTTTAAATTAAAATGTTACGTGATCATCATCCTTCGTCAAACACAAGGATTGAATTTGGCACTTTCGTAAAAAAAACACTTTTTTAATTTTCAAAATTGTGCACTATTTTTTTATATTGAATTTTCTTTATATTGAGATTAAAATTACTTTTTTTATATAAACAACATATACTTTTTTAAAAATTTTGTGTTATTGTATTATATTTTCATATTTTTTATTTTATTGAAAGGAAAATCAAATTTTATATGTATATATTTCTATCTTATTTATCCTTTTTTTTTTTGTAATTTGCGCAGAAAATTCATTTTTTTTACATAAGCAAGTAAAAATATTTCTTTATATATTTTATCTTTACCAATATTTCACTTCTGTTTTTGCACATTAAATTAACACTGCAACAAATTTTTGTTTTTAAACAAGACACAAATAAATTATTATATTAAACGGACTAACAAAAACTTACTGGCTACTACAAGAGGTATGATTCAAAATGAACATACGCAAATCACTGATTCTAACAACACGAATTGTCCTTCAGACAAAAAGCCACATGAACTTTTGTGTGGGATTGTACATCAATTACAGACATTAATAAAAAAAAAAAATTAAGGATCAATACAGAAAAAGATTTTAAGGGTACCAAATTTGAAATTAACGATGAGGAAATAATAATCCGATGTAGTGATAATCCACTGTTCACACCGCTGACTTTGGAGAAGCTATCATCAAAAGTATATAATTAATAATTTAATCAGAAATTAAAAGAATGAAAAAACAAAAATAAGGTTCATAACAGGAAAAAAATTTTAAGAGTACTAAATTTGCGATAAATGATGAGGAAGTAATTATACGATGAAGTGATAATCCACTGTTCACATAGCTGACTTTGGAGAAGCTATTATCAAAAATGTATAGTTATATTATATATTAAATTTAAGAATTGGAGAATTAGCGCTAAGAAATTACTATGCTATATTTAAAACCATTAATATGGATAAATTAAAAAGGTTTATAACAATTTAAAAAGAAATTAAAAAATGATTTTTAATGACTGTGATATAATGATTTTAAAAAAATAATATCACAGTCTAATTTTTGTGCTTGTATACGTACATTTTTTTCAATGGCCTCATTTTCTTGAAGCTTTAGCATTTGCTTAAATATATTTACTTGTTTCACCTTAATATTTTAATTTTTTTGTTGCAGCTCCCTGTTTTTCTTAACTTCTGCTGTCAGGTACTTAATTTCTTTATTTTGTTTCAGTAAAATTTTATTTTGTTCTTCTAGTATTTTGGTAATTTTCGAATAAAATATATTTTGTTGCAAGTTTTGAATCTTCAGCATCTTTTTTTGCCGTTTCTGGAGGTAAACGGAACTGCTTTTGCGGTTCTGTAGTTGCAGCAACTTCCTCTTCTAGTAACTGTTCATGTTCAGAATCAACTTCATAAGCCATGTCATAGCCATCCATAAATTCCGTTATGTATTTTGGAGATGAGGGAACCGTAACCGCTCCGAATTGTCTAGCCTGGATGCCATTTTCAGATGCTTCTATATCAAGCAAGGAAACAATGTCCATATCTGAATTAGTCAATGCATGCTTGCTTATAAGGACCACCACCTGTGCCTTTTAAGCATTTAATGTTGTGGCGAACTTTAATTTTCGTATGGTACTTCTGGTCCGTCCAAACCTAAACAATATTTATTTTAAATAAACGAAAAAAATTAAATCAATAAAAAAATTAATTATCCTATTATATAAAATAGGATGTGTGTATGTATGTAACGTATGGACTCCAAAACGGCTGGGCCGATTTTGATGAAATTTTCAGGTAATGTTCATCTTGGTACGGTGGGTAACATAGGCTATATTTGGACCCGATAGGTGGCGCTGGGGTGGACTTATATCGAAAATTAGAATTTATGGACCAATTTAACTGAAATTCAGAATGTATGTTTGTTTGATCATAAGAAAATAATTTGTGTATAAATGGACCCGATAGGTGGCGCTGGGGTGGACTTATATCGAAAATTTGAATTTATGGACCAATTTAACTGAAATTCAGAATGTATGTTTGTTTGATCATAAGAAAATAATTTGTGTATAAATGGACACGGTAGGTGGCGCTGGGGTGGACTTATTTCGAAAATTCAATGGCGTGAAAAATATATAAATACTTTTAATTTTATTTTATAACGAGGGGAGTAGCGAAGCACACCGGGTTCAGCTAGTTAGAAATAAAACTAAATTAAGCCAACTCAAAATATTTGGTAGCGCCAGCTGATCAAACCACGCCACGTCACTTCACATATATTTACCGATATTAATAAAAAAAAATTTAAAAAAACATTTGACACACTAAACGATACCGCTCAATACCTAAGTATTATGTGTCGAATTTGATTTGCGACGCTGTCACTCAAAAAGAGCATTTCAAGCAAAATTGAAACACATGAAAACGACAGCGAAACCAAGAGTAGGTCGAAAGCCCTGTGCTGCGACGTTTATCGAATTGACTGCGAAGGCATGCGAATTCTGTAATTGGCCCTCTGTTTTTCGGAGTTTGAAGTGCGGATCGGTATTACAGTTCCCTCGCACGGATTCAACAAAGGAAAGGGAGTGCCGGATTCCACAATCAGCATGATTATTATGAACCCATTCGTAATTTGCTTGGTAATGAATTTTGGAAAAGTAACATATCTTAACGAAATAAATAAAATCTTATACTGTTAAACGGGCAATATTTGTTCGTTTGTTTATTTGTGTGTTTGTAAATTAGTTTTCGAAAACGGCCGTAGCGATTTCCATTAAACTTTCACTATAGTGACTTATAAGGGCGAAAAATCGATCTAACTTAGTCTCATTTCTGAGAAAATTCGTTTAGCAGCGCACATTGGAGTATTTGACCGATTTAGGCGGCCAACATTATATCATAACGTATATAGTTTCTATTCAAGTCTCTTATTTGATTTTAACCCTGTACGAGCGTTGTGACTTATTAAACACTTGGCTAATTCACAGCTCATTGTAATGTTTTAATATATTAACATTTTAATGTAATAATTTTCTTAAACTATGAGCACAACTGAAGTGAAAATTATTAATTTGTAGCTTCAAAACAGCACTGGAATCTTTTATATGCAGCTCAGATGTTTTGGATTCTATTAAAAGTCAAACAACTCAATTTAATATTCAGTTTTATTGAAAACTACATCAAAATTATTTACCAGGCAACTCTTTTTTATTCACGTAAAACAGCTGCCCACGAAATAGCATTTTAACACTCTACAAAAGCATGCCTTAGGGTAGGGCCGTCCAGAATTCTTGCCCGTGCGTCGACAGAGGGCAGACAGTGCACTTTGTCGTCTGCTGGATGAATTCGGGGGTGAAGCGGAAAGAGGAGCGGAAAATGTTGATTGGGTGAAGAGCGTAGATGTACAGAGCCCGTGAGAGCGAAAGCATGCTGTTATGAAAAATCAGTGTTGCACATTCTGCATATTAAGACAATTTTTCCTTAAAAGGGTTTTTATTATTTGACATAGCTACAAAAAGCGATGTTGCTTTGACGCATTATTACGTCTTACAGCGCGGTTTTTCACAAATTTGATTGTTTGTTTTTGTTTAAAGTTTGAGGTAAACGTACAGCATTTAATATTGAACTTTCTTAGAAAAAATATGCCAAAATAGTTATGTGGCGTATATTGACCGTAGTGTATAACTTTTTTTCGCAGGTACCATTAAAAACTCGCACATTGTAGAATATCAGACAAATTTTTAATTTTATTTTGGCGTAAATTGACAAAAAAATTTTTTCCTCATAATTTTGAAAGTCAAAAGATTACTGAATTTTTTTTTTCGATTTTACTCGATACGGTAACTGGGAATTATTGCAAAGTATTTACGATTAAAGTTATAAAACGCCCAGTTCTTTATATCACTGAGAGTGCAACATTGATTTTGGGCTACTCTGAGCGCAATTGTAAATTTTGCAATGCAGAAGCTCATACTAGGGTTACCATGCCACTATTTTTTGAGAATACAAACGATATAACTTTTATTCAATATATTAATACTACACGGATAGAAAAATATACTCATATTCAGTGGGGACTAAGAAAATCACGGCCACAGATAGCATTCAGCGAATATAAGCTTAAATCAAGTAAGTTATTTTCTGAAATATCAAAATAAATATTCCAGCCAAAATCTACTGGATAAATCAAACGGATACTTGTTGAGCTATTGAAATTCCCACTCCAGAAAATATAACCTCAAATTAAGTCAATATTTTCTGCGATATTAAAATAAATATTCCAGTCGAAATTTTCTTAACTTCAAGCTTATATTTCCTGCAATATCAAAATTAATATTCCATTAAAAAATTACTTAAATCAAGCCGCAATATGCTTGGTATTCAGGATCAATTTTTCAGCTGAAATATAGAGTAATTTTGGAGCCGCTGAGAAATAAGCGCAAGTCTTGATTAATTACATATACAAATTTAGCAAATAGATTTCTAAGTGTATTATTATCATTAAATTAAATTGAAATGAAAAATTACCATTATCCGGAGACTTGAACCTCGGCCGCGTGAGTGCAAGAGCATAGGCTTATCCGTTCGACCATCGCAGTTGTTAGCTTTTCATCGTTTAATTTGCTTCATTAGAAATAAACGTACGAGCAAAGAAAACAAGAAAATTAACGCGTTCGCTTTGCTATTATAAGAAATAAATGCAAAAAATAGAACGAAATCACTAAAAAACAAAACAAAATAAAAGCAAAACTAAAAGCAATTAAGAAAAAAAATTCTCAACTTTCAAGATTAAAAAAAAATAACAGTAAATATAAAGCCTTAGCCAACTGAGCCATTCGCACTATTGTGACGTTGTTGAAATAATGTACATAACAACATTAAGAAAATAATTTCTCAAGATTAAGCATATAAATACTAGAAAATTTTTTGGTAAAATAAGTAAATTATTTTCTTATTGCAAGAAACTCAAATTTCTGATTTCTACTAAAGTTAAGTGAAACTATTTTTGTTGTTAGTAGAATTCAGTTGGGCTTTTTTTCTTCTTAACAAAAGTAAATTATTTCTATCCGTGTACTCCTATCAATCATAATATTATACTGTTATTTAAAATATTACAATTTAAAATTATAAAAAACTTCTTCCTTAAGGAAGAATGTGAAAAAATGTCAAAATAGTCACTTAAATGTAAAAAAAAATAATTTTATGAAATGAACAAATCAATTAAAGCAAAATAATAATAGGATTGGAAGCACATTCTCCTGCGAGGAACTTTCTGATATGAGCTTGGGATCAATAATGCGCCCTGCCTCCACACGCGGAATTGAACGAAATATTAAAAAAGTGTTACTGACAGAGTTGGGCGTAGTGCACTAAATGTTGAGTGCACTCAGCCTTTAACTAGCACTAAAATATATTGAAAAAAATTCTATTCTTCACTATTTTTTTACCAGCTTAGTGACAGTGAAGCATCTCTTCACTATCACTAGGGATTTTAGTAGTAGTGTTATATTGTTGCACTATAACTAAATTGAGTGGTAGTTACTAAATCTCCACTACACTCAAATAGTGCAATATATGAACAGCCACTAAATGAAAGCTGCAATTGAAAGTTTTTCCACTCAACTTTAAAATATGACTGGTTTTAAAGCTATTTCAGTTAGACTCGAATTAAAAAAAAAATCTATAATTAAGAAAAACTATTTTTCGAGCTTCTGGTCATATATGTATGTTTACAAAGAAAACAACAACAACAGCTCTGAATGAGCATCACCAAGCTAGGATCAGATATAAAATTGGTGTTATTTAAAATAATAGTTTCATGAAAGTTAAATGCTTACAGCAAATAATTGTTAGCATAGCTTATTTTTATTGTTTTACTCAATATTTTTATACTTTACTAAGAATAGCATAGAAACATACGAATTTCTGTGTAATATTTTAATACTCAATACTACAAGTAAACTGTTCCTGTTTTCTTTCAACTGAGTGATAACTTTCTGTGCTGTACCACTATTAGTGCAGGTTTTTTATTTTTCACTAATTTTTTAGTGCAAAAAAAAATTTTCCACTAAGCTGTAAACATTTTTTTTTCCACTATTCTTACATGAATTTGAGTGAAAAATTTTTCACTATCACTTCTGTATAGTGAGGCTTTTATTTTTCAATTCAGCAGTCTAAATAATAGAAGATAGAGAATAATTTTACACTATCAGTACATGTAAGCTGAAACTGCAAATTTAGTGCACTACGCCCAACTCTGCTATCTACTATCTAAAGGTGAGCTTCTAATTTTTCTTGCGGAAAGAAATTTATTGTAAAAACGTGGTTTAACTTGAAGTAATGTTACTAAACTCAATTTGATTTTACAGACTAACTGTCAGTTATAAGATATTTTTGTAATTTTATAAGATATTTAGCTAATTATAAAGTATTCAATAATAAAAAATGTGGTAGCCCTGAATACATTAATGAGCTCAATTATGACTTTCGTAAAACAGACTCTCACACTCACCATCAGTGCTGCCAGTTGCGCTACTTTATAGCTATATTCAGCTTAATTTTTCGAAAATTGGGTTTTTGCTCCTATCTACTTTTTAGCTTTTTTTATAGAGCTTAGCTATTTTAGCTACTACTTTTTTTGTTAATAAAGGCCAATATAAAAATATTATTATTATTGTGTTATTATGTTCCTTTATTATATTAGTACACTAAGAACTTAGTTCTTTTAAAGTACAAAGCTTAGTGACAAATAGTTTTGAATACAGTGATTAATTTATAATTTAACTTAAACTAAGATAAGGAACGAAATAGTTATATAAATAACAAATAACATTATATTAATACATAAAGCAAGAAAAAGATTGGAAAAGAAAGATAAAGAAAAAGATGGGAATAGAGCGCAAAGAGAGAACAGTCTTTTTGATAAGAAATAAGCGATGAAAAATGCCTTAGAATAGCATGTTTGAAAATCGTTTTTGACTGTATCAATTTTAATTGACTTGGTAATGAATTCCATAAACGAACGGCATTAACAAAAAATAGTCTTGTAGAGTTAAGGTAGTTAAAACTTGGTAGAATTAGCGTTTGGCTTCTTTGCGATCGACTAAATTGCAGTTTTTCAAACAGATAAAAAGGTGTTTTAAAATGTAATAGTTTATGTAGAAAAATACAATTTCTGATACTTGAATAACTAATTATGTCATACCCAAGTATACAATTTCTTAAATCAGCTAAATGATCGAATCTACGTAAGCCATAGACATAACGTGTGACATGATTAAAAGCAATTTGTTGTTTAAGTTGGGACCGCGAGTCTAGTTTACTATACACAAGTTCAGAATAAGTTATGACAGGAACAATGAGCTGAATTACAAGCTTACGTCTTATAGAAATAGGAGTGTATTCAGCAGACATTCTAAGATTTCGCAAGATGTAATATACTTTGCGGACTACACTGTTAATGTGATCTGTGCACGTGAGGGAGGCATTTACATGTAACCCAAGACTTACAACACTATCGACAATTTTTATTGTATTATCATCCATTAACACATCTGGAATGGAGCTAAAGCTTATTTTTTGTTTAGAGATAGGCAGCACATAGGACTTAAGAACATTAAGATGGAGACTATTTTTCATAGCCCATAGACTTATACTATGAAGATCTTCATTAAGTTTACAACCTAGATCTTCCATAAGATTTGTTTGACCAGACAAATAAATTTGAACGTCATCAGCATAGGCGTGCATTGATGAATGGGTGTAGCAGTGAAAAATGTCATTTACAAACATAGAGAAGAGCAGAGGACCAAGAACCGATCCCTGGGGCACACCGCAGCAAACAGCTTTGTAATAAGAAAAATGTGTGCCAACCTTTACCCTTTGTTTCCTATTTGTCAAATAGCTACTTAAAAGATGAGTGGCATTTTCACAGAACCCATATATATATTTTAATTTATGACAGAGAAGTTCATGACAAACAGTGTCGAAAGCTTTAGAAAAATCAAGAAAACACAATAGAGTTAATTGGCCATCATCATAAGGGGACCTTATGTCATCCAAAACGTTAATCGTTCAAGTAGAGCTACTGTGGCCAGCACGAAAACCTGATTGGTATGGTGACAAAAGATTTTTTCGACTTAGAAAAGACGATATTTGGTTTGCCATAAGAGATTCACACACTTTGGATAGTGAATGCAAGATGCTTATAGGCCTGAAATCTTTTGGCTCGCAAGCTCCAGTTTTCTTTACTACCGGCATTTACACAAACAAGAAAAATATGATGTGGTAAAACTATGATTTATAATATGGGCTAGGGAGCTAAGAACATGGGGTAAAATAATCTTTATAAATTTAAGATTTATGCCATCTTCACCAACTGCGTTCGATTTAATTTTTAAAACAGCTTTTTCTACTTCATATTCCGTTACTGTTGAAAACTGAAATGTTTGCTCAACAGGAGAACCTGGAATATTAAAAGAGTTAGGAGTGTTATTTTGATTTTCATTCAAGCTGGATAGAAAATATTTATTGAGAGAGTCAGGATGAATTTGGCAGTTAAGTGTCTGCTTATCAACAATGCAGAAATTTTTTAAATTATTTCATAATACCTTAGGTGGAAGAGATGTATTTAATTTAAAAGAGCAATATTTTACTTTTTTTCCCTAAGTCACCTATAATTTTCCCATTTCTCAGGTGTATGGTTCTTCCTCCATATAGAGCGCAACTTGTTACGTTTTTTATGGCAATCTGCACACGATTGGTAAACCAGGGACACAAATTATTTCTAACAATAACAGTTTTTAACGGAACAATAACAGTTTTTAACGGAACATGATAAAGCTACTTTGTCTTCAATATTAGGACAAAAAAAATACTTGAAAATTAAAATAAAAATTATCAAAAATACCTTTATTCAATTTAAAATACATATATATATATAATAAGTCGGGATTTTGCCGAAGCAGACCACAGTGGGTCCCTTTTCGTCCCCTATTGGACAAAGGATGCTACTGCTCGGAGCACTCATACGTGAGCATGCTCCTTGTATAAGCAGCCTTTGTTACCTCAAGCATATCCTTGTTGGTCAGTTGACCAATCACGGCTTCGCCAACAAATGGACGTCCCAGAGTGGTCAATCTTATGCTTGCCAGCGTCGGACACTGGCACAAAATGTGTGTTGCTGTTTCCGGCTCCTCTAGGCATAACCTACACGCATCGTCCTCGGTCAGAGTCATCTTCCCGATATGGTACATGAAGGGACCGTGTCCTGTGACCAGTGCAGTAAGCCAGCTTAAAGTCCTTCGATTGTATCGGATAACTTTTGCTGCCTCACTACGAGACGATTTCACGGCCGCCTTTGATTGCCTGCAATTAACAGCTTCTTCCCACCTTGTACGGTGTTCCGAGTCCGTTCATTGTTTAATAAGGCCTGCCACCATGTTGTCGCCTATGGCGATACGTGGTTTTGGTCCACAGAATTCTTCTGCTGGTCCTTCTCTTGCTAAAGAATCATCATTTTCATACTGTTCTATGCCAGATTGTCCTCTCACCCACATAAGTGTGAGCTCATTTGTCTGCGCGCACCTATTGAGTTTTGTAAGACATTGTATGGCCAACCTGGATGTGGTGTCTGTCCGTTGCATACACCTAATACCAGACTGATTGTCGAGAGCAATGACAATTTTCTTGCCACTGATTCATCCATCTATCAGGTGGTCCAGCGCATGCACTACGCCAAGCATTTCCGCCTGGTATACAGACACAAACCTCCCTAGCCTCAGTACACAGGACAGGCTTAACTTGTAACGCTAGTTCTTGTATGTCATCCTATAGGTTGTACGTGGCAACCTCCATGACGCATCGATTGCTCACCGCTGGTTGGGTTTAATGGACGACCGGGTGGCACGCTTGCTCTTCCACAGCTTTAACTCGACCGATATGTAGGTTCGGTTTGGTGTCCATGTCACCATGTAAATTTCGTACAATAAAAAAGATCGTACCTAGATTTTTACACTGAGCAAAATAGTAGTAGAGAATTGGAAGGAAGATAGGTATAAGAGGGAGTAAATACAAAGAAATCGAAAAGAAAAAAAGGAGAAAACAACAACACTGTTTTGCTGATTCAAAAGGACAGGCGGCCTACCAGGCGTCCTTTGGCTGGCCCACCCCAAATCAGTATCAAAAAGATACCGAACCGTGATATCCTATGAGCCGGTATTCGAGGATATCCCTTAACATGACCTTGCCTTGACCTTATGCACGTAACACCACCTTAATGGAAGTTCTACTCTGTCATGTTTTGAACTAACACAATTAAACAAAATTTTACAAGGATTATATAACTTAATCAAAAAACAAAAACTTACATTAGGGAAAATTGGTTATTTTAGAATGTATATATCCACATTTAACTATATTATAAATGAAATCTAGTTCTGTTTTAGCATATCAAAACAATATTTTATTTTATAAAGAACAGAGAAGTCTAAATTAATTAAATCGTTGAGAATAGAAGATAAAAAATTAAACATTTCATATCTACTATCGAAGATTGTGAAACAAAAATGATTCACCTCTTTCACTTAACGATTCTTCAAAAGTTCTGCCCAAATACGGCACGCAAGGTTTTAAACATACAACATAAAACACATAGAAAATTTGGTACCAACTTTTTTACATGCTACAACCATAGAAGACAACCTGATAATGTTTAACACGGAAGAAAGTGAAGATTCGTTAAAAAGGAGGACTCTAAGTAACAAGTTAACTTTTCTTTAAATATTAAAAGATACAAGTGGTCATAGATTTACATTTTTTCTTTTTATGTTTGATGTTAACCAAAAAACTTATAATACAAAGGTAGAATGAATATAAATTTTGTAACCTGAGTGGTTTTACAAAATGGCCGAAATAACCCTACTTCAACTTCTCACCTGTTTCGTTGTTTTGCCGCTATACGTGTGAGTGTGTAAGTGAACACGCAATCTCCTTGCACAAGACCTTCAGTGACCTCCTGACGACCTTGACGGCTTGAGGGTCACTCCTATTTTAGGTTTGATGCTTGGATGTTTGCGATGGTTGTGGAGACCAAGTCTACCAGACAAGCACTTTGCAAGCATTGCTCGTTGAAAAAAAATTGATTTATTTTCCGTTGGAAGCGACCGAGTCTGCTGTCCACGTGCCTCTGAATGATTCTCCTGTCGGTTGATGAAGCACAAAAAAGCGGACAGTAGCGACCTCGACTACTACTTACTAGGCACAGCTTTTAGTGCATTAAGTAGTCACGGTGCTGGTAATTACAGGCCGAGAGTAGCCAGAACACCGAAAACGTCAAGCGATGTTTTTATTTTTTTAAGTCTTTACTGCCGCCTCTCGTTTTCGACAGAAATTTTTATTTTTTTTTTTTAATTTTAGACGAATTTAGTTGAAGAGTAATACTTTTTCGCTCAACGTGCGCTGCTGGAGAAAAAATTTTTTGAGGAAATGAGCTCGTTCTTTTTTTATTCACCTCGCCCTATGTAGATTTCGTAGAGAGCCAGCATTACACAAAGCAATTCAATGTTGTTGCTCAAAATAAGCAAACGTGAACTCATTGAAACTGAACGAAACGGTTTGACAAAGCGTTTCGTTCCGTTATGCAGCCCACAGATCCTCCCACAAGTGTGGCATACAACAGGGCGGCACATCGGTGTGAAATAGCGAGCGTTCAAACTGTTCATACGTGGGTGTCACATTCGCAAACACGTTTACAAACTATCCTTCGTGTGTGAACATGGCCACTGTTGGTCACAAGTGTAGGATAATCCGCAAGCTACATAAGAACCGAATTTTTAACGTCTCAACTTTAACAACAGCTGTTAAATGTGTGCGGCATTTTCCCCGCTAAATAAACCCAAATGATTATATAATACTTAACAAAATTATAATTACACATTAATTGAGGCACTAAAAGGCACTCGGTTTGCAGCTACTCAGTTTCTTAGACGAGTTGAGCAAATCGTTTTATTTTAGGTTAAATATCAATATAGACGAAACGGGTGCAGACATTTGGCCAGCTGCAACCGTCTCGTGTCGTCTATTTTGGTCAGGCCTTTTGTTTTTATTTAACGAAGTCTGGGTGGTCCCTTTATATTTATCGATAAGAGTTCTCGACAACTCACTCTACCATCGCTTACTGTTTTGTATTAGGTTGTACAAAAACATAGAGCTATTTGCGGGTCAGTATACTATTTTGCTGACTAATTTATTAAGTAACTTTTCTTTTCAGGTGAACGCAACAAACTCTTCTGAGTAAACGCCTGCCCCGGCTCTGTCATTCATCAGAGAGCCGTCTGTGAATATACTGATATCGTTACCAACGGCTTCACAAACGGCTCCATCAGAGTTTTATAACATTTTTCTGTTATTCTTAATCTCTGCCTTCCGCCCATAGGCATTGTGGGGGGTGAAAAATTTCTCAACCGTCAAATGGTCGTTTGAAAGCTAGTAGTAGCGGAGGTTGGCGTACCAACCTTAATGAAAATATCATTGTCATAACGCAACCTCAAATTTTGACAGCTAAGTCGACAGTTGTTTCCCTGCTCAGGCTTGAATTTGAATTCAAAATTCAAATCAGCGGAGGAAACACTACGACTGATCAACCGGAAGAGTTCTCTCATCGGCTCACTCGGTAGAACCCGTTTGGTCGTGCCCTCGGCTGGTCTGGAATTTGAATTCAAATTTAAACCTGAGCTGGGATTTCAGCTCGGAAGCTATTAAATATAAATTATGTTTTTTTGTTTTTTTTTTGCTTGCAAACTAATTATCCACAACGTGTCAGCCGTGGTTAATTAGTGCCTACATTGTGACATCGTTCGAAATGCCAGCTGACATGGTTGTTGTGCGGACTTAATTGCTTGTTTGCAAACAACGAAAAAACAAAGGGCTCAAACCCCGCGTCTGGCAATTTACGCAACATCGTTTGCACCAACATTCGGTGTAAGCAGTCATTAAACCATGTCGTTTAACATGGCATGTTTTACTGCCCGACTTGCTTATGTAAACGACAATACAATAGGTGACGGCTGTCAACGAAAGGAACGATGGCTGGCAAACTTCCGGCCTTTGTCTTTCTTTTCGTTGATGGCTACCTGTCGAGGCATACATGAAGTTGTGGGTAAGTAAAAATCTTTGTATATAAGAAAAATCTTATATTCTTTATTTTTTTCAACCACAACTTCACTTCGTTTGCATTCATCAACAATTGAAGAATATCTGTTCGCATGTACATTGCATACACTTAAAACCAATTCCTTGTGTTCATGTCTGCAAGCTTCAGTTGCTGACAAGGAACTGCTGGAAAAGTATTTTGACTCAGCATCATATCTGCGCACTGATACATTGCGACCGCATTATCTATATGTCTTTCTGCACTGGAACTGCGACAACGCAGTCTGTTAAGCCAGATGGATGCAAAGCTTTATAGATATAGATTAATTGTACCTGTGTATGCAGGCTTAAAGCGTTAGAACTCGCATCCAAATTTCTCCATATCACCAGCAAAAGCATCTGTTGTAACGCAAACAAACCAAATTGATGGCTCAAAACAAATGCAACTATTGACATCTTCCAAGATCATCAAATATGCCCGAAAGCCGCTAGCAGTATTTCTAACATTTCGTAAAGTTAAAAGTCTTTCAGTCTTCATATCCCAGTATACCATACAACAATAGCTGCTTTGTTTCGATCTTGTTTCGCTCCTGTAACGGTATATCTGAAAACACATTTCTAGCTACTCGCTTCGTCATCTCTATTTTTAATTGCCGATTTTGAAGTAAGTGAAGTTTGATATTTATTTGTTATTTTTAAAATTCTTAGAAACATATATATTCTGATTTTAATGTCAAATATTCTGTGAGTATTTTTTTATTTAAATTTTGAGGAACAATTTAATCAGTTGGTAAACTAAAAAGTAAAAAAATTTAATCAGTTATTGCGTTATCTACTTATATTAAAATAGTTAAATGTGTTTTACAGGTGGATGAGTTTTTACTCGAAACAGCAAAGGATGGTAAAGAATTTGTATCAAAATTCTGGAGGAGAGTATTGGAAAATGGTGCTGAAAAAAACTTTTCCTGGCAAGGAGCTGCTGAAAAAGAAGCTGCCAGGAAAATGGCAACTGCCGCCATATGCTGTAAGTTCTGATATATTTTTCATTATGGGGACAGTACCCCTAGGCTTTTAAAAAATGTAATTTTTAAAATGCAAATTTTTTATGAAAGGAAAAGATATCAAATTGAAACTTCACATATTATTTTTATGTAAAAAAGTGTAAAATTTTTTTTTTATTTTTCCAGCGTGTGTTTTGGCTACTGCAGGCTTTTAAAAATAATATCAAAAAATCACGGCGGGCGTGATTTTGGCTCACTGGAACGTCGAAAAAAAATTTAAAACGGGGTTTTAATCAGCATCAAAGCCGCTATAGATTGAACTAAAAGAAAATTTTTTGGTCAAAATTGACAAAATGGCAGCGTTTTTTTGAAATTAGCCGATTTTTGGAAACAAAAAATCCCTTGAAAACCAAAAAATACTTTAACGATGTTTCTATCCGTAGTTCAATCTATAGATTTATATGTGTACAATAACAGATTAAAATTTCAGAACGATCAGTCCAGTAGTTTTTTATCACACCACCTGTGATTTTTTGATGTTATTTTCAAATTCTTTTAGCAGCCAAAAAACACTTTTTTGTATACTCTTTTCTACATAAAAAAAAATATGCAAAGTTTCAATAGTATATCTTGTTCCTTTCATAAAATAATTTACATTTTAAAAATTTCAGTTTGTAAAAACCTAGGGGTGCACTGTCCCCTTAAATGACACGGGATAAAAATTGAAGTTTAGAAAAATTGGTTATAAAATGCTGATTTATTTTTTACTTTTATAACTAACCCTTATGGGCATTGAAATAAAGGGTATGCTATGACTTATTCAGGAAGCTATTAAACATAAAAATCTATCCATAACTTTTGAAGATATAACTCTTTTTGTGCATAGAACATTTTTGTTTAAATATATGTATTTTTGTCCCGTTGATATTTTTATACCCATACACTTTCTGACGCTTTAGAAAAACTGACATATCTCGTTATTATTGATAGCTTTGTTATTAACGTTTTATTTTTAATTCCAGCTGCATTTCAACGCAAGTTTCCCGAAACAGACACTAAAGTTTTTGAAGAAAAAACAAAAATCTTCTTTTTATATGCAAAATATAGGGAAAACAAAAGTATTAAATACCACCAAAACAAACAAAAATAAATTAATTACATAACATATTAATAACGATTATTAAATACATATTAATAAATTATTAATTAAAAATTAAAATAAAAACCATGTAATCACTGTGAAATTAATAAAATGGATTTCAATTAATAAAAAATATAAATTTATTGAACATTTTAATTATTTCAATGCGGTTTCAATATTGCAACGATATCGATTTTCGATATGAAAGTATTTCGGAAAATTTCATTATTTCGATATCGAAACGATTTTGGAATCAATATAGAAATCAGGAAATATTTAGATGTCGGAACAATATTGAAAAATTGCAGTACTTAGATAACGAAACGATTTTGAAAAATGCCAATATATCAATATCGAAACGATATTAAAAAATATATAAAATAGAGAGTATTTCGATATCGAAAAGATACTGATAATTATGGCTTCTCAATATCATAACGATATTGAAAACAATGCTTAAAACGATACAGAAACGATATCGGAAACATTTAAAAATTAAGTATTGCAACAATATTGAAACAAGATATCTAAAATGATATTGTAACGATGGGTCCGAAATTTTCGAAAAGTGTATTGTTTTCGTATCGAAAACGATAATCGAAAATGATACAAATTTTGATTGCTATGATATTGTTTCTATATTGTTGCAATATCATTTGGTAGACTGGGATGCCAGCAATTCCTCGAAGGCAACAGAATCTTCAACCACATCAACAGCGTCATCAATATCAGTTGGAGCAGCGGCAGTAACAACAACAGCAACATCCAGTAACGACCACGACCTCGTTAGTGACTGCGTAGCACAGCGAATACGCTCAAAAACAGTCTCACCCGAAGAGCTCAGCACAAGTCGTCACAGCAGCAACAACAGCACCACCGCTTGATGCAAGTGAATACTCCTCTGTTCACGCTAAAAGTACTCACCACCATCGTCTACACCCAGCGGCGGCAACAGAGCCCCAACAATGAGTGTAATGGTGGGCACCCCAAAACACCATCAACAACCAACCAAAAGTAGCAGCGCACACCACTGTCAGTCGCCAACATCACGCTTCAGCATAGTAGAATAGCCGTCAATCAAGGCAAGCAACAGGGCACCAGCGAGGTAGCCACCACCGGCACAATCTGGTAAGCAGGGCATGGACCTGTATTCCTTTAATAATATTTGTATTTGGACTATCTTTTTCAAAATATATTGTAATTTTGATACTTACCTTTGATATACTAACCTTTGATGTACGCTGGAAAATTTAAAAATATTTTTTTTTTGATACTTACCGTAGATATACGCTGATTAATTAAACATAATTGTTGTATGTTATTTACCTTTTTAGTACACTGAAATATTAAAGCTTACCATTCGATTATACTGAAAAATTAATTGCCTTTTTCAGTACCCTAAAAACAAAATGTTTACCTTTTCATACCATGAAAAGGAAGGTACCTTCTTTTTTTTTTTTGTTTTCTTCAGTATACTGAGGACTGAATATTTACTTAGTTGAAACTGCAAACTAATTTCCTTTTCAGTACACTGGAAAAGGAAACATACTCTCCTTTTAGATCAAATATAAAAACAAACAACTTATTACTTAACTTTTTATTCAGTACACTGAAAAAGTTTATACTTACCTTTGTAATCACTATGAATAATTAAATTAACTTTTTATTCATTACACTGAAAAATTTTATACTTACCTTTGTAATCACTATGAATATTTAAATTAACTTTTTATTCAGTACACTGAAAAAGTTTATACTTACCTTTATAATCACTATGAATATTCAATTTAACTTTTTATTCAGTACACTGAAAAAGAAACAAAAATTAAAATTTAAAAATACTTATCTTCAAAATACATTCACTGAAAAAAAATTACAAATTAAAGTGTAATATACTTATATTTAAAATACTTACACTGAAAAAGAAACTAAAATTAAAATTTAAAATTACTTACCTTCAAAATACATTCACTGAAAAAAATTACAACTTAAAGTGTAATATACTTATATTTAAATACTTACACTGCAAAAGAAACTAAAATGAAAATTTAAAATTACTTACCTTCAAAATACATTCACTGAAAAAAATTACAACTTAAAGTGTAATATACTTATATTTAAAATACTTACACTGAAAAAAAAACTAAAATGAAAATGTAAAATTACTTACCTTCAAAATACATTCACTGAAAAAAAAATTACAAATTAAAGTGTAATATTCTTATATTTAACTACTTACACTGAAAAAAAACTAAAATGAAAATTTAAAATTACTTACCTTCAAAATACATTCACTGAAAAAAATTACAACTTAAAGTGTAATATACTTATATTTAAAATATTGTACTTACACTGAAAAAGAAACAAAAATGAAAATTTAAAATTACTTACCTTCAAAATACATTCATTGAAAAAATAATTGCAAATTAAAGTGTAATATACTTACCTTTAAAATACTTTCCTTATACTAAGAAAAAGCTGAGACAAGCTTACATTTAATTTTTCTCGTCCTACCATAAGAGAGTTTGTTATGATCATTACTAAATTTTTAGCAATAAATGTAAAAATCCCTTAGAATGTGTATTATAATACTATACTAACTTTGAGTAAATTCTTTGGATCGATGAAAGGAAAGGGCATGGTAAGGGTCTGCTGCACTTAGGTGCACTAATTGGGTTAATGAAACCAAATTCTTTTATTCATTAACAGGTTGGGTGGGTACAGATGATGAGGGATAATAACACCATCCTCCCTCATATATCTCGGTGCATAGGGACACAGTTCGGTTCACGTTGCCTCTTTCGGGTTTTTTCTTCCTCTCTCCCATCCGTTTCCTGTTTCCGCCCATTTGAATTAAAATTCAAATCCTTTTCCGTTTCCCGTTCTCGTCTACATACGTACGACTTGTGCAGATCGCATCCCATGACTTCCTGACGAAGCAACCCCACGACCATTTTCCCTGAGCTAATCTGAAGCATAGCTAGGTATGTAGACGCCCGCTAAGTCAGGAAGTGCCTCGTCATCCGGTTGCGGATGTCACGACGCTACGAGGTGGATGGTCGGTATTGTCACAGCATACACACCTCCCTGATATCTTTCTGTGTAATATCAAGGATGCGCATATGACCATGCAGGGTCGTTTGGCCCATGCCACGTAGCATTTCGCAACATCCTGCGGGCTGACAGCGCCGCTGTTTTCTTTATTTCTAAATCCAACGGCAGCATACCTCACAGAACCTCCATTGCGCTTGTTGGAGTGGTGCGCATTGCACCTGCAATTCCAACACACGCCAGCAGTTGGACTCTGTCCAGTCTCTTCTTAATGGTTTTCTGGCTGACTTTTGTCCACAAAATCACCGAAGCATACGTGATGACAGGTCTAACCGTCATAGTGTAGACCTTTTCATAGACTCTGAGTTTAGCCCCCATTTGAGATCACAAAAGCGTCTACACTGAAACAGAACCCTCTTGGCTCTTTGAATCCTATCTTCTACATGCTCGTTCCAGTCCAGTTTGCTATCGAGGGTTACCCCTAGATATTAAACCTTCGTGCACATGGTGATTTCAGCTCCAAAAAGTCTGAGTGCTTCTCTCAGGCCTATCCTCTTTCTAGTAAAGAGAATATTGTCTGATTTCCCTGCGTTTACGGCAAAGCCTTGTTCTCGACACCAATCCTCCACCATTCGGAGTGCTCCCTTCATGAAATGGTCAGAAATGGTGTCAATGAACTTACCGCAGACCACCAACGCAATGTCATCTGCATACCCTATCGTGTGTATGCCCGATTCATCCAATCTAACCAGTAGTGAGTCCACAGTTATGTTCCACAGGGTTGGCGATAACACCCCGCCCTGGGCACATCCTCTACTTATTCTTCCTCTAGTCTTGACTCTACTATTCTGCATGTTGACAGCCCTGTGCTTGAGGATATTGTCTTCCCAATTTGCTATCATTGGGCTTACATTGCACTCTGTTAGGGCTTGCCGCAGCCTTCCAAAGCATATTTTGTCGAAAGCACCCTCGATGTCCAAAATTGTGGCTATCGCAATGCCTCCTGAAAATGACTCCTTTTCAGTCACTCTTACCAATTCGTGAAGAGCACTCTCCGTAGACCTACCTGCTATCAGTACTGCTCAGAGGACTTCGCATCAGCGAAGTGCTCTCAAGACAGTCAGCCATCACTCTTTCACTCAAGAGGAAAGATGTAAGGCTGATCGGCCTGAACGACTTCGCCTCCGCATAATCTTTTTTTCCGGACTAGGCAAGTAAAGAATATACCCCACAGCCTAGGTGCAATGAGATCTTCACCCATTGCATCATAGCCGGAAATAACTGTCCATTCCTGATGTTTTGTACGGAGCAAATAAGCGTATAGCACTCCTAACCCCGTCCATAGTGATCATCCTTTCGGCTTCCAGTCTGTCAATCCTGTGCATTCCACGGTCGTTCATGGGTCATCAGACTTAAAACTTCCAGAAAAATGCACCTCCATCAGAACTTCTATTGACTCCTCTAGGTTCTCTGCCATGGCTCCATCCATTTTTCGGATCAGTCCCACTTTAGAAAATAGTGAAACCATTCTTTTGAAACCATTTTCTGAAGCTTACATGCTTCTGATATAGTTTTCCTCCCAGAACATAAGTCTCTCCACGACTGCCTTTTACGTTGTCGTAAGAGGTTCTTAAGTCCTCTTTTCCGTACCTTGTAGTTTGCCCATTTTTCTGGGGTTCCCCCTCTCATGTGCAGATTGAAGACCTTCCTAACCTTCTTCTTCAGAAATTCGAGTTCCGTGCACCACCATGGCGTCGGATCATCCTCGTCTACTGAAAGAATAGGACATGCCACCTCGTAAGCTTCGACCATGGCCGAGCTAAGATGTTTGACATGGCTTTCTACTTCCACCGTATTCCCTGGTACTTTTATCGCTTTTTGGGTCAGTGTTTCCCTCAACTTTGCCTTATATTTCACAGGATCTGTATTCTTGGGCATCCTGACCTTCCTGCTATTCCGCTGGCGTCGGATTCCGTACTTGAATTCAAACTGTATGAATCTGTAGTTCGACATGGTTAGCCAATCCACGACCCTCCAATTTTCTAATCTGTTCAGAATCTTTCTGCAAATGAGAGTTACATCAATAGCTTCCGCTCGCATCAACGAAAGTTGGTTGTGTTCTTCTATTTATCAACAGATTTACCTCTCCACAAATTCAAGCAATTGCTCTCCTCTGTCCACGCAGTATTGTGCGCGTTAGCATCACATTCTATCATCACTCCAATGTTCCTTTCCTCACAGTACTTTACCAGATTCTCCACCTCTTTTAAAGGTGGTTGGTCTGGAGAGTCGTGAGGAAGAAACGCTGAAGCTACCATACAGGCACCTGCACCATCCCCGATTCTCACAACGGTGATATCCGGTGAACATAGGTGTGGCATATGTACCGCTAGTATACCATGTCTCACTAAGATACAAGTCCGCCGCTTGTCATCTGTTACTGGTTGGTTCAGAGTGGCCTTTCATCACTATATACATCACTATGGTGTACTATGGTGTAGATTGAGTTGAAACACCACGATGTTGAAACACCACCCGCCTTGGTGGTTCCTCCGTTGCAGAATTCCCCACCAGCCCTGTACCAGGGGTTCCATCCCACTCCCCTTGCATCCTTTTGGAATTTGATGAGAGCTTGATCAAGGCCGCAGTTGAGTTTCCCCCTGCCAGCCTGATCGCTTCCACCTCATCCGTCCGGCACCACACTGTGAACTTGACGCCTCCTTCCTTTGCATCTCCGAACTTCGTTACGTTCTCCTCCTAAGAATAACCTTCTTGCTTCCAGAAGTACCATAAACAAAGATGAACATCCTTCTAACGTCCTTCAATGCGTACAGTCGGTCGACCCGCAACTCAGCCACTTTCCATAAGTTCGTGAGTTTTGGCACGGTTCGGCACAGCCATACCTTGGATGATGGGTTCTTGCACTTGAGTACAATAACTCCATTCTCCAAGTTTGCATTGCCAACAAATCCTACATCGCCATCACTCTCATTGATAGTGTCAAGAGACTCCAAGAGGTCGGATTTAAAGACCGCTAAATGAGATTCTCCCGACTGACCATCGATGCAGCAATCGACGATGCCCATTAAGAGGTATTTTTCTGTTACCGTAGTATAGGATGCACGGCCGTTTCCAATAACCCCTACCTGGTTGGATTTCCCTCTAGCTAACGCCTTCAACTTCGCGGCCGCAACCCTTTGTTTTGGCAAAGGTGTTTGCTTCTGCTTGGTTTCTTGCTATCAGCCTTCCACGATTTCCACTGGCTATCGACTTTTGAGCGTCGTCCACCAGCTTCCATCGTCCTTCCTTTATGTGGAAGGCTATTAACCTTTACAGGATGTCCACCTTCCCCATACTTAGCCGAAGAGCTAACAGCCGTAAGCTTCCCACCTTCCTACTCACAGGTTCGAGTCGCCCCTGTAACGACTTCGCCGAAAGGTCCAGGCTAAATTGATCCACCATTTTACTGACGGGAGACTCCAAAGCAGTCTCCTCAGCGGTTGTGCCCGCCCTCTTTCGCTTCCTCCTTCACTTCTGCTCCTCCCTAACATGAAGCCGCTTTGCCTCGGATTCCGCTTCGTTCCCTGGCGCTGCAGCTCCAACAGGACTGGCTGACTATTCTACTCCTTTCTGAGTTTTATCGTCCACCAGGGCCGGCAGGTTACCTTGCGGCTTCCCGCACCCTTTCACGGTTAAATCCTTTTGGAATTCCACCACTTTGAGACTCGTCCCCTCAGCGCACCTTTCGTTTTTGTTATTTTTAATTTTATTCATAAAAAATCCCACGAGTTGGAGAGAAATCCCGAGACAGAAATCCCATTATCCGCCCTTCCCTACTAGAATACAACAAGGAGTGGGCTGCCCTTAGGAGACACAATTCGCGATCTAATACCCCTAGACCCTGCATCATCGGTGAAATGGGGGGTGACTTTTAAAATTTAAAATATATACAATTATATCAATTTTCTTTAATTTTGTGTTTATAAAATTGAATAAAGATAGTTTTTAATAATTTTTTATGCAGCAATACATTGCATTTACAAATCAATCAACATGATTGATAAACTGATTAATCCGATAAACTGATTAAATACAGGAGTTGTGTTTTTTTTAAACTATTTTCTTTTTTTAGCTTAAAAAAAAGGTTGCTTTCTTTAGCTACTTTTGTTAGCAATTTTAGCTACAGGCTCAACATTTTTCTGGCAACACTGATCACAATATAAATGGCGCTTTTTCTTACGCTCTTTCTCAATCTCTTCGTGCATGTCCCTTGTTCCTTTTACCCCCGCACTCATACAGCATATGCTGTATCCCGTGTTGCTTGCTGCGGGCAGGCTTTGGACACCCCTACTTTAGGGCAGGTACTAAAGTGGCAACATTTAACACACCGTGTCAACTTGTGTTTACATGAAAAACAAAAACAAAAAATAGCACATTTCAGAATAAGCACATAAAACCTTAAATAGCATGAACTGTAAATTGCCTTACTATTAAACATTGCAAAAAAAAATTCGTTTAACAGCGCACATTGGAGTATTTGACTGATTTAAGCATCCAAAATTATTTTATTCGGAAAATAGCTTCTTTTCAAGTCTGTTAATTTATTTTAACCCTATTAAGCCAACTATTGGGACATTCAGTCAGAATTTGGCCATGCTCGCAATCAGACAGTGCTTTTCTCGTGTTGTCGCGTTTATAAAATGTCTAATCCGCCAACAAGTTGTTTCGATTGTAATCAAGACGGTCAATCCGACCTAATGATTACATGTAATTTCTGTGCTAAAAGTTTTCATAAGAACTGCAGCAAAATAAGTGATACAAACATTATAAACTCTCTATTTAAATTAAAAAACATTGTATATAAAGGTTCTAATTGCCTTCAGGCAGATAATAATATTCTTGCACTAATCTCGATGCTCGCACTTGATGTTAAAGAGCTTAAAACAAAACTCTTTGAACTCTGTAATAACTCTAATAAAACTAAGAATGTATTAGACAATGTAAAGACAAATAAAAAGTCAAAACCGGTTTCTAATGCTCTGAGTGCATCCCACGCCTCGTTAAAAGTTACAGAAAGTGTTAGGTTCACTCGTGCTCGCTCACGCGCACTAGTTCCACCTGATGCTGTCGCTTCAAATTCTCTTTCGAAGCTTTCTTCAAAAGCTGCCGCAAATTACTTAATTGTCTCTTCTGCGCCCGCTCCATCTGTTTCGCCTGCTGTTGTTGTTTATGCTGTCGACGTTGCTGATGACGTTGCTGAATCTGCCTCGCGCTCATCTGCTCACACATTTCTGGACTCTATAGCAGATGTTGTTGTTGTAAGTGCGGAAGAAAATGTTGTTGCTGCGTCGAATAATGACTGGAATTTAGTACAAAATAAAAGAGCTTCTGTTAATTTGTTGGGCTCAAATACAAATCAAAGTCTGAAAAGAAACCAAACAGAAGTGGGCTCGAATATTAATTCTGGTCTTCAAGTGGTTATGCCACTTAAATGGCTGCATTTATCTTCCTTTGCGTTGATGACGAATCAGCCAGGATACTAACTATCAACACTTATCGTTGACTTTTTGAAGTCACCAGATTGTCGTTTGGTATTTCAACGGCACCCAGCATTTTCCAGCGAATCATGGAAGGGATTTTGTGCGACATATATGGAATAGTCGTATACCTGGATGATATACTCATTGGCGGTACCAGCATACAAGAAATGTGGCAACGAGTTCGAAACACTCTCCAGCGAATTCAGGACGCGGGACTCAAACTGAAAAGGAGTAAGTGCGTATTTGCAGTAAATGAATTAACGTTTTTGGGTTTTACAGTAAGCCAGCATGGAGTCCGTCCAACAGACGAAAAAGTAAGGGCAATTTCTCATGCGCCAGAGCCAGTAAGCAAACAGCAGCTGCAAGCATTTTTAGGCTTATTAAATTTTTATGAAAGATTTTTAAAAAATAAAAGCGAAGTTTTGGAGCCACTTCACAGACTTTTAAAAAAAGAGACGCCGTTTAAATGGGGCAATGAACAGAGAATAAGTTTCAAGCGAGTGAAAGAACTTCTTCAGTCAAAAAATCTTTTAGTTCATTTTTCACCAGATTTGCCGTTGTTATTATGTGACGACGCGTCTCCATATGGAGTAGGAGCGGTGCCAGCGCATAAAATGCCTGATTTTCGAGATTTTTGGAATCAAGAAATTCCACCAGTTTCTTAGTGGCCGAAGTTTTACTATTGTAACAGATCATAAACAGTTTCTGGGGTTATTCAATCCGGAGAAGTAGATACCTCAACAGATATCACCTAGAATGTTGCGATAGTCACTTATGTTAGGGTCTTACCAGTACAAAATCTAGTTTCGTAGTGGTAAACATCATAAAAATGCAGATGCGTTAAGCCGGTTTCCGTTAAAGGAAGCAGAGACGCATATTCCAGATCCACCAGAAGTTTTGTACTGTAGCGAGGCAGAGAATCATTTTTTAGTAACATCGAAAGACATCGCCCAAGCAACCAGAAGGGATCCAGTGCTTTCCAAAGAAATGTGGAACATCCAACGTCCCGATTGCGATTTTCTAGACAAATCTGACAATTTGAAGCCTTATGTTTCCAGAATTGGGGAGCTATCTGTAAAATCCCAATGTTTGTTGTGGAGTTGTAGAGTCATCACTCCGGAAAAGCTACGTTCCAGGATGTTAGACTTGCTACACGAGGTTCACCAAGGCATGACAGTAATGAAGGCGACTGCCAGAAGCTATTTTTGGTGGCCGGGCTTAGACAAAGAAATTGAGATGATAGCAAGACGATGCGTTACATGTGCTCAGACAAGCAAGCATCCAGCAGCGGCACCAGCAAAACCATGGCCGTTGAGACAGAAACCGTGGTCAAGGTTACACATTGATTATGCGGGACCATTTATGGGTAAACATTTTTTGATCGTAGTAGATTCTTACAGCAAGTGGGTGGAGGTGAAGATGACAGGTAATACAAATTCAACAAAAACAATTGAGCTAATGCGAGAGATTTTTGCAACTCACGGATTTCCAGATACGATTGTATCAGACAACGGCCGGAATTTTGTGTCGAATGAATTTGAGGATTATTTGAAAGCCAGTGGAAAGAAACAAACGAAAGCCCAGCTGAAATTTTAATGGGGAGGAAACTCAAGACCTTGTTAGATCATATACATCCTGGAAACAGTAGGACAAAGGTTGAATTGACTTCAGAGTTGCCGAAAAACCAGGATAAAACAGTTAGAAGTTTTAGAACAGGCGAAAAAGTGTGGTACAGGAATTTTGGTAGAGGTGAAATGTGGTTACCCAGAATAATACAGAGAACAGGAGATCGAAAATATGGTATTGAAGCAAACGCTAATATTCATTCAAGGCATATTGATCAGTTGCGTACGCGGACACCAACAGAAGTTACGCCAGAATATAGAAATAATTTCGTTCCATTCCAGCATAGAGCCGAAATCCCACGGGAAGAGCCAAATATTCAGACGACTAACGACCAGATGTACCAGATGAATCTATTCAACCAGAACCAGGTAATCGACATGAAAAGTTGGAGACAACAGAAGCAACACAAGAAGCTGGGTCTGTGACA
The DNA here is from genome assembly GCA_963920525.1 of Dichetophora obliterata. Lineage (NCBI taxonomy): Eukaryota > Metazoa > Arthropoda > Insecta > Diptera > Sciomyzidae > Dichetophora > Dichetophora obliterata. The sequence continues at coordinate 87,894,867 of OY986438.1, read as the reverse complement.
ACACCAGTTCCAGAGAGGCGATCACGACCAAGCAGACAAAGAGCTATTCCTAGAAGATTGGAAGACTACTTAATAGGGGAGGAACTGTAGTGTAGTAGCTAAATATGGCAGCACTGCGGTTTGACGATCGTTCGTTGAAAAAGATCCATCTCTAATTTTGTATGTATTCTCTAGCTAAAAAGCAACGCTTGTTGAAGTTAAATATATAAACTTTTATTTCTATTGAATATTAACAATAAATTGAATTTCTTTATTGACTACATAAAAAAAATGATTGGATGTTTGACGTTTTCCTTTATTTTTAGTGTGTTCGGTGTTTTTTTATACATTCTTCATTGAATGCATTCGAAATAGTTTGTAATACGTTTTAAGAACGTACCTAATCTCATTCATTTGTTTTAAATGAGTTGAATTGCAACTGAAAATTTTTATGAGACTTCGTTTCTCACTTGGCTGAATGGGCTGAAATGAGCCATTTGGCCCAATGCTAACGTAGTATAAGACTAAAATTTGGTAATTTAATTCGCACGGTTACTTTTGGCAACTTTACTAAAAATGGGCGTGTCCCACTTTAGTTAGGCCCACTTTTCAGGAGATAAGCATGGAGTGAAACAGAGCGCGCTAGGTTTAAGCTAAATTGAGCTGAAATTTTGGCAGTCGATTTGTTTCGAGCTACAAAGAGGTGGTAGCCCATGATTTTTAATGATAGAAACTGTTTATTGAATTTTGTGTCAAAATTAAGCATTTTTCCAGATAAATGATATGTACTAAGAAAGAGTGGGGAAAATGGAATATGGCCTGTTTTTTAACATAAATTTAATATTTAAGAGGTGTTGCGAAAATAATATAAAACATTAAATTTGTGAAGTAACGGTAAATCCCTTCTCATTTCTCCAAATTCACTTAATTGACCTTTCAGACAAAGGAAATTTTATGAACATTAATTTGAAAATGGCGGAGATGTTTGCTTGCAATTACAAAAATTTAAATTTCAATCAGCTTTTTCTCATCTTAAGGATAAAAAAATGTGTTATATTGAGAAAATATGAAGTTTTCAAGATATCGCAATAATTTTTATTACATAATAACGGGAATTTTTCAATGTACTAGATATACGTACAAAATGTTTTCGAAAAATCTTTGGTTTACCGTTTGTTTTATTAATGAACGACTTTTTATAAAAAAATGCGTTGTACTGAGAAAATCTAAAGTTTTCGAGATCTATAGTTTAAAAATATAATGAAAATAAATTTCAAAACTTAAGAAGAATATATTCATGTTCAGAATCTAAGTTAAAAAATTAAATTTTTTAATTACAAATTTAAAAAATTTTTACTCAATTTTTTTATAATCCTATTTTAATATTAGAAACGATTATTTTAATATTTTGCATTTAAAGATAAAAAAAAATACTTTCATTTTAATATTTAAAATTTTTGCATGGTATTTAATATAAAATGCATTTTAATTTTATTTTTAACCTGAGGAATTGTATTTGCAGAATATGAAAGCATTTATTGTTCTGGTGTATATGCGCTCCTGGTTCGAATGTACTGTACCAGCTGCTTCTCCAAACTGTTGAAATAAAACAATTTCATTGGTTTGTGGGCGGTAAAAGGGGCGTGGAAACCAATTTTTAGTACAGTTGCTGACATTAACCATACAAACTAAGCCAAAATTTTAGCTCAATCGACCTAGTAGTCAATTTCAATGATTTCTCAAAAAGTGGGTGTGACTTTATAGTAATAACGCCCATTTTTAGTACAGTTGCCGAAAGAAACCATACAAACTTAAGTATAAAATGCTAGTCTTATACGGCCAAAACTACTTGAAATATAGCATATTCACTGATTTGTGGGCGGAAAAAGGGGGCGTGGAAACAAATTTTTCGTACAGTTACTGTCAGTAACCATACAAACCAAATTACCAAATTTAAGTCTTATATGACCAAAACCGTATTAAATAAAGCATTTTCATTGGTTTGTGGGCGGTAAAAGGGGGCGTGGAAACACACTTTTAATACAGTAACCGACAGTAGCCATACAACTAAATTACCAAATTTAAGCCTTATACAACCAAAACCGTCTGAAATGAAGCATTTTCATTGATTTCTGGGCGGTAAAAGGGGGCGTGGAAACCCATTTTTAGTACAGTTGTCAACAGTAACCGTTTAAACTAAAAATAAATACACAGAAATAAAATAAGTCAAATGACGCGAGCAAGCAGAGCCTTATACCGACAAAATGTAATTCTCATAAAAAAATACTACATTTTATATGGGGAAAACACACCATCATAAAAGTGTGCGCATAACCACTGGCGTCGGAAGCGGGGGAAAGGGGGGCAGTTTCCCCCCCCCCCACTTTTTTAGCTAGATAAACAATTTAAAAGGAAAACTTCAAAAGTTATTCGAAATATCATTTTTTTTTACAACGATAATATTTTTGTATTATATTTTTCCTCTTCTTTCTCTCTTCTTCATAAGCATGCTTGCGGATAACCATTTTCTTTCTCTGTGTTTGCAAAAAGATAGAACAAAATGTAGAGTTTCTACTGTAAACCCACCACTTCAGTTTAAAAGCACCCTTAAGTATGTAGCTTAATGCTTGTCATGGTAGAAGAATACAGATATATGCACTAGATGAGAGCATACTGCCGGAATTGTCAAAACGAAGCAAAACTTTTTCTTTATTTTCTTTTGTTTCCATTCGCCACACAGCTAAATTTGACAGACATGGCAGTATGGAAAGAGAGCAAAGTCAGCGCTGCATATACCTCTATCCTTCTACCATGATGCTTGTTAATTTTGCAACTCTGGTAAGAAAAAATTTGACATGTTCTTAGGGGCTTTCCATATTGGACGACATGTTGTACGATAAGTTAGATGGAAAACTAATGGGACTATTTGATTGAGCGTTCGAACGATCGAACTTGTAAATCAACATCATAATTGCAAGCTCTCAAGCAGAACACATCCGGCTAATAGCTAAGCAATTTTTAGATGCCCTAACAATTGAGCAGTAATTTTACATAGTTGTACAATATTGTACAATCGGCAGAAAAAAACCAAAAATTTCGACTATCGTTTTAGCTTACGCATGGTACTACATGTTGTACAATCTGCCATGTTGGTCCAATGTTTTGGACCATGCGAAAGCCCCTACGACGCTTTGAAGAAACATCAAATCCGGTTACTTCAGTACAGTTGCCATTATATGATCGGCTACGAAAAGATTATTTCGAAATTTTAGATCTTCTCTCAAATGAGATAACGGCTAGATTCGATCAAACAGGTTGATATTTTACTTTTTTTTTTTATTTTTGCATGTTCACACCAGCTTCACTCAACCGACTCACTTTGATTTAACATTCGGTGAGTCGGTTGAGTGAAGCTAGTGTAAATTGGGACTTTGTAAATCTTATTGTACATTTAAACAGATCTTGACACTCTGGAAGCGTTGGAAAATATTGTAATCGAAGCCTTCAACGGAAAAGTGCCTTCTGAACAAAATCCAAAAACAAAACTTGATCTTTATGCAGATGACTTTTTTGCAGATGAAATTGCTGAAGCAATTGCCTGGCCAAACACCTTGAAATTGTAGTGGCATTTTATCCCAATTTGCGAAAAATTCGGTTACTGTAAAAAAACTATGAAATGAAATTGAAAAACTTATTGCTTTGCTTTTGACTGTGCCTGCATCAGCAGCTTCATCTGAGCGTTATTTTAGTGCACTAAGACGACTTAAAACGTATCTTCGAGCAACTATGTCATGTTTCCTCACCGTATTTGCGGTCGCGGCGCCATGCGGCAAGGTAGCCCTTGTTGCGCCTCCCTGTCGTCCCTCTGGCAGCACTGGTACGCTGGCGTATCGCGCGGCTAAGGCTCGCCGGATGGGGTGGTGTTCTTGCCAGCCCGGACTGACAGGTGGAAACTATACACGAATAAAAATCGTACCAGCTGACTTTAAAAAAAAATCTCCGCCTGGTAAAAAAACCCGAAAAAACCATAATCACCTAAAAATCTCGAAAGAAGATACCAAAAAAAAAAAACCGATTATATTACGCGAACGTGCTGAAAATTAGGAAGGAATATGAGCTTGTTGCTCGCTGTTGCCACTTTGGCACGTCTCGTGGGTCGATCTCAGATGTTATCTGATCGCCCTTGGCTAGCCCGCCCCTTCTGGCCTCAAAAACAAAGACCAGCCATGGTGACCCTGCGCCGATTCTCAGGTCACCCCAAAAACTTTTATACTTACGCCCTGACCAATTTGTTCCCGCCACCCATCCTCTTCTATTAATTACTCATTTTTCCCTTTTCTTTTCTTCTTTAACATAACAGAATCATTTATTATTTCTATTCATTCTTAAAGCTACTTACATTAACAGTAGGTTCTTAGATCGATTGCTAAGATTATTTTAGTAAATATTAAGGTTTTTCTATATTAACAGGAATTTAATAATTCAAATAAGAACCGGTATCACACTACAGTAAGATACAAAAAAAAACGACGTTACCATCTGTAAAGTCAGATCGGTTCGCAATTAAAACATTTTAAAAGTTTTTTGTTTATTTTACATAATCGTTACTTTAACCCCAAAAATTTTTTTCTCATATGAGTCTGCATGGATATTCGTCTTACTTTAGTTTAGTATTATATTGCTTTTATTTTAGTTTAGTTTTTAATTATATTGCTTTTATTTTAGTTTAGTTTTTAATTATATTGCTTTTATTTTAGTTTAGTTTTTAATTAAATTGTTTTTATTTTAGTTTGGTTTTTTAATTATACTGCTTTTATTTTAGTTTAGTTTTTTTTTTAATTATATTGCTTTTGTTTTAATTTTGAATTATATTGCTTTTATTTCAGCTTAGTTTCGGATTTTAATGATTTAATCCCCGTTTAATTTAGTAGAAGTTTGATTTTATTTTTGTTTTAATTTGGTGTTATATTGATTTTATCGCGGCTTAGTTTCGGATTTCAAGGGTTTTATTTCCGGTTAGTTTAGTATTATGTTGATTTAATTTTAGTTAAGTTTTGAATTAGATCGATTTTATTTTAGTTTAGTTTTTTAATTATATTGCTTTTATTTTAGTTTAGTTTTTAATTATATTGCTTTTATTTTAGTTTAGTTTATAATTATATTGCTTTTATTTTAGTTTAGTTTTTAATTATATTGCTTTTATTTTAGTTTAGTTTTTAATTATATTGCTTTTATTTTAGTTTAGTTTTTAATTAAATTGCTTTTATTTTAGTTTAGTTTTTAATTTATATTAGCTTTACTTTAAATTAGTTTTTATTGCTATTAGTTTTCCTTTAAATCTGTTTTATTTATGTTCGTTTTGTTTCGAATTCGTTTCCGGGTATAATGATTTTATTTCCGTTTAGTTTAGTATTATTTTGAGTTAATTTCATTTTAGGTTAGTTTAATTTTAAGTCAATTTATTTGAGTTACCAATCGTTTTCGTTAAGCTTAGTTAAAAATTTTTTTTCTAGTTTCTATTTAGATCATTGTATAGTTTTCGTTTTTTTTTCTTATTGTGTCAGTTCACTCCTTTTAATATTTGAAATGTTGAGTGACCCTGCAGCCGAAAAATTGTAAATATATAAACGTATGTTCCCGGTTTCTTTATAGTTATTCAATATCCTCCAACGAAAACCTTATCAAGTACAATTATATATATATTGCAAAAAAATCTTATTCAAAATAAATTAAAGAGTTCAGAATTTCCAGAACCAATGCTATTCTAACGAGACTGCAAACATAAATAACTAAAATCGAATCTAACTTGTGTATATACTATATAAACCTATTTTTTTTTTGTTATATATTATTAGGAGTAAAGAGTTATAAAGAGTTTTATGTTTTCTAAATTTTGTTTGGTTTTCTACCCTTTTGTTTTTTTTTTTTGTATAGTTTCAAATTTTCGATACTTTTCATGTATTTTAATAACTGCCATTTGTTGTGGATCTCACCGCTACAAGATGCAGACCAACCACCTTTAGCCGCAGGTACGACTTAGTATTAAGTGGGCTTTGGGGCTTTACAAAAAATTTTTTCTTAAATAAATCATATCATGTTTAGTTTGCCAAAACAAAACTTTATATACAGAATCTATGACAGACGCTTACCGAGTCCAGGTAAACCTGTCTACCTGGCGATGGTGTGGTTGATGATGAAGAAGCTGGGGTTGCTGCAGACGCCGTAGTCGTTGCTGGTGTTGGTGCTATTGGTGGTGATGATATCGCTAGTGCTGATGTAGATGGTGTAGTTGTTGTTGGTGTTAATGATGCTGTTGGTGATGTATGTGCTGCGCTGATATAGTCGGTGTGTGTGACGCGGCCGCACTGCGGCGAAACGTCAGCGGTGGTCTGGGTGTGGTCCGCCGTTTCTGCGACAACGAGGCTGCTATGGGTGCGTGCCAGATGGTTGTGCTGGTGTGTTGCAGCGAGAAATTTTCAGCGGCTAGCTGTTGGGGTTGCACCCAAGCGTCGGTGATGCTGTTGCTGTTGTTGACTAGCGGTTCGTTGGCTAACGTTGGCATTGCGGCAATTGGGGATGGAGCAAGAATGATAGAATACAAAGATTGCGCCGAAGACAAGAAAATGAGTACAACAAAATTGTCGTTCTGCGCATGTACGTCATAATATCAATGCTGTTTTGGAGAGCGATCACTTTGCATACGATTTCTACACAGAAATGAAAATTGCATACATTTTAGTTTGTATAATTAAAATAAAAGAAGTAAGAAGCAATTAATTGGAACGAGAAGAGGTTAATTTATTAAGTACTCCCTTGCAAACATTATTTTTACTATTATTTTATTACAGCCAGTAAGCAGCTACGTCAAAAAAAAAAATTTGTCTGAGAAACCAACTTTAGTGAGCATTATTTTTTGACTTGGATTTTATAAAAATGTTTATTAAGAGTTTAATTGATGTAGTTTAAACGTTCCCAGATATTTTATTTCCATTAATTTACCTGTGAATTATTAAGATATCATGCAATAACAATATAGTTCATATACTATATTGTTCATAGTTCAGCTACTACAGCTTTTTCGCACTTTCTCCGCATTAGATCATCTTAAGAACCAGCCCAAATAACATTAAAACATCTCAATAAGGCCATTCACAGTTCGAATACGCTGGTCTGCCATTTGTTCGATTTGCTATTTGTACGCCAATTTACGAAAGCGTATTTTGCTTTGTTGTTGTTTTGCATACAAATGCAAATACGCAGGCACGCGTAAATAAAAGCAGCCCTTGGACGTGTTTTTTGTACCTCGTATTTTTGTGCTCTGTCTACAGCCGCATAATCACATACATCACAGGGTTGCACAATCTTTTTATACCACAGTCACATGGCGAGGTGCTCACAGTTTGAACAATAACAAATGCCACAAATACGACCTGTCAAAAGTACGCTCAAACTGTGAACAGCCTTAATGATATCGATAAGAGTGGTCCAAAACAATCTAAAGTGAGAAAAATTTACCCACCATAATATGGGTTGGGCTCAGGGACAACACAAGACATAACAACTAACCATGCGTTTACATATATCTAATCATACATTAGTTTTCAATCTACTTTTGAGTTGACCTTTCGATAAGTTAACATCAAAAAAGCTACAGTTGTTAAAGTTGTTAAAGGTACTCATGCGATGTAAAGGAGCAGTAGCCATATAATTTGTTCTACTGAAAGGTAATTAAATTAAATTGTTAGCATTTCTACTGCTTCTACGATTAGTGTTAAAATTTATAAGAGTTAGGAGTTCCGGTGAATCGAATACACCAGTTATGAGTTGGTGTAAATAGACGATATCTGCAGACTTCCTTCTCTCATTCAAAGATTGCATTTTTAATAGTTTTAAACGATCCTCATAAGGAGGAAGGTATAAAGTGTCCGTTGCACTTAAGCCCCTCAGAGCAAACCGAACAAAACGTTTTAGAATTCTCTCTATACGTTCAACATGTACATTGTAAACTTGGGGACCAAACTTGACTTGCATACTCTAAGTGAGGTCGCTCAATTGCATAATACAGCGTTGTAGTTGTGATCATACTATTAAATTCTTTGGCCCAGCGTTTCATAAACCCGAGCATAGAAAACGCTTTTTTACAAATGTAATCAATATGAACGTTAAACGATAGCTTAGATTCCATGCATATACCAAGATCTTTGACAGCATCTACACGACTTAAGGCAGTATCTTTTATTTTATAATCAAAAATTAAATTAATCTTTTTTCGCGAAAAGGTCATAATTTGGCATTTATCTGGATTTAGAAACATATTATTTTTAGAACACCAAATTTCAAAAGATTTCAAATCAGACTGGAGCAGATCTGAATTGTCTTTAGCATTTATTGTTCTGTATATTTTCATGTCATCTGCATAGATAAGTAGATGAGAGTGTTTGATGATGTGGGTTACATCATTAATGGCTAAAATAAACAGAAGTGGACCAAGGTGGCTACCTTGAGGAACACCTGATTCAGCAATAAATTCAGCTGACAATACGCCTCGAAATCGTATTTGATAAGATCGCTCTGTCAGATACGATTGAATCCAGCTTACAAAAAATTGTGGAAAACCCATTAAATTTAGTTTAAATAGAATTAAGTTGTGTGGCAGTTTATCAAATGCTTTACTAAAATCAGTGTAAATACAGCCGACCTGGTTACCTGAATAAAATGAATTTAAGCAAAACGTTGTAAAAACGAGGAGATTAGACACAGTGGATCTGCCAGTAACAAATCCATGCTGACGAGTTGTCATGACCTTCCCACAGTGAATTTTCACACGATCATACACGAGGCGCTCAAAAAGTTTTGGAATCGACGAGAGTTTCGCGATAGGCCTGTAGTTGTTTATATCGTTCTTACAACCTTTTTTATAGATAGGACCTATAAAAGATTTTTTCCAAAAAAGTGCAAAAATACTTTCGCTAATTGATTTATTGAATAACATGGACAGGGGTTGACTTAGAACGGAACCACATCTTGTTAACACTGCGGCAGGAATTCCGTCAGGTCCAGCATTAAAATCCTCATCGATCAATCCAATATACTTTAAAATATCCTCTGAAGTAAAGGATATAGAATCCAACGAAACCCTGGGTGTAGAGTTCATATATTCAAAGTACTCTTCATCAGGATTAAAAGAGTCTGAACAAAATAACTCTTTAAAGAGATTGGCAAATAGACCACAAATTACGACAGGATCGTCAGTAAATCCGTCTGAGGTTTTAAATGATGAAGGGAATCCATCAGATTTTTTTTTTGGTGTTTATGAAACCCCAGAATTTCTTCGGATCAGACAATATTCTCAGCTTAGTACTGTCTAAATAATTTTGATATAAGGTAGCTGAGCAATTTTCAAAATCCAGAAACAAACGCTTGTAGATTTCTAGGTCATTCAAGTCTAAGCTACAGACATATTTTTTCCATGCCCTATTCCTGCTGTTGCGAAGAATCTTTAACTCCTTTGTATTCCAGGGGTAAGCACAATTTTTCGTAAATTTGAGGCTATTTGGCACGGACAGAGAAAACATAGCAAAGATTTCGATATAAAAAAAAATTAATTGAATCATCAAGAGTGTTATTATTAACATATTCTAAAATAACATGAAGTTTACTTTGAAGTAAATGATTCAACTTCAAAAAGTCAGCTTTTTTAAAATTAAATTCATAAACTTTATCTATTGAGTTAGACTTTACTATATTATCCCTGTCTGATTTGTACCATATGCTCAATGGTGGATGGTATTCATCAACAGCAGTCAAAACATGAGGGGCCCTCTCAACAATCACATTGTTACTATCTGTAGTTAAGACCAGGTCAAGAAGTCTTTCACGACTATTATAAATACAACTCACTTGTTGTAAGTCAGAACATATATTATCAACAAATATATGCTCTTGGCGAGTCTTCGAATCAGATGCACAAAAATATGTATCATCGTCAGAAAATTCCCATTTCAAGTCAGGCAGATTAAAATCACCTAACAATAAAATGTCGTCATTAACGTCAATTATGCTTATGACATATTCTATGCAATCCGCAAGGCTTGCATAAACTTCTACACTGCTCTTAGGCGGAACGTATGCATTAATAAGATATACATTAGAATTGCAATGTACAACCTTGACGCATATAAGTTCGATGTTAGCAGAGCAGGGAATAACAATAATGGAACTAACAAAGGAGTTCCTTACAGCTAATAAGACACCTCCACCGACAGCAGAAGTATTGTCAGCATGTCTATCTCTTCTATAAACTTCAAAACTGTTATCAAACAATTCTAAGTCAGTAATGCTTCCGTTTAACCAAGTTTCAGTCAGCGATAATATCCTCAGAGAAATTCTGAGACATTAAAAATATGTCTCGCGTCTTAGAGCGTTATCCCCTTACATTTTGATAGTAAAGGGATAACCTATTCAGTTTTTTTTGGGATTGACGAGCGGCTTGAGTCGTCCCTCTAGGCTTATTCTTAGGCTGAAACTCTGTAACGAGTATATTATCAGTTCAAAAATTAGAGTTTAGAACAGTTGCAAACTCTTCAGCTGGAACTGTGAGTATAAAGGAAGCATGGGAAGGTTTATTACCTATTTTTTGCATGAACAAAATGCATTTTGACTCAACAAGTTATTATGTTTGATAAAGGTCAATACATTTTCAACAGTTGTGTCGGGCTGAAGACGTGAAATAAATAAATTTTTTTTCCTCGACACTGCCCTTAAGCTTGATAGATTTCTAGGCTCAATAGGAGTCAAAACTGAACTATTAATCAAAGAAGGAATGTTAGAAGGTGACGAGGTAGTAACTGGAGTGTTCCTGTTCAAAAGCGGTGCTGAGGGCTGCTTGGCCTGAGAAGTAGATCCAGATGATTTTCGCTTCTTATTATTTTTTTTATTTTTTCTCTTTTTTTTGCGATAATGTGGTCTTCTGATGAAAGGATTGTTTGTGTCCCTGAAGAAACAGTCTGTGACAAAGAAAGCGGGATATTTTCCGAAATGGAATTTTCATCATAGACGCTGGTACTGGGTGCGGCCCTAACTTCACTAAAAAATGTTACAATTTCTCGAAAATTGTTGTTTAATGAGTTAAGACTTTCCCCAAAAAGCTTAATTTTTGAATAAAGTTCATCTAGGGAAAGTGCCCTACACGAAGCACAGTACCAGCGAAGACCTGATCGCAGAGATTTTAAGTCGTCAAGGCATGACTTGGAAATACCGGCACAAGATGCATGAAACATCTGCTCACATGGACCAGAACAGCTGAACATTGGGTTTAGAATGTTTTGGCTTTTGCAAAGTTCGTCCAAAGAACAAGCAACGATATTTTCTGCAGAAAAATAATCCATTTTTAATTTTTTAAAAAAATGAGCAGATGCAAAATGTGCAAATTGAAAGGACAAATAAATGAAAGTTCTAAGTTTTTAAATAATGAAATAAATTTTGCTAAGTTAATATATTTTTGTATTTTTGTTTTCGTTTGTGTGCATTTTCTACAATTTCTTGGTTTAATTTTTGTATTTATTGCAAACATCAGGTTTCTGAAAAATATTTGTTTGCTATTGTTACCACAATCAGCAGCTGCACACTTCATTTTTTAAATTTTAAGTTAAAAACTCTCAAATATACTTCGATATATACACAATTAAATAAAACACAACCAATCGCAGTACGTTTCTTAAAGAAATAAAATATTGTGACGTAGTCAACTGAACAGCTGGTTGTCAGACTCCATTAGCAGAAGTAACGGACCTGCGCAAAGCGTAATCTCTTATTCTATCATTCTTGGGGATGGGGTGCCTATGTTGCTGTCTGTCGCGAAAGTGACACCGGTGGCGTCGTTGCTGCCCTGCAGTGAAACGCCCGCAGCTTTCGGCTAACTTTGTTGGGAGTTGTGGTAGTTTTATCCAAATAACCGGCGCTGGCAAAGAGCACAAAAACGTCGAAATTGGGATTATGTAGTGCAGCGGACTCTACGGCACATGCCTGACTGGCATTAAGACCACCAAGGTAAACTCCATGCGGAAATGGCGAGGGTGTTGTTCCCGATGCTAACGCTGCTTTTGAGCGAACCACCGAACCAAACGAGTCAAGAACAGAGGCCTTTGACTTCAGCGGCAAGTGACCACTTGTTGCCTGAAAAAAAATGCTCCTGTCCGGTGTAGGCTTGCGATCAGCCAATAGTATAGCTTCTAAACGACGCCAATCTAGCGCGTCGTATTCGTTTGTGGTGTGATCCGATGTATTAGATGATAGCAATTTAATAAATACGTTGGCAAGATATGCTGCACCTTCCTGGTTGCAATGCAGGATTAAATTTAATTTATGTCTTGCACTATGAATGACGACTGTTCACTCTCTCTTTTGTTATGGCCATGGCAGAATTAGAGAAGGTATATGCATTTTGGAGAGGGAGACTGCCGCAACTGTCAAAACGAAGTTGACAGCTCATACAAAATCTGAAAACGATGAGAATGCGATAAGAAAGCGAAAATAGGCAAGAATAGCAAAATGCTTGAGTTTGACAATTCTGGCTATGAGAAAGAGAGCGCAGTCTGAAATGCATATACCTTCTCTAATTCTGCCATGGTTATGGCTACCTCTGCGGCAGAAACGTCTACCCAGGGTTGTATTTTTTCCAGTTCAATGATTTTAGGTACTTTGGCAGTGTTGCCACATGTCATCGGTTAAGGTGAGTACGCATTCCCTTTTTAGGCATTTAGACGGGCCAACTACCGATGTTGTTCCAACTTCGCTCCCTTTTCGGTGGAATCGACCATAACCGAGGGGAGTAGGTAATGGTTGGTTTAGACTTTTGGATGACACGTCGAATAATGGCCGTTAACCGACGCTTGTTTCGGTATTCCCATTGGCTACCGATTCAAGCGCGTGTCGGATCACGCCATTTTTCAGACCGGTTTATTCGCGCCGAAACTAATTTTGCTATTGTTGTTGGTGTTTATCCACCTCAAGCATGATTCTCGCCATTTTGTTCGCCCGAACGTTCTCGAACCTCACCGAGATGCCACATTTAAATGGGGAAAAAAATTGTGTGCACTGCCACGCTAGAGGGCGCTAGTGAAAATACCATGGGTATTCATAATAGGTATTATTCACTCTGTGCAGGTGCCTATGACAACTATGACACAGAAACGACTCACTCATGCGGCACTTATACACATTCACAAAGATAAAACCGAAGAATTGAATTCGATGGAGGTGGTGAAAGAGTTTGTTTCTCGCAAGGACAGAAAGAAACATTTTGGAAGAATTTAAATTGATATAACTTTTTGTACCTTATTGCATTTAAACCATGTAAAGATATACCTAGTCTTGCTTTATAAAAACAACCATTATTTCTTATATTTTCATATTACCATATGAAAGATCCTTTAAAGAATGATCTCTAATATTGATATTGGAAGAACTTTTAAAAATAATGAAATTTTAATATTTTTTATATATTTTTATATTTTTTTTTATTTTAAACTAAAATAAAAAATTTGTTTATTCACATTCATGTTTCTTTAAAGAAATGTTGGTGAACTTTTTTTGCACCACCATTTGTACTGCCCCCCAGATGAAATTAGCTTCCGATGCGCTTGCGCATAACGCATATTCGTAGAAATTTTTCGATGTTTTTTTTTATAAACCATCAGTGAAAGTAGACCTTTCCAACGCATGTACTCGTTTGAAAATCGGTTGAGTGGTTCTCGAGTTATAAAATCACGAACATAGGACAACTTATTTCTATATAGCATTCGCACATTTATTTAACCCAAGCGCAAATTAGTTTAACCCAAGCGCAAATTAGTTTAACCCAAACGCAAATCAATTTAACCGAAACGCAAATTAAATTAACCTGAACGCAAATTAATTTAAACCAAACGCAAAAAAATTTAACTTAAGTGCAAATTAAGTTAACCCAAACGCAAATCAAAATAAACGAAATAAAAATTGAACGTAAAATTTAACCTTTTAGTTATGTATATCATATATAATGTAATATTCTCCATATAAGAAATTATTATTAAATGTTAAGTTAAGACTTAAATTAAGTTAAGTGGCTGTAATGCGTCATACACTACTTTCAATGATGGTTTGTAGATTTTGATCCTGGTTCACTTCGATTAACATTTGTCGAGCATGAGCTTTAACCTTTGAAAAGCATTTTTCTATAAGGTTCAGTATTGGGAGTAAGGAGACAAATATTTAAGATGTAGGTCGGTACTTGCTATCGTAGCACGAACTTGTTCCGTTTTGTGGATCCTTGTATTGCCCAAAATCAAAAACCCTTCTTGGAGCTTTTAAATAAGTTCTTTCAAAAATGAACAAAATTTGTCAGAGTTGCATGTTGAATTTGAAATTATCTTATAATCAATAATGCCATTTGTATTGATTGCTGCTATTGAAGCGGTATTTCTGCACCTCACTGAGGGCACAACCACTCTTGCTCTGCTACCTGCCTTGGAACGAGCTTGGCTTCTGCTTAAATTTAAATTGAAACCACATTCGTCAGTAAATAATAGTTGATCTCTTCTATTTTACGTTCAATTTTTATTTGGATTAATTTGATTTGCGTTAATTTAATTTGCACTTAGGTTAATTTAATTCGCACCTAGGTTAATTTAATTTGCGTTTGGTTTAAATTAATTTGCGTTCAGGTTAATTTAATTTGCGTTTGGGTTAAATTGATTTGTTTCGGTTAAATTAATTTGCGTTTGGGTTAAACTAATTTGCGCTTGGGTTAAATAAATGTGCGAATGCTATATATATAGATACAAACTGATGCAACAAGTCGCCGATGAAAATTGCGGAAAGTCGCGTTGCGTTGAACAGGTTGAGAACGTGTCGAGAACTAGTTGCGTGCAAGTTGCTTAATCTGAAGCTTCCGGTATAAATACAAGGGCTAGCAACTTGAGTTGGAGTTGCGTTGACCAAGTGAGGAAAAGGCCTTCGAATCAAAATTGCAAAAACCAAAATCAATTCTGCGAATTGGCATGGTGCTGAAGGGTTAAGTATGCATTTTTGCAAATTTCTGAAAATTAAATAAGAGGCAGCGGCAAATTATACATGTGGGTATTTCTAATTTGGCGTTACTTACGTACGTTTTGTAAGAAATATTAAAAAAAAAGAATGAAAAAGTTTAATTTTTAAAGTTTTTATATTTGCGTAGTAATTAAAAAGCACTATGTTAAGTAAAAACAATCACAACAATCGACTATAAGAATTTAAAGATATAAGCAAAAATATGTGCTGGCGTTACGCTACAAAAAACAGAAGTGATTTTTGGCTTGGATTACGAAATTTGTAAGGCCTTATTCACACTTGATCAACGCAATTCCAACGCAACTTCAACGCAACAGCGAAAAAGTTTAAAAGCAATACAGCTGTAAGATATATTAAGCATCCCTGCAAGACACTCCTAACCGAAACTTTAACACATTCACAAAAAAATTTTGTATTCACTAACACAAATGCATGGTATTTTGTTATTAAAATGGCGGTACAAAATACTATTAGTTATTAAACCTATTATTTAACAGGCAGCAATTTAGTTGTACATCCCTGTTTTCTCTTATTGGTGTGGTAGACAGAGACAAATGATTTTCGTTGTGTTATACTTGTTTTGTCTTGTTCTTTCTTATGAGAAAAATAAATTTGATGTACACACAATTTAGAAAATTTTCAAACGAACGATTTGTATCATGCAACAGCACGTAAGTACTTTTAATTGTGAAATATATTAAATAAAATATTGTATAATGTTAAAACAATTATATTTTAACACTTTTCTAATGAAATAAACGAAGCTGGTGGTCGTCAAGTGCAGGTGATGGCTGCTGCTCCGAGTACTACTGGAATACCATTGACTGCAGCTCCACAACCGCAGGCTCAAGCTACACCAGCAGTCACCTCTACGGCTCAATAAAATGGAAATATTACGACCTTCCCTGCAAGAACACAACCGGTTATATTACTGGTTATATAAAGAAAAGCAATGCGGAAGTTTCGGTCAGTATTTTCTATCAGTTTCTTAAGGGCCATGTGAAAAATCTTACCAAAACATTTGTGTACGTGTGATTTTGTATCCTTTTCTTGCACATACTTTTTCAGAAGTTTAAATTGCATAGTCATCTCGCTCACACATTTTATATGCCAGTTATTCCAATCAGTTATATAATAAGTTAAATAACTGAAAATATCTGTCAAACTTGCCAGTTAAAGCAATTAGTTAAATAGTGGGTTAAATAACTTATTTATATGGCAGAAATACCAGTCGCAGCTACCAGTGAAATGACTAAGTAATTAACTATTTGCTATGCCAAGTACACCAGTTATACCTACCATTTAACTGACTGGTTAATTCCCTATTATTTTTTAACTATATGAACACATTTATTTTTTGAATTTTTATTGAAAATTGCATATTGAAATTTGCTGCGTAGCTCCATTAACAAATCCACTTGGAAACACTGTGTGTAATAGCAGCAAAAGTATTCGTGATAAGCATGCTAGGAGCTCCTGCTTGTTGGGCGAGAACTATCGTATTGGCTATGGCCACGGTGGTCAGACACTTGTTGGCGAAGTATTTTGTTGCACCAAAGTTTGCTGCTGAATGCCAAAGTTAGCAGAACGAAAAGCAAGGTCGTAATATTTCCATTTTATTGAGCCGTAGAGGTGACTGCTGGTGTAGCTTGAGCCTGCGGTTGTGGAGCTGCAGTCAATGGTATTCCAGTAGTACTCGGAGCAGCAGCCATCACCTGCACTTGACGACCACCAGCTTCGTTTATTTCATTAGAAAAGTGTTAAAATATAATTGTTTTAACATTATACAATATTTTATTTAATATATTTCACAATTAAAAGTACTTACGTGCTGTTGCATGATACAAATCGTTCGTTTGAAAATTTTCTAAATTGTGTGTACATCAAATTTATTTTTCTCATAAGAAAGAACAAGACAAAACAAGTATAACACAACGAAAATCATTTGTCTCTGTCTACCACACCAATAAGAGAAAACAGGGATGTACAACTAAATTGCTGCCTGTTAAATAATAGGTTTAATAACTAATAGTATTTTGTACCGCCATTTTAATAACAAAATACCATGCATTTGTGTTAGTGAATACAAAATTTTTTTGTGAATGTGTTAAAGTTTCGGTTAGGAGTGTCTTGCAGGGTTGCTTTTCGTTCTGCTAACTTTGGCATTCAGCAGCAAACTTTGGTGCAACAAAATACTTCGCCAACAAGTGTCTGACCACCGTGGCCATAGCCAATACGATAGTTCTCGCCCAACAAGCAGGAGCTCCTAGCATGCTTATCACGAATACTTTTGCTGCTATTACACACAGTGTTTCCAAGTGGATTTGTTAATGGAGCTACGCAGCAAATTTCAATATGCAATTTTCAATAAAAATTCAAAAAATAAATGTGTTCATATAGTTAAAAAATAATAGGGAATTAACCAGTCAGTTAAATGGTAGGTATAACTGGTGTACTTGGCATAGCAAATAGTTAATTACTTAGTCATTTCACTGGTAGCTGCGACTGGTATTTCTGCCATATAAATAAGTTATTTAACCCACTATTTAACTAATTGCTTTAACTGGCAAGTTTGACAGATATTTTCAGTTATTTAACTTATTATATAACTGATTGGAATAACTGGCATATAAAATGTGTGAGCGAGATGACTATGCAATTTAAACTTCTGAAAAAGTATGTGCAAGAAAAGGATACAAAATCACACGTACACAAATGTTTTGGTAAGATTTTTCACATGGCCCTTAAGAAACTGATAGAAAATACTGACCGAAACTTCCGCATTGCTTTTCTTTATATAACCAGTAATATAACCGGTTGTGTTCTTGCAGGGATGTGCAACATGTGTAAAATATCTGAAAAAGCATTAATAAGCTAAATAAGTGGCAGTGGGTCGTATTAATAAAGCGAGTCGAGTGAACTCAGCTCCACTCGCTTTTACTCTGATCGGTATGAATAAAGCATATTAATAAAAATAACTAAACTCCACTCCACTCATGTTTCTATTTGACGTTGAGTGTTCACTCAGAATAAACATCGCAACCTGCAGTACACTCAGTTTTTGTTTATTTCGTATTAATAAAACTTGAGATCACTCAAAAAAAGTTGAGTGTGCTATCTAGCTGCCTCAGCCCATAGTAGAATTAGAGAAGGAAGATGCATTTCGGAGAGACAGACTGCCGCAACTGTCAAAACAAAGTTGACAGCCCATACAAAATCTGAAAACGATGACAATGCGATAAGAAAGCAAAAATAGGCAAGAATAGCAAAATGCTTGAGTTTGACAATTCTGGCTATGAGAAAAAGAGAGCAGTCAGAAATACATATACCTTCACTAGTTCTACCATGCCTCAGCCTTACTGAAGCTATACATATATCACATTTTTCCCATTTCACAATGAAGTATAACATCTATTGCACTTACCATTTCCTGTTTGTCTCAAATTGTTTTCTTAGAGTCAAGTAAAGTTATAAATTTTTAGAATCAATTTTCGCGGCCTAAATAGGGAATTTTTTTTGACAACGTAGCACAGGCAAATTAAATGCGGTTTTCGTAAAAAGGGTATAATTAGAAATGTAAATTCATCTATTTGAAGGAAAAAATTTAAAACTTTTGAAAAAATTGCAATAAGTTTACTCAATCTTAATTTTAAAGTTTTCTTATTAAAATTAAAAAACCCTCAGGATCTTCTTCAAACATTTCGTTATCTTGAACTTCACCAAGTTGTAGCGCTGTATTTTCATCAAGTTCTACATTAAAATTGCGAACAAACACATATGAACGAAAATTTTGCATACTTTACAGTTTATTAATTACTTACCTTGGCTGGCTTCGAAAATTACATCCATTTTAATTAAAACAAAACATTTTTAAAAATGTACTGTATTTTGTCGAATGAAAGGATGAAGAATAATATAAGTTTATTTTCAGAGTGATCAAATTGAAAAATCTTGTTTTTTTTTTGTTATTAGGCTTTTTGGTCTGGCATGATGTTATTGGCGTTACGTTACTTAAATTTACATTGTAGTTCAATTGGGTATTTAAGTTTAAGTAATTATGTAATTTAGAAATTATTAAAAAACAAATTTAATATATTTTCATTCCTTGCCTTAATCATTTTTACTATTATCTTTAGCGATGCCTTCCATTTTTACTAAAACAACAAATTTACGAAACATTTACTACACATTAACGAAAAAGAAAAAATGCATTTGTGAAACAGTGCAAATGATTTGATCATCATGGTAAAGTAATTTATGTATAAATTGCTTAAATTAATAAAATTAAAATGTTTCTCTTAAATAATATATTAAAATAATAAGTTTTTAATTAGTTTTAATTTTTTGTCACGGTAGACTTTTCTATGGAAATGACCATATGAAATAATTGGCAAAGTTAATTTTTGTATGATTTAAAAGCCTTAAAAACCCGATTGTGAGACTAATAAAATTTGCACAAAATAAGGGTTTTTGCTTTGAGAGGTCTCGGTTTTAGGGATATTGAAATTTTTTTTCGGATTTCCGAGTTTCTAAACCTCCTTCGAATGTACTATTGACTCCACGGATCAAAAACACTTCTGCAAAATAACTCATCTAATATAGTCATAAAAATGTACATTAACATATACTTAGGTATATCTTATGCAAAGTCTTTTATTAATTTAAGCTTCCTTAGATTTTTCTCCTTTTTTATAAACGCAGGCTGCAACAAAAACAGATGAACTCAGAAATGTTGATATAAAAAAGTTAGAGAGCAACATCAAATCTTGAGATTGAACGTAAACAGTATAAATTCTAGCTGTAATAAAGAAATTAATAATATCTCAAATACTTGGAAAAACAAAAACATACTCATATTTGTGAACGCCGAAAGAGCCCATGTTGTGCGACTAACAGAACTTGCATCTTTTGACTTCAAAATTGCAATCAGTTGAAGAACTTTACTTGTTGCTCCAATAGGAGTGCAAAACGGCTGGAAGATTATAAAGTTTTATAATATAGTAAAATAATAAGTAATTATAATAAGTAATAATAAGTGAAATTAATGTTTATTTATCGTGTATGAATATTTGTTGTGTTTGTTTATTTATCGTGCATGTTTATTTGTCATGTCTATTCTCATACTCGTAATTTTAAAAGTGCTCCTGTAATCTAAAAAAGCAAAAGAAAGTAAAAATTTTAACCTTCCTTTCGGAACTTAAAATTTTTAGTACGAAAAATTTCTACTAGTACCAGAAAATGTAAAGTGCTATTTTTACGCCACCTAGCGAGAACAAGATGCATTAAGTTTTTTTAAAAACAGTTTTTTATATTATTCACGCAAAAAAAAAAATTCAAGTCTCTATGTATTATACTCTTTTCAAAATAAATATTTTTAACTGTGCTTTTTTTCCACGTACAATGCCACTTTGTACGTTGTTAACTTAGTAAGCATTTATTTTCCCAATAATTGAACCTTTTACATCGAATTTGATAAATTTTTAATTAAGTTTTTCAGAGATTTAATTTTCTTGATTTTAGCAAGTTCAAATAAGCAATAATTAATGAATATACAATTTCAAATAGCAGATAATTTTGAAGTTGTTGATGGAGGTCAGCTGAAACATTTCCTAGGGATGGAGATAGAAAAGTAAACGAAACCGAGTATCAATCGTTGATTTGTGCGCTTAAGTACCTGGCAATTTCTACACGTTCTGACATCTTGCATTCGGTCTGTAAGCTGTCGCAATGCAATAAGAACCTACATGCTGAACATGACTCAGGTGCTAAACATATACTTCGTTACTTAAAAGGTACTGCAGATTTTAAACTTCATTTTCAACAAACTGGAAAACCCATTAAATGTTTTGTTGACTCCGACTGGGGTGGTGATTCTATCGACAGAAAATCACAGGCTATGCGTTTGTTGCAGCAGGTGCTATTTTTTTGGGTGTCTCGGAAGCAAAAGATGGTAGCTTCAAGTAGCACAGAGGCGCAATACGTCACGCTCTCGACTGCAGCAAAAGAGGCAGTCTTCGTAAAGAAAATACTCACCGAAATGGGATTTCACAACACTTCTCCGATGGTATTAAACAGTGATAATCAGAGTGCTCAGCACCTTGAAAAAATCCCGTAAGAAGTTAACACATCGACATTAAGCACCATCACATTCGCGATATAAGAACAACGAAATAAGTCTCAACTACGTTTGCACCGGTGATATGATGGCAGACATTTTGACCAAAAACTTACAAAAAGTAAAACACCGAAAATTTGCATATGAAATGGGGTTTATACTAAATACATTATTTAAACAGTTCGAGGGTGGATAGACGGAGTAGTGTCGGTGAAGATTTGTTTTAATTTTCACAGCTCAAAACTGCCGGGAAACACGCTCGCAAGAAGACTATTCCACAACCTTTGAGTCCTTTTTCTGATATTCTCCAAGTTGGTTGAACTTTTTTTTTTTGATATAATTACATTGAAACAAAAAAATTTTAAAATAACATAAATAGTAAAAACTATGAGTGCTGAATTTTCAGGATTTCGTCTCTTTTTTAATTGGGGACCAATAACAGCTTCAGGCATTATTAAATGTATTACGTTGACAACATTCCATATGAATTCTATGTGGTGGACACCAAATCGTTTACTTGGAGGACTAATAAATCAAATTGTATTCGTGTTTCTTTCATCGTTAGCTACTTTTAATTATGTAATGGCGATATTATCTGGTCCTGGTTTCTTACCCCAAAAATGGACTCCAAAGGATCCTGCGGCCATGAATCAATTACAATATTACAAAATATGCGAAGGTTATGGATGGCACCACGTTCACATCATTGCCGAAAATGTAATCGTTGTGTCAAGAAAATGGATCAACCATTGTGTAGGCTGGGCCAATCATGCCGATTTTTCATACTTTTTATTCTTTTCCATTGTTGGTAGTTTTCATGCTGCTATCGCTTTGTGCTGCTCGTTCTATCGTGGCATACATCGGTATTGGTACTTAACACATGGCCAGACGCATTTGGCTAACGTCCAGTTCAGTTTGATAAGCATCATTATGTGCATTTTTGCAATGGGCTTGGCCATCAGCGTTGTGATCGCCTTAGGCATGTAATTGTTTTTCCAGTTGAAATTAATTGTTAAAAATCAAACGGGCATCGAGATGTGGATTGTAGAAAAAGCATTATACAGAAGAAAATATAATACTATTTCGTATCCTTTTATATATCCCTACGATTTGGGCATATGGGAAAATCTACGTCAAGTCTTCGACCGAACTTGTTTAACGAAAAGAGATGGCATTGAGTGGTCAGTGAATGAAAATTGCGATCAGTATAGTTTAACACGTGAACAAATTAGCTAAAAAGCGGAGAAACGTGCACGCACGAAAACATTTAAATGTATACGAGCTGCAACAGGTCGTTTCTTGCCACTATTTTCGCAAGGCTTTCGTGTTTGTTTATCGCCACCTTGCACAGATGAGCCACGCATACGTGTCATTCCTGGCGATATCATCAAGGTGACGCGCTTTCGTCAACATTGGCTTTTTGGTGAACGTGTAGTTGTCAAAAACGATGTTAAATTTCAAAATGATAAAAAGAAACGTCCACGGTAAGGACCAATACGTGTCTGGTTTCCACGTCGCTGTGTTAATTGAACCAAATCAATATGAAAACTACAGTGCATCCGTAGAATAATCCGCTGAGACTGTTGCTAAAAACACAACTGCTGCCAGAAACAAAAAACAACCAAAACTCCTCAGTTCGCATAGCAACCCAAAACAGCAAAATGGACATAAAAAGAAAATTAATTTAATGCATTTTAATCACGAGTAATCACTGCTTTAGGAACTGTTGTCTCATTAAGTATCCCGAAAATGTACATTAACGACAAGCAAGAAACGAGAAGCAAAATAGTTTCATATATAGAAGGCGTATTGCTTCTCGTATCTTGCTTGTCATGGTGTGCTTTTTCGTGATACAAAATAAAGCGGTTAGACTTATCAATGAAATTCTCTTAAAGTAGATTTTTTAATGACTTCCATGGCTATGCTTTTTTAAGACTTTGTTTTGTAACTTTTTAAAATTTACGTTGTAAAAGAGTGCTAGAGTAAAGGAAATAAAAACCAATATTTAATTTTATATTTAGACCTTCACAAAAGTGCTGTATTTTACACTGATTTTACTTATTGTTTTTAAGTACTGCTGAATCATAGTTTACAGTGGCCTCAATCGAAAATGTCTTTTTATTTCGTGTTATATAAAAGTATTTAAGTAACTCAAAACATTTATATTTTATAAGTAGAAAAAAAAAACTTACCGTGCGACTAAAAAATTAATTATTTCGGTAATGCGAAGTTCTGTTGGACATCCAGGCAATGGTAAAGGGGTGGGCTTGGACAGCTGCCCTAGTGGACCTGGGAAACACACGAGCTGGTGGCGTCAGGCCCTGTATCTCCCTTTAACACTTCCCATGGTAGCACCTATACAGAAGGCTCAGGCAACCAACATTACATTGATGTCCAAGAGGGTTGAGAGATGACGAAATACTTTCATCCTCTCTATTTAAATGCATTCACGAGCTTCTATGCAGAATATAGTCGGAAGAATTCATTCCGAACGATTGAAATCTCAGTGTCAATCTATCTGTGCCAATTATCGTAGTATAAGCCTTCTTAATACCGCATATAAGGTCTTTTCGACCGTTTTATGTGAAGATTTAAGCCCATTGTAAACGAACTGATCGGACCTTATCAGTGTGGCTTCAGACCTAGAAAGTCCACCATCGACCAGATTTTCACGCTAACACAAATCTTGGAGCAGACTCAAGAAAGAGAGTCAAATCGAATGGGTCTGGCAGTAAATGCAGATAAGACGAAATACTTGGTGTCAACAAACAAACAGTCCCAGCGTCTTGAAATCCACGTTACCGTTGACAATACCTCCTTCAAGGTTGTGAGGGACTTAGTTTATCTGGGATCCAGCATAAACTTAACCAACGACATCAGCATTAAGATCAAACGAAGAATAACTCTTGCCAACTTGAGTTGCTTTGGGCTCAGTAAGCAATTGAGAAGCAGAGCCCTCTCTCGACGAACGAAAATCGCGCTCATCATGCTCGTCCTGATTTATGCATCACAAACCTGGACGCTGAGCAGTTCAGATGAAAAGACTTTAGGAGCATTCGAGAGAAAGATTCTTCGTAAGATCTATGGACCAATATGTGTCAATGGCGAGTACAGGATACGGTGGAATGATAAACTGTAAGAGCTGTACGCTGACATCGACATAGTCAAGCGCATTAAAATCGAGCGGCTTCGCTGGCTAAGTCATGTTCAGCGCATGAAAGACGATGCTCCAGTCAAGAAAACAGTCGATTCGGTACACAGCGGCGATCAACGCAGAAGAGGATGACCGCATCTTCGTTTGAAAGACCAAGTAGAGGACAACCTGACGAAGCTTGGAATTTCCATCTGGCGCCAGCAAGCGAAGGACAGAAATGGCTGGCGCAAATTCTTAAATGGGGCAAAGACCGACATAAGGTTGTAGCGCCAACTAAGTAAAGTAAGTAAATATGTGTATCCCTTTAGTGTATGCCTTTGTATTAAATTAGTTTTTAACACATTTTAAAAAAAGCGTTTTTTTAAACAAGGCAAAAGGCACTTTAAAAATTTTATCAATGTATTGCAAATTAGTGATACTAAATATATAATTAACAATAAGAATTTTTAAAGTGTGTATCTTCAAATGTTATAATTTTGTAAATTACGACTATTCTATAGACATATATATGCTTTAGGTTTTTTTTAATGAAATCCGATTGAAGGGCTAACTTTTTATCACCCATAAAATTTATTTTTAGATATTCCTTAGATTTTAGGTTCCTCTACAACATACAACAATTCATCGAAAGAAAATAAAAGTTTTACAGACGTTTATGTAGATTATTACTCTCAACAGTGGATTTTTTTGGATTTTGCCATTTATATGAAAAATTTGGGCTAATAGAAAAAAACCATTACGATTTTTGGATTAGACGAAAAATTTAACTATAAAAAATTTTATCGTTGTTTGTTGTGGTGAAAGTTTTCCAAAATTTTTGGCGTAGTGTAATTATATTTAAGTAACTTTACTAGCAATGATTAGAATAACGAAATATCAAAGTAAGCAACAAGGTGCATCAAAAATTGAAAATTACACTAATTACATTTACATGCAACTTGATTTTTTAACTCTGGGAAATATATAGTCCGAAATGAAAACTCTCTGTTTTGATTAAACTCTCGTCTGATCTCGAAAGTACCAAAAATAGTATAATTGTGCCTATAGTTCCATCCCTGGTTTAAGTTCTCATTCATTGTCTTTTACGCTCTTCTTATGTTTGACAGCTACGGTACCCACCATGAACCAAAATGAGAAGATCACGCAAAGAGCAGTGCGAGAAAAAGTATTTTTTTCGTGCAACGTCATCGGTTACAAGCAAGCTATAAAACTGTCAACTTGCATACGTTTTGCATGCAAAACCTGTGAAAACTCGGATAAAAGTGAAAAATTATAAAATTAATAAGTTTAATTCGCGAAAAAAATGTTTGAATACTTTGTTTGTTTATATTTCCATGCAGTAACTAAATGTAAAGAATGCTGTAAAAAGAAAAACTGCAAATAAATAGAATACAAAATTGTATATTCACTTTGTTTTTATTATTGAACAGTTTTGTTAAATTTTTTTTTCATCTGCATCGAATTTTTCACGAGTTCTTTATTTAATAATCTTATTTTAAAAAACATTCGTGCGCGGAAAAACAATTTGGAACGTCTTTGTGCAATTTGTGGCAGATGTATCACGCGAGGTTTTCCAAACCACTGTTCACTCCAAGAAAAAGATTAAAAATATTGAATTCATAAAATTGTTAAATTTTACTTACACTTGTGAATCTAGCTGCCTTATTTTTTCTTAAAGTAACTGCTCTGAAGAGCGGTTAGAAATAGAAGCGTCCCTGTTTTCTTTTCTTATTTCCTCTAAAGGAAAAACTTCTTCGCGCCGCTGCACTTTCTCCATGACCAACGACTCCTGAAGCAGAGCACTAACGATTTTTTTTGTTTTCGCTCTTTAAAATTCTCTGACATCGTTCTGCATTTGCTGGCTGCACCTCCTTGGTCATAACTGTCGGGACAGCGACCGGCTTTAAGCGCATAGCTTTGCCAAAACCTATCGCAACATTTTTTAAAAAAATATTTACGTGGAAATGTAGAAGTACTTACCCATTTTGTTGGCTTTTGTGGCCAACGGCCGTGAATAAACTTTCCCTTGAGGCTGAATTCAAAATCTAGTGCAAGTGGCAGTAAAACATAGTGAGCTTACAAAGTTCGACTGATGAAAGTTTATTCTCTAATAAATTAGTTAAAGAAATAATGACATAATATAGAATATAGTATAATAACAATATGTTAAGACTCTTAGTCTTAAGTATAATAATAATAGTATAATAACAAGTGTTAAGACTCTTACTTGATTCCTTGGCTGCTGGACTTAAAAGACTAACAACATTTAGAAAATTCCTAACAGTCAAATTTAAAATACAAATACATTAACATTAATAATAATTATATAACATATTCTACTAATACGAAAGATACGGTAACAGATACGGTATAACCAAACATATAAAGAAAGACTCTTACTAATACAAATGACAGATACGGTACTTTAACAAGATACTGAGTGAAAACAATAAATTATATGATGTTAATTTTGACTGCTTTATCGAGCAGTTAAGGCTTCAAACTTCGACATCTCCACCCCCGTGAATCGACCCCGGACGGGGAGACTCACCTTTCCTTGAATTGGGTTCTTCTACGTTGAGAATGGCTAATTTCGAAACGGGCCTTTTGCAATGCAACGGGCAATGCCGTCTTTGCCAGAAAAAAAGTTGATTTTGCGGCCTCTGAGATCTTGGTGCGTTGTCGTCGCATATCAGCACTAGGCATCCACTGCTGATTGGGTTTAAAGGTAGGCACCATTTAGTTCGACGCGTTATCTCAGGTAGGTACTCTCTCATCCACAGCTTCCAGAATTCATTTTTAAAATTTTTTAGAATACGCCATTGTTTGCGCAAACATAAGAATATCGGTTCAAAGGGCGCTGGAGTTTGCGTCGAATTCGTGCATCCTAGCAGGAAGTGGTTCGGAGTAATTGGCTCAGGATCTTGAGGCGACATAGGCAGATGAGTCAGCGGTCTGGAGTTTACGATGTTCTCGGCTTCGATCAACAGGCTAGCGAAGGTCTCTAACCGTGGCGCGTGCTCCTTCAGCATAACATACAAGGCCTTTTTGACCGACTGCACCAAGCGTTCCCATGCTCCACCTGCACTAGGATTGGATGGCGTATTAAATATCCACTTTATTCCCAGCGTAGATAGGACGGAAATAATTTTATTTTGGTCGAGAAAATCTTCGACACCGCGCAACTCTTTTTCAATGCCCACGAAATTGGTGCCGTTGTCGCTTCTGATTTGGATCGGCACGCCTCGCCGATTTATGAAATTCTTTACGCACATCAAGCACGCGTCGCTGGATAGGTCGCTAGCTATCTCTAGATGTACGGCCCGCACAGTTAGGTACATGAACAAGGCCACCCATCTTTTTTCACGATGCCTGCCGATGGTCACCTGAACAGGCCCGAAGTAGTCTAGGCCAGTATACGTAAACGGCCGAACATAGGGTGTCACTCGGTCCACTGGGAGGTTTCTCATTTGAGGTTGGATCGGCATTGCTTTTCGCACCTTACAAAACATGCAGCTTGACTCCACGCTGCGAACCAACGACCGAATTGCAGGAATCCAAAAGCGTTGCCTAATTTCGCTGATAACGGTGGATGTATTTAAGTGGCGTAGTTTTTTATGGTAACTTTCGACCAGTAGGCGCGTCAGCTTATGATGCTTGGGCAGGATAATTGGCCGTTTCGACGATATTGATATGCTGGGGGCGTTCTGAATACGCCGTGAATTGACCGTCCAGGTATGGATTTAACGACACGAGCGGACTGTCTCGGGAAATCGATCGATTTTCTGCTAGGCACGATATTTCACCATTGAAGGCCTCTTGCTGCACTCCAAGTAAAATTACCATCTCAGCTCCGCTTATTTCCTCGGTCGTGAGTTCGCCACTTATCTTGCTTTCCCCTTTGCAGACCTCAAAACGTTTTCTTTGAATCGAAGTACCCAAGCCATCGTTCGATTGCATCTCTGGAAGTTTGAAAAATCATTAATTTTGGGAACTATGGGTCTACTCACATGGCAAAATGAAGAGCAAGATGGTTTTTGCGCAGCTCATCGCAGCTGTGATCAGCGTTATTTTTCATTAGTAACTCGTCTGGCCATTCGTTGTCATCTTTCTGAAGAAATTCTGGTCCGTATTTCCACCTGCTCTCAGCATTATAACGCACTGGGAACTTTGCTCGTGTTACGTCGTCTGCCGGGTTCAACACGCCTGGACACCATCTCCAATCTGCAACTTTCGATGAGCCCAAAATTTCTCCAACTCGATTTGCCACAAACTGCTTGTACACTCGATGATCCGATCTGATCCAACGAATAACTGTATGGGAGTCGGTCCAAAACCTGCATATTTTCACTTCTATTCCATGGTATTTTACGATTGTGTCTTTTAAGCGAACACCAATCACAGCTGCTTGCAGCTCCAGTTTTTGTATGGTGTGGTATCGCGTTGGAGCGCACGAAGTCTTTACTGCAACAAAGGCCAGCCTTGCGCCAGCCGGTTCAACATATCGCCAGTAAGCCACTACCGCCATCGCCTTCCTGAAACATTTCCTTTATGTCACCACACACAGCAACACGGGCCTCTCTAAACTGAAAAAGAATTTGTAATAGTGGCTTATTTATGTCAGGACCTGGGAGTAAAGCTTTGTTTAAAGACATGCTTTTAATTTCGGCTGCAGCATCAAAAACAATGCGTATTCCGCTTTTATTTGGGTTTTTTACTCCGAAATGGGGCAAGTAAAGGGTTTTGCTTGATCGTTTTTCTTCTTCTTCCTTGGTAAGGCATCTTGCATATCCTTTATTATCGTATTCTCCAATTTTTGAGCGATATTCTATTGTGTAACTTGGATCTCGCGCCATTTTACGCTCGATACTCTCTAAGTGGTGTAATGCAATCTGAAAAGATTCTGAAAATTTACCTTCTCGTTTCGCCATAACAAACCTGCTTCGTACCTATCACCAACTTTCGCTGCGTTTTTATTCAGCAACTCCATCGCTCTTACCTCGGTCTCCGATTGCAATGGTGTAATACCTGGCTTTACTTCAAAATTTTCCGCATCAAAATAAGCTGCTATGATTTCCTTCATGTCTTCCATCTCTGAATCGCATCCACAATTTTTTCGCATATGAAAAACATGCTTCGAATCTGTTCGGATGTTATTATTTATTGGGCCATAGACCATCCAACCTAGACGCGTTTTTACTCCAATCGGCCCGTCTTTTAACGGTGCTCGAGGCACTTCCACTGGCACTGTCAAAGAGGCATGCTTCAAACTTATTATTATTTTTGGCTGAACATTATCATAATCTACAAGTGGCAGCCCTGCTAAATGAGTGTCTTTGTATTCACCATACCTAAAAGATTGCGTTGGCAACGCGAGGCTACTGGTGGCGTAAACGTCTGACAGCTCATATTTCGAGGCATTGTTTTCAACTCCGCTTATTGTTAAATTCATTACCTGTGTTAATTGTCGCGTGCTTTGCTCATTGATCCACTGAAGTTCTAAAATCTCATTGCGTCCTCTCAATCCCAACTCATTTGCAAGCTCCTTGTCTATCATCGACACGTTAGCACCGTCATCAATAAAGGCATAGACGGTGACGGCTCGGTCTTCGCCATAAATCACAACGGGTATTACTTGGAAAAGAAAGGTGCCCGTGTGACCTCGGTCCGCGTGACAGTTGCGTCTGTCTTGCGAAACTTCAGTGGATCTGGGTATGCAATTCGGCGTAAGAACGCGTTCGGCTCTGCGTGGCGGCTTTGATGCAGTAGGCTTAGTGGTGATCTGGCGCTCCTTCTCTGTGCCGTGAGCAAATGATGATGAACGTGGCTGCAACCTTCGGTGCCACAGCGTTTTCGCGAAAAGCAATTAATGACATGGTGCCCTGTTTTAAGGCAAGAAAAGCAGGCGCGAAGGTGCTTTATTTCTTCCCATCGTTCGTCAACTGAAAGTTTTAAAAAAGACTTACATGTTGATAAGTTGCTGCAATCACCATCACATAATCCACACTTCGAGGGGGCAACTGCGACGCAAGCAAATCTGCGGCCAGTGCTTATAGCCGGTGTATTGGTTGTTTGGTAGCGAGTCCGTCGCGACGTTAACGAGTCGTCGCAGGTGGTTGAGCCATTGACTGAAGTCTTCCAGAGATGGCGGGGTCACAAGTGAGATATATCTTTCTGCCCATTTCAGCTGTTTCGTTATTGGAAGCTTCGCGACCAGTTCACTTAATAGCGTCGGGTTTGAGAGGTGATGTTCACTCCGGGCGTTCTTCAAAAGGTAGCCATATTGGGACATTTTGTTGGCAAAATTCACTAACGCGTTCAGGTCATCTTCGGCTAAGGCTGGTATAGCTCGTACCTTTTGGATTTGGCTCTTTATTAGTTGCTCCGGTCGTCCGAACTTCTCTTTAAGAATTTCTATGGTGGTTGGCACATTTGCAGAGTTTAATAGAAGACTCTCAACCGTTTCTCTGGCTACTCCTTTGAGCGCGTCGCGCAGTCTCATATTCTTGTGAAGCGGGGAGTATTCAAACTCCGTTGTGGTGCTCTGAAAGGCTTCGAAAAATGTTTGCGTCCTCCGGTGAACCTGAAAATATAGGGAGCGGGTAGATTTTTTTATGAAAGTTTGTTCTAACGCTTTCATCATAGCAGGAATTTGGAGTTCCATAGTTTGGGCACAATGTTTGTGCTTGCGGGTTCGCTGAACTCTGTATGTCTAATTGGTGCTGTCTTGATATCGGCTGCGGCGCAGGAGTTGGCTGTATGGGTGGTGGCATATGTGTGTGTATCTGCGACATCGGCTTGATCGTATATATGGACGCTGTTTGTGATGTCGGCTGTGATGCTGGGTGCCTAAGGAAATCTTGTGGCATTGATGATGGCTGTGACGCTGGCTGCATTGCAAATACGTGCTGCATTGACGATGGCTGTGATGCTGGCTGCATTACAAATGTCTGTTGGTTGAGAAATGGCGGCGCTATTTGGGACGTCGGCTTCGATGTAGACGATGTCAGCTGCATAGAAAATGACGGGGCCATGAACGATAATGCATGATTGGTTTGGGCTTGCTGCAATGCTTGCGACGTCATCTGTTCAGATAGTGGTGCTTCCAGGAGTGATGTAGGTTGCTGCTCTGGCGGCTTTTGGTGATGTTGGGTGTTCTCCATCGTCAGCGGCGGCATCGGCTTCGGTACATTTAACTTCGGGGCCGGCTGTATCGCTGGTGGTGATGTAGGCCGTGAAGTCATCGGATTGTTTTGTGGCACTTAGGCTTACTCGCTTCTTAACTGAAGCAGCCTTTCTTGAAGCTGCTGGTTGTTAGTTATCACCATTGCTGGCATTGAGTGCATCTGGCGCATGAATTCGTTCATCATCTCTGTCATTTTTTTATCGAAGTCGCGGGAAATGGCGTCGATTTTTTCACTTTCGGCGACAGATTCCGATGCACTCGGTAAATCTGTTCTTTCGGGGGGTGGCATTGGCATGGCTTGGGCAGGTGATGCCGTCGATGACGTAAGAACGTCTAATGATGTCTGATTGACTGGTGCTGGCGTAACCGTCGATCCTTTGGCTGGTGAGTGGCATCTCAGTATCGTCGGAATCTAATTGGCGGGACTCCTTTATTTTTCCGACTGCTTACCCGTTTCTGATCGTCTTGGAAAAAAGGCATATGATCCCGGAAGACGGCAAGGAAAGAGCAAAAACGTTTAAGTTTGAAGCAAAGAAAAGATGGCGTGAAACGACGAAATTGGCAAGTTATTTGAGAATCAAAGAATAAAATTGTTGGCTTTTGTGCCCAACGGCCGTGAATAAACTTTCCCTTGTAGGCTGAATTCAAAATCTAGTGCAAGTGGCAGTAAAACACAGTGAGTTTACAAAGTTTGACTGATGAAAGTTTATTCTCTAATAAATTAGTTAAAGAAATAATGACATAATATAGAATATAGTATAATAACAATATAGTGTTAAGACTCTTACTTGATTCCTTGGCTGCTGGACTTAAAAGACTTTAACAACATTTAGAAAATTCCTAACAACCAAATTTAAAATAAAAATACATTAACATCAATAATAATTATATAACATATTCTACTAATACGAAATAACAGATACGGTATAACCAAACATATAAAGAAAGACTCTTACTAATACAAATGACAGATATCGTACTTTAACAAGATACTGAGTGAAAACAATAAATTATATGATGTTAATTTTGACTGCTTTATCGAGCAGTTAAGGCTTCAAACTTCGACACATTTCAACTTGGAGCCTTCTTTCGAAGTCTTCAGGTATAAAATGATCTCCACAGATTCTTGCCGTTGCAGTATCGTCATTTTGCCGAAAAAAAACTCCCATTGCTTACAAGCAATTTTTTCCTTGGGGAAACGGTAGAAACCAACGTATTTGTTTTTTTTTTTTTGCTGTTGCAATTAATGCATGTCGCTACAGCACACTTCATTTTAATATAAAAACACATTATAATTATATAATTCTTTAAAATTTTAACAAATAACATTCAACATCCAATCACTAAGCGCAAACAAAAGATTTTGTAACCGATGACGTCAGACCTATCAGCTGTTTTTGTTTACAATATGGCGGCTCTTCTTTGCATGATCTTTATTTCTTGGTTCAAGGGTACCCACGTTTCTGGGACAACTCTACCATGTTGAATATACCTTGCATAAAACAACGGATCAGGTCAAACGGGTTTTTAGCAGACAATTGATTTGAATACAAGTCAGAAGGCAGTCGGTTTTATTTTTAACTAAGTTTGGTTAAGCGTTATTCAGAGCAAATAAAGTTTTAAAAATAAATTAGAACTATCTACAAAGCTTTATATTCAAAGAGTCAAATGGGATGAAAACAACGCGTTTTCCATACAAAGCGACTTTACAAAACGTTAAAATCTCTTTAAATTCACAAAAAATTAATCTAATTACTACTAAATAACATTAAAACGAAATTTGGAATTTTTTGTTTTTTCATTGTTGCCTGTTATGCAAACCTGAATTTGACGGGAAGTCGACTCGCATCGTTTAAACGGTGAGGCTGTGAAGTTCAACCAGTCTAAAGTTTTTAACTGAAATCGCCCATATTCTGATGCGGCTTTTTCAGTTAACACAGTCATACGAATAACTGTTATACGAAAACTTAATAAGTTTTATTAACAAGTGTTGGGAGCTACAGTATGAACTTTGGGTTCATGGTTCCTTTTTTGTTACCGCTGCTAATGCTATACATACGGGCTTGTATCCCGAGAAACAATTTCATATTTTGTGTCAATAAAATAGTTGATATATGTCCGGGTGCCCGTGTCGGTAAAGGTCCGACCTATGCACCGAAAGAATTGCTAGTACTGGAACACTTTAGGCAGGCACAATGTACGAACGAAGACCGAAACGGGCACTCGGTCAGTTTATTGTGCCAAAATACAGTCGCTCGTTTTTGAGCAATTTATTGACATAATACAGACTTACTATGGTACTATTTCAGGTGACTTTCGTGGTACTTGTTGGGTATGTTTCGGGTTCATTATAGTTAAGACTCTGGCTAGTTTCGATACATATCAGCTACTTTGATATGATATATGAATTTTGTTCTCGGGTCCTGTTCGCAAAAACTTCGCAGCTTTTCGTTACTACTCGTAGCTTTTAAAAATAAAATTGAGTCTGATACTCGGCACTTTTGTGCTTGAGTAGTAGGGTACGGACACAAATTGTTTCTCGGGTGTAGCATTTATTTATAAAAAGAAGAATACTTGACACCCTTAACGAGTTGAAGCGATCTGTACAATATATTTCTGCCTAGTCGCTGCAATTGGATTCAACGGAATAGCTAAATGTTATTAGTAATTATCGTCATTGTAATATTAATGATTTAATATTTTATTTCTATAGTGATTGCGTATTTTTATAATTCTATGTGTGAAAGTAAAAGGTGTATTTGATGTAATTTATCAAAATGTATGCATTTATTTATCTATACTTCCTATTTATACACTGGGCTATTGCATATATGAAAGTAGCACGTCATTAGCTGCATACAGCGGAAGGAACTGTTGCACAATTTACGGGCTTAATGGTATGCGTTTTTCATTAGGCAATAATTGCTTTCGCCGCAAGCAGTTCGTGGATTATTCGCAAGCATTTGGGTTGAAAGGGGACTTTCGTCAACCCCGTCATGTCAATCAACGGCAAAGGCAATGGCTTGCGGCAAAGGCAATTATTGCCTAATGAAAAAGAACTCATAATGCAGCCAATGTATGTATTTTTTTAATGCTTGTATATAGCGGGGTTCACATGGTCCTACATGTTGTCACGCATTGTAGGAGAAGCCTCGTATTTGACCGTTCGAACGCTCGATACAGCCGACTGACATGTCATCTTGAATTTGAAATGTTTCAAATTCAAGGCCATCACACCAGGCGTGACAACATGTAAGATCATGTGATCCATCCCTGCAAGAACACAACCGCCCTGCAAGAACACAACCGGTTATATTACT
The DNA here is from genome assembly GCA_963920525.1 of Dichetophora obliterata. Lineage (NCBI taxonomy): Eukaryota > Metazoa > Arthropoda > Insecta > Diptera > Sciomyzidae > Dichetophora > Dichetophora obliterata. Next base: position 87,860,026 of record OY986438.1, on the reverse strand, counting down.
GGTTATATAAAGAAAAGCAATGCGGAAGTTTCGGTCAGTATTTTCTATCAGTTTCTTAAGGGCCATGTGAAAAATCTTACCAAAACATTTGTGTATGTGTGATTTTGTATCCTTTTCTTGCACATACTTTTTCAGAAGTTTAAATTGCATAGTCATCTCGCTCACACATTTTATATGCCAGTTATTCCAATCAGTTATATAATAAGTTAAATAACTGAAAATATCTGTCAAACTTGCCAGTTAAAGCAATTAGTTAAATAGTGGGTTAAATAACTTATTTATATGGCAAAAATACCAGTCGCAGCTACCAGTGAAATGACTAAGTAATTAACTATTTGCTATGCCAAGTACACCAGTTATACCTACCATTTAACTGACTGGTTAATTCCCTATTATTTTTTAACTATATGAACACATTTATTTTTTGAATTTTTATTGAAAATTGCATATTGAAATTTGCTGCGTAGCTCCATTAACAAATCCACTTGGAAACACTGTGTGTAATAGCAGCAAAAGTATTCGTGATAAGCATGCTAGGAGCTCCTGCTTGATGGGCGAGAACTATCGTATTGGCTATGGCCACGGTGGTCAGACACTTGTTGGCGAAGTATTTTGTTGCACCAAAGTTTGCTGCTGAATGCCAAAGTTAGCAGAACGAAAAGCAAGGTCGTAATATTTCCATTTTATTGAGCCGTAGAGGTGACTGCTGGTGTAGCTTGAGCCTGCGGTTGTGGAGCTGCAGTCAATGGTATTCCAGTAGTACTCGGAGCAGCAGCCATCACCTGCACTTGACGACCACCAGCTTCGTCTATTTCATTAGAAAAGTGTTAAAATATAATTGTTTTAACATTATACAATATTTTATTTAATATATTTCACAATTAAAAGTACTTACGTGCTGTTGCATGATACAAATCGTTCGTTTGAAAATTTTCTAAATTGTGTGTACATCAAATTTATTTTTCTCATAAGAAAGAACAAGACAAAACAAGTATAACACAACGAAAATCATTTGTCTCTGTCTACCACACCAATAAGAGAAAACAGGGATGTACAACTAAATTGCTGCCTGTTAAATAATAGGTTTAATAACTAATAGTATTTTGTACCGCCATTTTAATAACAAAATACCATGCATTTGTGTTAGTGAATACAAAATTTTTTTGTGAATGTGTTAAAGTTTCGGTTAGGAGTGTCTTGCAGGGCGGTTATATTAATTATAAGGAAGTTTCGGTCAGTATTTTCTATCAGTTTCTTAAGGGCCATGTGAAAAATCTTACCAAAACATTTGTGTACGTGTGATTTTGTATCCTTTTCTTGCACATACTTTTTCAGAAGTTTAAATTGCATAGTCATCTCGCTCACACATTTTATATGCCAGTTATTCCAATCAGTTATATAATAAGTTAAATAACTGAAAATATCTGTCAAACTTGCCATTTAAAGCAATTAGTTAAATAGTGGGTTAAATAACTTATTTATATGGCAAAAATACCAGTCGCAGCTACCAGTGAAATGACTAAGTAATTAACTATTTGTTATGCCAAGTACACCAGTTATACCTACCATTTAACTGACTGGTTAATTCCCTATTATTTTTTAACTATATGAACACATTTATTTTTTTAATTTTTATTGAAAATTGCATATTGAAATTTGCTGCGTAGCTCCATTAACAAATCCACTTGGAAACACTGTGTGTAGAAGCAAAAGTATTCATGATAAGCATGCTAGGAGCTCCTGCTTGTTGGGCGAGAACTATCGGATTGGCTATGGCCACGGTGGTCAGACACTTGTTGGCGAAGTATTTTGTTGTACCAAAGTTTGCTGCTGAATGCCAAAGTTAGCAGAACGAAAAGCAAGGTCGTAATATTTCCATTTTATTGAGCCGTAGAGGTGACTGCTGGTGTAGCTTGAGCCTGCGGTTGTGGAGCTGCAGTCAATGGTATTCCAGTAGTACTCGGAGCAGCAGCTATCACCTTCACTTGACGACCACCAGCTTCGTCTATTTCATTAGAAAAGTGTTAAAATATAATTGTTTTTACATTATACAATATTTTATTTAATATATTTCACAATTAAAAGTACTTACGTGCTGTTGCATGATATAAATCGTTCGTTTGAAAATTTTCTAAATTGTGTGTACATCAAATTTATTCTTCTCATAAGAAAGAACAAGACAAAACAAGTAGAACACAACGAAAATCATTTGTCTCTGTCTACCACACCAATAAGAGAAAACAGGGATGTACAACTAAATTGCTGCCTGTTAAATAATAGGTTTAATAACTAATAGTATTTTGTACCGCCATTTTAATAACAAAATACCATGCATTTTTGTTAGTGAATACAAAATATTTTTGTGAATGTGTTAAAGTTTCGGTTAGGAGTGTCTTGCAGGGATGCTTATGTCTCACCATGTACAGACTGTCGTTGTCTCTTTTACCTAAATATTTTTAGGACAAACGTCAAAAGCAAATGGTAAAATACTCTTTGAGCAGGAGTAAATTATTCTGTAATAATATTGTAGCCAAGTGGCTTTCGATTTATTAATTTATTTAATAGTGTAACAGGCCAGGCCGGCCATACATTACAGCCGCTAAGTTAACAAATAAGAAACTGTATATAATATATTTTGTAATATCGATTAATTAAAGATTCAATCAAGTACTACTACTGAATTTGATGGTGGCAATTGCCAACACCAGGACAGAAAGGGTTAAGTTTATCCTAGACAACGCCAGGATCGGGTATTCTAATATTTAAACAAAATAAACAAAACATAAATGAATGATTGATTTGTAATGAAGCTTAGACAACTTTATATGGAATGGTGTTGAGAAGCTTATACAGGGTGTCCCAGATCAACGTTTCAATCCGACGCTGGTTGATTCCTTGGGCCAAGACAAGAAAAACATTGTATGACAGGGGATCCATCTCCCCTCTGTTTCGAGTTATAAGCGGAAGTATAGCCAAAAATTTGATTCATAGGTGTCATCAGTTTTAATGCAATAGCTTAAAAAGTATTACAGATAGGAACCTCTTTGAAACGGTTTTTTAAAGCTTTTTAAGTAGTTAACTAATGGCTGTGCGAATAATCGCCCAAGTTACAATCGCCCAAAAGTGCGGAAATGAACAATCGCCCAAAAAACCGGTTAAAATTTTAGGACGATTGTCCATTTTGCATTTGGGCGATTATTCGTTTTGTTTATGAACAATCGCCCAAATTTGGAAGAATGAATAATCGCCCAAAAAGTTTTTGGGCGATTGTACATTATGAACAAACGCCAACATTTTTTTAAAGCGTTTATTCATTTCATGATTTGGGCGAAAGTTTGCAGTTTTCGGCGATTGATCGCTTTTTAGGGCGATTGAATATTATGAACAAACGCCCAACTGTTTTTGGGTGATTGTTAATTTTTGGGTTTATTAGTATATTAACACATATATATCGGCCAAGCTGCAATCGCCCAAATTGTGAAATTAATAATCGCCCAAAAAAGAAACGCTAAAATTTTTGGGCGATTGTTCATTTTTAGTTTGGGCGATTGTTCATAATGAATATTCGCCCAAATTTTGAAGAATGAATTTTTTATATTTGAATGAGTGAAGATAATGATAGACATTATGGCCGTAAAATGAGGTCGATTGCAACTTGGGCGAATATTCGCATAGACTAATACGGCTGTGCGAATAATTAATTGCTCAAGTTACAATCGCCCAAGCCCAAAATTAACAATCACCCAAAAATATTTAGGCGATTGCAGCTTGGGCGAATATTCGCACAGACTAATACGGCTGAGCGAATAATCACCCAAGTTACAATCGCCCAAAAGTACGAAAATGAACGATCGCCCAAAAAACTGTCAAACATTTTTGACGATATGTTTGACGTGTATGTTTTGATAAAATAATAAATACGCTCTTATTCGTGGATGTACGGTGAAGCCGCTTAATGAAATATTGCAGAGAATTATTTGGAGATTAAAACTGCATCAAAAAAATAATATTATAACTTTTTTATGTAAAACGAGCTTAAAGTGAAAAAAACAAAATAAAAACCATATTTTTCATATTTAAGTTGCTTAAAATTATTCCATGGTTAAAAATACAAAAAAAAAAACTTTAACGGATATTAGGTAACTACTTAAAAAGATTTAAGAACCCGTTTCAAAGAGGTCCCTATCTGTAATACTTTTTAAGTTATTGCATTAAAACTGATGACACCTATAAATGCCATTTTTTGCTATAGTCCCGTTTTATACTCGTCAAGACTTGACATTGAAGTTTAGCATATTCTCGTTTAAACTTGACGATTCAATTAACACTCGTCTAGAGTTGACGGTCAATTGTTTCTTTCACTCCTCCCTTTGCCTTCTCAAGTTTGTATTGATGACGCCGAAATAAAATTGAAAATAGCGGGACAACGAACGAACACAAAACGAATTGTCCAAGAATTGACGGTACGGTAAATTTTTCTCTTTCCCTTTTGTTACGATTCAAGCACCACCGAACACAAGACTTGATCGTCAATTCTTGACAAGTATAAACTGGGACATACTTCCGCTTATAACTCGAAACAGGGGGAGATGGACCCCTGCCATATTTTTTTTTCTTGTCTTGGCCCAAGGAATCAACCAGCGCCGGATTGAAATGTTGATTTGGGACACCCTGCATTGCGATATTTATCAATTACTCCATTAAAACTTACCACCATGAAGGAGAGAATCAGAACCGGAAATATCTTAAAATAAATTAACGTTGCTATTATTACATACAGCACGGTTGTAATAAGCGTCTTTTTGCCTAACAAATTTTGATACAAGAATACGTAATAAATTAAAACATATTCCTGAAGCAATAAAATAGGATACTCCATGTACGAAAGGAAATCGTATCCACTACTGTAATTGTAAGACATCATCACAGTGTAGCTGAACAGTTCCAAACAAAGTCCAAACACACTGATCCCTGAGAGAATTGGGAAGGGTTTTATTTATGCATATCGTAATATAAACAAAAATATATGCAATAAGTAGAGCTGGAAAACTATCGATACTGTCGTCGTCACTATCGATGAACCCATCGATAGGTTAGCGACTATCGAACTATCGAAACAACTGATATATTGTGCACATATTTTTTCGGTTTTATGACGCAACGGCTGCAGAAAAAAGTAGGACAGCAAATATGGATGCAATTATAACCAGAAGACAAGGTTGCCTGTATTGTGGAAAAAATCCCATTCGTGGTAATTTTTAATTGATCTTGGGCATTTTTTTTTATGAACTCCCATGGTATTTTTTAATTCAACGTGGTATTTTTTAATTGGCGTGGGAATTCAGAGTGGTATTTTTTAATTGCATGGGAATTTGGGAATTTTTTTAAAAATTTTTTTTTTACTTTTATTAAGCAAAATCACAAAATTCCATAAAAACTAAAAAGCACATTCTTTTCTGAACAAAATTCTGACCTTATAATTCTGACCTTTCCTGAAAATTCTACATTTCTGAATGCAAGCGTTAAGCTTACAAAAATTATTTTAAAATTCTAAAAAAAGTGAAAAAATATTTTGATTGAATTTTCGTGGTATTTTTTAATACGTATTAGATTTTTTGTGGGATTTTTAAATGCATATGGGATTTTTGGTGGTATTTTAAAAACGCGTGGTATTTTTGTGGTAATTTTTAATGATCGTGGGATTTTTTTTGGAATTTTTTTGTTTACGTTAAGCATGGGAATTTTGGTGGTATTTAATTTATGTTACTTTGGGAAAAAGGTAATTTTCGTGGGAATTGTTCCGAATTTTGGCTGGCAACCTTGCCAGAAGACAATATCTGAAGCTAGACAATTGTGATGGAAAGAGCAATCCATTACTGTACTGGAAGATGAGGTATGTTATTTTTAAAATTACCGTTTTTTTACAACTTAATTTAATTTTTTATCGAAAATAAATGTTAATCAAAACGAAGTCCTTGGAGAGTTGGCAAAGAAATATTTGTGTATCCCGTCTTCATCGGTAGAATCTGAGCGTATTTTCAGCACAGCCGGGCTAATAATTAATTATCGGCGATCTAGCTTAAAGCCTTCTAGCTTAAAGTTGTGAATATGCTAGTTTTCTTGCATTAAAATTTATTTTTCAGATGGAACTGATTGAAAAATTTGTATTTTATGTTATAAAATGGAAATGTTCTATTGTTTTTAAGAGAAACATAATAAAATGCAAAAATAAAATTAGGACGTCTTGTTATATATCGTCGTTGCGAGTACAATACCGTGTATCCGCCACTTGTTCATACTCACATACGGTGATTGTAAAAATTTTAAGTAATACAGAAAAACTAATTTTATTTTAAGCAATTAAATCACGTTCATCTAGAAACACACAAATTGTTATTCTACGAATCTCATCGTCCTTATTTGAACATTCATTTCTTATTAGAATAGCCCGTTGTTGGAATAAGTTACCACTAGGCTTTCGCACTTTTTCGGCTACACATGCTACGTTTAGAGGCAAGCTTTTGGAATACTTTCTTGGCAATGCTCTGTGAATGTTTAATAGGGACACTTTGCTTTGCTTAATTAAAATTTCATGTAGCTTAAAAATATTTTTTCTTTCTTTTTTAATTTGTCGCTGATGCCTTCACTTAAAATATGGTTGATACAACTAATTTTTAATATTTAACTAATTAAAGTAATTGCTAGTAAATATCTGACCTTAACTTTTTTTTCTGAGAATAAATTTTCGTTGATAGGGAAGCCGCTCTGGATTTGTGCATTTCAATTAAAATTAATAAATAGTTTATAAGTAATTGTAAGACACAATATTGTTTTAGCTTAAGAAACTCAAACTAATACTTTTTGTAATAGAGTAATTGGTCAAAGAAGGCTTAGTTATTACACATGAATTAATAATAAATAAATAAAATAAATATATGGATTTTCAGCTGAAATAAACATTTATTGAAATTAGATATTCAATGCTTCGTTCTCAAACAAGCACTTAATGAAAAATCAAAATGAATGAATGATTTGATAGTGTTTTCTGGTAGAGAACAACAAAAAAATGTTTGGTCGAACAAAAAATCGATTACTCCACTAGTTATCGAGTCATCGATTTTTTAGTTTTTTTTTTCTAAAAGATCTTCAAAAAAACATCCATTTCTTTGCCATTATCCAAAGGAACAAAAAGATTTGTATGTCATTCGAAAGATAATTAATTACAATACTTATATCATTGCAAGCGTATTTGTAATTTTATAAGCAAAACTAGATCATATTTGAGCGAAAGGCCACGCTGTACCAACCAGTAACAGATGGCAGACGACGGACTTGTATCTTGGTGAGACATGGTATACTAGCGGTACATATGCCACACCTATGTTCCCGGATCTCACCGTTGTGAGAATTGGGGATGGTACAGGTGCTTGTATGGTAGCTTCAGCGTATCTTCCCTACGACTCTCCAGACCAACCACCTTCAAAAGAGGTGGAGAATCTGGTAAAGTACTGTGAGGAAAGGAACATTGGAGTGATGATAGGATGTGATGCTAACGCGCACAATACTGCGTGGGGTAGCACCAACAACAACGACAGAGGAGAGCAATTGCTTGAGTTTGTGGAGAGGTACAATCTGTTGGTAGCAAATAGAGGAGCACAACCGACTTTCGTTGATGCGAGGCGAGCGGAAGTGATTGATGTAACTCTCATCTGCAGGAAGATTCTGAACAGAATAAAAAATTTGAGGGTCGTGGATAGGCTAACCATGTTGGACCACAGATCCATATAGTTTGAATTCAAGTACGGAATCCGACGCCAGCGGAATAGCAGGAAGGTCAGGATTCCCAAGAATACAGATCCTGTGAAATATAAGGCGAAGTTGAGGGAAACACTGACTCAAAAAGCGATAAAAGTACCAGGGAATACGGTGGAAGTAGAAAGTCATGTCAAACACCTTAGCTCGGCCATGGTCGAAGCCTACGAGGTGGCATGCCCAATACTTTCAGTAGACGATGGTGATCCAACGCCATGGTGGTGCACGGAAATCGAATCTCTGAAGAAGAAGGTTAGGAAGGCCTTCAACCTGCACATGAGAGGGGGAACCCCAGAAACATGGGCAAATTACAAGGCACGGAAAAGGGAACTGAAGTACCTCATACGACAACGGAAAAGGCAGTCGTGGAGAGACTTCTGTTCTGGGATGGAAACTATATCAGAAGCATGTAGGCTTCAGAAAATGGTTTCAAAAGACCCATTCTCCAAAGTGGGACTGATCCGAAAGAAGGATGGAACCATGGCAGAGAACCTAGAGGAGTCCATGGAAGTTCTGATGGAGGTGCACTTTCCTGGAAGTTTTAAGTCTGATGACCAGTGGACACCCTTGAAGAAAGGAATGCACAGGGTTGACAGGCTGGAAGCCGAAAGGATGATCACTATGGACGGGGTGAGGAGTGCTATACGCTCATTTGCTCCGTACAAAACATCAGGGATGGACGGTATATTCTCTGCTATGATGCAGTGGGGGGAAGATCTCATTGCACCTAGGCTGTGGGGTATATTCGTTACTTGCCTAGCGACTGGGTATGTTCCGAGAGTCTGGAGAGAGGCGAAAGTTGTCTTTCTTCCGAAGCCTGGAAAAAAAGATTATGCGGAGGCGAAGTCGTTCAGACCGATCAGCCTAACATCTTTTCTCTTGAAAACGATGGAAAGAGTGATGGTTGACTGTCTTGAGAGCACCTCGCTGATGCAAAATCCTCTGAGTAGATGCCAACATGCATATAGAGCAGGTAGGTCTACGGAGAGTGCTCTTCACGAATTGGTAAGAGTGACTGAAAAGGAGGTATTTTCAGGAGGCATTGCGATGGCCACATTTATGGACATCGAGGGTGCTTTCGACAAAATATGCTTTGGCTGACAGAACGCAATGTAAGCCCAATGATAGCAAATTGGGTGGACAATATGCTCAAACACAGGGCTGTCAACATGCAGAATGGTAGAGTAAAGACTAGAGGTAGAGGATGTCCCCAGGGTGGGGTGCTATCGCCAACCCTGTGGAACATAACTGTGGACTCACTACTGGTTAGACTGGATGAATCGGGCATACACACGATAGGGTATGCAGATGACATTGCGTTGGTGGTCCGCGGCAAGTTCATTGACACCATCTCTGACATCATGAAGGGAGCACTCCGAATGGTGGAGGAGTGGTGTCGAGAACAAGGCCTTACCGTAAACGCAGGCAAGTCAGACAATATTCTCTTTACTAGAAAGAGGGTAGGCCTGAGTACAGAACCACTCAGACTTTTTGGAGCTGAAATCAACATGTCCACGAAAGTTAAATATCTAGGGGGAACCCTTGATAGCAAACTGAACTGGAACGAGCATGTAGAAGATAGGATTCAAAGAGCCAAGAGGGTTCTGTTCCAGTGCAGACGCGTTTGTGGTCACAGATGGGGGCTAAACCCAGAGGCTATGAAATGGGTTTACACTATGATGGTTAGACCTGTCATCACGTACGCTTCGGTGATTTGGTGGACAAAAGTCAGCCAGAAAACCATTAAGAAGAGACTGGACGGAGTCCAACGGCTGGCGTGTGTTGGAATAACAGGTGCAATACGCACCACTCCAACAAGCGCAATGGAGGTTCTGTTAGGTATGCTGCCGTTGGATTTAGAAATAAAGAAAACAGCGGCGCTGTCAGCCCTCAGGATGTTGCGAAATGCTACGTGGCATGGGGCAACGGCCCTGCATGGTCATATTCGCATCCTTGATATTGTACAGAGAGATGTCAGGGAGGCGTTTATGCCTATGGATGGAAGGCAGAGAGTAAAAATAACAGAAAAATGTTATAAAATTCTTATAACGGATGGAGCCGTTTGTGAAGAAATCGCTGGTAGCGATATCAGTATATTCACAGACGGCTCTCTGATGAATGGCCGGGCCGGGGCAGGCGTGTACTCAAAAGAGTTAAGCCTATCCTGTGTACTGAGGTTGGGGAGGTTTGTGTCTGTATACCAGGCAGAAATGCTTGGCGTAGTGCATGCGCTGGACCACCTGATAGATGGCCGGATCAGTGGCAAGAAAATTGTCATCGCTCTCGACAATCAGTCTGTGATTAGGTGTATGCAACGGACAGACATCACTTCCAGGTTGGCCATAGAATGTCTTACAAAACTCAATAGGTGCGCCTAGACGAATGAGCTCACACTTATGTGGGTGAGAGGACACTCTGGCATAGAACAGAATGAAGAAGCTGATTCTTTAGCAAGAGCAGGATCAGCAGAAGAATTCTGTGGACCAGAACCACGTATCGCCATAGGCGACAATATGGTGGCAGGCCTTATTAAACAATGGACGGACTCGGAACACAGTAAAAGGTGGGAAGGAGCTGTTAACTGCAGGCAATCAAAGGCGGCCGTGAAGTGGTCTCGTAGTGAGGCAGCAAAAGTTATCCGACACAATCGAAGGACTTTAAGCTGGCTTACTGCACTGGTCACAGGACACGGTCCCTTCATGTCCCATCTCGGGAAGATGACTCTAACCGAGGACGATGCGTGTAGGTTATGCCTAGAGGAGCCGGAAACAGCAGCACACATTCTGTGCCAGTGTCCGGCGCTGGCAAGCATAAGATTGACCACTCTGGGACGCCCATTTATTGGCGAAGCCGAGATTGGTCAACTAACCTATAAGGATATGCTTGAGGTGACAAAGGATGCTTACACGAGGAGCATGCTCACGTACGAGTACTCAGAGCAGTAGTACCCTTTGTCCAATGGGGGACGAAAAGGGACCCACTGTGGTCTGCTTCGGCAAATCCCCAACTTATTATATATAGATCATATTTGAAATTTTTAATTAAAAAACCGTTATTTTCTACTAAATTTGCGTTATTGAGGTACTAAAATTATATTTTATTTTTAAAGCTTACAATTTAACCTTTCATTTGATATATTAATATATACATTAATATTATTGTAAAGAATTACACTATATTACATAAAATTAATAAAAATGCAACAATTGAAGAAGAGGGGCCCGTCCATAAACTACGTGAGGTGATTTTTGCGATTTTTTTACCCCACCTCCCCTTAGTGAGATTTCGTGAAATTTTGCTCGACCCCCTCCCTCCCCCCTCTAATCTCACGTGAGATTGTTCAAAATGCGTGCTTTCAGTATAAATATGTTAATCTATGCTTCATTTTGTTGGACTTATTAAAAACACTCGTAATTTATTTTATTATTTTATTTAGGACTAGTTGAGACTAGAATTTAAGACTACTGAGATCGTAGATTCAAATTACAATGAAAAAATAGAATAATGAAATACTTATTAAGTAAAAGATATTCATTAAAAATGAGAACTTCCAGAATTGGTGAAGAAATATTCATTCTTATTCAGTCCATGGGGACTCATGTACGGTCTCGAGAGTGACTACTGAAACCAGCATGTCCATGTGATTTTCGATAAAATCATCTGCTCCTTTTTATCCACCGTTATCGCTTGCACCCAGAAGCTCATTAGATCGACGTGTAATAATCCGTGAAGATTGCACTTTGCGCGCTGGTGCACGGTGGACTGCGCGCCGATGCTCTGCAGCTCTTGTGATGAATGAAAAGTTAATACCGCATGTATTGCAGCATCTTTTTCTAGATCACCACGTACACTGGGGCAATAGAGGTCATAGGGCAAGTCCATGAAGGCATGTAAAGGTTGAATCGGTAAGTAGTGGCGAATCAAAAGGGAGCAAATAACTTTCCGTCAAGCTTACCAGGATCTGGGATAGTCAGATGCCCACCAATCTGCGTGATAGAGTGTGGAGGTGGCCCCAGTATTAAGGCGCCTCACTCTCCATAAAAAAAATGTTGTTCGACACAAATGCTCAATACAATCCTTGGTTTATGTTATAATGATTCCCCAAATATTTCGACTATAGCAATTGCCATCCGTGAGCTGGAATGGTTTGAAATAACCTCTTAAAATCGAGTTATTTTGTAACCATATTGGATGGTGTAATAGTTGCAGAAAATTAAATTGTCAGGCCGGAAAAAGATCTTCCAATCTGCATAAAAAATTGTAAATGTTAAAAAACGCTATTTTTCATGCATATTTTTGATATCTTTAATTTTATTTTCATACAAAAATTTTCAGAATTCAAATAACTTCATTACTTTTATATATTTTTTTTTAATTTCTTACGATATTTTTTCAGTAGGTGTTTATTTTATAATTAATATTTTACTTTTAATATATATCAAAGTAAGCAATTCTGACTAGTAATCAATGCGAGCACTCAAAACCTTTCCAACGATATCTTGAAAGAGATGATCGCATTAGCAATAATTAGGTTTTTTTAATTTTAGTGAAAATAATTTGAAAAAATGCATGAAAAAAGCATTATTTTTAATCCGAATGCAAAAATTTAAATTTTTTGATGCAGATTGGAAGACCTTTTTTCCGGCTATAATTTCTGACAATTTATTTTTTACAACAATTACACAAGCCAATATGGTTACAAAATAACTCGATTTTTAGAGGTTATTTCAAATCATTCCAGCTCACGGATGGCTATCGCTAGAGTCGAAATATTTGGGGATTTGGCATACATAAATCATGGATTGCATTGAGCATTCTGGCCGAACAACTTTTTTTGTGAGGCGCCTTACCCAGTATGTCCAGAGTAGCATGCATACAGGAAACCTGCATGCTATATGCAGGCAGAAGCATGGACAAGGCATGTATGGTCATTAAAAAAAAACAATTATCCAAATTCGCTGAGTATGCGTGTTAGTTGTACACAGTAGCGTACATACTAAAATATGCATTCTGTACTAGTACTAAGGCATGAACCTTGCTTGCATGCATAATAGTCTTGCTTAAAAAATATGAACTCCCATAGTGCATTTAAACTTTAAGGAGTGCGGTTTTACATTATTTAGTAACAAAATATTAATATAGCAGAATATAACAACTTTAAAACTGAAATAAATAATATGATTAATTAATAACAACAGCAATTTTTTTCTTGCAATATTAATGCAAATGTATGCATACACTATTAATGAATGCATAGAGTACTACGAATTCCATGCATACAGTAATAATAATTGTGCAGATACACATGCTCTTGTTTGACATCGCCATGTAAAATGGAAATGAGCTTGCATTTATGCTGGCATGCATAAAAAACATCAAACGTGATGATGCCTACATCATCAATGCTGTATGCATGAATGTACTTACTGGGATGTGCTTCATGTGTGCCGACCACTGAACTAAACATTTACGGATTTAAACACAAGTAGATACTTGTCCATGCGTCGCTGTCACAAGTCGCAGCGCTCGTCGAATCGCGTTTTCAGCTAGCCAGTGGTAAAAAAATCGACGAGCTACTATGCTACGAAAAATATTATAGTGTAAAATTTAGTCATACTTTAGTAGAAAAACACGTTTTACGCAATTTAAACAGTTATCTCATAATTTTACTGTCACTTGCTGATAAAAAATTTCGTCATTTTAGCGAGAACCCCCCTCTCCCCAACGTGAGATTTAGTGAGATTCTGCTAAACTCCTAAATGCCTCACGTAATTAATGGACGCCCCCATAGTGAAATCTCAAATTTAAAATTTTTTTAAATATATGTATTAAGATCTTCTGAGTCCAAATCCGGAAAAATTTCAAGTCGCTCTCAAGTCGTTTAGAAGTTATAGGGGTCCAAAGTTGTAAAAATTGGCCTGAGACTCGTGATTTTTTTTCCCTACAAAATTACTAATTATGGGTATCAAAAGAAAGGCGATGCTGTTACCTATTCAACGAGCCATCAATCTTAAAAATCCATGCATTACTTTCGAAGATATAACATTTTACGTTTTATGGAAACTTGTAACTCGTAAAAGGGTAAACCATTAAGTTTGTACAATACGTAAAATGTTATATCTTCCTGAATCCATTGTCAAATCGCGGCATCGTAATCCCCATGAATGAATCAATCACAAATGATCAAAATAAATACGAAATTAATTTTGGGCTTTTTGCAATTTGGTATTGCAAGTAGCGGATACGCGGTATTGCATGCACAACGACATTTTATTTGACAACTTATAAACTGCATATTAACGGTAGCCCAATTGTGAATCTATGCAACCGAAGCCAAGATTAAATATCAAAACCATATTCTTACGATTTTTCAGTTTATAATTTCAGTATCGATAGCTTGCACCAATAGTATCGATAGTGATGACTATCAATAGTTTTCCAGCTATAGTTGTTAGCATTAAAAAGACGGGAAGTAAAACAAAAAACTTTAAAATTATTTTCATCAGCTTTTCATACCTTTAGATGATTTGTACGAGCGTATCGTTTTAATTTGTGGCACTTTTATGATCAAACAGGACGATACTGTTACCAGGCTTAATATATCAGCTATTATTAGAACGATGCCTCTATTAAAGTAATCCATTTTGTCTAGAGTATTCTTCAGCAGCACACAACAATCTAAAGTGTGTGAGTTTACTACCTAGGAACGCTTTTTAATGTCATGAATTATGCTCAACTATTGTAAAATATTTACATCTCTATTGCTCATCATAGATTCAAGATATAGTTATATACCATCATAGAAATAAAAGCATCCGCTACTTGCACAGGGCGTTTCTTTCATAACGATAAGCCCCTGGTATAATTATTTTACAAGGTAGCCGTGACAGTTTTTTGGCGATTAGTCGCTGTCAAAAATAGCTCAAGGAGTTGTAGTTTATTTTTATTGTCTATTTTTAACTTTTCTTTGTTTCATTAAATTTGTTCGCGAAGTTTTTTGGAATGTTTTTAGTTTACTGCGATTGACTAGCTATGTTTAAGTTGTTGCTTATTTTTTCACATATCTTTGATTAATTGCATGAACAGCTAATTTTGACAACTACCCATCGCCGCTCGTGAGCAAAACGCCAGTCTATGCTACTACCTTGTCAGTAATTGTACCACGGATAGCCCCGGTTTCTACTCGTCAAGTCTTAAGACGAATTTACACCTCTCACTCAAAACGGTGATAGTGAAAGTTGAACGATGACAGTCAATCAATTTTTAATTTACATTATTATTCAGAGTGTAATTTTGAAATTCGATGGATGGCTCGGTGTTGAATGTCGAAATATATTAGTTGGCTAATTTATATTATTGACGTTTAAAAAATTTAAATAAATAAAAGCCGGAACATTTAACCCTTAGCAGAAATGGTATTTTTTTATTTTTTTATTTTTTTTTCAAAATGTGTATTTGGAGCTAAAAAAGCTAATAGTGAAATAATTAAAGGTTGCTCTCAAGTCGTTCAGAAGTTATTTGGGTCCAAAGTTAGAAAAAATGGCCTTAAAACATGTGATTTTTTTTCATTTTTCCAACAAAACTAATATTTATGTTTATAAAAAGAAAGGCAATGCAAGTATCTATTCAAGGAAGTATAAATCTTGAAAATCCATGCATATCTCTTGAAGATATAGCTCTTTTTGTGCTGAGAACATTTTACGTTTGAAGATGTTTTTGTGATATAAAATTTTTGTCCTTGAAATGGTCCTAAACTGATGTAAACCCGAAGTTTTTTCATTAAATAAGGTTAGTGTATAAATAGCATTGTGATTAAGAAAATAACGGCCGATTTCTTCACAAAGTTTTAATGTCATACCGAGTATTAAACCTATTTTTAGTTCTCTCCCGAGTACTAACTCATTTCTTCACGGAGATCTAAGGCAGAAAAACTTCAATTTGAAACTCGGTTCTAACTGATACTGAGTTTTAGCTGGAACCCCGAAATCGGAAGTCTAGCAATCTTAAAACTCGGTCTTACGCTCTTTTTATTTCTTCACATCAAAAAATAGAACTTTGTTTTGACAATTTGAGTGTCAAGTTTTTGGTTTTAATAATAAAATATATTTGAAACAAATTTTTTGCTTTTATAATTTATTTTTTAAAAACGTTCTGTGTAAGCTCTAAAAATATTCAAAATCGACATAACAAAACAACAGTTATCCCCACAATATCAAAAAAAGCAAGTTTGTTGCCGATGGCTTGTTAAAGGCTGAATTGAACGAGTTCCTCTCTCGCAAACTAACTGAAGAGGGTTACTCCGAAGTTGAGGTGCGTGTCATACCATTGCGCACTGAAATCACCATCATGTCAACCAAAACAAAGCAGGTTTTGGCAGAGAAGGAGACGTCTCATTCGAGAGTTAGCTGCAATGGTACAGAAGCGTTTCAATTTTGAACCTGCGCTACAAACTTACCGGTGGATTGGCTGTGCGTCGCGCTTTCTATGCTGTGCCCCGTTTTATTATGGAGTAAAGGGTTGCGAGGTCGTAGTTTTTGACAAGTTGCGTGTTCAACGAGCAATATCTGTAAAGTTCGTCGATGGTCTGATGATGGTCCCAAGAAACCATTGCCCGATAATGTTTCTGTTGTTGAGCTAAAAGAGGAGAAAATTACGGGACTCCAGAGGCAAACTTTCGGATGATCTTGCTGCGACACCAAAGTGTTGTAAAAAATTTTTTATTTTAAAACAAAAAGCTAAAATAAAGTTATTATGTTAGATAATTTTTTATGTTGTGACTTTTTTTATATAACTACCGCGATTTAATAATAAAGCAATCGACCATAAAAAATAATTTAAGCAAACTTTTTGCATTTAAAATGTTTCTATTTAAACACCTAGGTCCAATGTGCGTGGTCAATTAGTATTAACCCTACCCGGCGAATTAAAACCATTCTAGTGGGCCGTTTAGTAAAAAAAATCCTTGAAAGAGTATTGCTCACTCGTGCCATCTCAATTACTTCAAGCAAATTGCGTGTCTGCTCACCAGTCACCAGTAGACATGCTTATCCACTTCACTTGGCAGGCAGTGACAACAAAAATTCCACCATATTTTAAGCGACTTTAATTTGGGTTTTGTCAAGTTGATGACGCCAACTAACCACGAAGCACAGTCATTATGTAGTTTTGACAAAAACAGGAAATATATCACATATAAACTTCAATATCTTAAATTAAAACTATCTCTTATTCAGCTGCTTCAGCACCTTGCCCATGATTCAATTATATATAAGGTTGAGTAAGCTGAGAGCACATATCTCTCGGCGAATGTCAGAAACAGCTGTTTGGTGTTGTTTTCTTTTACTTTGACATTCGCCGATCCAAATTCCATCCATCCAGCTTTATCGTTTAAAAATGTCACTGGGCACTTTAAAAAAGGAAACGTTTTCCTTGTTCCAATAGTTTTGGCGAATCGCATACTTTTTCGGCATTTTGAGGTAGTAACAAAAACTCAAACTCCAAGAAAATTGTTTAAAAATTATTTGAAACACAAATTTAATATCAAAATCCAATAGTTTGACTTCTAGTCAGAAATTTTAATTTGATTGTTTACTTGTCTTTTTTTGTTTTACTTTGACATTTTGCAATCCAAGTTTTGTTGTTGTATGAGAACAATTTCAAGGTTACTTAACCTTATATATAATTGAATCATGACCTTGCCGATAATTTATCTAAATTATTATAAACTCATGTGTTTCCATGAGTGTTCAACGAAACGAAATGCTTCCTACGTTCTATGGAATGTTTCTTGCTTAAATCTGGGAATGTTTTCATTTCCTAGAGGGTTGGTATAAACTTCATTCGAGTATTAGTGCCCAGCACTCTCTTTTCAAAATGATCCGAGTACCAAATAAGTGAAGAAATGACAGAGTTCTTAGTTTTTTTTTAACCGAGAATTTATTTGAAACTGAGTTCTAAGCAGAACTCGGACTAGCCCGATTTGATACTCGGTGAAGAAATCGGCCGTAAGAAGTGTTTTTAAAAATTGGTAAATTTTTTCTAGCGGAATAGCGGAAAATTTGTATAAAAAGTTACGCGATATTGTGTGAAAATTTTTGGAAGTAATTGTATTCATACTTAATAAGATTAACGAAATAAGCGCCGCAGGTTTGATATATTTTGATATATTAAGGCGGAAGTCAAAATTAAATAAAATAAATTTTTTGTTGAGAAAATCATTTATGTTAACAACGAAATAAGTGCCGCAGGTGAAAAATCGTTATAAAAAATCGCGCAATTTTTAATAACAATTTTTCATGTTTTGATATATTAAGCTTAAAGTCCAAATTATATGAAACAAACTTTTATTTAGTAGTTGGTACATAAAAATAGTTATATCTTAAAAAGTAATTAATGGAAATTTATAATTAATAGCTTATTAAATAGGTAATAGCATAGTCTTTCTTTAAATACCCAATTTGTTTAGTTTTTTTTATATATATAGCAAAGATATAGCAAGTTTTTCGAGCCCATTTTTTCAACTTTGGGCCCCTATAACTTTTTAACCAAATGAAAGCGGCCATTAATTTTTTGTAAATAGATTAGATTTTTTTGTAAATTTGTAATTAGAAGCTTTAAATACATACATATGTTTCACAAAAAAAATTTGTAAAAAAATTTATTTTTTTCTAAAAGCTATATATATGTCTAAAAGACTTAAAAATATATGCAGCAATCCAAATTTCAAAAAAATGGAGAAGTTCAGCAATTAAATAAATAAATATGAACTTTCTGCTTGCAGTTATGGTAGCATTTTTCAAGTGTGTTTCAATGGCACATCAGTTCCATTTGCTTTCTTACTTACTTACTTAGTTGGCACTACAACCGTATGTCGGTCTTGGCCTCATCTAAGAATTTGCGCCAGCCATTTGTTGCGTGGTGTAATGCTAGAAGAAGAGAAAAATTGTTGACAAGTGGTCAGGAAGGGTAATTCAGGCCGGACATACCTGTAGTATGGAGTTTCTGGCCAATTATTCACCAAAAAGTTGCATCCTTGTTGATAGGGTATAATCAATTTTTTCTGTGGAGTAAAGGGTTAATGCATTGCTAGATTAGTCTGGTTGTTGGTACTTACCTTGTTGACGAAAACTCCAAGACATCTAGGTAAACCTCAGCAGCAATGTCCTCAGCGTCGCAGGTTGAAAAATATTACAAAAATAAAGATATTAAAACCAATAAGAAAATTAATAATAAACAAATAGAAAAAAACACTTACCTGTTGACAGCTTGCTGGTCGTCCATGACTGTTTGTTTTTGTTGCACTTCAAACGTCAATAAGAATGTATTCGGAGTGGCGATATGGCAGTGCACATGAATTAAGGCAACAGGGTGTACACCATGCCTTATATCACTTAAATATCCCAGTGTGTTATCGCAACTAGTTAGGATGTTGTATTGACTTAAGTGAAGAAACACGATCAGAATAGAAATGTGAGGTAGCTATAGGTAAGATATGGACAATCGAGTGGAAAGGGAGATAAGAAAATGGGAAAACAAAAGATACGTGGAAAAGCGCCAAAAGGTGCCCAGGACGAATTTAAGGAGAGGAAAGAGTGTTGATAGTAAAAAGGCTAAGGACAGAAAAGGAAGGCAGGATGGTTGGGTATGGAAAAGTCCAGTTCAGAGAAATTGTTGTCAGGCTAATTTCTAGAATCAGAAAATTGGTAGAGTTTAATCTTGTGCATACAGTCGTGTCAAGCAGTCTAAGTTTTATTTAATCTCAACAAAAAAAAGGGGTCCGTGAAGTTTTAATCAAAATTCTCGATGATTTTAAAATAAAATAGAAAAAGTTTAAAGTTGTGGTAAATTATAAAGTTCTTAAATAGTTTAAAATATAAAGAAGTGAAAATTTTAGCGACGAGAGGAAAATACATCTAAAAGCAAGACGGGAACTGAGGAAGAAAAGTCAGGACTTCATATAAAGGAGCAAAGTCTGTACTGGAGGCTGTTAGAAAATTGCGACGAGGAAAGGAAAAACGGTGTGCCAGAACCGCACCGTCAGCAGATAAGTCCAGAGTTTTGTTTATGGTGGTGTAAAATAAGAAAAACAGCAAAATACAAGAATAGATGTGTATGCCTTTGCTTATACTCGTATACGTTAAAATAAGGTACTTTGGTGCTCCCTGTGGTCTTGGTAGCTTTCGGACTCAGCAGTCAACCTTGCTCCTGAAACTAGGCAGCAATTAGGAGTGTGCCACTAGCAGTCCGAAGTGGCAATTAAAGCCTAAAAAAACCAGGGGTTCCGAACAAAGTGCATCGGGCACCGTGAAAAAACAATAAATCTCGACTGTGAGAAAAGTTAAACAAAATGGTCATGTTCTCTGAGGGGCTCTGAAAATTCGCGCAAAAGATGCTGATAAACTTTTTTTGTTAATATATATATATAGATATAAATAGATTTTTGCTTCATTGGAAAAAAAAAATGAATTTTTTAAAATAATGAATTTGAGTGCGTTAATTTTGTTTGCTGTTGATAAAAAAAATGATTGATTTTAGTTAAGGAAAAAATTTTAAGAAAACTAATATTAAAAACCGTGGCGTAGATTGTGTAAGAGTGTGTGAAGAATTTTTTTGGCCTAATTTCACCTGATTTGCGTGTAAAAAAATTTTTGAGTGCGTGTTGTATAAAATTTGAAATTTTGAGGAAATTTAACCGATTACCTAAGATAGCTCCTTTAGGTAGGGATACAGAATTGCCTGCTTTGAAATTTAATTGGGGTATGTAATTGTTTGAGTAACTTCTTGGGCCTTAAAAAGTTTTTTTTATTTTTGTATATATAATGATTAGCATATTTTTCAGTCATAACATTATGGCACTCGTGTCTGAATATGCTGTTTAAATGTAAAGTCGTGTTGGTGAAATAATCTTATGCTCATAAATAATCTATTCGAAAATTTAGTTAAAATTTAATTTCTTGTGTTTTTTTTGTTGTTAAATAAATTGAGAATCACCATGAAAATTTAAACATGATATTCGTCGACTGTGTCATATGTCCATATAATACAATAACATAAATTTCATTGTTTTTACATTCTATTTCAATACATTTTATTCACATAAATTTCATCTTCTTTTATATACATTATATTTTAATACATTCCATACATATCATCTATTTCAAAATACAATTACATTTCATTACATTTTAAGAGCAATATTATATGTAAATACATAATATGTTCGTAAGTAACATGTCATTTTATTGATTGTAAATTCTCCTGGAATAAAATTTTCATTTGTAGTTATTAAGTTTTGCTAATTTGCTGATGAAGTTAACTTTTGTATTGAGTCTGGGTTGCCACGTGCCTAAAATTAGAAAGATAAATAATGTTAGTAAGTTTTAAAATTATTATAATAAAAATATGAATTGTTTGTTAAGTGTAAACATGGTGCTTTAATTTGAAGTGTGTGGGCCGAAGTGCAGGTGCGTTTCTGAAGAGGTATAATGGGTGCAATCGACCGTTGATGTGTGATGGCCATGTGTGGTAATGGGATCATCGGAACAAGACCTGAAGATGATCATGGTTGGGTGGGTGTAGAAGGGGGTTCGAAGTCCTCCTAGCTATAATGGCTGATGCGTCGTGGTTCTTCTTTGGATGATGGCTAAGGGAAAAGAAAGATGGAGATTTTTTAGTTGAAATGTTTTAAGAAATTTGAAGCGTAAATTCAATGGTTTTTTTTTGTATGTAGTTTCCGGTGTTTTTTTTTAATGTTTGATGATTTTTTCTTGTATTTAAATTCCAGTCTAAATCTCAAATTTTCCTTTGCTTTCAAGTTACGTCTTATTTTTTTTTAAGTGCGTTTTCAGTTCAGTTAAAAGCATTCATGGTCTCGAGTCCTGTCTTTTGTTGACTTCGTGTTTTTTTTTATTTATTCGTATTGTGAATAAAAATTACATTTCAGTTGAGTTTTTTGTTTTAAATTGAGCTGAGTTTTAAATTGAATTAAGTTTGAGTTTTTGATTATATTTTTGATTGATCGATTTTCTTATATTATGTTTTTTTATATTTACTTCCGGTGCAGACCGGAAGTTATTGTTGCTCCCTCGGCCAGGCATGACGGGTTGAGAACCGCGCCCGTTAAAACCAGGTACGATGGCTAGGGAGTCCTAACACATTTCTGTCTTTCACTTGCTAGCGCCAGTTGGAAATTTCAAGCTTCGTCAGGTTGTCCTCTACTTGGTCTTTCCAACGAAGATGCGGTCGTCCTCTTCTGCGTTGACCGCCGCTGGGTACCGAATCGAATGTTTTCTTCACTGGAGCATCGTCTTTCATGCGCTGAACATGACCAAGCCAGTGAAGCCGCTCGATTTTAATGCGCTTGACTATGTCGATTTGCTTTCACTTTCATCAAAAGTAGAAAAACATTCTACTTCTTTCACTCTTCAAGGTGGATGACAATCATATTCATTTTAAAGATGAAACTCAATTTACATTTTTGAAATTAGATGATTCAAGTGAACAATAATAGTGAATCGTGTAAATTCACCTTAAGGACATGTACAAAAGTGGCAGCATTTAACACACCAATTTAATTTGTGTTTGCATGCAAAACAAAAGCAAAAAATTAACAGGAAAATAGCACATTTCAGAATTAGCACAATAAACCTTAATTATAATGAACTGTGAATTGCCTAAATATTTGATTGCATACGAACTCTCAAATTGAAATTCATGATATCCAAATTTCATGCTATAATATTTAGGTGGGCATTTCATCTCATGAAATTTTATTTTTTAGTTGCTTGTAAAAGTTTATTAAATTCATTATTTTTTTTCATTCGCAATGCCATTTCATTTTTATTACTTTTTTGCTTGAAATGCTTTTGCAGTGTTTTTTTTTTGCTTGAAAGGTTCTTAAAAATGCACACACTTACATATTTTACTGAAAAGTGAGAGCTCAGCTCATGAAATATATCTCAAGAAATATTTCAAGAGATAAATTTCATGGTATGAAGATTTCATGATAGGAGCGGTCTACTCTTGCGGTATTGATGTCATGAAATATATCATGAGATAAAATATTGTAAAAATCTGTAAAAATGTGTCCAAAATAGTGTGAAAGTATTAACTTGTGCAACCTTGTATACGTACTTTGTTTTTATATATGACGACGGCAGCCCTGAAAATCTTTTCAATTTTTTATGTTTATCAATTTCATGCTGAATGTTTTAATTGACTAGCAAATATCTGTTATTCCTATTGAATATAGTTAGAGAATGGGATTTTTTAGTTATATATTTGGACCAAAGTTATATTTGGAGTATGGAGCTGGACCACCTCAGGTAAACAAAATTTTAAAAGTGAAAATATTTTAATGTAATAGATTGTATAAGTACGTAATAAATGTAATTATGTAGAATTTGTATGAGGCTGGAGGGATGGAAAAAATTGGTGAACAAATTCTGTCGACGGTATGTATGAACACAGATAGTTTTATATAATACGTATTAAAATTGCTTTTAGTTGTCCATGATGTGGAACATTGGCTATTATTCTTCACCGTTTCTTGTAACATTCCTCTACCGACGTGGCTACTTTGTGGCAGATTCACTCTCCTCGTTAGCTAAGTTCACAACAAGCATTGGGCTTATTGTTGTAATATCCCTATGTATGCGAGGGTTCGGTCGTTCGCAGTCGAGGTCTTATACTAAATTAGTGAAAGCCTTAGAATTGACAAAACATATAAAAACTACCGAAGATGGCAAACGTGCGTATCGGTTTTTTGACTTTGATTTTAAATTTTGGCTTGTTGATTTTGATGTAAATTCTGTATCTGAGTAAGTAACTGAAATAGAATTTTTATAAATTAACCAGCATATTTACTTTACAGGGAAGACAATAAGAAATCGATAGTTCCTCTTCGCAGAAACGAAACTCGATCAACGCGGCTGTCTACGCTTCCTTGTGAAATTGTTGCCTACTTAGCCATACATACATTTGGTATTCGAATGATTTATCCAGGCTCTATTAAACTGCTTCAAAGTTACATGAGTAAGTTTATTATAAATATGGGATCCAGGGGCCTCACTATGTAATGTGATTCGAAAATAAAATCGCACCATGAATTTACATGGTTTTTTGACAAATTTTTGATTAGTTGGATTTCAATGCAGACAAAAATAGCATTTTAAAGCAGATTTAGAAGTTACTGCCATTTAGTAATCTTATTTCATGTATTTACATGGTGTGATTTTTAGTAGGAGAGCGATAGACGTTTTTATGCGCTTTGATTTTTTTTTTGTTTCTGATAAATTGGTTCTATTTGAACCAAAATATCTTGACACCGGCTGAAAAGGACTACTTTTTTATGCCACCTAGCAAGGAGAAGATGCGTTTAAAAACAAACAACATGTACTTAGAAAAAATTTTATATTATTTACGTAAACAATTTTTTAAGTCTCTATGTATTGTAGCCTTTTCACAATAAATATCAACGCTAGCTGAATTCGTTGAAAAAGTTTTTATGCCATAACTTGTGAACCCTTAAAGAACACACTTAAATTTCATATCTTTGGATAGGAATGGAACGTAAAATTAAGAAAATTAAAAAATTATATATAGGGTCATGGTACTCCAATTTTTTCAAAAGTTTTCTATTTTTCCCTCAAAATAAAATTTCCAATGATACCCTATTAACGAAAATCGCATTTAAATTGATTGAGCTACGTTATCTCTAAATAGACACTATTTTGGTTGGTATTCGCATGGCTATGGTTCCGCGAAAAAATCGCAAAACCTCAAACTCCGGATTTGGTTTTCTAAACAATAAACTAGTTAATCTAAGCACAAAATTTGAGCCAAATCGGAGATGGCCAGTGCAACTGATAAAACACGTCGGTTCAGGGAAATAACGCCCAAAATAAAAAATGAAATAAAGCCCAAAATATTTTGGCCATAAAAATGAAATAACACCCAAAATAAAAAAATAAAGCAAAAAAAAAAATTAAATAACGCCCAAACAGAAAATGAAATAATACCCAAATTATTTTGGGCTTACAAAAATGAAATAGCGCTCAAAATAAAAAATGAAAGCCCAACAAATGAAATAACGCCCAAACCGAAAATAAAATAAGACCCAAATCTTTTATGGGTTATGGCTTGTTTCAAAAATATCATATGACCAAAAAACTTGCTGTAATCGTAATCGGGTTTGTAAAGAAAGCAGATTCCGTACAAGGGAAAAAATCAATGTATCGTAAAAAACACCATAAAAAACTTGATTTGCCCTTATACGGAATGGTGATAACGACATTTCGTACATGGGCAAATTATTTTTTAATAAGAACCTTTCACAGAAAAAAATGATGCCAATGCCAAAAATGATCAAAATGATTATAACGTATTGTGGTTAAAAAATAGCTTGAAACATTTTTAAAATTTTGTATGAAGAATCATGCATTGGAATGCATATTAAAGGCATTGTGTTGAATTTTAAAACTTGATGATTTTTTCAGTGTATATATTGATTGCACCCCATATATGTAGGCACTGCTTGAATCAGACAAATCGACCTGTAAAGTTTAAATACATACGTTATATATCCATCAATAAACCGATTCCTTAAGATTGGTGCAACGTTTCCGGTTTCAGTCGCTTCAAGCGAACCCTCGTTTTCATCGCTTCGAAGACTCAAAACATGCATGAGAAGTATAACTGGAGAAGAAATTCTCAATGGGTTAGATCTTTTAAATGTTCGCAGGGATGTGGAAGTGACCACTGAAGAAATTTTAAATGCACTAGCCCGAAAAAAATATATATTATATTTATGTATATTACTAGTATTCCCCGGCAGACATTGTTCTGCCACACACCGTCCGAAAATGTCAAGAAATGCCAAATATATTCACCATTTTCAGTATAGCTGCCGAAAGTAAACATACAAACTAAATTACCAAATTTTAGTCTAATACGATCAAAACCGTGCGAAATATAGCATTTTTGTTGTTTCGTAAGCGGTAAAAAGGGGTGCGGCCAAATTATATCCCTTAAACCATCTCGTACTCACAACAAATCGACTGCCAAAATTGCAGCTCAATTTAGCTTAAGCTTGGCGCAATTTGCTTCATTCCACGCTGACCCCCGAAAAGTGAGTTTAACTAAAGTGGGACAGGCCTATTTTTATTACAGTTGCCGACAGTAACCATACAAACTAAATTACCAAATTTAAGTCTTATACGACAAAAAGCGTCTGAAATAAAGCATTTTCATTGATTTGTGGGCGGTAAAAGGTGGCGTGGAAACCTATTTTTAGTACAATTGTCGACAGTTACCGTACAAACTAAATTACTAAATTTTAGCCTTATACGACCCAAACCGACAGAAATATAGAAATTAAATTTATTTGAAGTCGGTAAAGGGAGGTGTGGCAACTTTTTCCCTTAAACACTTCGTACCTGAAACAAATCTACTGCCAAATATTCAGGACAAACGGTACCTGAAACAAATCGACTGCCAAATATTCAGGACAAACGATCCAGTAGTTTTGGAGTCTATAGGCATCACACACGCAGACACACATGGTTTTGCTTTATATATAAATAGACATTGATTTGTGAGCAGTGAAAGTGGGCGTGAAAACATTTATATATAGTGACCGCCTCTTGGAGCACAGTAAGTTTAATTATACACAGTAAGTTTAATTATAAAAATGTGTAGAACTCCGGAATAGCCATGATTTCGAAAAAATGGGCGTATATATATTGCGACCACGCCTATTTTTTACAGTTACCGACGGTAACCATCTGAAAAAAGTTACTAAATTTTAGTTTTTTACGATCAAAACCGTCTGATATATATCCTTTTTTGGTTTGTGGTCGATAACGCAAATTTGGCCTGTATACGAGGTACCGCAAGGAGGGAGGAGTGTTACATCCTCCCACCTCGATGCGCGTAGTTCCTACCGCTCGTCTAAGGCCCTACTGGTCAGACCGAGAATTCGTCCCAAATCCTAGTTATATTTGTTCACCTTATTTTATTAGGCATGGTGTGCTATGCCGGTCAGTAGGCAGCCGTGAGGTTGTCGGAAAGTTACCTTAATTATACTTACCTTGGTTATCCATGTCTGCTATGTCCTTCGGTCTGGCTAATTTGCTGAAGAAAAGACCGTTTTGGGTCCAGGTTTTATTTCTTGATCACACGTGGTGACTATTTTTATTTTTTAGTTTAAATGATACTTTTATCTTTACAATTTAAAGTTTAACTACTTCTTGTCATAGTGAAAATCCAACTACCTATTTTCTAAAATATACTTATGCTTAACACCTCGGTTTTAATGATAATTAGCTGTACTCAATTAATCTTAGTTTTTATCGTAATTATTGAGTTCTTAATCTAGTTTACAAAACAGTTCTTAATCTAGTTTACAAACGTACTCCAACATATTCCTACATACTTATTTAATAACCAAGCATTAAACTGAACAAACGTACAACATGTATAATATGTGTTATTGGGTCATATTGCCCAAAGATAAATTATTATTCTACTTTATTCGCGTACAATTTAAATTATATTACCTCTGGTTTTTGCTTTGTCAGCATTTGACGCTGGCCTCACAGAAGTAAATTGTTGGCTTTATTTTATTGTCTTTAAATAAAGTGAAAACTGATCGCCCAGTTCTTGTTGCGGTAGGCCAGTGCCCACTTTATTGTATTATTTGTTTTACTTTCATTTGCTTGTTAACTTTACTGGCCTTGGCTTTGAATTCATATAAAAGTGCCGCAATGCAATGAAGGTTGATCGATCGCTTTGTTGTTACGGTGGATCAACTTTCATTGTCAGCACTTGGCCACTAGTAGATAGACTATATTCTGGGGAATACCTCGTTGTGAGTCACAACAGGAGGACAAGGGGGCCAATCGTTAACATACCTCACAGGAACACTCTCAAGATGTGGCTTCAGTTTCCCTGAAAATTTCATAGAGATCGGCTCAGCGATTTTGGAGTCTATACGTGATACACCCACATTACCACATTAGCCACATACCCACATACATACATTCATTTTTATATATAAAGATAATATAAAAAATTGGAATAAGTCTAAACAAAATAAATCAAAACCGCTACCCCGAAATTTTTTTTAATGTTCGCGCCTGCATCACTGTAATGCCAACACTCGTTAAAACACACCAGAGACGTATCATAATATAGCGACGAATAGCTATTCTAGTTGAGTTGTTTAAAATCACGATACGAGAAAGTATCAGATGTAACATAACGAGATACAATAACATAAATAAATATGTTGTCAAAAGGGGGTTGTATAAGACAACTAAGTGTTGCCAAATAATTGCAATGTTGAAACTTGAAGAGTTTCGTTTATTTGATAAAACTTGTGGTAGGCCAGAAAAATTTGTCTCGGCCTATTGGGTTATAACAAGGTCTGGGTTCATACGACTTGAGCTCGTTGTTGTCGTTGCAGGAACTTGTGAGATATTGCATGAAATCGTTGCTGGTATCCCCAATGTTTCTTCGTCGGTTGAAGTTAGAAAAGCTGCTTTTAACATGTCGATTGAAACTTTTACTGTCTTACCTCGCCTCGATGGTCGTGCATTGGTAGTATCTTGTCAATACTTTCAAAGGTCCCTTGTAATGTGGTAACAGCGATCGTTCAACTTTGTCAACCCTGATGAAAACGTGATCGCAAATCGCTAATTTAGGCTGCTGGAAAATCTTAGCATTGTCATAAGGGTAATTTTCCGCATTGCCTCCTTAAATTCAGATACAAACTCAGACTCACATAGTTTATTTGGAGAAGGCTCTAAAAATGCGCCCAATAGGTTTAAAGGATGACAGCGTCGAGGTTCCGCTGCCCGACTATGATGAAGTTCTGACAGCTATAGCTCGGCTAAAAAATAACAAAGCCGCGGGAGCTGATGGCTTACCTGCTGAGCTGTTTAAGAACGGAGGCGAAGCTCTACTTAAATGCATTCATGGGCTTCTATGCAGAATATGGTCGGAAGAATGCATTCCGAATGATTGGAATCTCAGTGTGCTCTGCCCAATCCACAAGAAAGGCGATCCCACTATCTGTGCCAATTACCGTGGGATAAGCCTTCTTAATATCGCATATAAGGTCCTGTCGAGCGTTTTATGTGAAAGATTGAAGTCCATTGTAAACGAACTGATCGGACCTTATCAGTGTGGCTTCAGACCTAGAAAGTCCACCATCAACCAGATTTTCACGCCACGACAAATCTTGGAAAAGACTCAAGAAAAACAAGTCGACACCCACCATCTTTTTGTCGACTACAAAGCCGTCTTCGATAGCCCAATAAGGAAGCACCTGTACTCCACCATGTCTGAAATTGGTATTCCTGCAAAACTAATACGACTTTGCAGGATGACACTGAGCAACACCAGCAGCGCAGTTAAAATCGGGAAGGACCTCTCCCCACCATTTATTACCAAACGAGGTTTCAGACAAGGTGATTCCTTATCGTGCGACTTTTTCAACCTAATGATGGAAAAGATCATCCGAGCTGCTGATCTGAGACGTAGTGGCACAATATTCTACAAGAGTGTTATGCTGCTTGCGTATGCTGATGACATCGATATCATTGGCCATAATACGCGCGAAGTCAGTGCAGCATTTTCCAGATTAGAAAGAGAGTCAAATCGAATGGGTCTGGCAGTAAATGCAGATAAGACGAAATACTTGGTGTCAACAAACAAACAGTCCCAGCGTCTTGGAACCCACGTTACAGTTGACAATACCTCCTTCGAGGTTGTGAAGGACTTCGTTTATCTGGGATACAGCATAAACTCAACCAACGACATCAGCATTGAGATCAAACGAAGAATAACTCTTGCCAACAGGTGTTACTTTGGGCTCAGTAGGCAATTGAGAAGCAGAGCCCTCTCTCGACGAACGAAAATCACGCTCTATAAATCGCTCATCATGCCCGTCCTACTTTATGCATCACAAACCTGGACGCTGAGCAGTTCAGATGAGAAGACTTTAGGAGCATTCGAGAGAAAGATTCTTCGTAAGATCTACGGACCAATCTACGTCAATGGCGAGTACCGAATACGGTGGAATGATGAACTGTACGAGCTGTACGCTGACATCGACATAGTCAAGCGCATTAAAATCGAGCGGCTTCGCTGGCTTGGTCATGTTCAGCGCATGCAAGACGATGCTTTAGTGAAGAAAACATTCGATTCGGTACCCAGCGGTGGTCAACGCAGAAGAGGACGACCGCATCTTCGTTGGAAAGACCAAGTAGAAGACAACCTGACGAAGCTTGGAATTTCCAACTGGCGCCAGCAAGTGAAAGGCAGAAATGGCTGGCGCAAATTCTTACATGAGGCCAAGACCGACATACGGTTGTAGCGCCAACTAAGTAAGTAAGGCTTATGTTGAAAAGTTTAACCTTGATGCGGATTATTGCAAGTCGTTCGTTCACAGGTGTAAATCGCAGGACGTGGGGCCGTAGTCTCTTGCCAACTACAAATCCGCATCCAAACTCAGTCAGTTGGATAGAGGCACCTTCCCAATTAAGGGTTCGGACATTCCAGGTGCATATCCGTAAATCATTATCAGTTTTTCGTTTGCGGAGGTCGTCATCAGATTTGAGGATCAGTTTTCTTCTTTTCTTAGTTGTTTTTATTGAAATGGGTTTTTACGGGTGGGCTTCAAACCCGACGCACAACCTATTTTAAGCCTAGGGAGGCCCGCCGCTCAGATTAGCCGCCAAACTAACGGTTGTCAGTTTTGACGTTGCCCAGGAAACACCACGTGGAGGTTTGAGTCGACTTGAGGCGATTTCACAAAGATTATGCTGGCCTCGCCAGGTTGAGACAGTCAGACATGTTACATTGTTACATCGCCCCCAGTTTCCCAGTTTGAAAGGAAAATCAATCAACGTTAATATGTTCAAAACGTTCGCTGGGTACAACGAACGATGCTAAAGTAGTTTTGTTGTGTCTCACTACCCTGCTTCGTTGGCAGGAGACACACGACCACACAAAGTCGCGAATATCTATTTTCATGTTTGGCCAAACGAACCTCTCCTGAATAATTTTAATTGTCGCCTTTGAGCCAGGGTTTAACTTTACAAGAGGTCTGACTATCCCTAAAGAGACGTCGCAATGTACCACGTCTTCTGAATCTGGTAGTTTGAACTGTTTGATAGAAAGTGATGTTGGTGTACTCGAATTCACAACCAGTTGGTGAATTTCCTTGTCTGTCTTTTGTTTAGCCGCAAAATCGTTGAAATTAATGCCTATTCGTGAGATTTGCTGTATGCGGGAAAGAGTATCGGCAACATCGTTATTCTTGCTAGCGATATGACGAATGTCAGTTGTAAACTGACCGATGAAAAATAGTTGACGTGCCTGGGGTGGCGATGCCTTGTTGGGGTCTTGCTTGAAAGCAAAAGTAAGCGGCTTATGATCAGAATATATGGCGAACTGCCTACCTTCCAACATGTTTTTAAAATGCTTGACGTCTAGACAAATTCCCAATAACTCTATGTCATATGTATTGTATTTCTTTTGGGTGTTATTAAGTTTCTTTGAGAAAAAACCTAATGGTGGAAATTGTTGCCTACTTGTTGGTGAAGTACTGTTGATAAATCTGACGCATCGACGCTCAAAGATAAAACTGCATTTGGAGCTGGGTGAAATAACAAGGTAGATTTTGCGAGGTCGTTTTTGCATTTTTCAAAAGCAGCGAGCGAGGACTCGGTCCATACTAACGGGGTCAAAGCTTCTTGTTACCACCTATTAGAGCTTGTAGAATCGCTTGTGACTGCTGCTTCTCGGATAAATTATCATACCCAATTTATCCGTTATCTTGGGTTGAAGTTTATCATACCCAAAAACCGTTTCAGGTCTTTGCTGCTTCGGGTATCGTAAAATTTGTGCTTGCCTGGACTTTTTTTGATTGGGCATAATGCCATCTTTGTGGACAATATGTCCTGGAAATTTAACTCTGAGCTTACCGAATTCACATTTTGCTACATTAATTGCGAGTCCGTTCTCTCGTAGTAGTTGAAGAATCCTATGTAGATGCTCCCTATGCTGCTCGACTCTCCTGGAAGCTACACAGATATACAGATATCGTATATGTACACTAGGGGTGGAATAGTGCTCTAGTTTTCGATTTTGATACCCAAGGACCCTAAATATAGTGAGTTTAGAAAAAAAGTATTTGGTAAAAAATGATAGGGGTTAAGTTGTGCCGCATTGGGGTTAAAGTTAGGGGAAACGTTGAAAATTGGAACAAAAACACATAAATACCCAAGAGTTGCTCTTAGACAACAACATCAACAACATCAACAACAGCAACAACAGCAGCAACATCATATACCTGCTCTTCGTCATCGCTTAGCAGACATTGTTGGAATATTAACAACAACAACAACACACATCTTCGACCGCTTATCGAGACATAATAGAAAACTACGTGCATAAAAAAGACAATTTGAGGCTCGACTTTTCTCCCCAAACAATGGATTTCAATGCGCTGTTTTTGCTGAGGTCGCAAGCAGTCTGAGTCCAAATCAAATCACTTAATCATTTCTTATCGTTAAACACACACTTATTATTTTGCTCTTCAAGCTTCAAATATCATTAATTAAACGTGAACTAAAAATAAAAATGGCGTCAACATCGACCGGCGTTACACGTAGCTTGAGATCGAAGACCGATATGTATTTAATCGGACAACCATGCTTTAATATAATGGAAACGAAACACAATTTTTTTACGTCCCCTAGTAGCGAAGGGGACAAGAGGCAGCATATAATGCATTACTCTAGATTTGGTGTCTGTTTTCGACAGATGCAAAACAGCGTAGTATATTAGTGGCTGCGGCACGAGCCGTTTAAACACGACCCCAGAGAGTATATCCTCAATCGAAAGTCCCTTCGATAAGCCCGTTTCCAAAATTGAGAGCAGATTACTGCCATGTTGAAAATCCACAAATAATTTTAAATATAATGTTGTTATGTAGTTTTTGTATCATGTATTCGTTTTATGTGTTTAAGTTAGCTGAAGCGAAATTTTTCAACTTACACTGGGATGGAAAAATGCTAACTATGCTTATAAGCTTTTAAATATAAATGTATTTGAAAAATTCTTAATTTATATAAGTCCTTAAAACTTACCAATTTACGTACGCTTATATTATGATGATGAGGGATATGAGGGTTCTTCTGCACCTAGAATATACCTAATATACACATATATGAAAAATGTCACTTAAATTTATTTTTTCTTTTTAGTTCACGTCTTTTTTAAATAAAAGCTTATTTTTTTAAAAAAAAATTACTTTTTATTTATTTTTCACTTTTTAGTCTTAAAGGTTTATTATTAACATTTTTTTTAAAAAAGTTATTCAGATATAGCAGTTTTACTGATTTGTGGGCGGTAAAAGAGGGTGTGGCAAAAATTTTTATTATAATATTGCATTGTAACCGGACTTACATATATATGTTAAATTTCAGCTTAATCGGATACCAATTGCAAAATTGCGAAAAATGGTTTGCTAATTTTGACGGACATACATACTTACATACATACGAGCGAAACAAGTTATATTCAGCTTATAATCAGCCCCGTAGTTTTGGAGGTATAGTTTTTATTTATTTGTGGACGGTAAAAGGGGGTGTGGCACCATTTTTCCCTGAACCATCCTCTACTTGAAAGAAATTAACTGCCAACATTTTAGCTGAATCAGCCCCGTAGTTTTGGAGATACAGCATTTTTATTGATTTGTGAGCGGTGAAAGGGGGAGTGGCCAAATGTTTTTCATAAACCCCATGCTTTATTTGATGAAACTTTTCTGTTTAAATTTCAGCTGACTCAGCCCCGTAGTTTTAGAGATATAGCATTTTTATGGATTTGTGGGCGGTAAAAGGGGGTGTGGCAAAAAATTTTATCATAATATTGCATTGTCTTCGGACTTACATATGTATGCTAAATTTCAGCTTAATCGGATACCAACAAGTTGTAGAAAAATGGCTTTTGAAAAAAGTTTTGAGGACATACATACATGCTAGGGAGTCCAATCCCGGAAGCTTTTCTCGACCCCGGGATTATTGGGATTGAAAATCTCAATCCCGGGATCCCGGGATTAGTTCGGGATTGAAAATTTTAAGAAGTTAATAATTTAAAACGTTATTAAAACAATTTTTTGTTATTTGAAACTAAAAAATGTAAATTAATTCATTTATAAAGTAACAAAAACAACATATCACATTAAGGGTATTCCTAATTGCGTTGTTTTCAGTGTAGTTAAAAAATCCCGTGGAATTGATACCACACTTTACCGAGCGGTTTTTATATTTTTTGTTGTTTTACGTGAAATCTCTAAAAACCAAAAGTGTGGTCATTTTAAGTAGCCCAATGATATGTATAACGAACGAAGTTTTTAAGGTTCCATAAACAACTGATCGGTTGCCAGTGTTATTTTGTAATTGCAAAAATGGAAGAAGCTCAAAATACAAGTTCAACTTTTTTATGCCATGTATTTATAAAATATATCAAATTGGATAATTATTTTATTTGCATAGTAACAAAAAGCTATAGTGGGAGGTTCGCATCCACAACTTCTATTTTAAAGGGTGCTCATAATTGTGATTTTCAACTATGGCAAAAAAAAAACACAATACAACTATACCACACAATTGTGAATTCTCTTATTGTTAATAAACACACAAAACTTAAATTATATTCATGACTAGCAAATTGTATTAATATAACCCTATCAGTGGATTTGTCCAATATATTGCAAAGTTTTTGTTTAAATCAAATTGTTTGGTTCTATAAAAAACAAGAACCAACATGATAAAAATAAATTTAAAATAAATGATATAAAAGTCAGTTCGATTTTCGGTTTTGTGCCGAAGAAAAGCAAAAAAATTTTTGTCGGCCTATTAAATAAGAATTATTAATAAGAAAAAATTAACCGGACAAAAATCAAATTCATATTTTTTATCTTTTTTGACATTAATGATAAGAATATTAAGAAGGTTTAAGAAACAAAGATCTAAAGGGTTGAAAAACCTTTAAGGGATTAAAAAAAGGCTTTGTGCCGACCAAGAAGGAAAATAATTCTTACAATTTCAATTCTTACAATTTGTACAAGCTTGCAAAACGTAAGTAGCGCAGGTTAAAATCAAAGGTATGTTTTTTATCTTTTAAGGACATAAATGATAAAAATATTACCTCAAAAAATTATTTTGTTCTTAGTTTAGCCTAGCTATTGAAAGGGTTGAAGAACAAAATATATAAAATAATAAAATACAGAACAGTTTAAGGTATTGCTATATAAATGTTTAAGGCATAACCATTTTGGAAAAGACTTATCAAAATTAAATTTGTTGTTTTAATTATTTTTAAAGTAAGCATTAAGCTGATCAACGTGTTTTATTTTTTATTGGAGAGTTTTGTTCGGATATTATTACAAATATAACCCGCTGAAGCATCAGAAGCACCGTTCTGATTCTATGCTAGTTGTAGAAATAGTTGTACGATAATCGTAAACAATTTGTAAGTTTCGATCACGATTGCCACGATTTTTAAATACATAGCTTACTTCCCGATGTTGCAATTCTTCTAAAACTTTGCAAAGTCTTTGCAACAGTGATTCACACTCATCGTCCTAACAATCTTTTTCAGCCTCAATAAAAGGTTGTTCTAATTCTATATTCATATCAACTTAAAATGAAATGTTTGCATTTACATGAATATCTGCAATAGAACTTTTTATTAAAAAATCCCGGGATCCTGAAAGATAATCCCGGGATTTAAAGAGGCTTAAATCATCCGGGATCTCGGGATCTCGTATTGGTTTCCCTAATACATACATACATACATATGAACGAAGCAAATTAAATAAAAGCTTATAAAAATAGTTGTCAGTTGATCTTTCATGATCTTCTACGATCTCCCAGCATCACATGAGATCGTAGAGGATATCACATGCTATAAAATGCAAAATGCATGTATGTTTCGCACTTTCCTTTATCAATCCCATAAAGAGGCACTCGCATTCTATTTCTTTCCCACTGAAGTTGTGATTGTGGGAGATATTAGAAGATCTTAGAAGATCACATGGAAACTGAGCTTTACTACCGCTGAGAAACACACATGTCCTGCCCTTAAATCAGACTGATAGCGGGATAGCAGTTTTTCTCAGAAAGATATGTGCTAATTTGTTGAGCCATAAGTTTTTCACATACCTTTGAAAATGGTGACAGTATACTTATAGGCCTATAATCATTCGCACCAGATGGGTTTTGCTTTTTAGCTATAGGTGTAACGATGGAAATTCTCCACATGTCGGGAAAGGAGGATGTTATAAAGCAATGATTTATAATGTGCGTTAGGAAAGGTATTATATGAGGTAGTAAAAGTTTAAGGAATTTGATGGGAATACCATCTTCTGGAACTGCATTTGATTTTATCTGCATAACACAGTTTCCATCAATTTCACTAACCGTTTTAAACTTAAAAGACTGTTGTATAGTCAGGTAGTCACAGGAAAGCGTAGAGGTATCATTAGAGGTAGAAAAAATGTCAACAAAAAAATTATTTAGAAGCTCAGTACTTCTTCTTTGCATTCAGTACGATTTTTATTACATAACCCAAGTCTTTATGTTTTCCCACAACGTTTTGGAATTAAGGGATAAATCCAGTTTCTCAGAAAAAAATCGTGTTTTGGACTATCTTACTAAAAGAACAGCTTAATTTCTAGCCAATCGAAAAGATTCCCAGTTTTCAGAAGATGGTCTGATTTTCCATATTTTCTGTAGTTTGTTTCTTTTTTTTTGTACTATAAGACACGTATTGGGTGAACCAGGGACAAGACACTTTTTTCATGGTTGTCGTACGTCGGTACATGTTTATCAAAAAGAAATGTAATCGGTGCTAAAAGAGACCTAAGCTTATCGTTTATATTATGGTGAAGCCCACATTCATTGAAAGATAACATTGACACATCGAGGTATAGGGATTGATAGTTAATGTTTGAAATCACGGAAAGAAAAATTATTAGAAATTGCATTACGAGATAAATTAACATTTAACGAACAAAAGATTAAGTCGTGGTCAGATAAAAAATAGAGTTGATCGGATAGAGAAACTGAAGGATCAAAACAATAAAATAATCAAGTAGACTAGGAGTGAAATTATTGCAGCACCGCGTGGGTACAGTATCATTTACAACTGATAGCCCTATTGTCGATAAATTATCATACAGTAAAAATTTACTAGTTTCATTGGAAATAATATTGATGTTGAAATCTCCACACAATATTATGAAGTCATAATCAAGAATTCTGCTTGTTAAAGCAGAAAACAGGATCAACAGAGAAACACTTATTAGGATGACATGAGAAACGCATGACAAAAATATCTTAGTACTATTATCCCATACACATAAATTTAAAAAGTCAATACCTGGTCCATTAGATTTACCTACAACTTTAGAGTTAAGGGTGGTTTTACAGTAAATGGTTTTTGTTTCGAAAATATCTCGTCTTGGACGAAATTGAATTGAGTGGACTTCGCGATGTTTACGTTTTTATCGTGACACCTTACATAAAAGCTTGGCTTAGCAGAACCAGAGCAATCGAAGCTCCAAATCAAGATTTTAAATTTCTAAAGGCGGCTGCTAGTTATGCTTTAATTGACCGGATTGTGTCAGAACAATTGTTGAAGTGAATCTTTGGACATCTCTGGTATCTCAATGGTGAAGCTGTAGCTCTTGTACTACGAGGGCAATTTGAGAAGTTAGTAATTTTTTCATTTTCCGCCTAGTAACTTTAAATTCAACACTGAACTTCCAACTACCATCTGTAAATATACTACAGTGAAAATTTCAGCTTGCAGATACACTTAATTTGTGTTTGACAGCCATTGACAGAAGACGATATTGTGAAAGGTTATATCGACAGTATTTTGGAATAAACGTGGTATAATCTACAATGATTACCTTCCACCGAAAAGAACGATCAATGGCGAATACTATGCAGCCGAATTGGCCCGTTTCAATGACGTTTTGAAAGAGAAATGTCCCCATTTGGCGAGGAAAAAAGTGCTCTTCCATCAAGACAATGCGCGCGTTCACACATGCCCAGCTCCCATGGCAAATTCCTTGAATTTAAGTACGAATTGCTTCCTCATCCAGCATATTCACCAGATTTGGCCCCTCCGACTATTTTCTGTTTCCAAATCTGAAGAAATGGCTCAGCGGAAAGAGATTCACCACCAGAGAGGAGCTCATCACCGAAACCGAAGCCTATTTTGAGGACCTTTCGAAAACGTATTTTTCGGATGGGATCAAAATAATGGAGGAATATTGAACGAAGTGTATCGAGCTAAAAGAGGACTATCAGGCATGTTCTGCATTCCACTTCCGAGTGCAAGTGAAAATAAATTAATTGAATTCGATATTTGGTTACTATATATAACTTTTTTTCGTTAATACAATTAATTATATTAATAAATTAAATAAAATACAAAACGAAAAAAGTGATATATAGAACTCCATATATCGAATTTAATTATGATTTAATTTCATTTCCACTCGGAAGTGGAATGTAGAACATGCCTATATATTGAGAAATAAAACTTTTTTGCCGTAAAAATGATTCCTTGCTTCATTTTTAACGGAACTATCAAAAGGTCCTAGCATTAGATTCAACCGAAAAATTGCGAATGTGATCCGTATATTCGAAGAATAAAAAGACTAATACGACGATGAGATATCTAACGATGAGACGGAAGAATCGTCTGACACAGAAAAAAACGAGATGATAGAAGATATGGAGGATAATGGTATCGAGGCAGATTATTGCGAGGATAGCGGTGGCAACCAAGTACGTCCAGTACACGTTGTTGGCTACAGAAGTGTAAAAAGGATTCAATTGGCATCGGAGAAAGTGAATCAAGAATTGAAAAAAGATTTGAGCAATTACGTCACACCTGAAATAGCAACATTTTTCACACGCTTCGGATTTTCTACAGACTTTATTGCTACAGATCCAGAAACTTGGACCGAGCGCGAAAATTACCGACAAACTCTAGAAGTATGGCGCAAGCTACATTGTCTACGACGCCGCCGAAAGAGGCGTTAAATTAATAGAGGACTATAACAATTTGTTATGCAGTATTGTTGTATCCCCTCTGAGAGGATACGCGTTGGTCCTAACAGTCGCCGAGCGACGTCCTACCTATGGGTTGTTTGCCGGCGCTTAAGAGCGCCACTGGCAAGCTACTCAAAAAAAAGACCTCTGTCGCCGTCACCCTTAGGTGCATTCAGGCGTGGAGGTTTTAGTTTATACTTACTTTTTGTGTCCTTTTGATCGAAAAACTGGTCTTCTTTTAGATAGATGATTGGTGTCCTCCGACTGGAATGTATCGCCTTCTTCAGAAACAAGAAATTGGTTGTTATCGTTTTGATTTTACTCACATTAATTCCCTTTATTTTAGCGGGGACCA
The DNA here is from genome assembly GCA_963920525.1 of Dichetophora obliterata. NCBI lineage: Eukaryota > Metazoa > Arthropoda > Insecta > Diptera > Sciomyzidae > Dichetophora > Dichetophora obliterata. Next base: position 87,820,717 of record OY986438.1, on the reverse strand, counting down.
GATATTTATAACATATCTGGCCGCGCTTCTTCTTCTTCATTTTTACAAACTTAATTCTACTTATTGATTAATCAGCGGTTTATCTTCCGCCTTTGGCTTAAATTAACTTCATTATTAAGTTCTTATTAAACATATTCTTACATACTTATTTAATGGTGCCAACTTTAGCTAAACAAACATACAAACATGTATAACATGTGTAATTGGGTCATATTGCCCAACGATAAATTATCATTTTGTGTTGCGTTATTCGCTTAGTCAAACTGTGTGTACGTTAAATACAACAATAAAATATTGAAATTAATTTACCTCTGGTTTTGGCATGATCAGCATTTTAAGTACGTTTGGTAGTAAATCGTCTTTAAATGAAATGAAAACTGATCGCCCAGTTGTTGTTGCGGTAGATCAGTGTTCATTTTATTGTCTTACTTTTGGTTTGTTTATTTTACTGGCCTTGGCATTGAATTCATATAAGAGTGCCGCAATGCAATGAATGTTGATCGCTCGCTTAGTTGTTGCGGTGGATCAACTTTCATTGCCAGCACTTGGCCACTAGTAAAAAGACAATATTTTGGGGAATACCTCGTTGTGACTCACAACATTCCTCCCCCCTTACACAAAGAAAATTTTCTCCTTGAAGAGGTTAAAATTTTCGTCAATTAGTTCTTTGTTAATTGTATTTGTATGCTTGTTCATTAAAGCTATAATAGTTTTCCTTACTTTATTTCTATTCAAAAATTGCCGTTTTAATATTTTGTCGACAAGTTGATTGTTATTAAATTTTTGGTTTTACATATGACTTACATTTCGTGTTCATATTTCTTTTTTGAATTATGCTTACATTGTTTCTGTATTTAGTTTTAATTTATTGTTTCTACATTTTTACTTATAAATTTATAAATCCCTAACTTCCTGGCACTTGTTGGGGGTGATTGTTGTTTTCTTGTATTTATTTTTCAGTGTTGTCCATCGGTGCGCTGGAAAAACTGTCACGGTGTTTACTTTATTTCTCGTTATAGTTTTTGATACTGTTGAAGTGTGTGTGCTGATGATATTGTTTTTGTTTGCCAGGAGGCTTTAAGCCCTATAGCTGGTTAACCTGGTCTTCGTTTAAAAATGGGCCAGGAGACTTCACGTCTTTGCTGGTTAAATTGTTTATATTTATTATATCAATTTTTCAGGCTGTAACCTTATATTCATTTTGGTGTTATATTTCTCTGCTGAATGGTTTTCATGTCTTTTAAAATAAAGTTCTTGCTTTTTGTAGTTTTATAAAAGGTTTTTATACCTGATTTTAGAAAGACTTTTATATCTTTTGTTGTTTTAAAATATTATATTACCAAAAATGTTGTTTTTGAAGGTCTTTGTAACTTATTATGTTGTTAAAAATGTTGCTTTGTGAAGGTTTTTATACCTTTTGTTGTTTTAAAGCATTATTTTGCCAAATCTGGATTAATTATTTGTTTTCGTTGTGTTAGGAAGGCTATTTATACCTATTTTATTATTAATTTTCAAATTTTTCTGCTTTATTAAGGGTGTTATACATTTTGGTGTTTTAAATTTAAACAAATTTTTCTGCGTTATTAAGGGTTTTATACCTTTTGTTGTTTTAAATTCAATTCAATCAAATTTTTCTGCTTTATTAAGGGTGTTATTCATTTTGTTGTTTTAAATTCAATTTAATCAAATTTTTCTGAGTATTAAGGGTTTTATACCTTTTGTTGTTTTAAATTCAATTTAATCAAATTTTTCTGCTTTATTAAGGGTTTTATACCTTTTGTTGTTTTAAATTCAATTTAATCAAATTTTTCTGCTTTATTAAGGGTTTTATACCTTTTGTTGTTTTAAATTAAATTTAATCAAATTTTTCTGCTTTATTAAGGGTTTTATACCTTTTGTTGTTTTAAATTTTTAATTTTAATTGATTTTGTATTCGCAGCTTTGTCAGCATTTTACTTTTTAATTTCTTCTGCTCTAATATTTATTAGTGTTTTTTTTTTAATTTTTTTTTATAATCTGCCCATATTTCCAGCACACACATCTCGTGATTGCAGCTTATTTCCTGACTTGTTTTATTCATTCTAAATTTTTCTTCATTCTTTCGGGTCCATCGACGTCATCTTCGGTTGCACCCCCAATCTCAACAATATACGATGTTCCCTAATCTATTTCAAACATAATTTATTCATATTTATACTATTTTACTTTTTTCCAACTTCGTTTATTATTTTCGGCATCCGTTGCGAAGGATGTTTTACCCAAAACTTTTGCTAACCTACTGCCTGCACTTCTAACTATAAAACACAAAATTTCGAAAACATAGAATTTATAGTTTGTTTTATCAAATTTTCTGGGTCTCGAACCCATTGGTTCATTGTCATTAAAACTCTCTGTTACTAACTCAAATTTTTCTTCTATCATATTTTCATTTAATCTTTCGAATACAACATCGAATATTCCTTTTGTTACCTTTCCATTTAATTTTCCTACTATCACATTGGATTTTCCTCTTATTCCTCCTAGTGCTCTCATAATATTTTCCAATTGTATTTTTCCTTCTTTTATTAATTCTTTTATGTTCCTCCGAGCTCTTCTCATGTTACTCATGGCTCTTCTCATGTTACTCATTTGTATTATTATTAACCTGCTATAAAAAAAATTTTTTGATGTTGCCCGTAGCAACTTGATTACTTCTTCTGTCATATTTTCATTTAATTTCTTGAATACCACATCTGATTTTTCTTTTATCATATTTCCATTTAATTTTTCCAATAGCACCTTGCATTTTTCTTTTATCATATTTCCATTTAATTTTTCGAATACCACATGGAATTTTTTTTTTATTATATTTTTATTTAATGATCTTATTACCCCTTTGAAGTTTCCTTCTATCCTTTTCTCTACCGCTCTCATAATATTTTCGAAAAGTATTCTTCTTTCTTTTATTTCCCTTTTTATATCCCTATGGGCTCTTTTCATGCTACCCCTGGCCATATTCACCACATATATAATTATTTGTATTATTATTAAACTGCTATAAAAGAAATTGTTCGGACCTACATTCGCTACATTTTCTTCTGATTGGGACGAACAGATATTCACAATCTTTTCAGATGTCGAATGATCTGTTACTGAACTTTCCACTGGCTTGGATGTACAGATATTCACAATCTTTTCAGATGTCGAATTATCTGTTACTGAACTCTCTGTTGACTTAGATGTACAGATATTCACAATCTTTTCAGATGTAGAATTATCTGTTACTATCTTGGTCGGCCTAAGTGTTCTTTTATTTCGGGGGTCCCAGCTTATTGGCCTTTGCGGGGCCCCTGAAAGTTTCCCTGCCGATTTACCCAGTTGTTCCTCCTATAACACTCATCCTGCATATGACCCACTTTGTCACACCACCTACAGTGTACCTGTTGCTGTCTCACTGGCAGTTCATTACCAAAATTATTTGCCCTAAAACTCAATCGATCGTTAAATATTTTCCTGTTTTCTTGCTGTCTACTAGGAAATTGTCTAAAATTTTTCTGCTGTCCCCTTGGAGCGAATGAGGGTGCACTCTTCCAGCAATTTTCATGCCCATATTCCTGGCATTTTTCACAATATGGTGTGTTTCTCCTTGTTACACACACGTCCCTGGTATGCCCTCTCTCCTGGCAAAATGAGCACCTTATAGCTAATCTGCTATTTGCCAATTGTTTTTTATCCTCCTCCTGTATGCTGTATTGCCCTCTTTGTTCTTGATTTCTTTCCCGGGGAAATCTAATTCCCTGTTTGCCCTGGTACTCTTGCCCATAGTTATTATGGCCTTGTGCGGTTCTCCCTAGCTCACCTCCTTTTAACATGATCTCCATTTTTAACGCCTTTTTTTCTAATGCTGCGAGACCCAAACCGGTTGTCGTTAATAAAATCGTTCGTAGGTTCGGGTCGGAGACGCCCACCTTAAACGCATTAACGACTGAACTACTGAGCTGTTCCCACAGGATACCGTCATTACCTACTAGATCTCTACCCCGAGACTCTATGTCGCTTATTCTGTTTGCGAACGAACTTAACTTCTCTCCCGGTCTTTGGACGCAATGCGATAGCTCCATTATCAACGTATTATACGTTGTTTCCTTAAGGTACTTTGCTTTGATTGCCCCATAGAGTTCCTCAACCTTGCCGAATCTCTTATTCCTGCAAAACTCAAATGCTTCCCCATGTAACCTTAATTTCACACAATCTGTGAAGTCCTGTGCCTCTACTGGTTTCACCGCTTTGAATGCCAACTCGCATCCTTGTATAAACCTATAAACTTCTGCCGGTGACTCAGTACCTGAAAATAGTGGTACTAAGTTACTCACCGTTTTGGCTATTTCACTTATATTCATTTTAACGGTTGTTGGTACTACTATTGTTTCTCGGTCTCTTCTTACCAACTTTAAACTTTCTATTTTTCGTTGGGCTTCCTGCAATTTCTTCTCACACTACGTGTGATAGTTTTCAATAAAAATACGATTTCTCCCCTTCCCATGAGGTACATGAACAAATACAAATTTAAAGCTTACGAAACACATTTTATATTTTTTTTTTTAATTTCCATTTATTTAATGTTTTTGAAATATATTAACTATACATAAGCCGACTTTTGTAATACAAATATTCTTAATTATTGGGGGTTGGAATTAGTTTTAAAGGTTTTCTAAGAGATGGCGTAACTATCAATTGATCGCATCGGGCACACCTGTGACTATATTCATTTCAAAGCACATTGTCTAAGCTTCATTTTTCAGTATGTGTCATTCCACTGAAGTGTAAACAACATATATTTTTTTCTCTGTGAACATGTCGACTTTCGTTCCAACAAAACGCAATTTGCGGGAAGGTTTATTTTTGTACTTCCATTTGAAGAAAAAAGCGGTTGAAGCATAACGCACGCTTACTGAGGATTACGGGGACTATGCTCCATCGATTTCTACTTGTGAGTACTGGTTCCGTCGGTTTAAAAGTGGTGATTTTGATACGGAAGACAAGAGCGTCTGGGCCAGCCGAAAAAGTTTGAAGATGAGGAATTGGAGGCTTTGCTCGATGAAGACCCGTGTCAAACCCTTCAAGAATTGTCAGAATCCTTGGGAGTCGACTTATCAACGGTCGGCAAACGCTTGAAGGCCATGGGAATGATTCAAAAGCAAGGAAATTGGGTGCCGTACCAGTTGAAGCCGAGAGACGTTGAACGGCGATTTTGCATGTGCGAACAACTGCTTCAACGGCATAAAAGGAAGAGTTTCTTGCATCGTATTGTCACTGGCGATGAAAAGTGCATCCATTACGATAATCCTAAGTGAAAAAAATCGTGGGGACCACCCGGCCATGCATCAACATCGAGGGCCAAGCCGAATATTCATGGCGCCAAGCTTATGCTGTGTATTTGGTGGGATCAGAAGGGTGTCGTGTACTATGAGCTGCTAAAACCTAACGAAACCATCACTGGGGAACGCTACCAACAACAATTGATGCAATTGAGCCGAGCATTAAAGGTTAAACGGCCGGAATATGCCAAAAGACACGACAAAGTGGTTTTTCAACATGACAACGCACGGCCACATGTTGCAAGAACCGTCAAGGAAACGTTGGAGGCGCTGAATGGGGATGTGCTACCCCACCCGCTTTATAGCCCAGACATAGCCCCTTCCGACTACCACCTATTCAGATCGATGACGCATGGCTTGGCTGAGCAGCGCTTCACTTCTTACGAGGATACCAAAAAATGGGTCGATTCGTGGATTGCCTCAAAAGACGAATCGTTCTTCCGGCGCGGAATCCATATGCTGCCAGAAAGATGGGAAAATGTTGTAGCTAACAATGGACAATACTTTGAATAATATACATTGTACCGTTGTTTCTAAATAAATGCTCAAAAACTGAAAAAAACCTTTAAAATTAATTCCAACCCCCAATATATTTAAAAGATTTTTTCTATATATTATAAAAAATTTTAAAATTCATGCCGCTTTGGACTTCCTTAACGTTGACTGGTTCTCTTCTCTGTTGATAAATCTTCCACGGTTATTTGTTCCTTTTATATTTTTCCGCTATAAAATTATGCGTTCAGCTTTGGTCTGCCAGGATGGTCTTCAAAAATTCTACTGGTACAGTCCTCAGTGGATCCAAAAAAGTTGTTGTTGACAATATGTGTTATATATAAAAAAAAATTTTACCTAAAGTTTAATTAAAAAAAAAACAAGGTTCAAACGAAACTTAAACCTTTATATTCAAAATAAAATATTCCTACTATCCTCTTTCCGAGAGGTGGTGGAAGATGGATCCGCCATCAATAATATATTTCCAGTAGGACCCACGTCAGTCCTACTGCCACAGAGATGAAAATCCCGCAGATTTTTATGCAAAAAACTATCATTTTGCCCAACAAAAAAAATATATTTTTCTTTCAACATACCCAACAGTTCAACTCTATAATTCATCGTTATAAATCCTTTATCATTATTTAAAACATTAAACACATATTTATTTTTTTTTTTTTTTTATTTATAAATGTCCTATATAAAAAAATTTTAATCCGTTTAAAATTTTTACAAAAACTTAAAAAAAATATCCTTATTGTTCCTGTAACAATAAGGATCCTATCAAAAATTTAAATTCCATAAAAAAAATTTTTTATTCCAAAATATCCTTGTTGTTCCTGTAACAACAAAGTACCACCGATCACTTTGAATCCCTACGAAAGAGAAAATGTCCTTACTGTTCCTATAACAGAAGGATCATAGCTATTACTTTTTTATGGCCATTATTTTCTTTCTTTTTATAAATATCCTATAAAAAAAATTTCCATTCTTTAAAAATTTTACAAAGCTAATAAAAAAAAATTATCCTTATTGTTCCTGTAACAATAAGGATCCTAAAATCCTTTCTGTCCTTGCGAACAGAAGGATCCTACCGGCTGCGCCATTTTGTTGTATCCCCTCTGAGAGGATACGCGTTGGTCCAGTCGCCGAGCGACGTCCTACCTATGGGTTGTTTGCCGGCGCTTAAGAGCGCCACTGGCAAGCTACTCAAAAAAAAAGACCTCTGTCGCCGTCACCCTTAGGTGCATTCAGGCGTGGAGGTTTTAGTTTATACTTACTTTTTGTGTCCTTTTGATCGAAAAACTGGTCTTCTTTTAGATAGATGATTGGTGTCCTCAGACTGGAATGTATCGCCTTCTTCAGAAACAAGAAATTGGTTGTTATCGTTTTGATTTTACTCACATTAATTCCCTTTATTTTAGCGGGGACCAGATATTTATAACATATCTGGCCGCGCTTCTTCTTCTTCATTTTTACAAACTTAATTCTACTTATTGATTAATCAGCGGTTTATCTTCCGCCTTTGGCTTAAATTAACTTCATTATTAAGTTCTTATTAAACATATTCTTACATACTTATTTAATGGTGCCAACTTTAGCTAAACAAACATACAAACATGTATAACATGTGTAATTGGGTCATATTGCCCAACGATAAATTATCATTTTGTGTTGCGTTATTCGCTTAGTCAAACTGTGTGTACGTTAAATACAACAATAAAATATTGAAATTAATTTACCTCTGGTTTTGGCATGATCAGCATTTTACGCTGGCCGCACAGTAGTAAATCGTCTTTAAATGAAATGAAAACTGATCGCCCAGTTGTTGTTGCGGTAGATCAGTGTTCATTTTATTGTCTTACTTTTGGTTTGTTTATTTTACTGGCCTTGGCATTGAATTCATATAAGAGTGCCGCAATGCAATGAATGTTGATCGCTCGCTTAGTTGTTGCGGTGGATCAACTTTCATTGCCAGCACTTGGCCACTAGTAAAAAGACAATATTTTGGGGAATACCTCGTTGTGACTCACAACAGTATGAGAAGGAAAAAATATTTTTGCTACAGGTCGTCGCCGGAAATCTGAAAAAATATCCATCGCATGATAAAAATAAATTGATTTCATTCACATTTTCGAACAATTATAATTATTAAATTTGTTATTTAGAAGAAGAAAAAGCTAAATAAAGATTAAATATGAATTTTGTATTGGAGCCCCCTTAGGGGATAGAGGTAGGGGTTAAGTGTGTTCAAAATAAGTGTTGGAGAGCAAAAAATAATGGGCGTCGGTCGTACGTTTTAACCCTCCAACCGCACGCTGGGAACGGTTGGGGCTTATTTCCAGCCGATTTTATAAAAAAATCATAAAAAAACATCAATTTTGTGTGGGTGCCCCCTTAGGGGTGGAGGTAGAGGGTAAGTATGTTTTAAAAAATGTTGGGGAGAAAAATAATGAGGCCGGTTTCACATTTTACCCCCCTAGGAGCAGTCTGGGAGCGGTTGGGGCCGATTTTCTAAAAACAAATTTTGTATGGGGTGGAAATAGGGAGTAGGTATGTTGGGAAAGAAAAAATTATGGGAGTTGGTCAAAGATTTTAGCCCTATAGGAGAAACTCGTGGGTAGCTATGCGTGTTTTTGTCCAAATTTTCACCTTTTCCCATAACTTTAACCCCGAAAAGGGCGAAAGGTGTAGTAATCGCTGTTTTAGGAGTATCCGCTCTTTCGATCGGGAAATGATGTTACGCTTTATGCAAGTCGATAGTTGACAAAACTGACTTACCATGTAATATATGGGTGAAACCTTGCACGTATAAAATCGGGTATCGGTCTGGGACGGTCCTGTCATTCAACGCCCGGTAATCACTGCAAGGGCGCCAGGTCCCGTCCTATTTTTTAACCATGTGTAACGGACTAGACCAGTTACTGTCCGATGGCTCGCCTATTCTTTGCTCTATCAAGTATTGAAATGCTGCTTCCAATTTATCAGGCGGTAAACGACGTGGGCGAGCATGCACCAGGGGGCCGTTTGTGACAATGTAGTGCATTACGCCGGAACGTGGCGTTCTAAAACCCTGTTTCATTGCCGTATGGTTTTTATATTGAGACAGTATGTCTGCGAAAGGGCTGTTAATATTGTACGTATAAATGTCCTGTGCTATGTAACCTCGTTTCCTGGTCGATTAACTTATTATTCTTCATATCCACCAATAAACCATGTTGCTGAAGGAAATCCGCTCCAATTAATGGGACTTTACGCCTGCAATTATGAAATTTCCCGCGAATCTCCACCGAAGGCCAAGGTCAAGACTGTGTGCCTAGACCCAAAAGTTTTTATGTGCGAACCGTTGACTGCGTAAGTTTGTAAGACAGTCTGGTCAAAACGTTCGCGGCCGGAAGGTAGAGGCTATTAAAACGTCCGCTCCTGTATCTATTAAAAAAGTCTGCTTGTTGCATCGGCGGTTCAGTACAAGCGACACACTCTCGCGACGCCACCAGTGCCGTCTTCCTTTAGTGGCGCGTGCTTTAGTTTTTTGAAGGAAAAATACATGGCTTGCGACAATTTGTCCCAATAACTCGTTCGCGTTAATAAATTTATAATGCTTCGAAAATTTAATTCATTTAATTTTCAAAAAGCGTAAATGCACTATGAAAAGATCGATTACAATACATATTTTGTTTTTAACCACTAGCGTTCACAATGAAAATAAAAAACAAAACTAAATTAGTGTAATGTTAACAGATAATGTGCACTTTGGAAACATTTATCAACAACTACAAAAAATCGATAAATTAATTATTTTCGATTTTCCCACCATTCAATATAAAATATCGATAAACTTTTTAATTTCAGCAACAAATTTAGGCGCCGTGTTGCAATCCCATATACCATAACCCCATATTGGCTTTATAGCACCAGCGATGTGTTATAGTCCCATATGGGTTTATTTCCTTCAAATAAGTGAGATAATACCATATTAAAAAATTGAAATTTATGCTATAACCCCATATTGGCTTTATTGCACTTTTTTCTGTGCGATAACCTCATAATTAAAAAATTTTGTATCACATGCATTATCTTATGAATTATGTTCCATATTCATTTGTTAGGAATAATAATATGTTTTGTACATAACTGTACATAAACAACAATAACTATTTAAAACAAAATATTGTTCCTTTTACAAAATAAACCTATATGTGCCCAGTTTGTCGCTCCGTTATTATTGATGCCGTAGTTATATTTTGTTAAACGTATAATTCTTTCTTTGTTGATTATTTTTTGGTGAATTTTGTATTGAGTTTCATTTATTGCGTTGAATATTATACTCTTTGTTGAATAAATATATTTTGTTATGTTTTTGTAAAAGACAAAATAATTTGGTTTCCTTTTTATAGAAATAACATAGTATGACTGATTTTAACTTTTCGTAAAAGGGAAAATTCCCTTCTATTATAATATTTTTTTGCAAAATTATGGTTTCCCCTTTTACGAAATGCGCAATATAAGTGATTTTAACTTTTCATATATTTTGAAAATAATCGAAATCAATCCCTTACAACTATTTTTTCATGGCATACTGAATTTTCTGCTGGGTTTTTTTTTGCAATCAATAATAGAGAGTGAACTAACTGTTAAACCTGTTTTGCATTGAATTGCCTAATAACTATGTTATCACATAAAAAGCGAATATTAAAAACAGTTTTGCGTATGCTGCTTAAAAATAAATATGGAAAATTTTAAAAGAATGGAGAGTAATCGTTTAAACGCAAGGAAGATCTTACTAAATAAAAGCGATATTATAAATTTTTCTAATGTTCCCGGATTTATAATTGATTCTTTTTTCGGAAAAAGAACTTATAAAGCGCAACTAATAGCTTGTGCTTTTGCTTTTGTTAATGGAATCAGCGAGTCGCAAATCCTTCAACTCATACGATGGATACCTTTCACAAAAACTCACGAAAAAAAAATAACAGAATTACTCTTATGGCTGGCATATTCTCCGAACGCTCACAAGTACTATAGCTATAATGTCGAACTTAATCAAGTAATATTTTGTAACGGAGATTTACGAAAATATGGCGTAAGAAAACAAAGAAATTAAATAAAATTTTTAATTTATAACTGTTCGTGGGGGCTAATTCGTACACCCTACAAAATCATTTGGTTTCATTTGTATACAAATGTCTAATAATACAATATGAGTTTATTCCCTTCAAATAAGTGAGATAATACCATGTTTAAAATTTAAAATTTGTGCTATAACCCCATATTGGCTTTATTGCATTTTATTTTGTGCGATAACCCCAAACCCAAATTATGGGTTTATAGCATAGGAAAAAGTGCTATAAAGCCAATATGGGGTTATGGTATATGGGATTGCAACACGGCGCCCAAATTTACGCAACATATATTAGGTATGGAAACAGTTGATAAACTAAATAATTTGGATTTCGGCAGCAAATATTCACTTGAAAGCAATCGATAACAAGGTTGGATAACAATAAGAAATGTTTTTTTAATTATCGCAAAATATTCGAAAAATTATTAAATAATTGAGCTATGAAAAAAGTGTCTGTTTATGAAAAGGAAAAAATCACTAGCTGATTTTATTGCAATTTCGGAAAAAACTATAATCAAATGGTTGAGCTCGACCAAACGGAAACAGCTGAAAACAAAATCAGCAAAAATCTAAAAACAACTTCATTAGTAAACATGCTTTGTTAGTGGAGACTTCCAGCAGGCTGTTGGACTCCATATAATAACATAAGCATAGAGACTAAAGTAAAGCAAAAATACAACAACAAATGTGAAATTATGAAATTGAGAAAAACTGAGAAATTGACACTTCAAATCTCATCGCCCCTGTGGTGCAGTGCGTTAGTGCGCGCTTGCACGGGTATCACAAAGATTTCTGATGAAGCCTTTAGCCCGGCCGAAATTACAATAAAATCAGCTAGTGATTTTTTCCTTTTCATATTGAAAAATTTGTTGTTGTTTGTTTGGAAAGATTCATTAGAGCAATTAATTGTTCTAACTTTGACCTTAAGCTCAATAAACGATTTTAAACTATCAAACAACTAGAATTTGTGTTTAAAATCAAGTATGATTTAAACTATCAAACATTTAGAATTTGTATTTAAATCATATAAAGTCAACATAATTTTGATAATTCAATTCCTATGATAATTTCCAGTGTCGCATCTTACTAAGTTTTCGAAAAGTCTATTCTTTAATTATCACAAAATTTACGTATTTTATTTAATGCTTACATTCAACAAGCAGCACAATACAACAGCAAACAAAGGTATCATCTCTTTGTAGCGAAAGCTTCTCACAATATAACACGACAGCCATGTTGTGTAGTTGCTTTCAGGGAGATTCTTGCTGTCATACAGTGTTGATTAATTTTCTTTGCAAATGTTTTGAGAAGAGTTGCTAGAATTCAGTTATAAGCATAAATTATATTTTGCAGCCTTGCCAGCTAACTTTTCCCGACTTGAGATTGTATTAGTCTATCTATCTATCTATACCAGCGGTTTCCAAACTGGGAGGCCTGGTCCCAAGGGAGCCGCAAGCAGTTTCACGAAAATATAATTTTAAAAATTAAAAAGAAAATATATTCAGTTAAAAAACATTTTTTGTTATGAATGTTTACATTCATTCTTAGAACATTTCACACTTTTTCTGAAAGTGAACAACACTGATTTAATGCTACTGTTGTGATTGTGCTTATTGTCTTTGGTTTGACTTCTGTCTGATATTCTTTTTAGCTGAGTTTATTATTGAAAATTATTGTTAGTATTTGAGAACTTCAAAGTTTTTGGAATATAAATTAAATTTTAATATTTTTAGACGAATGCATAAATTTTTGATTGGTTACAAAATAAAATCCACTAATAATGAAGATGATGGTGTTGTTACAAGCAAAGGAGGCGGGAATACAGGCAACAGAGAACAAGATGGTAAAACTGGCAAATCACAAAAATACGATTCATCCTTTTTAAGATTTGGATTCACAAGTGTTGTTATTAATGGATTGAAAAAACCATTGTGTCTGTTTTGTACGAAAGTTTTGGCTGCAGAGAGTATGAGACCAGGCAAATTGAAGCGGCACTTTGGAACACTGCATTCTGAATACGCTGGTAAGCCGAAGGGGTTTTTTCAAAGGAAATTAGATGATTTTAATAAAGAAAAGCAAACATTCATAAAATAGTTAGTACTCCATCAAATGCATGAAACCTACCAAGTTTTTAATAGAATCGCGAAATGTAAAAAATCACACACAATAGGAGAAACTTTAGTTTTGCCAGCAGCTATTGTTATGGTTAAAACAATGTTCTGTGAATAATTTGCTAAACAGTTGCCACAGATACCGCTTGCTGATAATACAGTTGCCAGAAGAATTGCTAAAGATGCGCATTTAATTGTAGATGTTCGATATGTTGCAGATACTAACATAGAAGAAGATTTATTATTTTGTAACCCCATTCCTGGAAAAGCCACAGCAGCTGAAATTTTTAAAATAATTGATTGTTTTTTTGATGAGAACGACACAACATGGAGTAATTGCATTGGTCTTTGTACTGACGGAGCACATTCGATGTCAGGTCAGAAGTTAGGTCTCCCAGCATTAATAAAAAAAAGCCCCCGAGATTATCTGGATGCATTGCATGTTACATAGAGCAGCTCTTGTGTCGAAGCGCGGAATTAAATAATATTTTTACAATGTCACGAAAGTTATAAACTATATTAAAAACAGTTCATGAAGAACTCGGTTATTTGCCGGTTATTTAACTGTGCGAAGATATGAAATCTAATCATACCTCACTTCTTTACTATTGCGAAGGGGGCTGGCTTTCTCGTACAAAAATGATTCGAAGAGTGTTTGAACTGAAAGAGGAAATAGCTACGTTTCTTGACGAAAATCGGAATGAAGATGCAAATTTGTTCAAAAATGAATGTTTTATTGTGAAACTTGCCTATTTGGTGGAAATTCTCGGAAAATTGAGTGATTTGAATAAATTAATGCAAATAAATTAAATTAAGAGAAAATTAGAGTTATGGAAATCAAATATAGAAAAAAATAATTTCTATATGTTTCCACTATTTTTGGAATGGTATTGAAGCCAATGTTGGTATTGAAGCAAACAAAAACTTATTTACTGAGCACTTGGATAGTTTGCTAATATATTTTGCTCATTATTTTGAAGATCTTGATTTGAGGAAGTTTATACAGAATCCATTTATTTATTATGAACACGATGATGAGTTGGAACTGACAAGTAACTATTGAAGAGGAAAAATTGATAGAATTATCATGCGATACTTCATTAAAGCACAAATTTGAGAGTGAAACTTTAGTTCAATTCTGGTTGAATCGAAGTAATGAATATAAAACTTTGTCAACTAAAGCAATTAAAGTTCTGTTACCATTTGTAACCTCCTATTTATGCGAAACTGGATTTTCTGCATTAGCTGCAATGAAATCTAAATATCTGAATATGAAATATAATACGTTTAATAATAGAAAAAGAGCTACGAGTAGCACTCTCCTCGATGACATCTAGATTTGAAAAACTTTGTGGTAATAAACAACCACACCCATCACATTAAAAACCATCACATTTTTCTTTTCAATGGAGCATGAGGCGCCTTAATGTACATATACACTCGCGTGTATACCTATCTATGTACCATATTCTAATTTTTTTGTTTTAATAACTTCTTTAACATTTAGCTTGCATTATTTTATTTATTTAAAGAAGTGTATGTATTACTTTATTAAAATAACTTTTTTTTAAAGGATGCGTAGTAGCAAAAAGTTTGGAAACCGCTGATCTATACTATTAAAAGCGTTGTGACACTGCACGGATGTTTGACAATCACGCGAGAACCACTGAACCGATTTAGACGATATAGGTACCAAACGATTTGTTATTTCAACGAAATCGTGATAGGCTATTAATAATTTAAGCCACTCTTACTTTTCACGTCGACAATATGCTAAATATGCTATATTTCAGGCGTTTTTGGTCGTACAAGACTAAAATTTGGTAATTTTATTTGTATGGTTACTTTCGACATCTGTACTAAAAATGGGTTTCCACGCCCCCTTTAATCGCCCAAAAATCAATGCAAAAGCGATATATGTAAAATGATTTTGGTCGCATAATACTACGTTTAAATTGAGCCAAATGACTCATTTGGAATCAGTCATTCAAAAGTGCTTAAATTTTTTTTTTGGGAAAGTATCTCATTTCGTTTGACAACTGGTTGTTGACAATTTGTTGTTTGACGTTTTCTTTTTTTTCGTGTGTTCTGTGTTTTTTATACATTCTCCATTGAATGTGCTCAAAATAGTTTGTAATAAGTTTTAAGAACGTATCCAATCTCATTCAATTGTTTTAAATGAGTTGAATTGCAACTGAGAATTTGTATGGGAAATGAAATGACTTCATTTCTCATTTAGCTGAATGAGCTGAAATGAGTCATTTGTCCCAATGTTAACGTAGTATAAGACTAAAATTTGATAATGTTGTTTGTATTATTTGAAATTTTTTTCGCAGAAATTTTTTAAGCTGAAGAACATTGTAAAAAATATAATAACATTTTGAAAAAATTAAATACTATACAAAAAATAATAGAGGTGGTAGCCCATAATTTTTAATGATAGAAAGTGTTTATTGAGTTTTGTGTCAAAATTAAGCAATTTTTTCAGATAAATGATATGCACTAATGGGGAAAATGGAAATTGAAAAAAAAATCGAAACAAATTTTAAAGGTTTTGTAAAACAATATAAAACATTGAATTGGTTAATCTTTTCTCCTTTCTCCAAATTCACTTAATTGACCTTTAAGACAAAGGAAATTTGATGAACGTCGATTTGAAAATGGCCGAGATGTTTGCTAGCAAATTAAAAAATTAAATTTTAATCGGTTTTTTTAATTCTAAAGAAAATGTGTTATATTGAGAAAAACTGTAGTTTTCAAGATATCGCAATAATTTTGATGTCATAATAACGGAAATTGTCAATATACTAGATATGTACATAATATTTTCAAAAATCTTTCGTTTACCGTTATTTTTATTAATGAACGACTTTTCATTAAAAATGCCCTGTACTGAGAAAATCTATAGTTTTCGATATAGAAGAATAGAATCTGAGTTAAAAAATACATTTTTTAATTACATATTTAAAAAAAAAATTTACCATTATTTTTTATAATCCTGTTATGCAGGACTTATTAAATATCAATATACAGAAAAAGCCAAGCATTTTTATGTATATAACCATAACAACTACTGTAAGAAGGTAATTCAAAATAAATAAAGTAATTTTTAATATTTACACCATTTTATAACACTATGCATGAATCGGTCCCTTTTTTTACAAACAAACTAGGGACACATCATTTCAGCATAATTCGAGAATGCTGAATTCAATGGCGTTTACCGTTGTTAATCCTTAGGCCAATCTTCGAAAAATTTAAGGTTCAAGGTCAAGTACATGTTGATGCAGTTTTTGTTAGAAAACTTATTTCTTATTAACTTTATCGACTTAATGTCAATGAGTGAAACAGTACGAATTACCTGGAGAATAATTTCTTAGAACAGTTAACTCTCGAAACCCAACCCTTATGGTCAACCCCTGATATACTGGCGCTAAGTGAAATTACAAATTGATCCAAATTAACCGACTTTCTGTGTGCCTAAAATGACCTCAAAGGCATTAAATTTTTCATATATATATATTATGCCGGAGCGAATTTCAAAAGTGCATAGCATCGATTTGGCTCAGGGCACATTCGACAGGTATTGTAACAAAAATGTAAACTACAAAATTTAATTTCGATCAGGGGCCGAATTACAGCATCCGTGATCGAGCAAAATTACGAAGGGCACGACGAGACAAGTGCCTATCAATCTTGTACAATTTTGCTCGATCACGGATGCTGTAATTCGGCCCCACGACATATTTTAAAAACAAATGGTATGAAAAATCTTAAGAAATGGTTCGGTTAGTACAAACATGAAATGGAGGTGCATAAAATTTCGTCCTGTTCTAATAACTTCTTCCTGCTCTAAAATATCCTTTAAAACAACATAAATTAAAAAAAATTATATTGCAAGGATTTTAAGATTAAGTTATAGGTACTTGCCCAAATACTGATTTTATAAATTTTTTCTATACAACGTAATCTTCTTATTCCAGAATGTCCTTGAAAATGGGATATTTTTTAAAATCATAAAAATCGTTAAAAATTTGGGCCCAAATCAACTGAAAATAGTATAAACTAAACACATGCAAAATTTCATTACGATCTGACCAAAATGCCTATAGCGAAAATTTATTTGAAAAACTTCTTAAGAGAAAATTAAATTTATTTCCTTAACTCTAGGAGGATTATAGACCAAAAATGTACGCAAATATAGGTTAAAAAAGGTTGAATAGGTTGTTTTTGTTTTATGGGGTTTTTTGATTTATGAGGTCAATTTGGACCATAATGGCTGGGTTTCGAGAGTTTTAAGAAATTATTCTCCAGGTAGTTCTTAATGTTTCACTCATTGACATGAAGCCGATAAAGTTAATGAGAAAAAAGTTTTTTTAACAAAAACTGCATCAACATGTACTTGACCTTGAACCTGATTTCTCGAAAACGGGCCGAAGGATTCCAAAACGGTAAACGCCCCCCGTTTGTTTGATATTTGGACATGCACAGTGTAATTATTAAACAAACATAAATATTTTTATATTTTGCATTTGCAGATACAAAAATACTTTAATTTTAAGATTTAAAATTTTTACATGGTGTTCAATAGTTTTATCGCAGGCGAAGCAGCGGGTATTTGATAGTTGATGTATAAGTACATCTTACAACTTTGTTTAAACTTATAACAACAACTATAAAGTACATAACCTTTTCCACAGGGCCAATGCTAGTGACTGGTCGGGCAAAATTAATTGAGGAAGAAAATGGAAAACGCCATAAAATAAAAACTGCTGATCTAAATGAAATAGACACCTTATTTGTCGATAATCGGTCGAATGGAATTAATGGAAAAATTCTTGTTATTTGCTCAGAAGGTATTTTTTTCGAATGAACTGATAATGCAATAAACTTTTAAATTCATTTCTTAAAGGAAATGCTGGCTTCTATGAAATTGGAATAATGGGAACTCCAATAGCTCTAAAATATTCAGTTTTGGGCTGGAATCATCCTGGTTTTGAAGGGAGCACTGGCAAACCTTTTCCTGAGCAAGATAAAAATGCCATTGACGGTGTTATTCAGTTTGCTATATATAAACTTGGGTTTTTAATAGAGGATATAATATTATTTGGATGGAGCATTGGTGGCGTTAGCGCCTTATGGGGAGCTTCTTCTTATCCGGATATTAAAGGAGTGGTAAAAGTCTTAATTGTTATTGAGTTATATTTAAACTATTATTGATTACTTTCAAAGATACTAGATGCTACATTTGATGATGTTCTCTACTTGGCACAACCACGCATGCCAGTAAGTTTGGGAGGTGTAGTAAAAATTGCAATTCGGAAGTATTGCAATTTGAATAACTCGGAAATGATTCCATACTACAATGGTCCAATATTACTTATACGTCGTACGGAAGATGAAATCATAGCAGAGTAAATTCAATTATATATTTAAGTTAATCAAGAATTTATAGTTATGCTTTTTTGAAACTCTAGAGAGGGTGGTATTGAAACAAATCGTGGGAATTTCTTAGCATTGGCACTCTTAAAGTATCGCTACCCAAATATCTTTCAAACACCGCAACTGATGAGAATCAAAGATATTTTGTCGAAGCCTTTAGAATCTTCAAATTTTACGAGTAAGTAAATCAAATGTATAAACTATAAAAAGCAATACGTTAAAATTATGTGTTTTGCTATGTATATTTTCGATATAGATAATAGTTTTCTTAAAGTAAAAAATGTTCACCAATTATTCTCCGACAATTTGACAATGTGAGATAAACCGACACCAGCAAAATTTACTGCTCTTAGAAAAAAATGGTTGGTGGGGTTTATAATATTATTCATTTATAAGACAATCGTGTCCAACAAAAATTTTGGTGAAGTAGGAATTTGAAAATAAAATTGTAAAACCGGTCATTTTAACTGGTGTGGTGAATCTTGTGTTAGTCAGGTGTTCCTGCCTAATTTTCAAGGTTATTTCGAATATTTTTATTTATAACAAAATAAAATACCATAATTTAAATTTTTTTTTATATATTATTATTGACATCTTTAATTGTACAAAAAAATTTGTTGGAGTTTAGACACTTAAAAAAGGGTGTGTGGCTGGCCCGGGTGATTTCGGGACTTGAAGTCATCTGAAACAAAAAATTTAAAAAGATTACTGTTCTGTAGGCTTGACATTCTGGCAGGTAGCAGACTTAAACATTCCTATTAAACAAAAAATATAACAGGGCTGTCGACGGAAGTGAAAAATTAAATATGAAATACTAGTATTCCCGGGCATACCTTGGCCTGCCAGGGACCGCTTTCCTGCTATATATGAAGTTTCATGCTAATCGGAAACAAATGTTTATCAGTCCAATTTTGAGTGAAAAATTTCAGAATTGGACTGTTTATTTTTACCCCTCCTCCTTTGCTTGTTTTTTGAAAATATTTTATATTAAGGTAGTGTTTTTATTTTGTAATTATACCAAACTATTTTATTATATTTAAATTGAATATTGTTGATATACAAATAAAATACAGGGAACACTACGTCTTAGTAAATATCTTCACCTCATCGCCACCTAAGAAGGTCTAAAAAAAAAAATTAAAAAAACGAAGCAACACACAAAAATAAGGTTATTTTTTTATTAAACGTTATAAAATTAAATTATTTTTTTAATGTTGTTGTTTTATTGGCCTTCTTCGTGTGTTGTTGATAAAAATTGGGCTGTGGCCGTGTACAAAAAGACAAAAACTTTTGTGCTTAGCTTTTTGGTTTTTTTATTCCTATATTTTCGATATTTTGGCTCACTTTGTGGGCCTTCATCAGGGCATAAAAATTGGATATTAAATTTAAAACATTTAACAAATTTTCAAAACAGGAATGATTTTAACATTTTTAATTTGCAAAACAATTTTTTTTTGAGCTGCTTCTTATCGATGTTTGCTGCCTTCATCGTTCACCGAGTATTATTTTTTAAATTACAAGTTAAGGTCTTAACTATTTGAAGAAGTAAATTTTTTATAAAATCACCATAAAAATGTTGCAATTACTAGTCATAATAATCGCTATTCGATTCGGAACATTCACTGATATCGAAATTTGTATCTTCTTCTTCTGTGAATTCTAGTGATTCCTGTTGTTTGTTACTTGTAATTTCAGGCGCAATTAGAATTAAAGGATCAGAAGTAATTTACAGCATATTCATCAAATCTGTATTTGTATTTATTCTTGAAGATTTTCGTGTATGTGATATTCGAAATCTTCTACAATCTTTATTTCTGGCCTCTTGAGCCTCTTCAGAAAGTTGACCTATCGGTAACAATACATTGCTTAATTACTTCCGTGGCATGGCAAAGCATTTTGTGCGTACTACGACGACTACGACTATTTTTAGTACAGCTGCCGACAGTCACCATATGAACATATCGAGCCATAACCGCAGAAAATGTGTAACCAACAAAAACAAAATTTTACAGGAGAAGCAATTTTCTAGTTTTATCTGCATAAGAAGTACTTGTAAACTCGATTTTTGTGATGGGTATAACTTAAGAACAGTTTAACTTGGAAATGGTTACACTTTTTTTGCGGTTATGCGATATTTTAGTATAATCCATTTATCCACGCCACGCAATCACTGAAATAAACAGTTCACGCCATCTATAAGAAAAAACCGACATTAATGCCCCTTTCACCGTCTGCGAATCGAATGCTTCACTCAAATCGAATCATTTGGCGAATTTTTCTTTTTGTGGTATCATGGTTTGCGAACCTACTTATTCGCCTCAGATACGGTGCTGCCAAAGCAGAAAACATAAAAATTCGCTTAGAAACGTCAAAACTCAAACCTCAAATTTAAATTAAGCCGCGATAAATACAAATAAATAATAAAATATACCAAAATGTTAAGCAGCACGGAGCTATTCTTTGGAGAAACTGAGGAAACACAAACTTTGTGCAGATTACGACGCAGTAATCCGATAGAGATTCCTGACGACCTGTGAGTATTTTCATATGCCCGGTTGATCTTCATTGAAATATTTAAAATCTCTTAAAGGTTTCAATCCTATTTTAGGCTTAACAAGGAAGCCTTTGTGTTGCAGAACATTGAAGACTCCATGCAGTCAATTCGAAGTTGTGCGATTCCTCCTATTTTCAAGCTAGCTAGTACTCTACGATTTTTTGCTAAGGGTAGTTCCCAAAAGAGCGTTGGAAACTATTTTGAATTATGCCTTGCGCAATCAACGGTGTCCACAGTTTTAAGCGCAGTTGTCTGGATTATTGAGCGTAATCTTTGCCCTGTATGGATGGATAAGAGCCATTTTATGGAACTGCCGGCTGTTGGTTTTTTCATACTAAAAATAAATAACAAATTGCTTAAAATTAAAAACAAACCAAAAAAAAAATGCAAACAATGCAATTTACTTACCTTTTTCTATTACAATATTTTCCATTTTTATGTGCAAAATAAAAAGAAATCAAACGCATTCGCCGGCTTGTCACCAAATATTTTTATTCGTTTGAATTTGACGTTAAAGTCGAATCACATTTGTAAAATTCGCGAACAGTGATACCACCAATATTTCTATTCGACTGTTTTTGACGTTTGAGTCGAATCACATTAGGGAAGTTCGCGAACAGTGATACCAACTTGGCGAATTCGACTTAATTTTTGTTCGATTCGCAGACGGTGTTAGGGGCATAATTATCGAAACACCAATATTTTTAATAATGTTATTGATTTGTTAACAAGAAACTATGTTCTTTATTTTTAAATACATTAATGATGGACACGATTGACATTTTAGAAGACATACACAAAGAAATGATCGAACGCATGCAGACCAAGTCCGACACTGTATATACTTTTTAGTCGAATAAAAAAATACTTGTTTAAAAAGAAACACACTTTTAAAAAGTTTAAAGTAACAAAATATGGATTAAATAAATTTAATAAAGTTTGAAATTTTTATATATAACAGTTTTTATACTATTATTAATGAAATCAATAGTAAGCTGAAGATATAATAGGGGAAAGATCGTCAGTTAGCTTGTTAAAATAATTACTTGAAGCTGAGATCTTATGCGCACTCGACACCTTTAACCTCCCAGCTGACGGCCTTACCATCATTAAAAGTACAGCTGATTATTTTCTTTATCCTTTTGTAGGTGTTATAAATACGCCATATAAGTTTCGTGACTTCAGAAATACTTTTTATCTTCACTTTTTTACCGGTTCATAAGGGTAGCTGACGATTAATACCGAATTTTCTATGCAGCTGGCTGTTATTTTTTCAAACTTATCTATTCTAACAGTAACTCCACGAATTTTCATTGCTTAAATTGTTTTGCTTAAATTTTGCACATCCACCACATAGTTATTAAAAAACAATATAAAAAAACAGACTTCAAATAATCAAATAAATACTCAAATGATTAATCGAAATTCTGATTAATCGATTAATCAGCGGTTTGATTATCAGGGAAAGTGGTTAATTCTTAAATCAGTTAATCTCAAATTTGACATGATTTTAATTGTGAGCTATTAATATCAAGTAAGTTTGGAAGAAGACAATAACAACAACAACTCTGTATAGAATCAATCACACAGCAGACTAGATTTGAATTGAAACAAAAATTTTGTGTTAGCTAGTGTTTTAACTGAAAGGTGTCTATTTGCACAACCGAATGTTCAATGATTAATGACCTTGACCGAAATCGATCAATTATTTAGATTTAATTAAACTTATCAAACGTCAGTTAAAACACTAGCTTTTAGCGAAACAAAAAAACTCGTTTCAAATCTATGGTGTACTTCGGCAAACTCGTCGAACAGACACACAATCCCTGGTAAAGTTTTAGGCTTGTGTGTCTTGCAGTTGCTTTCTTTTTGTTTCGCTATTCATTTGGGTTCGACAAGTTTGCCGAAGTACACCATAGAATCTAAAATAATTGATCGATTTCGGTCAAGGTCATAAATAATTGAACATTTGGTTGTGCAAATAGCCACCTTTCAGTTAAAACACTAGCTTTTAGCGATACAAAAAACTCGTTTCAATTCTATGATGTACTTCGTCAGTCTTAAATTTGATTAATCAAAAAAAATTTTTTAGTATTGTGGAGGTTTTTGGCCAGTAATTTTTAATTGCAATTTTTAATATAAAAATTAAATTTTTTCCCGACGTTTCGTCACTTGTTTGGCGACATCTTCAGGGGTGTTTTGTTTATTTTTTCTAAAAACACAGTATATGTATAACCATTTTTTTTAAATAATTAATAAAAAAATAATAAAAACCTACTTTACATTAAACTTGACTTTAAAAACTTTTTAAATTACAAACACTAAACGTTACATTACATGAACTTTTTTACAAACAAATTATTTATTTAAACCATTCTTTAAAAACTAGCTTTCATGGCCTATGCGTCAATTGCTACTGCGTAATTGTTGTTTATGTTGTCCGTGTCTTCTTTATAATTTATTGCTATTTCCCCTTTTTGTTGAATTCTTAAACTTTCCAATGTCATTCTTTTATTTGTTTTGTTTTCAACGTCTAAAATTGTTACCTCTTCAAAGATGTGTTGTGCTAGCGCTGTTGTTGTTTTTTGTTTTTCATGTCCAGCTTGTGTTCTGTCATTCTTATTTTAAGCGCTCTTATTGTTGTCCCTACATAAATTTTTGTGGCAGCTTTCGTGTTCTGTGCCTTTGCATTGCAACTCGTATACAACGTTGTTTTTGTCTTAGTTGGCGTTTGGTCTGTATGCAAACGTTGTGTTGTCCGCTCTCATTATTTTTCGTATGTGTTGGTTATTAGTTAGTTTTGGTATATACAGTCATGTGAAAATAAATAGGGACACCTATATTTTTATATTTAAAGCTGCATGGATTATATACAAGGTGCAACAGATATAGCATTAATTCCCTCGGGTGGTGGTTCCTCCTGATAAGGCGAGTATAAAACTTAATGGAATTTCCTCCCACATTGTAAAACTTTCAAAATACAGGGTGTTTTACGGTTTTGGTACGTGTTTAGTATTATTGATCTAGAATCTAAGCTACTCACCATAAAATAAAAAATAATATTTTGTATTTAAGAAAAAATATCAACTTTTCCATCAATATGTCAACCATTTTCGTGTCATGTGCTGCAGCTGAGCTAAAATTTTAAGATTACTCAACAAAATATCAACAAATTTTGTATCTTTTGTTTTAGCGGAGCTGCAATCATCCAAAATTAAAATGTATTTTTTTCATGTAAAAATACACTTAATCAACAGTATTTTTTTAAATTCTAACTTTGGACAGTAACAGCTCCGCTAAAACAAAAGATAGAAAATTTGTCGATATTTTGTTGGATAATCTCAAAATTTTTTCTCCGCTACAGCACATGACACGAAAGCGATTGATATACTTATGAAAAATCTGGTATTCTTTCTAAAATACAAAATATTATTTTTAATTCTATGGTGAGTAGTTTAGATTCTAGGTCAATAATACTTAACACTTACCAAAACCGTAAAACACCCTGTATCTTGAAAGTTTTACAATGCGGGAGGAAAATCCATAAAGTGTTATACTTGCCTTATCAAGAAGAATCATCAGCCGAGGGAATTAATGCTATATCTGTAGCACTTTGTATATAATTCATTCAGCTTCAAATATAAAAATATAGGTGTCCCTATTTATATTCACATGACTGTATGTGACACCTAAGTATTTTTTGTTTCTGTTTGGGAGTTGCCAGATTGTTGATTTTGATCTGTTTGGGTGTTTAGTCTATTTTGTAAAACCTCTTATTTACAGTGAGGTGAGATGAGTAGTCGTTTTTTTAGTATTGTTTTTATCTTTTTTATGTTTTTGTCCAGAAATTGCATGTCAGCTATAGTAAATATTTTATTTATTAAGTTGGTTGCTGTGTTGATTTTTTGTTGCATTGGTTGCGTAGAGTGGAAAATTATTAGTCTACCAGAGCATTAGGGCGTATCGAAAAATTTAGATCGTATTCTAAGAGGTCTCAAAAGTTGCATAGGGTGGTCAAGATCTACCAAATAAAATTTTAGGAAAAAGTAAGGATGTCTTCTTCTCCCGCAAGGACAAAGTTGTTTTTTGAAAAAAACAGTAAAAAATAACGATCTAAAAAGCTTTGATTTTTGTCAGAAAAACTACATATGTCTTAATACAATTGATAAATTCGTTAAATTTGTTTGCATTGTCTTAAAATGTAAATAGTCAGGAATTTAATTTTAGAATCTTCATAATTTAAGTAATTAGCGATTACAAAAGCCCATTTAAAAAAAAACTAGTTTCACCATAGGCGTCCGTGTGTGAGGGAATTATTTTTTTTACAAATTTTTATATAAAAACGAGATCTTTTGTAATGCAAATATTTATAAAAATCTTATAGGAAGAAACAGATGCGTCGTTGGACACACGAGAGAAGCGAAGCTTTTTCGCAGTTTCATAAATTTGATAATTTAATAGTTTTTTTTTTAATAAAAAACTTTTTAAATTAAAAAATTTTAAGTATCATACAGTTAACTAAAAAAACACACGCTTATATTCCTACCAGTAAATTCTATTACATTGCCATTACATTACATTATTCTTTAATTTGATTACATGTTTTCAATTATTATTATGGAAATTTATGAATGAAATTATTGGTTTTTAATATCTAAAATAGCAAACGTAAATTATATTATTATATCTACCAAATACTGCATCAATAGTTGTTCCTAATCGTTTTGTACAAATATTTGGATTGCTTATTACTCATAAATTATATTTATCAAAAAGGCATTGTTCCCAATCAAACCTACACCTAAAAGAATTGGCATCTTGTGATAATTTTTAGCCAGTTCAATGGAACCTTGATACTTTTGTTGTTTGGATAGACAATACACAAAATTTTTAATAGATTATTGTGATCTGCTGCAAAATAGCTTCTGTTAATACTTAATATTAATTGAATCAAATTATGTAGCAAAGAGAATTGGATCAGTGGTTTATGTGTAGAACTTTCGATCGAAAGAGTCCAAGTTTGATTCTCACTTGCTTTGCTTTCGAAGGAATATTTCCAATTTTATATCTTATTATTGTACTGCCGTCCTAAGAAAGAAAGTCACAAACGCCAAAATGTAAAAAAGGGCGGATTTGGAACCGTGAATGAGTTTCTGATTTTTGTGTTAAGCTAAGATTACCCATTTTCAACTCCAAATGACTGAAAAATTTAAGTAAAGTGGTCACTTCTAGTGTGTTTCTTAGAAAGATAAAAAAAACGTAAGAGCTAAATCAAAACTACTCAAATGGAGATATGACTTTTTTACTTAGAAGGGTAGTGTAATAGACGCAAGAAAAAAAAATATAAAAATTCTAAGAAAAAGGTGAAGAGAAAAAGTGTCGTTTTTGAGATTTCACTCCAGCAAATCACAAAGGAGGTGTAAAAAGCTTCGCTTCAACAAAAATTGTTTGCTTCATTAAACCCACCCCCCCCCCCTTATGAAATACCTATCTACGGCGTTGCAGCGCACTCGTCTGCTTGTTTCTAGACTTCTCGATACTCACACGCATACACACACAGCAATCTTACTGTTACGTGACGATTTATACTAAATTACACCACTCGCACGCCGCTTGCTCGTTCCAAAAAACATCTATTTGTTAAAAATTACGGGAAGCAGAGGGAAACAATGCAACTTTTTACAACTTTGTTTTATATATCGTCTGCGCCTACAAAAATGGTTACGTGTTTTTCAGCAACTTTTCAGGAGAGCAAAAATACTAATTTTTTTCAAAGCATTTCTACTACTACGAGCACATGACTGTTTTGATGACTTCTAAACTAAAAGAGATCTAAAAAAAAACGGTAAATGCAGAAATATGGGCGATAAATAGTTTTAATAAAATATGCAATAAGAAAAAAATTTACAAAAATCACATAACCATTTTTGTAGGCGCAATGACGATATATAGATTCTGGTGATTGAAAATTATAAATTTATTGTCAACTGTGAAAACTTTTTAATTTTAATGTTATAAACATAATCGGGGCTACAGGCGTGTGGCGTGTGGCGTGTAGCCTGTCAATATAGATGGGAGCAACTTGGCAATTCATCATCCACTTAATCAAAAATACATATAGTTAAAGTAATTTATTTAAATTATTTCATTATTGAATTAATATAAAAAATTAAAGCTTATTTATATCTATTTATATCATAACACCAACACAATATACATGTTCACCATATCTATATTGCGTTGTGTAATAAAAATAGAATATTCTAAAATTAAGAAATATCTATAGCTTATAAATTATATATAATTCATATAAGAAATTAAAGCTAAACAATTTTAAAAAAATAGAATGCTTAGGATAAGCAGACTTTAGTTATTCAATTACTACTGAAAATATTAATTATTTTGCAGGTTTACATACCTATATATGTATATATAATTTTATTTCATAAATATTCTTTAAATTTCCTCAATGAGCTAAATTGTTCATAAATATGTTCATATATATGAACAATTTAGCTCATTGAGGAAATTTAAACAATATTTATGTATATTTATATAATAACAATTACGTATTAAACCTGCAAAATAATTAATATTTTCAGTAGTAATTGAATAACTAAAGTCTGCTTATCCTAAGCATTCTATTTTTTTAAAATTGTTTAGCTTTAATTTCTTATATGAATTATATATAATTTATAAGCTATAGATATTTCTTAATTTTAGAATATTCTATTTTTAATAAACAACGTAATATAGATATGGTGAACATGTATATTGTGTTAGTGTTATGATATAAATAGATATAAATAAGCTTTAATTTTTTATATTAATTCAATAATGAAATAATTTAAATAAATTACTTTAATTATATGTATTTTTGATATGGTAACACTTTTGCTTAAAAAAAATAGTTTCAGTAATATATAAAAAATTTAATAAATTGTTATAAGCTCTTAACAAAAATAATTGTAATTTCATATGCCGACTGTAGCTACACGATTAGAATTCACAAGGTCTACAAAAAATTTCCGGCTAACTGCGCCAACAGCAATTACCAAGGAAATCTACAAACAAGGACGCACAGAGAAGAACAAGATCAGAGCGGAACTTTTAAAACTTTTTGATTTCATCCTACATGTAGGACTGGCTGCAGTATGAGCTTTCGCACATCCTACATGTCCGTCCGACCTGTCAAATCCATCCTACATGTAGGATAGTCCGAAACCCCCTATTAGCATGAAAATTCTTATATAGCAGTAAGGCGGTCCGTGGCAGGACAACGTCTTCCAGGGAATACTAATATTTTATATATAGGTTTTCGCATCGGTCGGCAGTCCTCTCACTGCTATACTTTTTTTACTCTATTTGACTAATTGATTCAGGTCTTGAGCGTGATGAAAATTTTGATTATCTTCGAAGTTAATTTTTGTTCTCGCATAGTTTATTTGTTTAGCTGGCAAAAAAAAAAACACAAATTTGGATTAATTCAATCATTTGATTTGATTTCAAATTAGAAAATAAAAATTGTCCGGCTACGAGCCTGAACAGAATCAAAAATCGTTGCGTCCGACGATCTTTGTTGTTGCAAAATACATGCAAAATGTAGAAAAAACCGCAGCACGTTTTGCGCACGATAAATCGCAGACTTAGAATCTATTCTATTTCTTCTCTTGCGACCGACGATTCTCTCTCTGAGTGCCATTAGTGCTGCCATATTTTTGCTAAGAATTGGCTGTGTTTCATGAAATTCGCTTGTTTTTTTTTTGTTATCTTCTGACATTTCTTGTTTGCTAGTGTGTTATTTACACCATTTAAAATACCGTTTGAAATTATTTTCTGCAAAATGGATTTTAATGGGAAATTAATTGAAGTGAAAAAATTTGATTATTTATATGATTTAAAAACACCGCATTATAAAAATGCTTTAAAAAAAAAGGAAGCTTGGAGCGTTATTGCGGTCAGATTAAATTCAAATGGTAATTTATATAATTTTTTGGAAGCTATGAATAACAACAATCTTTTTTAGGAGACACTTGCAAGAAACGCTGGAGGAATATGCGAGATGTTAATAAAAAAAAAGAAAAACAAAGGGAGGAAGTACGCTCAGGCAGTGCTGCACCTGAATGCAAGAAACCATAGAAATATTATAGTTTGCTTTCGTTTTTAGATGGGTTTCAAAGCAGTAGAACGTAAGTTTAATGTTATATCGTTCTCCTAAAAGGATGATTACATTTGGTAAAAAATATTTACACCAATTACTTTAATTTTTTTATAATTTTTCTAATAGAACTGTTGAAAATATTGCCGACGATGAATTTATCATGTTGGAAAACGATGTTCCTAATACACAAGTGGATGATGAATTGCCAAGTTGCTCCCATCATTTTGTAGAATCTCCGGAAGTTCTAGATGATTCCATGTGCTCAGGTACATCTGAAAATCCTCGTAAAAAGAAGCGTGTGGATTTCAGGGAGCAATTGAGCAATTTTTTTGAGCAAGCGTCGGCAAGCATTAATAAAATATGTTCTACTTACGAGGAAACCCAAAATAAAGAAGACAACAGTACAAAACTTTTATTTAATGCCTTGGAAAGTAGAATAAAAAGTTCAAACTTGTCCCCTGAGCAGCTTATGGACTTGAAAATGAATATAGCTGCCTTTGTTTATCAAAAACTCGCCGAAATGAAAAATTATTAATGTTTAATGATTGTTTTTTATTTTGTGTTTTTTATTTCTAATTGTAATTGTATGTTTTTATAAACTTGTGTTTTCTATTATAAAAATTTTTATCTGTAAATACATGCAACATGAATTGAAAAAAAATTATCTGATTAGAATTAAACATTAATATACATGAAATATGATGTGAAGTACGTATTTTTTTTAAATAAATAGGCATTTATATTTTTATTGCAGCTTTTAAATGTATTGCTCATGAATTAAATAATTTTTTAAAGTGTCTCGCAACTGAAAAGCTTCATTCGAAGAGCGGTTTGAAAAAAAAACGTGATGCAGATGGTAATTGATTTTCTCTTAGGCATAATTCCACATCATTGCAGTTGTAGTAAGTAGAGTCTTTTTGTAGCATTAAGAAATTATGCAAGACAACTGTAGCCAACACAATTTTATCTACATTTTTTGGACTAGTAGATATTGTTGTTTGTAGCACTCTTCAACGATTTGCTAATATTTCAAATGTTATCTCTATGTGAACTCTAACCTTTGACAAACTTTTATTAAAATTTGATGTTTTTCCTGGAAAAGGACGCATAAGGTTTGGTCTAAGCGGGAAGGCATCACCAACAAAATAGTATGAAAATATTGTTTCTGTGCCAGATAAAAATTGACTTTTGAGTTTGTAAGACTGTTATTCAAAATTTTTTTTCCAAATGTACTTCGTGCAAAAAATCCACCATCACTTTGGGAGCCAAGAGCTCCAACATCCACATACGTAAAAATATTATTTGCGTCGCAAGATGCTAGCAAAACTATACTATATGTTTTTTTATAATTATAGTATATTGCTCCGCTTTGTGCCGGCTTCACAATATTAACGTGTTTACCGTCTATTGCGCCGAAACAATTAGGCATTCCCGTTTTTGTGAAAAACTCTTCCGACACATGCTTCCAGTCACTTTCATTCATGGGCGCTAGATATATTCCATGCAATTCAACCCAAATAGCTTGACATGTTTCATATATTATTTCTCTAACCGTGGAAATACCAATTTTGTGGGACCATGCTAAAAATTCAAAGCAACATCCATGAGCTAAGTATCTGAAAAAAATATTGATTAATAATAATAAGGAAACAATTTAAGATTAAAAAGCTTATCAGACTTACAATATGGTAACAGCTAAGCGAGTTTCCGGCAGAATATGTTTTCTTTGTGAGCGCTTTTGTAATTTATTTTTTAATAGTTCATACAAAAGTTGAAATTTTTCTACGCTCATCCGTGTGGCTTTATAAAAATGATCATCGTCTATTGAATGTATTAAAAAAACCTTCCTGTTCTCTAGTGAGATTCACTAGGCGCACCCACCACCTTCTTTTACTTTTATTCAGCAGCTCATATGATTGATACACTAAAGCTGTTATATAAACAAATTTTAAAATAATAATCACTAGCTCCAATTCTGGCAACATTTTGGGTTTTCACTTTATAATAATTTGTTGTGAAGTTTTTGTTTACAATTAAAACTGGCGCAAAAAGTAATAATAATAAGTGTTATCAAATTTATAAAATAAGAAACCGGTTTCTTGAATAACCGGAGCAATTTTAGTGTTATTTCAGAATAATAAATTAAAATGTAATTAAAACAACAATGTAATGTATTTCTGTTTCTTTTTATTTCCCAATGATCTTCTTATTAATGCGCAAATAAAACATTTTTAGCTGCTAATTTACGTGTGATAACGTCAACATACTGTCATAAAACTTTAAAGATTTTATCAATAGAAAGATGTTTTCGAGTATATTTGTATAAAATAATATTTTTTCCACTGAAAAACTGAAAATCATAACTCTTCCGATGCAATTATTTTTGGAGTGCCTTTAATGACAGGCGAAAATATTAAGAGCATCTTTAACCTTGTATGTCACTCTATTGAGTTTTTACCACCGCAATTAAAAGATATTTTTCGGGTAAGGCAGAGAACAACAAATCAAAATTCAAACCCTGTGATCATCGTCAAGTTCTACACTCCGCATGACCGAAATCGGGTTTTGAAAGCATTTGGTGACTACCGCAGACGTGTTAAGAAAGCCGTGAATCTGATCAATGCAGGCTTTGAAGCAGATCACAATATCTACATCCACGAGTGCCTCAGCGCTGATACTAGAAAGCTATTACATGCTGCTATTACCTACAAGAAACGAAAAAGTATTTACAATGCTTTCACCGTCCGAGGGTGTTTACACATTCGGCTACACAAAGGCTCCCAAAGTATTCGCATCAAAAATGAAAGCGAGCTGCACAGCCATGTTCTTGCCGCCGAAGGAATTTGTGAAAGATGCCCGGAAGATGAAGTTGTTCCTGCCTAAGTTTAAGTTTTATGTTTTTGCGTTATTTAATTTGTCTTTCTTTAACCTATCTATCTTCTTTTTATTTCTATTTGCTTCCTTCATTCCATTTCTTTGCGTAATATGTACACTTACTTCTTTTCTTATTTTTATTTCTTTTAATTCTTTATTTCTTATATTAAAAGTTAATAATAATGTTAACTGTGCTGCAAATACGCGTCTTTTTATCTCAAACCATATCCGTTGTGAGTTCGAATAATTACGGTCGTTGTTGTTCTAGAGACAATCTCTATGCTTTAATTCGAATATTAAGCAGGCAAGCGACGGGACTACAGGTATGTCATATTAATGCGCAAAGTTTAAATAATAAAATTGATGAGTTTCGGTACATTTTTGAAAACTCAAACATGGATATAATTTGTGTATCTGAAACATGGTTTCAGCCTTCTGTTCAAAATAGTGTCTTAAGTGTAAAGGGTTATAGATCATTTCGTGCGGATCGAGAGTCTCATGCCGGTGGGGTTGCAATTTTTGTTAAAGATGGTATTACATGCAACTTAATCAGTAAATCAAACTCTGAAGATAATATTGAATTCCTATTTGTTGACATAATCTATGAATCCAAAAAACTACTTGTCGGCACAGTTTATAGGCCAAATCGTTATGTCCATACAGAAAACTTAATGTTGAAAATTGAATCGGTGGTAAGCTCCTATGCTGACATCATAATTTGTGGCGATTTTAATTGTGATTTATTGGTTGAAACTCATTTATCTGATGATATGTGTGCACTTGGTCTTACGTCGCCAAACTGCACCACACCCACACACTTTTCCAAAAATAGAAATTCGCTGCTAGACCTCTTTTTTGTCGGTGATAATGATAAAGTCTTACTTTATGACCAGTTATCTGCTCCTGTTTTTTCCAAGCATGACCTGATTTTTCTTTGCTATAATTTTCAGCTGCTAATACCAGAGCAAAAAATAACATACCGAGATTTTACAAATATAGATTTTAGCTCTCTTCAGACAGAGCTAAATCACGTCGACTGGACAGAAATTTATCACATGCTATCAGTAAATGATAAGTTAGATTTCCTACAACGTAACGTCAATTCATTATTTGAAAAACATGTTCCTCTTAAAACTAAAGTTGTAAAGCACTCTCTAAGGCCCTGGTTTTCCAGTACCCTTAAAAGTTTAATGAAAAAACGTGACGCAGCGTATAATAAATGGAAACGTCTCAAAACACCCGAGCGTTATAATATTTTCCGCATATGCAGAAACAATGTGGTCAGGGCGGTGAAAATTGCCAAGTTAGCATATTATGAATCTAAATTTAGCTCTGCCATAGGCAGCAAAACGAAGTGGAATATTATTCGGCAAATTGGAGTTGGTAGAAATATTTCGCTTACAGACACTAGCGTAGACGTCGAGGCTCTAAATAACAAATTTATAGATATACCTATGTCAGCGCCCAGTGTCAACTGTTGTCGCATCTTTCAGAGATCTATCAACTCGTACTCAGCTTTTAATTTTCAATGCGTTGAATATACAGAAGTACTGCGAAGTTGCTTAGAGATTAAATCTAATGCCGTCGGTTTCGATGAAATACATCCCAGGTTTTTTAAGTTACTTCTTCCTGCTCTAACCCCTTTCATTATTAACATTTTCAATACCATCATAACGAAATCAGAATTCCCTGCTATTTGGAAAAAAGCTAAAATTATTCCCATCCCTAAAACTGGTAATGAATTCCGCCCCATAGCAATTTTACCATATCTATCAAAAGTTTTTGAAACGCTGATGTACTACCAAATAAACAAATTTCTTTTGGACAATAAACTGCTAACTGACAGACAGTCAGGATTCCGACCTAAGCGTAGTTGCGTGACTGCTCTACTTGACGTCAGCGATGAAATTCGAAATAACCTCGATCGCAATGAAATCAGTTTCTTGGTTTTGCTAGATCATTCGAAAGCTTTCGACACGGTTGATCACCAAATTTTATGTTCGAAATTATTAAATGTGTTTAATTTTTCCGCCACTGCAACTCGACTAATGACCTCTTATCTCACAAACAGATCACAAGCCGTTAATATAGGCAGCGTTACTTCCAATTTCTTACCTGTAAACCGTGGCGTTCCTCAAGGCTCTGTAATGGGCCCTCTTTTATTTTCGGTTTATATAAACGACTTACCAACTGTGCTGCAAAATTGTGGTATACAAATGTACGCTGATGATGTACAACTGTATACTAGCTGTCGCAAATGTGATATTACCACGTGTGTTGATAGTCTGAATGCTAATTTGTGTAAAATTTACGATTGGGCTTCCGCTAATGGCTTAAGCATAAACCCAAATAAGTCAAAATGTTTAATTATAACGAGAAAACATAACTCTTCTTTGCCCTTTCCGGACGTTACGATAAATGGGTCATGTATTGAAGTTGTAAAAACGGCAAAAAATTTGGGTATTACCTTCAGCAGCACTTTAGATTGGACGAATCATGTCAACATCACTGTAGGAAAAGTTTATGGTATGCTCCGTAGCCTATGGGCCACACAGTTTTTCACCCCCTTTCACATAAGAATGTTATTAGCTAAAACGTATCTTGTCCCCACCTTATTGTACGGATCCGAAATTTTTGCATACTGTGATGCTGCTAGTAAGCGCAAGTTGAACGTTTCCTATAACAACATCGCTCGTTATGTCTTCGGACTTAAACGAACCGACCGTATATCCCAGTATGCAAAAAAAATATTCAATTTGACTTTTGACAGTGTTTTGAACTTGAGGGCGTTAGTTTTTCTGCACAAAATTATTTTTACCAAAGAGCCAGTTTACCTATATAATAAACTAAAATTTTTAAGATCTCAGCGCGGAAACAACCTAGTCCAACCAAAACATGCCTGCTTAGCGTCCGAACGTCAGTTCTTTGTTAATTCCATACGTCTTTGGAACTCACTTCCACCGTATCTACAGCGTATTTGCAATACAGCCATATTTAAATCTAAATTATCAGATTATTTGTCTTCCTTCTAACCAAAACTTTTATCTATTTTTACTTGATTCGCTATTCTATTATTTTTCTTCATTTATCTCTTTTCATTCGATTTCTTACCTAATTCATTTCTTTGTAATGATATTTTTCTCTCTTAATTTAAAGTTATTTTTATTTTTTTTTTTAATTTTCAGTTTTAAATTCTTATAATCGTTTTTTTAAAAAACTGTTTTTGATCTCAATGTATTAAATTAATTAATTTCTGTTCAAGTTATGTTTAAGTGTTTAATATTAAAAATTTGTTGATTTATATCCACACATGTTATCGGTGCTTAACTATAAGTTTATTTCTTACAAGCGCTTATAAATAAATAAATAAATTAAAAAAAAAAATTAATTAAAAAAAAACTTTTTCCACCTGATATAATGACAATCAACAACAAAAAACATAGCGGCAAAGTTCTGTTGAACATCTTTCAGCAAACACGAAAAAGAATAGTTTGCAAAAGTTACTTAAAGCAGTGTGGCATTATTGTTGTTGTTGCTTCTTCTTCATTGTTTTTATTAGTTTTTTCCTCCTCGAACACACTGACAGACTGAATTAAATAGACTTGCAATCGTCATTGAATCATTGTCAACTCATTTCCACGTTATCTTTTAATGAACATTTCAATAAAAAATTTCCAGTTTAGTACCGCAAAGTGTAAACCCAAGCTAATTGCTTACAAAAATCAAACCTGAATCGTTTATCACAATCGCATCATTCTGGATACATTCTCTGCATTCGACGACTAGAGAGGATCGTCGGTTTTTGATTCTGTTCAGGCTCTACAGCGTGTTCTGTAGCCGCACGACAAGCTCGGCGAGTGATGTGGATTGTGTTAACATAAGAAATACATTGTTCTATATTGACAGGCTACACGCCACACGCCACACGCCGGTAGCCCCGATTATGTTTATAACATTAAAATTAAAAAGTTTTCACAGTTGACAATAAATTTATAATTTTCAATCACCAGAATCTATATATCGTCATTGCGCCTACAAAAATGGTTATGTGATTTTTGTAAATTTTTTTCTTATTGCATATTTTATTAAAACTATTTATCGCCCATATTTCTGCATTTACCGTTTTTTTAGATCTCTTTTAGTTTAGAAGTCATCAAAACAGTCATGTGCTCGTAGTAGTAGAAATGCTTTGAAAAAAATTAGTATTTTTGCTCTCCTGAAAAGTTGCTGAAAAACACGTAACCATTTTTGTAGGCGCAGACGATATATAAAACAAAGTTGTAAAAAGTTGCACTGTTTCCCTCTGCTTCCCGTAATTTTTAACAAATAGATGTTTTTTGGAACGAGCAAGCGGCGCGCGGGTGGTGTGATTTAGTATAAATCGTCACGTAACAGTAAGATTGCTGTGTGTGTATGCGTGTGAGTATCGAGAAGTCTACAAACTAGCAGACGAGTGCGCTGCAACGCCGTAGATAGGTATTTCATAAGGGGGGGGGGGGGGGTGGGTTTAATGAAGCAAACAATTTTTGTTGAAGCGAAGCTTTTTACGCCTCGTTTTGTGATTTGCTGGAAAACGACACTTTTTCTCTTCACCTTTTTCTTAGAATTTTTGTATTTTTTTTTCTTGCGTCTATTACACTACCCTCCTAAGTAAAAAGTCATAGCTCATTGAGGAAATTTAAAGAATATATATAAAATAAAATTATAAAATTATATGTATTTCCGATACGGTAACACTTTTACTAAAAACAAATAGATTTACCAATATTATATATACTCTTTAATTCATATGTATAAACTGTTTTCTAAATTAGTTCGATGTCATATGCTGACTGTAGCTACAAATAAACATCCACAAAAAATTAAAGCTTACTGTACAACAATAACTACTTAGCAAATTTACAACAACATCGCAAAGAGAATTACAAGATCCCAGCGGTTGCGCAGCGTTAGAGGGGATGAACAAAATTGGCGGCGTAAAATATACAGCACTTTGCATGCTATATTTTCTGTTTGCCTGCTAGCAATCACTTAGCACTTGCTTGTGCTACTGGTGATGGCACTTAGAGGATGTTGGCTAGCAACAAATTTTGCACTGCACTTGCTGGTGGTGGCACTTGGAGGACGCTCGCCAGCAAGGAAAGCCAATTTAACTTTGCTGCACTTGCTGATGTTGGGGACCGTTGGCCCACACACACGCACACGCAAACTCAAGCACTTTCGTTAATTTTTTTCATTAATTTGTTATTTTTTAAGTTTTTTAAGTTTACAATATTACAAGTTTACGAAATATGTTGCAAGTACAAGCTCTTGAATTAAATATGTCGCAAATTGATAAAATGCAAATAAAATAAAATATTTGCGCTAAAACACGACCGAAATTTGAAACGTCAAAATTTGTAATTGTCAAAATTTCATCGTCCATTTGACACTGCAAAAGAGACAAATTTATTTCAACACACACAAATTTTATTCAACCTGATATTTTCTATCCTACCACGACTGAAAAGTTTCCTTTTGACACACACCCTTTATGAAAAAATTTATTAATAAAACAATGATAGTTGGCAACTCCGAAATTAAAATGGCGCAGTGGTGAAAATAAAAAGCCACCGACAAATACAACAAGTGTGAAAATTATCAAACTTTGTTTGACAATATGTAAAAACACTCAATCCATACATTATTTTTCTTGTTTGCAAACGAAGTTACAGCAGAAAAAAGCAGAAAAAGAAGAAGATCGATCCATTTTTAAATCTCACCATGAATAGCAGCTGTTTGAGTAAAAGCAAATTTTTCAAAAATGTTGACAAATACAACAACTGGAGAAATTGCCAAACTTTAAAGGCATATACAGTCATGTGAAAATAAATAGGGACACCTGTATTTTTAAATTTAAAGCTGCATGGATTACATACAAGGTGCAACAGATATAGCATTAATTCCCTCGGGTGGTGGTTACTCGTGATAAGGAGAGTATAAAACTTTATGGAGTTTGCTCATACATTGTACAACTTTCAAGATACAGGGTGTTTTACGGTTTTCGTACGTGTCTAGTATTTTTGATCTAGAATCTTAACGGCTCACCATAAAATAAAAAATAATATTTTGTATTTTAGAAAAAATATCAACTTTTCCATCAATATATTAACCACTTTCGTGTCATGAGCTGCAGCGGAGCTAAAATTTTGAGATTATTCAACGAAATATCAACAAATTTTGTATCTTTTGTTTTAGCGGAGCTGTAATCGTCCAAATTTAAAATGTCTTTTTTCATGTAAAAATATACTTAATCAACAGTATTTTTCTAAATTTTAACATTGGACAATAACAGCTCCGCTAAAACAAAAGATAGAAAATTTGTTGATATTTCGTTGGATAATCTCTAAATTTTTGCTTCGCTACAGCACATGACACGAAAATGATTGATATACTGATGAAAAAGTTGATATTTTTTCTAAAATACAAAATATTATTTTTTATTTTATGGTGAGTAGTTTAGATTCTAGATCAATAATACTAAACACGTACGAAAACCGTAAAACACCCTGTATCTTGAAAGTTGTACAATGTGGGAGGAAACTCCATAAAGTTTTATACTCGCCTTATCACGAGAAACCACCACCCGAGGGAATTAATGCTATATCTGTTGCACCTTGTATGTAATTCATGCAGCTTTAAATATAAAAATACAGGTGTCCCTATTAATTTTCACATGACTGTATATACCAATATAAACCGAATAAATAATAAGTTTTGGTTGCAAACATCTTATTGCAACCTAACTTAAGTATTTATATCCTAACAAACAGATAATATGCATTAAATTCAGGAGTTGCCAAGTGATTTCTTTGTGAGCTTGCGGCCGATTAAGAACAAGAGTGACGATCACTGTTGATTTTTTTATGCACAAATACATGCAAACATTTTTGAGGTTATTTTTTGTAATTTTCCTATCTTGTTATCTTTGCTGTCTGTATTGTTGACGATTTCCTTGGAAAAATACGATGATGCAAACCAATGATTTACCCTCTTCCAAAATCGTTCAACAAAGAAGTTTTCACTTCAAAAAAACAAAAGAAGGGATTAGCTTAATCATTTGATTGTCGTCTGAACATAGCCAAAGATTGTATGCCACACGCCGGCAATAGTTCTACACGCCAGTGGAACTTACACGTCGCACGCTCGTAGCCCCAATTGTATTTATAACATAAATGTAATCGAAAGCTCATAACTTGACAAAACTGTCAAGTCTAGAAAATAAATTTATAACAAAAAATTTTGCGAAACATTTTGGAAGATTCCAACGCTATGGACCAAAAATAGCACATAAAAGACTAGCTTGTCAATGAATTTACAGTTGTCAATCATCAAGATAAGGCTATTAAGCTTAATTTGTTGCAAATTTGTTGATAAACCGTCGATGAACAAATTTGCATTAAAAATTTCCAAAATGTTCTTGAGCTTTATCTTGAATATCAAAACTCCTTTTCCCGATTCCGCATGAAAAATTATTCATGATAAAGCATTCAGTTTTTGACTCTTCTCGCAAATTTTTATTATAGCAAGTATCTAAAGGGTGTTTTTTAGCTGCATGAGAAGTTTTGATGGTTGTTGTCTATTGTTTGACAGTTGAGAATGCCATATTGTGTTGACATTTCTGTTCAGTCAAGGTATATATAATGAGGTAGTGTTAGTAGATACAATTGTCTCTTGTGGTGGGTAACTTAGCTGTCAAATCCCGTTGTTTACGAAAAAAAACAAAGCAAACAACAAAACTTGTCAATTGAAATTGTGTTGTGAATTTTTTGTGATTTAAATTGATTTAATTAATAAAATAAAACGCCAAAAAATTGTGCAATTAATCAAAAGCCTCTTCAAAAAGAGATTGGAACATTTTTTTGTGTGCCTCGTGAAGAAATACGCTATCGTTGAAACGTTGCTTGTTCCACAATATTTTGACAATCAGTTGTCTATTATCTATCTTCAATGTGTTCAAGCCAGGGATGAAAGTGAAATTTTTCAGATTGTGCCTAATTGCAGAGAAAAATAGTACCTTTTTAAAAAAATTTTACTTACACTATAAAAGGAGCGTCAGCTGAAACCAAAAATTTTCCTGTTTAGTAAGAGTGTTATTATAGAAAAGACTTTTATTGAAATTGATAACAAAATAGTAAAATGGTGGCGTTTGATTAATTGTTTGTCATTTTTGCTGAAAGTTTTCATTTTTTTATTGATTAATAATCCAATATCCAATGTATTGGTAAGAATTTGGAAGATTATTGGTAAGATTATGGTCCATGGACAATTTAATAACGCATTTAAAAAAAAACACAATGACTCACTAAAAATTTACTAATTGCTACTTTGATCCACAAACTGATACAGGGCATAATTTCGCCAAGGGTTGTTGTCTCGCCAGCTAGAAAAAATATGTGTGAATGTCTCATTATGTCCCATGCGGCGGCCGTAGTCTAGTGGGTAGAGTGCGTGGCCCCTAAGCTAAAGAACCGCGGTAGCCCGGGTTCAATTCCAGCCCAGACAGAAAAGTTTTTTCAATTGAATTAATTTTTCTGTTCGGTCGTCACCTCTCTGCAGACAATTTTCCAGAGAGTAAAAATTGCCATGTAAAGCTTCTTGAGAACTTCTTGAGAACGTTCGGAGTCGGCATTAAACACGTAGGTCCAGTTCTCGGTCATTTGTGATCAAACATTTAATAACACGCACAACACAATTGATCAATAGAAGCTCGGTCAAAGTCCTTCCAAGGGCTGAAATGGCCAGTTTATTTTTATATTGAATGCCCCATTATTGGAGACAGCAAAAAAATTTTTAATTTTTTTTCTTTTTCCGTTAGACCGTGGTTCCACTTGAAACGATTCAGGGTGGAATCAGAAATAAAATTGCAAAAAACACATCTACATATAAGATGTGTATGTGTTTTCCTTTAATGTATGCTTTTTGTATTAAATTAGTTTTTAATACATTTTTAAATCGAGTTATTTTTAAAACAAGGCAAAAGGCACTTGAAAAATTTTAATCATGTATTGCAAATTATTGATACTAAATATATAAAAAATAAAGATTTGTAAAATGTGTATCTTCAAATGCTATAATTTTGTAAATTACAACTTTTCTATAGACATATATATTAGACCGGATCAAAATTTGGATTCCGCCGTTCGGGGTCTCTAAAGATAGAGGAACTCATAAAAACAATTTCTGCGTACTTTTTTTCAAATCTGAGAAAATTTATCGGAGCGTTATTGATTCTCCTGATGGTCCTTTTTGTTAAAAAACATGTTTTTTGCTGGTATT
Source organism: Dichetophora obliterata (assembly GCA_963920525.1). Lineage (NCBI taxonomy): Eukaryota > Metazoa > Arthropoda > Insecta > Diptera > Sciomyzidae > Dichetophora > Dichetophora obliterata. The sequence continues at coordinate 87,779,286 of OY986438.1, read as the reverse complement.
TTGTTTTATTTTTCAAAAAACATATATCCAAATCTTCTAAAAATATAAATTCCTTACTTATAACAACATTTAGGCATAAAGACATTTTTTAAATTATGTTTTTTTATGACTCTTATTGACCTCCAAACATAGAATTTTTTGCTATTTTTAAAAACACATTTTGTTAAAACCTCTGTAAAAAACACATTTTTCATTGGATCTACCTAAAATTGAGCTTGTTGGAAAGGAATTAAATTATACTTTTTTTAATATATCGGTTAAAACAAATCTATGTGTGAAAAATGACTAATCAGTAAACGACTTTATAAATCTGCTAAAAAGATAAATTTCTTTTAAGCATAAAAATTTTTTTAAAATTAGTTATTATCTCTTATTAGCTGAAACCCGGCATGTTACGCCCCCTTGTCCAACGCTCATAAACTTATAACTCTTATTGACCTATAAAAATAGATTTTTTATTGTTTATGAAACACATTTTGTTAAAACTGCTGGAAAAAAGTCTTTTTTTTATTATGATAATAAATTTTTAAGTGATTTCAAGTTTAAGAACTTTTCAAGAGACTTTAAAATTTTTTATTGTTTATGAAACACATTTTGTTAAAACTGCTGGAAAAAAGTCTTTTTTATTATGATAATAAATTTTTAAGTGATTTCAAGTTTAAGAACTTTTCAAGATACTTTAATAATTTAAAGTGGCCTTATTTTTTTATTTTTCTTTTGAATTTGAATTTATTGAGTATACATAAGTACAATAAGAACTAATTTTAATTCCTTTCCAAGAAGATCAACTTTACGTAAATCCAATGGAAAATATGTCTTTTACAGAGGTTTTAACAAAATGTGTTTTTAAAAATAGCAAACAATTCTATGTTTGGAGGTCAATAAGAGTTATAATAAAACATAAGTTCAATACTTTTTTTCTCCTAAATGTGGGTATAAGTAAGGAATTTATATTTTTTGCAGATTTGGGTATGTGTTCCTTGAAAAATAAAAAGTTCTAAGCAAAACACATGCTTTTTAAACAAATAATACCCTCAGGAGAATCAAGAACGCTCCGATAAATTTTCTCCGATTTGAAAAAAAATTATGCAGAAATCGTTTTTATGAGTTCCTCTAACTTTAAGACCCCGAATGAATGATTTTTTTCCCCCCATACAAAAGCGATCCGGTTTAATATATATGCTTTAAATTTTTTAATGAAATCAGATTGAAGAGCTAACTTTTTATCACCCTTAAAATTACATGAAAAATTTTGGCTAATCGAAAATAAATATTACGATATTTGGATTCGATGAAAAAATTGACTATAAAAAATGTTACCGCTGGCTGTGTGTAGTGAAAATTGCCAAATTTTTGGAGCAGTGTAATTATGTTGAAGTAACTTTACTAGCACTGATAAGAATAACGAAATGTCAAAGAAAGCAACAAGGGGCATCAAAAATCGAGAATTACATTTACATGCAACTTGATTTTTTAACTCCGAGAAATTTAAATAGTCTGAAATGAAAACGCACGTGCCTAAACTCCCCTCTGATCTCGAAAGTACGAAAAATAGCACAATTGTGGCTATAGTTCCATCCCTGGTTCAAGTTCTTATTCATTGTCTTTTACTCTCTTCTTATGTTTGACAGCTACGGTACTCACCTCTCTGGGACAACACTACCATGTTGAATATACCTTGTGTTCAGTAAGGTTTGGATTTAAAGCCAGAACAACGCTTCCAAATTGTAGAAATTTACTTTGAAAAAAATTGCCCTAAATGAAGCGAATACAATCCTCAAGACATAAACGAATCACATTACATCCATTCAAATTGACTGTTTAGTGCAGTTTACTCGCTGGTGGCATCCTTATTTCTTTTGAAAAGAGCTGCCGTTACGGTGAATGGCGAGCGCTATCGAGCCATGCCGGCTGATTTTTTGTTTCCAAAAATTAATCAGCTAAACATCGACGACATTTCGTTCCAACAATACGTTCCATATGGCGTAACTTGCCATAAAGCGCTCTTAACCATCAATTTGTTGCAAAATCAATTTGGTGACAGTTTTATTTCCAGAAGCGGTTCTGTTAACTGGCCCCCTCGTTCGTGCGACTTAACGCCTCTCGATTACTTTTTATGCGGTTATGTTAAGTCATTGGTTTATGCCGACAAATCTGCAACTCTTGAAGCACTGGAAGCTAATATTCAAGCCACCATTGACGCCATACGGCCGGATGTATTGGAAAAAGTAGTAAACAATTTGACTGATCGAATGGACTATGTAACTCTCAGCCGCGGCATATGCCGGAAATCATATTTAAAAAATAAATGCCATGAAATACCTACCAGATAAAAATAATTAGAAATTCATTCCAACAATATTTATGTCTTGTATTATTATTTAAAGTACAAGAGTTAGAACAGACCTAAAATTACTTTAATCCATCTTTGAATTTGTTAAAATCTAACGTTATTAAGTTCTTGGAAGTATTTATGTAAATGTTTTAACTATTTTTTATAAATATATTTCAGCAACGTATGATGATCTTTGCATGTCCAGACTTATTACCTATGCCTCTGATCAGGGTAAAGCATATCCAATGTTAATTGGTGCTGAATATACGGACGAGGTACGCTTCCAAATGGCAGAGTTTCTGGTATTTAATTCAACATTATCCAATTAAACATTTTAAACAATATCTTATAATAACCTCAAAAGCTTCGTAAGCACTTTAGGGATTACAAATCCACTCACTGCACTCCTTTGCCAGAAGAGTACTTTAACATGCCTTGGGACATTCCAATAGAGAATGGATTTGTTTTTACATAAATCATAGTGGTGAATAATATGGTAAATCAATCAACAGCCAAACTTATTTAAATAAATAAAATACTTCATAAAATTTTATTTCAGTCATGATTGGTGTGTTTTATCGCATAGTTTACTGTGTCGAAAATAGATATAAGAATGTACATATTTAACATGTCATGAAATATAAGTCATTAATAAAACTCATAATATATATTGTATTTTATAATTTCAAAACATGAATTTTAAGAACTTGCTTCAGTATCTAACAGTGCTGTGTTACTTGTCGAGTGCTCATGGATTCTGGGAAATTCAGTCTTCAGTTAATTCCATTGTGAACAGATGGACGAAAGATACAAATTGTCCAGCTTCAAAGGTACCATTATCAAATGCCAAACATATCACTTTAAGCTGGAATTCAATATTTTAGAAATCGAATAGTCCCAGTGAACCACCACCCAAAGAATATTGTGATGAAAACCAGTTGATGCTTCAGTTGGCAAGGCTCTATATCATTAGCCCTGAACGTATTATATTGCTCTTAACAATGGACGCGCTCAAAGAAACCTGCCAGGACATTGCATTCATTATGGCTCGTATTAATTCAAGTTTTGCAAACTGTATACCATTACCAAAGGATAATTTATACGTGAAGTTATACGACGGCTTGGAATATTTCAATTCGTTTATTTGTCATCATAACAACTCGGTTAAACCTAAACGTTGGTAAAAATATTTCAATGCTATGCAGTCATGTGCTGCATTTCGTGTGAATTCAATTAAGTGAATTCTATTTATAAAAAATCAACAGACCGAATTAAAACTGGCGTAACATAGTAAACCTGATTTCTGTTTCTTGTCCAAAACGGAGTATTTGACATGGTCATAAAAAGTGAAGTATGACATGGATTACGGCGCAAGGTATTTTGGTTTTACATTAAATTTCGTACGAAAGCGAAATGCAGCACATGCCTGATAGTATTTTAAATCATGTCTATAAAATGTAAATTTACAACAAACACAAAAACAAAAAGTATAAGTCTAAGAGGCTGTTCAGACTTGCCTCAAATGAGGCGACTTACTTGACTCATTATGACATAAGTTAGCTCTCAGGTGTTCACACACAAATTATTGCCTCACTTTGAGGCTGCATCATTTTGTCATTTATTGTTTTTTTTAATTATTAAATGATCAAGTTTTTACAATTTAAAGAATATTAATTTGCTAACAACAATGAATTAACAAAATTACGTACTGACGTACGTCAAAATGAGTCGCAAAAATTTTTAAAATTCTTGCCTCACGTAACATGTCACCTTCCCGCTTTTCCCTTTGCCTGTAGATTTTTTTTTACTCAAAAAGAATTTGTTATAAATGTAAAAAAACGAATTAATTTTTATCATAGAAGTTTTCGGTGTTCAGTAGCAAAACAAATTTTTCAGACATTATTTTAGTTGTATCCTTAAATCTGTAAGTGCTTTATTCCGCTTTTACACATACCAATCATATTTAAAATTAGGTAATCAACCTTTTTAACACCTAAATGAAACGTCGAATGAGTTTTAGTTTATATATAAGGGGTATTCCCAATATCGGGCAAACAGCCTTGCATCGTGGGATTTGCAAAATATCGCTCATTTGCTCGAATAACGTCATAACGCAAAAACATGATTAGTGGGTTAATGATGCAGAGTTGTTCTTTATATCATCTTTATATCTTTCCATACAAGTTCCGAGTGAATTGTAAACTTAAAATGCGTTTTCTGCAAAATTACTTTTTTGCGTTATGACGTTATTCGAGCAAATGAGCGATATGATCGCAAATATTTAGTGAAAGGAATACTCGACAAGAGCTCCATATTGGCAGCACAATGTTTTAAGGATGTTTTAAAAATAAATTTATTGTATTATTGCATTTAGATTGTATTTTTCTTTATATTTTTCACTTTTATTATAAATAAGCTGCACTTAAATAAATTCACTCGTTACTTAATTTTGTTTTGACAGCTGAAGAGCTGTATTTCGGAGTTCGGAGTGCGGATCGGTATTGCAGTTCCCTCGAAGGGATTCAACAATAGAATTTTTGCTTTAAAGGGAAGGGAGTGTGGGTTTGATCAACTCCCGCCGCAACTGATCCGCCGGATTCCGCAATCAGCATGATTAAGAAACTTGACAAATTCTCCACAAAAAAAAAAAGATATTTGAGCAAACTCAACGGCATTCGAAAGTGGGAGCCTTGTACTTTAAAATGATATGTATATTTTTTAAAAAAGAATAGATGGCATTACTAAGCTGTTTTTCGGATGGCGTTTTCGTTTCTCGAAAAAATGTTGCATTTTTTCTGCCCTCTTTCTGCCATCTTTGAGAAATCTGAATTTTTTCGTCTTTTGAAGTCAACATTTTCGCAAAAAGAACACGATTCAATTGTAGTGGTCACTATTTTTATTCTCAAGAGGGCAGAATTTCCAAAAGGAGCAGAAAAAATGCTGCATTTTACGAAAAACAGTGTTTTTTGCACATCAAGGTTATTATATCTGCAAAACCTGACATGATAGAGCGATTCTGCTGGCAAATTCGGATTTAGTGCACCAAAATCCGAATTCGTTAACGCATATTAATGTGCCTGCTTCTTGACACTTGTTGACCTGTGTTTTTAACAACTCCTTTAGCCTCCAAACACGGCTCTCGACTCTTGAGTGAGTGGAGCAATAACGGCTGAAGCTTGCGAATTCAAGTTTTAGAAATAAAAAAACTGGTTTGGGGTCAAGAGCCGGAGTTATTCTTTAGGTTATACATATTTTTAAAACATTATTTTCAGAAAAACGTAAAAGAGTATGTATATTGCCTTAACCGCAGAGAGTATATTAAACAGGGGTGTCAGTTCTAAGTTCACTCAATTTAGGTTGCACAGGCGTTAGGTTCAGTGTGCAATTTGAATAATCTAGCGGAACTTAATTAAAAATCAAAACCTCCAAAAATTAAATACTTTGCCATGAAAACTATGTCAATACTCTACGCGTTTTTGCCTCATTAAAAAATTTTTTCGTTACATCATTAGTCGCGAGAAATCAGCGTTGAAAGTGGCACAAAAAAATTAATTAAAAAATTTTTAAATATTTCATTTTGCTAATACGTTTTTTTTATCAGTGATAAACAACATATTAACCACTTTTAAATTAAAAAAAAATTTTGCTATTAATATTTCTCAAATATTGAATCGCTGAACGTAAAAAAAAAGTTAATGTCAGTTTGATTAATAATAAAAAAATCCATTTAAAAAATATGTAAGAAAGTAGATTTTTTTTTTAAATATTCTAAGTTTAAATTAACTTTTCTAAGATGTACCCTCTTGTAACCCTTTTAAAATTTGGCTTAATCTCTTCTTAAGCTTTTTAACTTTTATAATCAGTTAAATGTAGCTCCACGTTTTTCCAACGCACAAACAACTTTTTCCAAAAAGCAAAGGGTTATAATTTTTTTTTTAGTCAAAATGAAAAGGCAAGATTTTTTTGATGTGTGGTATGAATACAAGAAGGAAGACCGCCCTGCAGTCCAAGGCATCGTGCACGAATATGTCATGATGATTTCTTAAAGAAACTTACTGCGTGAGTTACATTTGTCGATAATTCTTTAACAAATCTGTCTTGTTTTCGTTCATCGAAAACCGAATGCTTTAAAACAGTGCACGATGAAATGTATAAACAAATCAGCATGTTTCGTCAAAGATGAAGAAAAATCGTGCATGATTCATTCAAGATTTCTTTCAGACTTCTGGGCGTATAAAAAATATCTGTACACATTAGGCTGGGTCAATTGTTTTTGTCAAAAAGCGTATAGCAAAAACGTAATCTACGAAGAATTCTAAGAAAACTTCCCCAAGAAACTATGGGTCTAAAATCAAAACCTAGCTCCCGCCAAGAGACATCAAAATTCGCATTTGTAAAAATTTTAAAACAATCGTAGTTTTATTGAAAAATTTTTTTATATGAAAGAAATGCCATATATTTAATTTATATTGGCCTTATTTCTGCTTCATCTTTTTAAGCCAAATTTTAGAACATTTTTTTTTGTTAAATTTACGCAAAACTTAAGTTTGTAATGTTATTGAACAATCAGTGAGAATACAGCTTTTTTTAAATTCACGTTTTATTTTATAAATTCAGGCAACAGAACGTCTTAAATAAAAAAAACGGGATTTATTTTTTAAAACATTGAAAAAGGTCTTAAGTCTTTTTTACAGTCCATTCGAGGTGTTCGGGTACGACTTTCTACAGTTACTGCCATAACATCATCTCGGTTCTTTGCAATTACGCGTCGGGAGACATGCGTTAGCAACTGCACACATCGCTCGGTTCCCTGAATGTGCGATGGAATTCTTGGATCTGGCAGTGGTATTTCATCCGAATTTATGTACTCCAAGAAGTGCTCGTGTGGAATGCTTGCAGTAAATGGAGGCTCAGACAGTATTTTATCATTATCTAAGTCGACTAAATCCATATAATCTGTGCAATCAAAATTAATAGGATGCTTTTTATAGGTTCTAAGCTTAGTTGAGTCATATAATTGCTCACGATAGTACAAAATTTTTTTAATGGCTCTTTCGCGAACAGGTTTCCTTTCATCGAAAAGCATTGTTAGCAAAATATTTTCTGGATGAGCGAAGAAAGCATTGTTTTGGATTGTTTTGTTTACAATTTCTTGAAGATTTTGCGGTAAAACTTGCGTTGACTTTATAAATTTATATAAAAGTGCACTGCCATATACCACTGAATTATAAAATTTTACATTAAAATACATCGGTACATAAACTTTCATAATGAAATTGGCTAATATTTTTAAATTTTCTGAAGGCAAACTAGTTGCAACGTAAAGGCGCAAAAGTCTGCTGGCTTTTGTTAACCAGCGAGAATGAACAATTTGTCCCGGTTTCATGCTGGCTAGATCTTCTGGACACGAACCTTCCGACACAGCTTTCGCTATGCGATAGAGATATAAAACGTCAGTAGAAAGACTTTTTTCATCTCTACTGTCCATAGGTGGAGACATATTCCCCAATGAAATTGGTTCAAAATCAGGTAGAGTCTACAACGAAATGTTTATTTTCTTGTTAAGAACTTACACTTAATCGTTTTTATAATAACTGTATGCTTACCGGAAGTCGTTCGCAGGTCTCAATTAATTTCGTCAGAGTCCCAGTAGCGGTACGGGGTCCACTTGTGGTAGATACTTCTAAAGCATTGAACAAATGGCGTAGCGGAAGTTCGTTGAAGTGCAACAAGCAAACAAACCAATGTAATGGTTTATTCAACGAAATTTCAAATTTCCGTATAATTCCATTTTCAGTTCCAGTATTGGTGGGTTCTCCATCGCAGCAAACTCCTATCAAACTTGTAAGGCTTAAATTTTTTCCTTAAAGAACTCACATAACTGCATTTGCTTAGCATTGGAGTCTTCAGCGCCTACTTTTATGTGACCTAACAATTTACTTCCGGGCTCTTTAACAATCACTATATGAGATTCTTTTTCTACTCTCGGATGGTATTTTCCACTAATTTCTTCACGTGTCAGTGCGGAATTTTTTCTGCCATCAAAAGAAAAAGCTAGTAAAGCTGAATCATTCTGCTGCATGCGACGAACGTAATCCCTGCTTTTAAGTTTTTCACGAGCTACTTTGGATTTATCCATAATAATTGGTTCCCCATTTTCATCAGTAAAGCCAATGTCTTTAAATAAAGCTGTAGCTAAACACGAGGCAACTCTGTCTGAAATACCAAATCGATCACACATCATGGCGAAATTAATTGTGTCATATCGTTTAGCGTATGGTCCCCTTTTGCGCAAAATCGGCTCTCTTGCAGCTGGCATTGCAAGCTCGATTTCAGATTCGACGTCCATTTGTGAAGTGTCAGGCCTATACGAAGGATCAAAGCTAACAGGGAGATTACTTGACTGTTGATCTACGATATTTAGCACGCATTCGGGAATTGTATTCTTTCTGCTGGTGTGTTGGTCAATCATGAACGCTTTGAGATAATCCGGAATTAATCCACAGTAGCATGGCATTGTTTTTTTGCAACTGCATTTACCAATATAAAATACATCATTCAACGTTGACTCAAATTCTGAAAATGTATTGATTCTAGATATGTTTTTAACTTCTTAATGGTACTTATTGAGAAATGTTTTAAGCTTTTTTAAAATGCTTTTTTTATTTATCAGCGTAATATTAATTTTGTTCCAAATTTCAATTATTTTCTCTGCAATTATCGGAGAATGGCTTGAATACGAATGTTGTTTTTTTGTTTTTTGTTTTTCGCGACCACTTAAAAAAAATAGTATTTTAAAACATCACGATAAGTTGGCAAATTCAATTCACTAAATTCACTTGGCATGCCAATGGCACTTGCATTCTGATTAGTCAGAAACAGAAAACTTGACCCTGAAGCCATTGTAAACACATCCATTTCCGAATTGGAAGAGTTAATTGACATTGATGATATTTCCATAATTTTACACTATTTATTTCAAAAAGTTTTTGTGAAAAGAAATGAACACGCGTTTACTTTTTAGACGTAAAATATTAAGTGCACAAATCAATCAAAGCAAATGCTTAACAGCAAGTTTATATTATATTGAACTTGAATTACTGTTACTTGATAACTCTTATAGCCAATGAGCGGGTATGGGCACGGAGCTAGATTCGGAGCCAGCTGAGAGCAATTGAGAGTGAGAGTAAACGCATATGTAGCAACACAACACGCAACAACAAAGCAAAGGAAGAAAATCAGTTCAGTGTCAAAAAAGACTGGAAGCAAGCAACACCTATGTCGGACGAAGCCAAAAGAGAAAAGCAAACAACTCAAAAAGCTACACGAAAGAAGCTTTAAATGTAGTGGTGCCCATACCCGCCAATGAGTAATAGTTAATTTTGCTTTTTAAAAAGATACCTTACTTAATGCATTCTCTTGAAATTTAACATAATTTCTATACAACACTAAAATGTTAGCATTATGGAAACAGATTCTTAAAGCTAATGAAATTTTGTTCAAAACAAGCCTCAACTAATAACAAATTATGTTTGCTCTTAATGTTAATATATTGATTCTTAACAAAACTACGCTGTTTTAAAAAATTTTTCAAATGCGAATTTTGATGTCTCTCGGCGGGAGCTAGGTTTTCATTTTAGACCCCTACTTTCTTTGGGAAGTTTTCAGGGAGTTAAGAGAATTTGTAAGCAGGTATTGTGTTATAGTTAACACCAAATGGAAAAAAGTCATATTTTGGCGAGGTTCTTAGAAACTAATAAGAGATGGCTTAAAGGGGATATAATATTTACAAAAAAATTTATTGATTTAATGCTGTCTACAAGCTCTACAAAGCCTTCTGTTGCTGGGCTCCATAACAAAGACTTTGATGACTGCTCTTTAAAAGTTAAAAAACGAAAAATTAAAGATATTACTCTAAATAAGAAACCCAGTGAGATTACTTTGGCAGCAGAAATGACATTACGGTCTGTTGGAAAAAGGGATCCAGCTAATTTAGTTAAAGAACTTGCATTTGCATTACCAAAAAGGGCGACCTCTACTAAGAAGGCAAGGCAAAATTATAAAACAGCAGAAAAAACTCACGCCTGAAGAAGCACTTTGACTAGGTTAGGTCAAAGTGGCTGCCTCAATTGAGACACACTTAGGCCAATTGTGGCCCATTGTGGTACGCTCTTGGACTAATGGTCGATATAAAGCTGAGTACATACCAATACAAACATTTAAGAAAACAGCTAAAAAATATAAAAGCGGACATTTACCCCCATACTATATAGTTAAAAAGGTTAAAGACATACTACCCTCCAGAAGAAGCTTTAAATGTGACAGATGTTTCTGCCGAAATAAATCTACAAGACTTACTAGATATAACATCGCGGCGCATATGTACTGCACAAGATGATCTCGTCGCACATATCTTTGCACCTTCCTCTAATACATCTCTCCGACTAATTTCCAAATGGGGCTGCGACGGTAGCTCTGCACAAAGTCGCTACAAGCAAAAACTAAACGATGCCAAATTTACTGATGAAAATATATTTTCAGTTGCTTTTGTCCCCCTTCGACTAGTAGATGAGTACACACAAAAAATTGTGTGGCAAAATCCAAGACCTAACTCAACTAGATACTGCAGGCTTGTAGGATTTATTAAAAAAAAAAAAGAAACCAAACAGTTAATTACAACGGGAAAAATTCGAATGGAAGAAAAAATAATGAATCTTCTGCCAACAACTACTACCATTATGAGTACTGACGTTCAATTTAAGCATTAACTGATTTTCACTATGGTCGATGGTAAGGTTTGCAGAGCATTATCGCAATATGAATCGTCTCAAAACTGCTATATATGTGGTGCAACACCAAAGCAAATTAATGATTGCAATGCTCTGAAAACAAGAACACCTCCAACGGAAATGTACAATTTCGCAATTTCACCTTTGCACTCCTGGATAAGAGCTTTTGAGTGCCTTTTTGCACATTTCGTACAAACTATTGTAGATATAAAGAAAGATATAATGGAAAGCGAGTCCCTCTGAATATTCTGACAGAAAGAAGGCTATCCAGGAAAAGTTTCGAAATGAAATGGGACTCCTTGTCAATTTGCCAAAGCAGATAAGCGGTAACACAAACGACGGAAATACCGCGCGCAGGTTTTTTAAAAACACTGCATTGTCTGCAAACATTACTGGACTCAACGAAGATCTTATACATCGTTTACAAATATTACTTGAAGCACTTTCCAGTGAGTCAGAGATATATGCAATAAAAATTTCCACCTATGCACGCGAAACAAAAGAAATATATCTGCAACATTACTCTTGGTACTATATGCCTGCAAGCATTCACAAAATACTAGGCCATTCTGAGGCGATAATAAATGCTTGCATTTTGCCTCTGGGACAGTTATCAGAAGAAGCTCAGGAAGCACGCAACAAAGAATACAGACGAATTCGCGAAAATTTCACAAGAAAAATTTGTCGAAAAGATTGCAATAGACATTCTTAACCGGTTTTTACTATCATCAGATCCACTTCTGTCTAGTCGCAATATATCCAAGCCAATAAATCGAAGAAGATATCCACTTACGAACGAGACTTTATTATTACTGAAGGCTCCTGAACTGCCCCAATCTAGTTCCGCCGATGATGATGATTACGAAGACTATGACGACGATAACTAATTATAAAATTGTTGAAATAAAAACAAAAAATTTAATATAATACTGTTTTTAAGTTGGGCTTTGGCCGTAACAAAAAACAGTAACATACAACAGAAAGGCCGAATAACAACATTTAATATAATATTTAATACTTTCTATTTCATTCCAACATAAATAAAATTTTTGTAGGTAGGCATTGCAGGTAAAATAGATGTAAAGACAACTTTACTAGATTTTTCCACAAATAATTTAGCCTATTACTAATTAATTTCCATTCATTCAATTGAAAATATAACATGAGGTTTATTTGATTCTTCGTTTATATGGTAAGTGGGCGTGATAGTGCTCCGACCACTCCCATTTTTTCATAAGAGTCGTATTGCTGCTTAGTAATTTACCAAAAAAAAATTCAATTCATTATCTTAACATTTTGAATTAAGTTCCGCTAGATCATTGAAATTACACACTGTGCGTCAGGAGGATAGAAGAACAAAACAAAAAGGATTATGCTTTTGCCTCGGCAGTTGTTTCATGCGCACCTATAGAAAAGTAAAGTCAGCGTTAAAACGAACGTTGAGGCAAAGCATAATTATTATTGTTTTTTTCTTCTATCCTCCGGACGCTTACTGTTGTGCTGTTAAATTAATTAACATAAAAAAATCGCCGCAAATGCAGTTGTGAGTATAGTACAACTGTCAATGCTACCTGAATAATTATATCATACTAGCAACAAAGTCTATCGTCCCGTAAAGAAAATTTATTTTCCATAGGGTCGAAACAAAAAAGCAAATCGGTGTGATCGACCTTTTTTTAAAATTCTGAAAAAATTTAAAAAAATTTAGATGGATAAAAATGATGAAAATAATTAAACACATGCACATTTTTGGTGATTTATTTTTCTTGAAAACCAATAGAGATAAAATCTTTAAACTTTTTTTATTTCAATATAAAAATATAAGATTTTAATATGTGTATCCAAACTTTTTCACAAAAGTGACAGTTTTGACAAAAATGTTTATTAAAAATTAATTTCTTACATCAATTTTAAAGTTTTCAACACTGATTTTTTCGAAAGGTGATCCAAAACAAAAAAAAACTTTTACAACTTAAAGGATCGTTTGAAGTTAGTTTAGAATATGTCAAGAGTCTTGTATTTTTGTTTTAAATTAGTTTTATTTGCTCTTAAAATTGAGTCGATCAATGAAAATAGCACTTAAAAAATCGCATGCAATAAAAAATCTAAAAATTTGGCAGAAGATGTATTTAATTATATTTAGTAATACCTATTAGTTTTATCATGGAGACTTTAATAGCTTCTATGGTATTCTATGGTATAGATTTTTAAAATCACCCTTTTTTAGTTTTTGAAGTATTGACAATAATATGAATTTTTCATACCTTATCAAGATTTATTTTCTCGAACAGTATTTTTGGGACTCATATGGAACTCATAGCCGTGCTCATAGACTTTACGTAACTCAATGTGATAAAATCAGGGACCGAAAATAATGATTATTTCTCAAATTTTAATAAAAAAAAAAAAATCAAAATTAAAATAATTGACTTTGAGTTTTGAATTGTCAATTACAAAATGAACACAGAGAGATGCGCTCAAAGTTACAGTGAAAGCTCCCATAAGCGGACACCGATGGTTACCTACTTTTTGTCCGCATATGAGAGATGTCCGCTTATGTCTTAAAAAATAATATTTAAATTCAAATTAAAAAAATGGTCATTGCGATATTCTAATATAAAATAATTTTTATTCTTCAAAAGACAAAAAACAAAACTAGTACAAAATAAATTAAAATTTAAATATATACATTAAACAATACGAGTGGTCCTATTCTTCTTTCGAAAGTAATAAATTTTTACAAAACAGAAGTAAACTGCAAAATTTTTAGAAAAAAAAATTGATATTTAAACGTGCCGCTTGCGACCGTAAAGTTGAAAATCTAATTAATATGAGAAAAAGGTGTTATTTTTTCAAAAAAATCCCGGTAAGAGTTTTTTAAGTGCAAGTTTAAAAAAAAAACGGTACGTGCCCCGTTTTTTTATCTTATTTTTCTTTTAAATGAGCTATCAAACATTAAAATTAAACAAAAGTACGAGAGTTGTAATTTTTTATTTTTCTAGAAAAATCGTATTGTTTTCCTTGTATTAAAAAAATCGCAAAAGAGCAAGCTTGAAAAAATTTCATTGAAATGTTGAGGAAATATTTTCTTAAATTATATTTAAAACAGATACAAAAATTATGCGATTACATTTAGTTACCTGGTCGTTATAAAATTTTTCGCTAGACTCTGATTTCTCATTCAGAGTAAATTCGTAAAAAGAAAAAAAAAACATGTCGAACTGTCGAAAACACAAAAAAAAAAACAGTAATGTTTGTGATCTAAAAAGGAAGAAAATTCTCCGCTTATGGGATATTTTTTTTTTATAAATAGACATGTTTGCGTGTCCGCGTGCGTTTATTGGAAAGTCCGTGTATGAGAAAGCATTTTCTATGAAAAAACCAAAAATTTATCGTTTTCAAGAATGTCTCCGCTTATAGAAAATGTCCGCTTATTAGAGCGTCCGTCTATGGGAGCTTTCACTGTACCTACGCCTAATTACAAAACACACAACAATATAAATATTAGTAGACAATGAAGTGGCGAAATCGAGGTTGCTGCAATTTATTTTAAGGCAATATCTGTTATTTTGTCTCACAGTGATGTCTACCAAAATTGTTAAGCGTTAAACTTTATGTCTAATGTTTAATATGTAAGTTTTTTCAGTTTGTTTTTTCATAATGTTAAAAATTGTTATATATGTATATTTTTTGTTGAAACAGTGTCCCTGGTGATAAACTCCGGCGGAGTTCGAAATATTGGGCGCAATAAAACCAAGACTAAAAAATAAATATAAGATTTTTTTATTCAAAAAGTGACCTTGAGCCCGAAATAAACTCAAAATCATAAGTTAAGAGGTCGAAGAAAAAATCATATTCGCCCTTATTCTTGAACCCGCTCTCAAAACGACGTCGAATTTTTCATATTCTTGAAACTTTCAATTTCGACGTTGAGATCTGCAGTGATTGTTCACTCAATTATTGAGCAAACGTCGTCAAATAAATATTTAAATTTTTCTTAATCAGTTCTCAATTTTTATTTCTTGTCCTCAAAAATATAAATCGTTTTCTGATTTTTATGTTTTTGCTCAGAAATAATTGCTTTTCGATTGTAATTTTTTTGCTCATAAATAAAAATCTTTTAAGGATTTTTATTATTCAGCTCAAAAATTCTAAACATTTTTTGATTAAATTTTTTTTCCTCAAAAATAAAAATCGTTTTATGATTCCTAATTATTTGCTCAGAAATAAATATTGTTTTGTGATTTTAATGTTTTTGCTCAGATATAAAAATGTACATTTAAAAACCAATATATAATTTTCGTATCATGTACTATGTATGGGGGTGTGCTTTTTTAAGACCGTAAAAATTTCTTAATTAATTGAATGTTAAATGATTCCAAATAATGCTTCCAAATAATTAATATTCTTATTAATTTTAATATTAGTATTTTTATTTCTTATATATATATTAAATGAGTTTTTAATGAAGTTGAGTAAGCAAAAATAGTTTAAAAAGTTATTAATGCACAAAGAAAACGCAGCATTAAAAGTATTAGAAAAAAATAATTGCAGTCAACTTATTACCAAATAAAATGATATTAACACAACCGTGTACATTTTTCGCTCAAATGGCATTGCTCTCATTCTCTCATTCAGCCCTTACTTCAAAATAAGCATACCAATTTTAGAAAACGTCAAAAATACGTATGAATTAATGAATCTTGGTTTTAACAAGAGAAAAAGCAGTGTACGTATGTCAAGTCTTTTATTGACACAAGGGATAAACTCTACTGTACTCATCCTTTTCAAGCATGTCATACAGATTTCAAAGTACCATTTTCCAAATAATAAATAATACATTATTAAGTGATCAGCGGCGTGATCAGAATTTAAGATTTTGATGAAGTGTCGGATTCATATGAGTCCCAAAAATACTCTCTGAGAAAAAAAAGTCTTGATTCATATTGTCAATACTTGAAAAACCAAAAAAGGGTGATTTTAAAAATTTCTCCATGATGAAACTAAATGGTATTACTAAACATAATTAAATACATCTTCTGTCAAATTTTCAGATTTTTTATTGCATGCGAAAAGGAAGATACAGGGTGTTAAAAAGTGCTATTTTCGTTGTTCGACTCAACTTAGAGTAAATAAAACTAATTTAAAATAACAAAAATACAAAACTCTTGACATATTCTAAATTAACTTTAAACGATCCTTAAATTTGTAAAAAAAATTTTTAGTTTTGGATCACCTTTCGAAAAAATCAGGGTTAAAAACTATAAAATTGATGAAAAAAATCTATTTTCAATAGAGCTTTTTGGCAAAACTGTCACTTTTTTGAAAAAGTTTGGATACACATATTAAAATCTTATATTTTTATATTGAAATAAAAAAAAATTTAAAGATTTTACCTCTATTGGTTTTCAAGATATAAATCATCAAAAATGTGCATATTTTTCATTATTTTCATAATTTTTTCATTTTTGAACTTCCCTTACTTGCAAAATAAATTAGCGAGGAAATAAAAAAATGATATTTCGAGTATCTACAGACCCAACTAAATTTTTGATCATTTTTTCAGAATTTTTAAAAAAGGTCGAGCACACCGATTTACTGTTTTGTTTTGTTTTGTTTTCTCCCCATAGTTTTTAAAATATTTTACATGAAAAATATTAATAGGAACATGTTTTTTATTCAAAAGATCAAAGTATGTATTAGGGTGTATCGAAATGTATGCACCAAAACTAACACCCAATTCCACCCCTAAATAATGAAAAAGGAAATAAAGACAATGCAGAAAATATTTTTTATTTTTAAATGAATTCCTGGTTCCCCAAATAGCAGTTTTCTATGGAAATCGTGTGTTTTTGTACTGGAGCCCATCTTACGTTACACTTTTTTAAGAAACCAACCATAGATCTCGATTCACCATTAAAAACCACTTGTTCATGCAAATTTTCGAAAAGACCAAGCAGCAAAGACTGGAGTGTCAGCATAGAAATAAAAAAAAAAGATTATTTGCTATATTTACACCTACTTTTATACGGGAGCCCATCTTAAGGTGCACTTTTTTTACAAAATCCACCATAGATCTCGATTCACGATTAAAAACAACTTTTGTATGCAAATTTTCGAAAATATAAAATTCGTACAGGAGTCAGCATCGAGATAAAAAACCATTATTTCCGATATTTTCATCTATGTACTGGAGCCCATGGCAGAATAACCAGGTAGGGTAAAGAGATTCACCACACCGACAGCTAATGTCAAAATCATGTCAAAATCACAAAATACAGTGCTGCCGTGTTTTCATAGAAAAATCCATGATTGAATCATTAAGGGTATTCACAGTTGCGTGGTTTTCAGTGTGGCTAAAAAAACCTCGTAGTATTAATACCACACTTTTCCAACCTGTTTTTATATACTAATGTTGTTGTTTTACATGGAAGCTCTACAAACCAAAAGTCTGGTAGTTTTAATTAGCCCAATGATATGTTTGATGAACGTGGTTATTAAAGTTTCATAAACAGGTGTTGCTTTATGTGTTTTTACAGCAGTTTGACTGTTTCTTGTATTTTGTTTGTTTTCCAATAAGCCAATTAGATTAGTTTGCTTAGTTTCGTTTGTTGTGTATGTGTTTTTTGTGTGCATGTATTTTCACATGTAATGTAGGCTGCACATTTATGCGCACTGAGAGCGGAATCTGTTAAATATTATTCTTTATACTAAACTGCAAATCGGGGAAGTACAAGTTTTTATTTTTAAGCAAAATTTGAAGCAGCGTCCTAGAATTTGCTGATATTATAAGGTAGATTGGGCCATTTGCTCTAATTTCATTGTTTCAAACAGTCGCGCTTTTGTGTTTTTGATTTTTTTAAAATTAACATTTATATTAAAATTAAGAATTAAAAAAATAAACAAAAAATGGGCAATGATAAATTACTGAAAATAAGACTTTAAAATCACATAAAAACTTATTTGTTTCATTAAATATACATTTTTTCTTACTTTATCTCTTTTACCGTAGTATAAATTCCCTTCAAAGCATTTGTCTCACAATAATCAACAACACTGAAAAGTGGCATCTCTAAAATTAGTTTTGACATTAGCTGTCGGTTTGGTGAATCTCTTTACCCTATCTTGTTATTCTGCCATGGTCTTGCCCAATATATAAAGGCTTGATTATCCAAGTGTAACGTGAGGTGGTGCAGCGGGATGTAGCCAGTGATGTGCGGCGTAGACAACTTGATGTCAACAAAACTATTGTCGACGGTGTCGACAATGTCGTGTAGACAATTGCTTTTAACGACGTGTAGATAATTAATGTAAGAGGTTGCATGGTTATTGTGATATTTAATTAAATTGAGTCCAAGTTCGGAGTATTCCTTATTTTTTCGCCTTCTGGGCATGGTATTTGTTTGTTTAATTGTAAAATTTGTGAGTTTGTGTTAATTAAACAACTTTTCAAAACAATTTAAGAATTAAATAGAACTTGCATTTTCGCAGTGTTGCATTTCGTTGACATTGTTTATACAATTCTCGACATTGTCTACATTATCGACACCAAAATGTCGATAATTACCGACACCAAAATGTCGACACCAAATTAATTATCGACACCAAAATGTCGATAATTAAAGACGACGCGTCGAATAACATCACTGGATGTAGCGTAGTGCGACTTTGCCTCGAGGTTAAGCGATTACCGAAATCGTAGTCCAACGTAGTGCAGGCACCGTAGTGCAGGGCATTTATTTTATTTTAATAGGCTTATTAACTTCTCTTCAATAAAAGACTGCATCCTTTCATATATAGTATTAAAATTTACAATTTAGTGAAGTTAAACAAAATTTTTCGCTTGTCCCACAGCTGTTGAACTGTTAAAAATCGTAACGTTGAATAGAAATCTATTTTCTACAGACTTCTACGCTGCGTCACGCTACGTAACGATTTCGGTTACGACTTGTATATATTTATCATTAAACAGATTTTAGCTTGACAATTGGCATCCTCGCGCTACGTTTCCTTACGCTTGGGTAATCAAGCCTTAACTGTGGGTTAAACCGCCTGAACTAACGAAAGAAACCTAGTTCGTTCACTCGGTTTAAACACTAAGCCCGGATGGTACAATCATTTGACAAGGTAGTAAGGTAGACTGGCTTTTTTCTCACGAGCGGCGATGGGTAGTTGTCAAACTTAGCTGTTCATGCAATTAATCAAAGACATGTGAAAAAATAACCAACAACTTAAACATAAACAACAAACTAAAAACATTCCAACAAACTTCGCGAACAAATTTAATGAATCAAAGAAAAGTTAAAAATAAGCACATAGTCAACAGCAGTAAACTACAACTCCTTTAGCTGTTTTGACAACTACCAACCGCCAAAAAACTGTCACGGCTACCTTGTCAAATAATTATACCATGGCCCGGACACTGTGTTCGCGATAAATTTATAGCGAACATTGTTCGTATAAACAGTAAAATAGTGCGAACAAACGAAGATTCCTTCGTTCGCTCTGATCGAACGGCTTTCGATCTTTTTGCGCGAATCCGGTGTTGCGCTGCGATTAAAAATAGAAAAGTAGCAAAAAGGAGTAGCTTAATAGAACAAATTATGAATAATAGCAAAATACGTAGTAGTTTATGTTTTTTGAAGTGTTCCGTAAATTTTTGCTGCAATATAATTGTGCTGTCTAAAGGGTCCATTAAAGTTTTTTAAGTGAAAAAAACTCTGTATTGAAAGTTTTATTTTCAAGAGACTGTTTATTTTAGGTAATTTTTTTTACATAATAATTATATAACTTTTAATGGAAATTTTTTGAGCTTATGGATAGCAAATATTTTTAAATAAAGCAGGAATCCGTAGTAAAGCTTGCTCATCTAAAAAAATATTTCAGGTTCTGCTGAAACTTTTTGCGGTTTTAATTAAAGTTTGTATAAAAATGTTGATGTTAACTAAAATGGTAGATAAAACCCCGATTTTTGACTAAAATCAATTTTTTAAAGTTATAAAATAAAAAGTATTTCTCTAAAATAAAAATTGAAAGATTAAAAGTATCTACTAACAAGTGCATACAATTTGGTAGCGATCCTTGGCTAGTTTTCGAGTAATGCTGTCCATCGGTTTCAAACAGCACTTTTCGAGAAAAATGCGTTTAAAGTTTTTGCAAGTATAGTTTTCAATGTTTTTCTTCTTAAGTTTGTGCTTTCAACTACAACAATTTTTATTTCATTGAATTAAAACTTCTGAAGAATATTTTTACGATTTTATACATACGAAAAATTAAAAAAAACGAATTTTTGGTCGTTAAAAAAGTTAAATGAGCCCTTAAGTTTTATACTAAATACAAGTTATATCGATTTCTGCTCCTTTGCCAGTGCTGGCACCTCCACTTTCATTGCCAGTCAGATCTTATGCCCAAACTGATTTGCTTTCACCAACTCTGGTCGATTCACAGGTTGTTCCTCTTACTTCTCAGGTTTCTGTTCAACTTAAGCCATTAATTGCAATTCCACCAACTAAATCAATCTTTGTTCTTCGCTTAGCTGCGAATACAACAGAGGTTGATATAGATTTTTTCATTAAATCAAACTTGAAGTGTTTCTTGAATCTTTTTGTTCGTAAATTCAAATATTCAAATGTAAGATCGATTACTTCTTTTAGATTAACAGTTCCTGAAAATTTATTTAATTCTATAGTTGATGTAAACTTTTAGCCGCCAAACACAATTGTACGCCAATTTGAATTTAAAAGCAATCCAAGACCGGTAAATGTACATTTGCCGCGTCCCCGAAATAGCCCTAAATCTCATCCAAAAAACGATTAATAAACCGCAAGTCTAAATTAGAGCTTGTGTACCAAAATGTCAGGGGTCTTAACTCTAAACTTTCTGATATTTTCATTAACAGTTTCGATTTCGAATATAACATTATAATTTTTACAGAGACTTGGCTTCGCTCTAATATCTTAAATTCTGAAATAATGTGCAATAAATATCAAATTTTTCGTAAAGATCGGATTCGATAAAATCATGATAAGATCGGTGGTGGGGTTTGATAGCTGTTCTAAACTCGCTTGCATCTAAAGAATTTTGACATTGAGTTCATTTGTGTTGCAGTTAAATTAAATAATAGTATTATTTATGTTGCCTGCTCCCTCATTCCTCCTAAATGTGACGTATCAATTTATTTAAAACATATACACGCCAACGCAAAATTTTATAATTTGTTAAAAAATAAAGACGTTCTTATTGTGCTGGGTGATTTTAACCTACCTTTTGTGACTTGAAGATCGTCTGACGATTCTTCATTTCTTACACCTGTTTCCAATAGTAATTGGATAAATGATTTCTTAGATAAGCTATCTGATCTGTGTCTTCAACAAGTCAATGATATTTTAAATATAAACCACAGAACCCTAGACCTTGTATTTGTAGATAGATGCACTACTGTTAATCTCCATTGTTCGAATCCCTTATCTCTTCTAGAAGATGTACATCATCCAAATCTTGAAATAACAGTTTACTCTCCCACGAAAAAGAAGATAAAGTAACTGCTGATGCGCAAAATAAAAAAGTTTATTATTTTAAAAAACGGACTATGTAAAACTTAATTCCTTACTTTCGTAGACTGATTGGTCTCCTATTTTAACTAGCGAAACATCATATTCATATTATGACGTCGAATCTTCGGTACATTTTTTAATGATTCTCTGCAAAGGTGTTTCTTATTGTCCGTCCCAAAAAAAAAGGTGTTGCTCCAATCCTTTAAATCCACCCTGGCTAACAAATGATCTAAAGGCACTAAAAAATTTAAAAAATCGTTTATTTAAAAAAATATAAAATATCTGGTTCTAGTTTAGACTTTGCTTTCTATTCTTCTTGTCGTTATAGATATCAAATATTAAATAAACAATGCTCTTTTACGACCGGCCCTGATGAAATTCCGAGCTGTATCTTAAAGCATTATGCTACAAACCTGTGTACTCCTCTAGCAAACGTTTTTAATATTTCCTTGCGTAGTGGTTATTTTCCTATTATATGGAAGGATTCTTATATTATATCATTTCATAAATCTGGCTCCAAGATAGATGTATCTAACTATCGAGGTATTGCAAAATTAAGTGCGACCCCTAAGTTATTTGAGAAAATCATAACTGATAAATTAACCCATTCCGTATCTTCCACCATTTCTGTCTCTCAACATGGTTTTCTGAAGGGTAGGTCCACTACAACAAACGTCTTAGAGTTTACTACGCGTGCTATAAATGGTTTTACTTTGGGACTGCAGACTGATGCTATTTATACGGACTTTAGCAAAGCCTTCGACAGTGTTAATCATAATCTTCTTTTGAAAAAACTCCACCTTATTGGGTTTCCTGTCACATTATTAAATTGGATAAATTCGTATTTATCTAGACGTACTCAAAAAGTTTTATACATTATTAGTTTTATATATTCAAGAGGAGTCCTTGGTTTCATTAAAATATGGGCTAAAGAATTCAGTGATC
The DNA here is from genome assembly GCA_963920525.1 of Dichetophora obliterata. NCBI lineage: Eukaryota > Metazoa > Arthropoda > Insecta > Diptera > Sciomyzidae > Dichetophora > Dichetophora obliterata. The sequence goes on along the minus strand of OY986438.1, from coordinate 87,756,664 downwards.
CCTTTACTACTACATTATTATATACCTCTATCGTTAGGCCAATTCTTGAATATGCATCAGTTATATGGAACCCGCAATATAATGTCTACATCGACGCCATAAAATCCATTCAAAAGCAGTTTTTACTTTTTGATTTACGTTATAGTCGTTGAAACCCCAATATTATGCTTCCATCGTATGAAATACGCCTTAAGATTATTTTACTACCTTCCCTAAGAAGCAGAAGAATGATGCTTAATGTCACGTTTCTGTATAAATTACTTCGTGGCGAGATTAATTCGGAATATCTCATATCAGCTCTAAATTTTAACATCCCAAGGAGAGGAACTAGACATTTTCTGTTTTTCAAGTTGAGTCAGTGCAATTCTAATTACGCTCTCCATAAACCTTTACGATGTATGTGCAGTGATTTCAATAAAAACTTCAACATGATTAATTTTTCTGATTCAGTAGACGTCTTAAAACGGATTAAATCAATTTAACTTCATCCTATTATACCTAACGCAGTTTAATGTAATATCGGTAATTGAGATTGTTCTGTTTCTCCTTTTTTTGTCTTAATATTATGTTTTATAAAGTAAGCACCATCAAATATGAATCGTTTTTAAAACTTACTTTTTGTTATTCAATATTTTAATTTTAAATCAAATTGTGATTTACGTTCTCACGTGGCTTCCTGGGGCCGAATTACAGCATCCGCGATCGAGCAAAATTACGAAGAGCATGACGAGACAAGTGCTTATCAATCTTGTACAATTTTGCTCGATCACGGATGCTGTAATTCGACCCCTGATTTGAAATTCTTGAGACGAAACAAGTGCCTATCAATCTTGTACAATTTGCTCGATAACGGATGCTGTAATTCGGCCCCAGGTGATAGTGTCAGTTCAGGGGCCGAATTACAGCATTCGTGATCGAGCAGAATTGTACAAGATTGATAGGCACTTATCTCGTGGTGCCCTTCGTAATTTTGCTCTATCACGGATGCTGTAATTCGGCCCTTGTTTTGGTGTGCCGGAGTATATCTCTTTTCCACACAAGTTTATGCCTGCGTTGGCCCAAATGCATATGCAACTAATTGGGATTTTGATATGCCGGATATGAGATTTATCTCATTTCCACGTAGGTCCTTGGGTTGGAAAATGACCGCAAACCGGATGCTGTAAATCTGCCCCAGTTAAAATTAGTATTGCATTTTGGATTGTTATTGAACTCAGAGGCCGAATTACAGCATCCGTGATCGAGCAAAATTACGAAGGCTACGACGAGACAAGAGCCTATCAATCTTGTACAATTTTGCTCGATCACGGATGCTGTAATTCGGCCCCAGAATTGTTATTTCGAGTACCCAAATTAATAATCACTGTCATTTAATTCGCTGTTGCTTATTTATGTAGAATCAAATATACTTAGATACGCGTTTTATGTATATTCAATTTTTAAATTCAGCTGAAAAGCCAATTAATGTGCTTAGTGGAAAATCCTGATTGCCAATAGGGGGTATGTTTTAGTACGTAGGTGCATTCTGTCTGTCCCGGCTGATCCGGGCAGGATCTAGAATGTAAATCGTGCATGCGTATAGCACGGGTATACGTATCTTTGGAAGATTCCAACCTCCCGGCGAATCAAAAAAAAAAAATAAAGAAATTGCGAAAGTATCGTAGATATTGAAAATTGTATTGAAAACAACGTTTTTTGTCCAATTAAGCTTTTTTTTGCAGTATTATTTTAAATGCGTACGCGGAAAAATTGCTGAATTTTTTTTCAGTGCATTCGCTCTTTTCTCACTAACACAGTCTCATAGACAATTTTGGATATCCCTAATTTAAAGCAGTGGTCCCCAAGGATAATAAATTCAGTACTATAGTACAGAACTCAGTACTTTTCGCTTTTCAAAAGTACCGCAGTACCCTTTCGATTATATTAGTACTTTTACAAATATTGTCTTAAAAATGTGCTATTAAAAATTAATTAAAAAATTTTAAGATGGCAGAGTTTTGGGCTAAAGTTGGTGCAATTAAAAATGAAATTTATTAACTTATGTGTGGCAATATATATAAAATTATCTAATGATAACTTAACATACCTTATTCGTCGGCTAACGTTTGTATTTTCACATGTAATGAAGGCTGCACATTTATGCGCACTGAGAGCGGAATCTGTAAAATATTATTATTTATGTTGTTGTTATTCGGCCTTTCTGTTGTATGTTACTGTTTTTAAGTTGGGCTTTGGCCGTAAATAAAAAGACATTTAATTTTATCTTTTTTTGTTTTTATTAAACGATATTTCGGCTCACTTTGCGGGCCTTCATCAGGACTATAAAATATGCAAGAAAAACGCATAACATTAATCACAATATAAACACAAGAAAATCACAAAAATTACCATAAAAAACGTGAAAAATTTTTAAATTATTTATGTGAAACATCACAAACGAATTTTTAACTATTTTTAAGAACTTAAAAAGCTTATTGTGCTAAGCCTCGTCGAAACCAGATGTTTGCCACCTTCATCATCCACCGTGTTTATGTTTAGTCAAATATTTGTAAATATGAGAACAATTGTCGGTGTCCGTTTTATAGTTCAATCGTGTTATTGTTGGTGTGTTTAATATGTGGAGCATTTCCAGTGTATACCTCCTCGCGTAGTTCGTCTCCTGCTGCAGTATTTTTGTAGTTGCGAAATTCGGTGAGTGGTTGTTTCGCAACTACAAAAATACTGCGAAATTATCGAAAGTCGGTTTGTTGTAACACTAGGAGACGAACTACGCGAGGAGGTATACACTGGAAATGCTCCACATATTAAACACACCAACAATAACACGATTGAACTATAAAACGGACACCGACAATTGTTCTCATATTTACAAATATTTGACTAAACATAAACACGGTGGATGATGAAGGTGGCAAACATCTGGTTTCGACGCGGCTTAGCACAATAAGCTTTTTAAGTTCTTAAAAATAGTTAAAAATTCGTTTGTGATGTTTCATATAAATAATTTAAAAATTTTTCACGTTTTTTATGGTAATTTTTGTGATTTTCTTGTGTTTATATTGTGATTAATGTTATGCGTTTTTCTTGCATATTTTATAGTCCTGATGAAGGCCCACAAAGTGAGCCGAAATATCGTTTAATAAAAACAAAAAAAGGTAAAATTAATTGTCTTTTTATTTACGGCCAAAGCCCAACTTAAAAACAGTATTATTCTTCTTTATACTAAACTGGAAAACGGGGAAGTACAAGTTTTTTTTTAAGCAAAATTTAAAGCAGCGTCCTAGATTTTGCTAATGTAATAAGGTAGATTGGGCCGTTCGCTATAATGTCATTGTTTCTAACAGTCGCGCTTTTGTGTTATTTATATATTTATATTAATTAATATTTATATTGAAATTAAGAATTCAAAAAAATAAACAAAAAATAATGGGCAATAATAATTTAGCGAAAATAAAACTTTAAAATCAAACAAAAACTTACTTGTTTCATTAAATATACATTTTTTTTCTTACTTTATCCCATTTACCCTAGCACAAATTCCCCTCAAAGCATTTTTCTCACAATAATCAACAATACTGAAAAGTGGCATCTCTAAAATTAACTTTGACATTAGCTGTCGGTGTCGTGAATCTTTTTACCCTACCTGTGGCGACATGTTGTAACTTCACTGTCGAAGCGAACACCGAAGCGAAGTTTTCGATCTGGCAGTATGTTGTAATATTTTCGTTCGACAGGCGATTTGGTTTGTTTCGAAGCTATGTTCGAACATTTAACAGCTACACGCAAGCTTTTTCCTGATACTTGGCATGCTAAATATCGTGAATCAATATTTTTAGGAAATTGTTTTATTAATAAAAAATGTAATTTAAACTAAAAATGATAAATTGGTTACTTTCAACAAATGACATTGTTTGAAAAAAGTAAAGTCAACTTAATTTGAACAAACAGTGCTAAGGTTACCATATATATACTATTATTAAAGCCATTACTTTTATTATTCTATGTTAAATAAATAATATATAATAAATAAAACCATGCTTAAATGGACAAATATATCCATTTATATTTACTTCGCTTCTCGATCACTGCCACCAAAATAAAGTGATATTTTATCGCAAATATCGCCTGTCGAAAGTGTTACAACATACCGACTTTCGATAATTTCGACAACTTCGAAACTTTCGAAGTAACAAAATGTTGCCACTAGTTATTCTGCCATGCTGGAGCACATCTTACGGTAAGTTTTTTTACAAAACCCACCATAGATCTCGATTCACTACATAAAACAACTTATGCATGCAAATTTTCGAAAAGATCAAATACGTAGAGTAAAGAGATTCACCACACCGACAGCTAATGTCAAAGTCATGCCAAAATCACAAAATACAGAGCTGCCATATCTTCAAAGAAAAATCCATGATTGTATCATTAAGGGTATTCGCAGTTGCGTGGTTTTCAGTGTGGTTAAAAAACCCCGTAGTATTAATACTACACTTTACAAACCTGGGGCCGAATTACAGCATCCGTGATTGAGCAAAATTGTACAAGATTGATAGACACTTGTCTCGTCGTGCCCTTCGTAATTTTCCTCGATCACAGATGCTGTAATTCGGCCCTTGTTTTTATATAAGTTGTTGTTTTATATGAAAGCTCTACAAACCAGAAGTGGTAGTTTTAAGTAACCCAATGATATGTTTGATGAACCTGGTTTTTAAAGTTCCATAAATAGGTGTTGCTTAATGTGTTTGTACAGCAGTTTGACTGTTTGTATTTCGTTTGTTTTCCTATAAGCCAATCAGATTCGTTTGTTGTGTATGTTGTAAAGTTTTGTTTAAAAGTTTTTGTTTTTAATAATAAGGACCTGCCTCAAGTTGTTGCCGGCGCTTAATAACGCCACTGGCACTAAATGTTTATATTTTTATTTTTAAAGGTCAGCCGGCATAAAAATGCACTTAGGCTGAAAATAAAAAGATGAAGCTGATTTAAAGCTTGCAGAATTAATAATATTTTTTTTTCAATTTTTGGTGCTTGTAAAGCCAAACAACGGTATTTTGTTAAAATCGAAAAAGTGCATAATTCTTAACATAAAAAGTGCGTGAGTGAAAAATAAATATAAACTTAATGCGTAAGTGCGTAATGCAAAATAAATATATAACAAAATATATAAACATTGAAAGTGCGCGAGTAAAAGAAATATAACATTAGCTTAGTGTGAAAGTGCGTAATGTAAATTTAATATATAACAAAAATAATAAACATTGAAAGTGCGCGAGTGAAATAAGTAGAACATTAGCTTAGTGCGAAAGTGCGTAATGTAAACCTAATATATAACCACGGGTCATTGTGCGTGGTGAATAATAACAAACATAGTTACAGTGCAACCAAATAGTTTGTGTACGTTTGGTTGCTTAACTCGGTGCGCACTACAATGTGTTTTTTTGTGTGCATGTATTTTCACATGTGATGTAGGCTGCACATTTATGCGCACTGAGAGCGGAATCTGTTAAATATTATTCTTTATACTAAACTGGAAAAAGGGGAAGTTCAAGTTTTTATTTTTAAGCAAAACTAGATTGGGCCATTCGCTCTAAGTTCCTTGTTTCAAACAGTCGCGCTTTTGTGTTTTGCTTTTTTGAAATTAATATTTATATTAATAATTTCTTATTTTACAATATCAAAAAGAACATGCGCCATTTGTCATAAGACTTGGAGCAATAAAAATTTAAGTTCTTTTAAAGCGCCAAAAGACGAAAATAAAAGGCAAAAGTGGGAACAGTGTTGTGGCATAAACTTCAAAACCAAAGAAAAAGTGTGTGAAAAGCACTTTTCTAAAAACAATTTTATTGTTGCTCCCCATAAACAATAAAGCACGTTTGATGCCGAATGCAGTGCCGTCGTTGCACATCAGTCATTCGGTGCAAGGCGATCCGTGCTGCAAGAAACCACGCTTGATGCCGAATGCAATGCCGTCGTTGCACATCAGTCATTCCTTGCAAAGTCCGATAATATAAACTTATTTATAATGCATATAAGAATTAAATTTTTTAATAAAAAATTAAGGATTTAAAAAATAAACAAAAAATAATTGGCAATAATAAATTAGTGAAAATAAAACTTTAAAATAACATAAAAAATAATTTATTTCATTAAATATAAATTTTTTCTTACTTTATCCCATTAACTCTACTATAAATTCCCCTCAAAGCATTGTCCCACGCGTTTATAAAGTTTATTAATGCCCCTATCACCGTCTGCGAATCGAATGCTTCACTCGAATCGAATCATTTGGCGAATTTTTCTTTTTGTGGTATCACGGTTTGCGAACCTACTTATTCGCCTCAGATACGGTGCTGCCAAAGCAGAAAACATCAAAATTCGCTTAGAAACGTCAAAACTCGAACCTCAAATTTCAATAAAGCCGCGATAAGTACAAATAAATAATAAAATATACCAAAATGTTAAGCAGCACGGAGCTATTCTTTGGAGAAACTGAGGAAACACAAACTTTTTGCAGATTACGACGCAGTATTAGGGATAAATCCAATCCGCTAGAGATTCCTGACGACCTGTGAGTATTTTTATATGCCCGGTTGATCTTTATTGAAATATTTAAAATCTCTTAAAGGTTTCAATCATATTTTAGGCTTAACAAGGAAGCCTTTGTCTTTGTGTTGCAGAATATTGAAGACTCCATGCAGTCAATTCGAAGTTGTGCGATTCCTCCTATTTTGAAGCTAGCTAATACTCTACGATTTTTTGCTGAGGGTAGTTACCAAAAGAGCGTTGGAAACGATTTTGAATTGGGTCTTGCGCAATCAACGGTGTCCACAGTTTTAAGCGAAGTTGTCTGGATTATTGAGCGTAATCCTTGCCCTGTATGGATAAGAGCCATTTTATGGACCATTTTATGGAACTGCCGGCTGTCGGTTTTTTTCATACTAAAAATAATTAACAAATTGCTTAAAATTAAAAACAAACCACAAAAAATACACACAATGCAATTTACTGACCTTTTTCTATTATTTTCCATTTTTATGTGCTAAATAAAAAGAAATCAAACGCATTCGCTGGCTTGTCACCAAATATTTTTATTCGTCTGTTTTTGACGCTTAAGTCGAATGACATCTGCGAAATTCGCGAACGGTGATACCACAAAGTTTTTCATTCGCCTGTTTTTGACGTTTCAGTCGAATTAAATTTAAACATTCGCCGACGGTGATACCAACTTGGCGAATTCGACTTAATTTTTGTTCGATTCGCAGACGGTGATAGGGGCATAATTTCAAAGCAAACATGGGTGATCTCGAAGCGAATCGTACAAAGGTAGATTTTATTCTAAATCTCTTAAAACTAAATAGAGTTTAAGACCAGGCAGCGAGAAGCGCTGCCCGAAAAGGAAAGTAAGGAAAAGTGCAGGAAAAGAGAGCGCAACTTGACAAAACACCGCTGTGCCGACACTACACAGAGTGTTTATCAGGCTCTACATGCCGCCCGCCTTGCAGGGCTGCAAGACGTTACCAGGCACCCTGTCCTGATAAAACCCATCCAAAGATAAAGTTCTGGGCAAACGGCATGCTGAAACCCATCGGCGGGCTCCCAGGCTGCATAGCCCTTGCGTACACATCAATCCCTAGTAGAAGCCGTACCGGCGCCCTACTGTAGAAGTGTGGATCAGCCAATTTGATGTTTGGATAGCCTTGGCCGATCCGGTCGTCGATGTCGCGGGATGGTGTGATGGCCTCCAACCTGCGCTTGACCCTGGCTGGGGTCTCTAGGTGGATACTCGACCCGTGCCGACCGCCCAACACCAGTGTGCACACCTCCCGTCCGTCGACCGTGGAAGTTGGAAGCTTCCACTTCCGGGCCAACTCACTGGCGATCCGGGACTGGGGGAGGCATGCATCCAGGATTGCACGTTCCTGCTCCAGGCCACCATCTGCCCACGTGCTCACCACAGCCGTGGGGAGCAGCGAAACTACGCGTTGTAGTCTCGTTGTTGGTCGTTCGGGGGGGAGACCACTTCGGGAAATGGTCCCTAGACGTAGATGCATGATCGTACGACTGAGGCCTATTCCGGGGAAGGAAGCGCTTTGGGACATGGTCCCTAGATCGCGCCGCACGAGCTGCTAACTCTGGTCCTTTCCGGGAGGGATTGTGTGCGTCCCGACCCCCTGACCCTTTCGGCTCTTCAGCTGCAGATGCGGAGAGGCAGATAGAGCAGTAAAAATGGAGCGTTACTAACCATGTTCATGTTAAGAACCGTCATCAAGATGCAAGATTATGCTCCATGGAGCACAAGCGACACTTTGGGTCGAAGTTACTGCGTGCCACTACGGTGACTAAGTTTGGAAGCGCGCTTCTTGCTGTACTGACGACTTGTAGGCTGGCTTCGCTGCAGAGTGTCTTCTCTCGCACCGTTCCGGACTCGCTGGCTACCATATCGGAGTCAGTCTGCAACAGCATTTCCTCCAAGAGATCACGCACAATTTTGGTGGTTGATATCCTGAAACGAAACGAAAAGAAAATAAAGGGTTATATGAGGAAAAAATGGTGACGGAGCTTGTTCGCAGGGATAGCGATAAGCTTCACAATATGCCGCGTGATGCAACCTCTATCGGTGCTGACGTCAGCTACGCTGCCTCGATCTAATCTCCATTCATTCGCGGGTAAATTGTCGTCTTTGATAACGACTAATTCATTTACTTGTAGGTCCAATTGATGAGTTTTCCACTTTGCACGCCGATGCATCTCCTTCAAGTACTCATTTTTTCATCGGTGGCAAAAGTGCTGATGCATTGCCTTGACTTTTTGCCAACGGTTGATGATATTCAAAGGCGGGTTAGTTATTTCTGGCTCCACTGCGAGAGCAGTGGGCCGCCAACCAAGAAATGGCCTGGAGTCAGAGATTGAAAATCAAACGGATTTTTTGACATGGCTGAAAGTGTCCTCGAATTTAGACACGATTCGATTCAGTAGCGTTGTGAATTCTTCGAAAGTATGCCTTATACTTCCGGCCATTTTTTTAAAAAGGGCCTTAAAGCTTTTTACTCCAGCTTCCACTAAACCTCAAATATGGGTAGCGCCAGTGGGGATGAAATGCCAGGAGATTTCGTGATGTGCATACTGGACTAAAAGGGCATCATGTGACACTCTCAGAAAGCTTTTTAAGTCCTTTTTTAGAACATTTGAGGCGCCAACAAAGTTTGTACCATTATCGGAGTACACGTTTGCTGGGCAGCCACGCCGAGCAACAAAACGAGAAAATGCTTCGGGAAACGTAGCGGTCGATAAGTCGCTAGTGGGTTCTAAATGAATTACTTTTGTCGAAAAGCACACAAACAAACAGACGTAGCCCTTACTTATCCGACACAATCTACCTATGTAGCTTTTTATGTCGAACGGGCCAGCGAAGTCAATGCCAGTGGACGCAAATGGTCGTGAGATGACAGTTCATTCAGCTGGCAGAGCTGCCATTATTTGTGTCCGTTGGTGCTTCATGTGTACTACACAAGTTTAACAATTGTGTAGCGTCGACTTTATGAGGGTTTTAGCACGTGGAATCCAGTATTGCATTCGAATAAGTCGAAGCACTAACTGATTTCCCCCATGTAGAGATATCTCATGGACAAAACGTACTAACAGACGAGAAAATGGGCAGTTATATGGTAATATAACGCAAAAGCTTGTCTGTGCAGAAACGGACTAAGAGCTTAAATTGCACTATTAGTTCCAACCAGTTGATTGGTTTCTAACAAATGATATTCATTTGGAAACACGAATTTTTGACACCAATCGTGATTTGACAAACTTAATTTCTATACTTTCTAGACACGTTGATGTTTTCGAAAAGGTCGCACGATACTGTGGATGGGTGCGATGCAGAAGACGAAACGCGCAAGCTAACGCTCTTAGCGCCCGTGGCAATGAAAAAAACCGGTTTAAAACATCTTCATTATTTGAAAAATATGCAAAGTGCACGTTCACAGCTTTGCGTTCAAGTGTTGTTTCTAAAGCTGGAGACTGAACTTTCATTTGCCACGACGATCGTTCAAGTGCGAGCCAAGACGGCCCATGCCACCAAAGAGCGTTGTCAGTTAGCTCTTTTAGTGTCACTCCACGCGTAGCTAAACCTGCGGGGTTTTCATGTGTATCTACATGAAACCAGTTGTGAATTCCGACCTTCTCTACCATTTTAGAGACTATTGGCTACAAAGGTGGTCCACAAACATAGGGGCTTGCAAAGCCAAGCAAGCACTATTGTTGAATCCGCCCAACAATACAATTGCTGCTTTTCAATTTCTACGTGGGATAGCAATGAGTCTAGCATATCCTCGAGAAGGGCTGCACCACATAATTCAAGACGAGGTAGTGAGATAGTCTTGCGGGAGCCACTTTACTTTTTGCGTAAAGTAAATGACAGACAATACAATAATTTTTCTTGACACGGATGTATATCGATGCAGCGTATGCATTTTCAGAAGCATCGCAAAAGGCGTGAAACTCTACGTCGGAATCAGGCGAAAACCCAACAAAACGCGGTATGCGAATATCATCAATATACTCATAATCTAGCAGAAAGGTTTGCCAAGATTGAAAAATGTGAGATGGGGGGTGTTCATCCCAATCTATCTCATCCAACCAGATGCGCTGCATTAGCATTTTCGCGGTCACCACTATAGGTGCCAGTCAACCTGCAGGATGAAATAGTTGTGCTATCATTGATAGCACTTCACGTTTTGTATAAAATGATTTAGGCCCTTATTATGAGCTGCGTTCGATCTTCGACTGTAGTCGCATGGCCTGATCGAACGAATATGCATTTGGTATTAAAACGTGCTTTCGACAAAGAGTAGCGCTGTTGTGATTTTCGTTAATTTGTTTTATTCACAGTAGTATATTTTTATCAGCTGATCGTCATTTTATTTCAACTAAATACGATTTGTTTGAAAGTTAATTGCAAAAATAAGAGAAAAAGTTACGACTAAGACGGAATTATGGTTCGACGATTCGTAAGAAGGGGCTGAAAACCTGACGGAACTGGCTAGAAGCAGAAAACGGTTGAGGGACGCTTTCTTTAGCTTACCTTAAGCCACTTTGCTGTTGTACTAACTGGTGGTCCTAAAAAATTTAATTCCAGAGTGAATTCTTTCCATTTCTTTGTCACCTGAACTTTGGAACAAATACCCTTTGCAGTTAAAGCTTACCTCCATCAATGAGACCATAAAATTTACAAAAACAGTTAAAATTAGTTTTAAAACGCAAAACACAACCAGAAAATAGTTATATATTTAACAATTATTGCTCAGCACGCACCGCATCGAAAGCGAAATCTTATTCGACTGAAAATTTGATGAACAACGAACATTTCGACAGGGTTACACTGCTCATAACAAGAATTAGACGTTCGATACTCGTTGTACGATAACCAGCGAAGATTGAACGACGAAAACAACTCATAATAAGGGCCTTAATCTCAAGACGTTTAGCAGTAAAATAAAATAAATCTAAAGTAGCATTAAATGAATTCCTAAAGCTTTAGCGCAGGTTGCGTCTTCTATCTTTAGGAAGTTCTCATGCAAGAGATGCTCTGTAGGTAGGCCGGCATAAATGCTTGCCACATTTGCAGTCCACTTTCGCATAGTAAAACCTGCAGTGACTAAAGCAGAGATAAGCTAATTTCTAGCTATTATTGCACTTTCAACGTCATGAGCGCCAGCAAGAGCGTCATCGACATAAGTGAAATCTTACAAAATTTTGGCAGCAAGCGAATACTGCTGCTGAACATCATGTGCCAATTGCAGCATGGTTCGCATGGCTAGATATGGTGCACAATTTAGGCCAAAGGTTACGGTTTGTAATTAATAATCATGAATCTCATCGTCAAGTAAATTTCTAAACAGAATTCGTTGAAAAACAATGTTTTGGGTAAACCAATATCTGGCGATACATCTGCTGAATGTCACCATTAAAACTATATTTGAAAAACCACCTTTTCAACACCAGCAGCGATGAATTAGCTTGAAGAACTGGTCCTGAATGCAGAACATCATTCGAGCTGACCCCATTAGAAGTGGGACTCGACACATTGAATACTACCCGAATTTTTGTGGTAGTACTCTCTGGCTTTATTACCGCATGATGATGCAAATAATAATGAGATAGCGACCTTTCAAATTGTGGGGTGACACCTTTTTCATGTGACCTAATTTGAGATACTCATTCACCACTTCATTATACTGCATTTTTAATTCTTGATTTTGACTCAAACGAGCTTCTCTTCTAGCCCAGTGCTTGAAAGCGATGCCGCGAAAAAATTCGAGATAAATCTCATGGAGAAAATCATTTTTAAATGGTAAGGTAACTATATATCTACCCGTATTATCACGTTTAGTGGTTTTCTGATAGTTTTTCTCACAAAACTTATTTGGGAATAAAAATTGTTTTTAGGCAGTTCCTCTAACTCCCAAAAACGTGCGATTTGTTTATCAATCGCAACTTCACTGTAATGGCTCAAGCAAGTTGTGAAGCTGGATATCTCATTACGTGACATAGGGCCTGTAAATATCCAGCCAAACACTATTTTTTGTGCCAAAAGAGATCCAAGAATGTTTCTCTTGATGCCATCGAGAATTATGGCAGGGTACAAATCGCCACCGATAAGTGCATCAATTTAATCACTTCTGAAGAAATGGGGGTCTGCCAAATGTAAGTCTGGCAAACTCTCGCAATAAGAAGGATCAATGGAGCAAGACGGCAGATTCCAAGTTGAGCGTGTCAGCACAAAAGCTGAAGCTTCAATTTGGAATTGCCTATTTCTAGGCGAACTGAAAATAATTTCGCAAGCTTTATTACTTGCGCTGAAACTACGTTATTTAGCCCCGAAAGCGCTAATGGCTCTTGTGGGTAGCTTCAATAGCTTCTGCAATCTTTCGGATATGAACGTACCTTCAGAGCCAGAGTCTATAAGAGCTCTAGCTGTGTACGCTGATCCTAGATGACATACGGTCACCATTGCTGTACCAAGCAATACATTTTGGTACTGACAGCGAAGCACAGAACGTCATTGCTAGTGGACTGTATAAGGGTGGAATGGGATTGTGTGTTAGAGCCCGGATCGAGAGCTCGACCTACTTGAGTCAGTGCTCGAAGCAGGAGATTGGGGTGGAGCTGAGTCTCGAATCAAGAGCGTGTTATGACGTTGTTTGCGAAAAATACGAAAATTCATTTTGTGATTCCATGATTCACCCGTTTGATCACATTTCAAGCAACTGGAGTATTCGCTATGACCTTTTATTCCTAAAATAAAGATCTTGCCGGTGCATCACAATTTTTTTTTTAGACTGAACCAACGCTCAGATGATGCCCCCTACAAATGCGTAAGCATTGTGTTGATTCGGAAGATGGGTGATAGTTAGTTGGAGGGTGGATAGATGGAGTAGTGTCGGTGAATATTTGTTTTAAATTTGCACAGCTCCAAACTGCCAGGAAACACGCTCGCAGGGAGACTATTCCACAACTTAACCGTGCGACTAAAGAACGAATTATCACGGTAATGCGATGTTCTATTGGGCATCGATGCAATAGTAAAAGGGTGGGCTTGGGCAGCTGCCCGAGTGGACCTGGGAAACACACGAGCTGGTGGCGTCAGGCCATGTATCTCCCTTGAACACTTCCCATGGTAATACCTATACCGTAGGCTTAGGCAACCAACATTGCGTCGATGCTCAAGAGAGTTGAGCGAGGATGAAATACTTTCATCCCCTATCAAATATATCGCACGACGTTGAATTCGATCCAGAAGCTCCAAATAAGATCTTGAAGCCCCTGCCCAAATGTGCGAATTGTACTCCATTTTCGGCCTTTTATATGAGGTGTAGATCATGCAAAGATCAGCTGAAGTGAAATATTTTTTGCACCGTTTTAGAAAACCTAGGCACTTGCCCGCTTCTTTCGACACATCGAAAATATGATCATTCCAACGAAGATCAAATCTAATCGATATGCCCAGAACGTCAAGAGCGGCTGATTCCACAAGATCCACACTATTCATATTGAGGGGTGCTAAGAGGCAATCCATCCGCTTGTGGGTTAACAGGCAGCACTGAGTCTTGCTTGCATTGAACTCTACTCTATTAGCAAGACCTCACTCGGAGATTTTTTGTAGATCATTTAGGAGTGTGTCATTCATATTTTGCCTTTTTCTCTCAATCTCCATAGAGCTTGGGCGTTTACTAAATGAATACGAATGACAAATGCTGCTGTCGTCCGCAAACGAATGTATTGGGTTATGCGTCAACGACAGAAGGTCGTTGATAAAAACCAGAAACAAGGTTGGCGATAGAACTGAACCCTGCGGTACTCCTGCGTTAATGGCGTGCTCCTCGGACGAAATACCGTCAACTACGACTCGAATCGTTCTGTCCTTGAGGAAACACGTGATCCATCGAGCAAAATTACCACCAAAACCATATGCAGCAAGTTTTGACACGAGCGCTTTATGCCACACTCGGTCGAACGCTTTTGAAATATCCAGAGCAACAACCCTGCTCTCGCCGAAAAAGTGCACGCATTTATTCCATTCTTCGGTTAAGAACGCCATAAGATCACCAGTAGAGCGAGCCCTACGGAAACCATATTGACGGTCACTGAGCAGTTGGTTGTGCTCCAGATAGTTCATAACGTTGAAGTTTATTACGCTCTCCATAACTTTGGGAAGCGTAGAACATATCGCAATAGGTCGGTAGTTTGCAGGGTTCGTGGCATCACCCTTTTTAGGCACCGGCTGGACATTTGCCACCTTCCAACACGATGGAAATACTCCTGTTCTGTAGGAGATGTTGAAAAGGTTGCGCAAAGGCCGAGCCAGCGAAGAAGCACACATTTTAAGCACAATTGGCGGTATGCCGTCAGGACCAGAGGCTTTGTTTACGTTGAGATTGGTAAGGACCCTTTTAACTGCTCTCGTTCGAAAGTATATCTCCTGCATTGCAGAAGATCCACCCCCAACAAAGGGCAGTGGTTGATTGCTATCCGAGAGAGTGGAATTTTTTGCAAACAATCTAGCCAATAGGTTCGCTTTATCAGCCGAGTCAGTGAAGATTTGGTCATCTTTTAAAAGAGTTGAAATCGATGATGATGTCTGATTCTTCACTCTTCTAACAAATGACCAAAAGTTTTTGCTCCCTTTGGGGCAGAGAAGAACCTGTTCTCGAATGCGAGCTTCGTGCAGAAACTTTTCGCGTTTTAAAATTGCATTGCAGCGATTCCTTGCCTCGATGCGAAGTCTTTTAGTATCAGTATTCTTGTTAGAGCGCCAATTCTGAAAGGCTTCCTCTTTGGACCTGACTGCAATCCTGCAATTCTCATTAAACCATGAGTGGTCTTTTGGTTTAATGCTTCTCATCTTATTGGGAATGAAAGTCCGCATACCCAATAAAATAATTTCTTGTACCATGACAGCCGCGGCATTCACATTTCTATCAGCGAAAAATAATTTCCAATTGAAGCTGCTATAAAAATTATTAAACGCAGTCCAATTTGCCCTTCCATAAAATCATGCAGTCCTCTTCGGGGCTTTAGGCGTAGAGGTGCAGGGGTTAGAATATGGAAAAACAGCGGAGATAGTACAATGGTCCGAGTTACCAAGAGGTGCGTTGACACTCACATCATATTTTTCATTATGTGAAGTCAGAAAAAGGTCAAGGGTGTTATGGCTATGCATATCACTTTGTGGAAAAAAGTGGGTTCCTTCACTAGTTGAATCAATTGGTTCGATTCAGCAAATAGCTCAACATATTGCCCAACAGGTGTCAATGGGCCCGAGTGACGTAACCAAGCCGGGTTGTGGACATTGAAATCGCCTGCTACAACGATCTCACTGTCAGGAAACAACCCCAAAATATGCGTAATCGAATCAGAGAGAGAGTCGAGTTTGTTAAAAGTGGGCTCTCTCCCTAGATTCGGGCTTCTATAAATAAAACAAAAATGCAGCAAGTGAGAGCGAAGCCTGAACCTAACCCACATTGAGCTAAACTCTGGATCGGTCACGTTCAGACTCCGCTCACACTGGTACGCTACATCTGTTCTTATAAAAAGGGCAATGCCCCTATGCAAAGAAAACAATGGCAGTAAGCGATACCCAGGTATGTGAAAATCCAGTGGATCTGCATCCTCGGCCACCTGGGTCTCGCTCAGTGCCATTATTTGAGGCCTATGTAGAGTACAATGTACATAGACCGAGAAAAAATTCGCCCTCAGTCCACGAACATTGCAGAAATCTATGCGAAAATGACCCGACATTTCCGCACCATGCAAAAATCAAACAAATAAGGGCATACAAGGTAATTAGTTACGGCTGCAAGAGAATTGCACAACATGAGCAATACAAAAGTACTGAAGCAAGTGTTATGCCTTTACTTCAGCACAATTTAGCCCACTGTGCAACCCTACTTACAAACGTAACTAATGGGAGAGGATATCGGAGATGACGGAAGCGAAGACAACAACAATAACTTACTCTGCGAGGAGCATAGAAAAGCCCCTCGCGTGGTCAACTAAAAAACTGCACTGCTGTCCAGCGATGATGATATCTCTTTGGCTGTAGCTAGCGGCTCTCTGTATATCAGGTTTTGCTGCTGTGCTGTTGATTATGTTCTTGTTGGAGCTGCTGTAACGTTGTTGTTGTTTTTTTTGTTTATTTTTCTTTCTTAATTGTTTCTTTTAAACACTCATTGTTGTTTTTTTTTTTTGTTAAATTGTTATTAAACACAAAACATTTAGTTTAAAAACGTTGCCGGACATTATAAACAACAAGAAATAAAACGCACTATAAACTTTAACACACACGAAGGAATATTTGAGTCAGACAATTTACTTTTAAAATTTAATTTAATTAAAATGAAAGGACCGGACAGACACACGTCAACACCCTTTAAGATCACGACAGCAACTGAGCAATAAATGCTCGACAGTTCACGGAATAATTGCGTCCATTATAACTCAAGCCACTATTCATTAAGTTTAATAATTCAACGACGAATTTATCTAAATATATGTTTGGATTTTCAGGTTTATTATGACCACAGTAAGCCCCAGCAACCATTACAACAGGTGTACCATTAACGCTTATTAAAACTGGCCACGTTTGCAGATTTGAACTTTTGGCTAATGGAAGACCATCAATATTTATATTTAAGTTCATTTCAGAGCTTTTGAAAGAACAATTTTTCAAAAAGTCTTTTAATGCGTTTTCAACACCATAGTGAATGTATTCTCCGGAACCCATTGATTCCACTGGCACAATTTTTGGAGTGGATTTTAAAGTTCTAGCATCTCTTGGAAGCCCATCAAAATAAGCACCTAATATTTTAAGCAGCTTATTAGTGGCAATGTTTGTAATATTATTACTAACTGCCCAATCGTGCCTTAGCATTTCACTGTTGTTCTGCTGCTGACTTTCTTCACAATAACTATGCGTAGAATAATCCATACGGCTACTGCTTTGCAAATAGGACTGCATATCAACATCTGACTCGATAGATCCTGCCTCAGAACCTACCTCCGGCTCAGAACCCACTTCCTGATAAGAATTTACGTTCCTACTAGAGCCTTCATCCTGTACAGGAACTGGGGAGTCTACAATTGCGTTGCACTGCCCCCTGACAAAAAAAAGCTCCATTACCTGCTCCACTTCACTTTTCATTTTTTTTCTATGCATTTACAATTATTTCCTTCACCTTGGCTAGTATTAAAAAATATTGGTAAAAATATTTATTTCAGAATAGTTCAACAACAGTTCTGCCAGATTGAAGTTTTTAAATGTGGAACAAAACCCAAGTATTGCCATATAAAAATTAGCATATGAAATAGACTGGAAATTTTGAGCTGATATTGAGTTTGATAACCAGGCTTTCTCTACAAGACTTGATAAAGAAAATTTCAGTGTTTATTGGGATCACATTGAGCCTCCAGTGAGTAAACGTCGTGAGTTTCGACGGCAGTTAAGTCCGCTTCGAACTGGACTAAAGCATCGGACAAACGAATAAATATTTTTAAATGAGACATTTTAATTTAGTTTTGTTTTTTTCCAAATTTATTATTATAATTTATTTAAAATGATATATAAAATTTTTCCTGTTAAAAAATTATTTATTGAATTTTTATTCATTCAGATAAAAAATTTGTTTAAAAATCTATTAAAATTTATTTAAAATTATGTATAAAATCTTTAATTTTTTACGTAATATTTATTAATAATACTACGTATTACGTATTATTATTAATTTTATTAATTTTTATGTATTCGAAAATAAAAAATGTCTCAAATCCGTATAATCTATTATAGAGAAAAGATATCAACAATAAAAAGTAGCCAACAACAACAAACTAAAAATTATAGATGTGAAAGTGGGTTTTTTTATAAAAAGTTAACAAAAACATTTTTTTTAATTGCTTTATTTTATTTCTTATTAAATAAACCCAATGTTTTTGCAATAAAATACAGCAAAAAAAATATAAGACTTTAGTTTTTTTTTGTTAAATTACTTGTTAAATTAATTAAAAAAACAACTTAAAATATGTTTACCGTATATGATGGCATGTAATATGCCTCATGAGACGGTATGTTACAACTGCTGCTCATGAATCAATCAATAAAAAACCAGAACACATAGAAAAATACATGTACTAGTTCTTACGAAAGAATGGGAGGGGGTGAGAGCTTTTCTTACTTTTGCTGACCAGGGGGAGGAGTTAAGAATTGCAAAGAATATGCTTACATAATATTTGAACGGCCCCTTATAAAGCACTTACGAAATGACATAAATCCCTTAATATAAATTTTTCAAACGTTAACTGAAATAATAATTTTGCTTTTAATTTTTGAATAAAAAAATAAAAATCAATATTTACAAGTTATTTTTTGCACCAAAATAGGTTGGGCAAATTTTGCTTTTTATTTTTGCCTTAAAAATAAAAATCAAAACTTACCAGTTATTTTTTGCTCAAAAAAATATCGGGCAAACTTTACTTTTTATTTTTGCTTTAAAAAATAAAAATCAAAACCTACCAGTTATTTTGTGACCAAAAAATATCAGGCAAACTTTACTTTTTATTTTTGCTTAAAAAAAATAAAAATCAAAACTTACTAGTTATTTTGTGACCAAAAAAAAATATCGGTCAAACTTTACTTTTTATTTTTGCTTTAAAAAAAAAAAAATCAAAACTTACCAGTTATTTTGTGTTCGAAAAAATATCGGGCAGACTTAACTTTTTATTTTTGCTTTAAAAAATAATAATCAAAACTAACCAGTTATTTTGTGACCAAAAAAATATCGGGCGAATTTCGATTTTTATTTTTGGTTTAAAAAATTAAAAAGCAGAAATAATTATTATATTTTGCTCAAAATTTTAAAAATCAAAATTTTTAAAATCAATATGAAATCAAGTTCTACGATCTGAGAGGATTCTAATGGTACCTTCAAAATGGCGGTGCGACAAATTTTTTCACAATGCTGTTTTGGCTTAAAAATCTAAAAATAATTATTATTTAGTCTCTGCTTTAACTTGCCGCCAAAGAGCTTATATTCAATTACAAATGTTTAATTTATATGTATGTGCGTATGCACTTCTACCTTAGGATAAAATTTTTTATTTTAAATTGTTAAAAAATAAACAACGCATCATGTGGCGCACTCAGAAAGCTTTTGAAGTCCTTTCTTTGAACATTTGAGGCGCCAACAAAGTTTGTACCATTATCGGAGTACACGTTTGCTGGGCAGTCACGCCGAGCAGCAAAACACCGCTGTGCCGACTCTACACAGGGTGTTTATCAGTGGGCTCAACACCCACAATAATCAACAATGCTAAAAAGTGGCATCGCTAAATTTAATTTTAACATTAGCTGTCGGTGTCGTGAATCTCTTTACCCTACCTGGTTATTCTGCTATGCTAGAGCCTATCTTACGATACATTTTTTTTACAAAACCCACCATAAATCTCAACTCACCATTGAAAAACAACTTATGTATGTACATTTTCGAAGGAACAGACACGTACAGGAGTGTCAGCATAGAAATATAAAAAAACATTATTTACAATACTTTCACCTACTTTTGTACTGGAGCCTATCTTACTATACACTTTTTAACATAAAACACCAAAGATATCCGTTCTTCATTGAAACCAACTTGTGCGTGCAGATTTTCAAAGAGATCTTACCACGTGCAGGTATGTCAGCATTGAAATAAAAAACTATTATTTCCAAAATTTTCGACTTCTGTACTGGAACCCATATTACGGTACAATTTTTTGCATTAAATGACTGATTCAAGAAATTTTTATCAAAAGTTTCGGCTACTTTCAGCTATTCGGCCTCAATATGGCCTCAATATATAAACTGACAAAAAAGTTCGAAACTGGCCGTAACCGAAACCGAATATTCGGTCGGATACTACTACTAACATAAGGTTCATTTTGAGATCACTGAATTCCTTAGAAGTTAGGCTGATTGATTTTGAAAATATGCTCTTAAAAATACTAAGTCATCTAAGGTGTCATCCCAGGCTTGACCAAATTTTGGTCGCAAAATTTCCAGCAGAAGAAACATATCTCGAACTCAACACTTGTAGACAAATTGTTATAAAATAATCATATGCTTTTTGAAGCATAGAAGAACAGTGTTTTAAGCGGTTTTTATTTTAATGACTAATTAAATTGTTACATTTTTGCAATTTGAAGCCAATCCCGGGATCCCGAAAATACCGCAATTTGATGCCATATAATCCTTGTTATGCCTTATAAAGAACTTGTTTGTAAATAAATAAATAAATTTATTCACGGAGAAAATTCGGTACAGATACTATTACCTATGCTCATACCTTGTGCTCTAATAGCGCACACTTATCGATTATGAGCAACTGATCATAAAGAAAGTATTTGTGGTCATAAAGAGGAGCAATTGTATGTGAGCAACTTGTATAAGATGCAGTAGAGTAGCAAGGGGAGCGAGATGTGGTCCGCCCCGGGCGCACAATTTTTTTTTTAGATTGAGCCAACGCTCAATGGATGCCCCCTATAAATGTATAAGCATTACGTTGATTGTGTTGGAAGATAGGTGATAGTTAGTTGGAGGGTGGATAGATGGAGTAGTGTCGGTGAACTTACCGTGAGACTAAAAAACGAATTGTCTCGGTAATGCGAGGTTCTGTTGGGAATCAAAGCAATGGTAAAGGGGTTGGCTTGAACAGCTGCCCGAGCAGACCTGGAAAACACGAACTGGTGGCGTCAAGCCATGTATCTCCATTGAACACTTATCATGGAAGTATCTATGCAGAAGGCTTAGGTAACCAACATTACGTCGATGCCCAAGAGAGTTGAGAGAGGATGAAATACTTTCATCCCCTATCAAATATATCGCACGACGTTGAATACGACCCAGAAGCTCCAAATAAGATCTTGAAGCCCCTGCCCAAATGTGCGAATTGTACTCCATTTTCGGCCTAATATATGAAGTGTAAGTCATGCGAAGATCAGCTGAGGTGAAATATTTTTTGCACCGTTTTAAAAAACCAAGGCACTTGCCCGCTTCTTTCGACACATCGAAAATATGATCGTTCCAACGAAGATCAGATTGGATCAAAATGCCCAGGACGTCCCAGCGGATGATTCCACAAAATTCACACCATTCATATTGAAGGGAGCTAAGGGGTAATCCATTCGCTGGTGGGTTAACAGACAGCACTGGGTTTTGCTTGCATTGAATTCTACTCTATTAGCAAACCTCACTTGGAAATTTTTTGTAGAATATTAACGGCCGATTTCTTCACAGATCTTAAGCGCTAATCCGTGGATTAGACCAGTTCATGGTGTACAAACTAAATACCATGAACTGGTCAAATCCACGGGCAAGCGCTAATCCTCGGTGAAGAAATGCGGTGTAAGGAGTGTGTCATTCATATTTTGCCTTTTTCTGTCAATCTCCATAGAGCTTGGGCGTTTTTTTTATGAATATGAATGAAAAATGCTGCTGTCGTCCGCAAACGAATGTATTGGGTCATTGTTAAAAACCAGAAACAAGGTTCGTGATAGAAATAACACCTGCGGTACTCCTGCGTTGATGGCGTGCTCCTCAGATGAAATACCTTCAACTACGACACGAATCGATCTATCCTTGAGGAAACAAGTGATCCATCGAGCAAAGCTCCCACCAAAACCCTTTGCAACAAGTTTCGACACGAGTGTTTTATGCCACACTCGGTCAAACGCTTTTGAAATATTTAGAGCAACAACCCTGCTCTCGCCGAAAAAGTGAACGCATTGATTCCATTCTTCGGTTAAGAACGCCATAAGATCACCAGTAGAGCGAGTCCTACGGAAACCATATTAGCGGTCACTGAGCAGTTGGTTGAGCTCCAGATATTTCATAACGTTGAAGTTTATTACGCTCTCCATAACTTTGGAAAGCGTAGAGCATATCGCAATGGGTCGGTAGTTTGCACGGTTCGTGGCATCGCCCTTTTTAGGTACCATCTGGACATTTGCCACCTTCCAACACGATGGAAATACTTCTGTTCTGTAGGAGATGTTGAAAAGGTAGCGCAAAAGCCGAGCCAGCGAAGGAGCACACATTTTAAGAACAATTGGTTGTATGCCAGCAGGGCCAGAGGCTTTGTTTATGTTGAGATAAGTAAGGACCCTTTTAACTGCTCTCGTTAGAAAGTAGATCTCCTGCATTGCAGAAGATAAACCCACAATAAAGAGCAGTGACTGATTGCTATCCGAGAGAATGGAATTAAGTGCAAACAATCTAGCCAATAGGTTCGCTTTATCAGCCGATTCAGTGAAGATTTGGTCATCTTTTAAAATACTTGGAATCGATGACGATGTGAAACTTTTCGCGTTTTAAAATTGATTAACAGTGATTCCTTGCCTCAATGCGAAGTCTTTTTGTATAAGTATTCTTGTTAGAACGTCAATTCTGAAAGGCTTCCTCTTTGGACCTGACTGCAATCCTGAAACCATGAGTGATCTTTTGGCTAAATGCTTCTCATCTTATTGGGAATGAAAAACCGCATACCCAATAAAAAATTTCTTGTACCATGACAGCCGCAGCATTCACATTTATATCAGCCAAAAGTAATATCCAAATGAAGTTGCGATAAAAATTATTTAGCACAGTCCAATTTTCCTTTCCATAAAACCATGGAGTCCTCTTCGGGGCTTTAGGCGTAGAGGTACAGGGGTAAGGATATTGAAAAACGGTGGAGATGGTACAATTGTCCGAGTTATCAAGAGGTGCGTTGCCACTCATGTCATACTTTTCATGATGCGAAGTCAGAAAAAGGTCAAGGCTTTTCAAGTGATATGCATAGCCAAAAGGTATGGCTATGCACATCACTTTTAGGGAAAAAAGTGAATTACAAGTTGAATCAATTGGTTCGATTCAGCAAATAGCTCAACATATTGACCAACAGGCGTCAATGGACCCGAGTGACGTAACCACGCCGGGTTGTGGACATTGAAATCGCCGGCTACAAGGATCTCACTGTCAGGAAATAACTTCAAAATATGCGTAATTAAATCAGAGAGAGAGAGTACAGTTTGTTTAAAGTGGGCTCCATCCCTAGATTCGGACTTCTATAAATAAAGCAGAAATGTAGCAAGTGCGAGCGAAGCCCGAACCTAACCCACATTGAGCTAAATTCTGAATCGGTCACGTTCAGACTCCTCTCACACTGGTACGCTACATCCGTTCTTATAAATAGGGTGATTCCCCTATGCAAATAAAACAATGGCAGTAAGCGATACCCAGGTATGTGGAAATCCAGTGGATCTGCATCCTCGCCTACCTGGGTCTCGCTCAGTGCCATTATTTGAGGCCTATGTAGAGTCCACGAATATTGCAAAAATATATGCGAAAATGACTCGATATTTCCGCACCATGCAAAAATCAATTATATAAGGGCATATAAGGTAATTAGTTTTGGCTGCAAGAGAATTGCACAGCATGATCAATACAAAAGTACTGAAGCAAGTATTATGCCTTTACTTCAGCACAATTTAGCCCACTGTGCAACCCTACTTACAAGCGTAACTAATGGGAGAGAATAGTGAAGAAAACGGACCGAAAACACAACAACAATAACTTACACAGCGAGGAGCATAGAAAAGCCCTTCGCGTGGTCAGCAAAAAAAAACTCAAATGCTGTCCTGCGATGTTGATGCTGCATCTGGCGGCTCTCTGCAAAACAGGTTTTGCTTTCATTCCCTTTGAAATCACGAACTCAACTCCCAAATACCAAAGTATATACACTAGGTGCCATAAATCTACGCTCCCATTGAACAAAAACTTTTCTTTAGCTACAAAATTTCAAAAGACCTAACATTTGTTTCAATGTATTTCGAATATTTTTTGTGCACATCACTAATGATGCTGTGAACATATTTTTTTCGAATTAGTTTTAAGAGCGTTGGAAATAACGGCACTGATGACGCCACAGTTTTGCAATGCAGGCTTCAAAAGTGTACGCTCATTCCTTTAAATCTGTTGTTTTGTACTAGTTCTGTGCTAAGTGACCACCTTTTCATCTTCACTAAAGTAAAATACATATTTAAAAATTTGAAAAAATTCATACGGATAAAGTTTTTTGTTTCTCAAAAGTTGTATACAATGAATGAGAAGAGAAAAGAAATAAAGGTTGATGAAAGAAAAATAATTTTAAAACTTTGGAAAGATGGTCAAAATTATCGGCAAATAGGAAGAAATATTGGAAGAGCATGGACATCAGTGCGAACAGTAATTCAAAACTTTGTAAAAACCAGAATAATAACTTCCAGAAGTGTAGTGTACCTTATTAAGAAGAATCCAAAAACAACATCGCTCTAAATAATGGCTGATGTCCGTGGTGAGTGTAAAATCCTACACACCATATGACAGAAATAATGTTCTTAAATCTTTTGGTTATTATAGTCGTAGAGCTAAAAAGGCAGTCAAAAAGCAGAAGGCGACCAAAAATCTTCTACGTCTTTGAAAAATCTGTTCCCCATATATCGGAGTCGACGATTCTTTAGACTTGAACTTTCGAATAGAAGGTGAGTTATTGTTTCTGTTTCTTCCGGATCCTTGCAGCTCCGACAGAAGTCTGGGGCTTTTATGTTAATTTTATTGGCCATCACCAGAATGGGGCAATGACCTGATAAGCTCCAACAAGAATCCGGATTTCTCGTTTGGCCAAAAGCAGAAGGCTTTCGGTTCTCTTCTCAGGAGGTCTATACTCCTTTTGACGATGCCTATTGGAATGTGGACATTTGTATAAGCTCTGTTTGTACTTGCGGTTACTCCACTCCTAGCCAGTTCATCCGCTGCGTCGTTTCTTCGATATTGCTATGTCCGGGAACCCAGCAGAGATTATATTGTAGATACTGTTCAGTGCCAGTTTACAGTTTTGTACCGTTCGAGCCTTCGTCCTTTTACTATTCAGCGCTTTGATGGCCGCTTGGCTATCCAAAAAAATTACTACCCTTGTGGGGGTAAGATTTTTCTATGAATGGCCTGTGGAGCTTTTTCAATAGGATATATTTCTGCCTGAAAAATGCTACAGTAGTCGAGGAGTTTGTAGGACTCTTTGATTTGTAGCGTTTCACAGTATACACCTGATCCAGTTCCGTTTTCTATTTTGGAACCATCAGTATATAATTGGAGATTGCCGTTGAATTCTACGGCCGTTTCTTTCCATTCTGTGCCGAATCTCACACTGGGTATGATACTCCTGTTAGGGAGCTAAGGTAGCACTTTTTGTGTGCTATAGTTCACCATACAAGAGAGCCGTAGGTAAGAATGGGACTCATGATCGCTGTTTACATCCAGTGGATTATGTGCGGTCGCAGTCCCCATTTCCTGCCAAAGACTCTGACTTTTTTTTAAAGGTCAAAGAACCAAGGCATGCGCTCTATACAAACAAGGTTTGGTTTTTAATCTAGAAGGAAAGGGATAGATTATAAAGATGAATTGATTGGAACCATACATAAATTATTGATTAGGCGAAACAACCGTGAAATACAATTTAAATGCGTAAAGAGCGCATAGTGCTTTTTTCCTTCTTTCCTCTATGTTGCTTTTCCAGCTCAGCTCGTTATCAAGGATAATTCCAAGTATTTAGCTTCCGTGGAAAGCTTCAGAGTTACTGAGTTCAGTTTCGGCAATGTGTTACGCGAGTGGACAAAATTAGCTTAAGAAAAAAGTCATAATTCTGATAAGGTATATATATGAAGTTTTATAGTTTGGAGTCTTAATAGTATGAATTTAAAAGGATTTTGTGATATCTCATCATTTGTGAAGATCCCACCCTTCCCAAGTTACCTTAAAAATTTAACGAAATAAAGGTTTTAAAGTTTCGTACTGAATATTTTCCAAGATCGCACAAATGTTAGTATTTTTTATATGAAGGGCTTTAATAAAGATATATTTTACAAGTTTTACTTTAAAGTTTTATAGTTTAAAATAAAAATGCTTTTTAAAAACCAGAAAAAAGGTCCTCTTTACGCGCTCTTTACGCATTGAAATTGTATTTCACGGTTGTTTCAATAACTCACCTTCTATTCGAATGTTCAAGTCTACAAAATCGTCGACTCCGATATATGGGGAACAGATTTTTCAAAGACCTGGAAGATTTTTGGTCGCCTTCTGCTTTTGACTGCCTTTTTAGCTTTACGACGATAATCACCAAAAGATTTAAGAACATTATTTCTGTCATATGGTGTGTAGAATTTTACAATCACCACAGAGCTGTTGCCATTTTTTTGCCCTACTCTAAAAATATCTCTGACTGGTGGTGACTGAAAATCAATAGATCGGCAAATTTAATTAAATACACTCTTCAGATTTTCGTCTTCCAAAAGAGGCAATCCAAAAAGAACAGCATCAGAGGAGTGATCGACAGTGCTATTATTATTGTTGTTTTTTTTTTGTTGTGAAGTGAAGACAAACTGTCGGGGTGTTTGTGAAGACGTTCCTCCAGATCTCTTAACTCTTGTTTCACATGCGCTTTCAGTCTCTCTTCAATAGCAAGAAGTTAAGCGCTAAAAGCATTACCACTATGTGAGACTTTTGGAGTAAGCTCACTTTTATTGTTGTTGCTGATATTATTACCGCCGCAGTTGTTACGGAGGCGGGTATGCATGGGAGATGACGTTAATGCTGTGCTACAGCAAACACCAGAAGAGTACCGACAAGACCGAAATAGAGCAAGAATGCAACAGCTGATTAGTCACTGCAGTGCGGGTAGGATAAAAGGGTTCACGCACGCCCAAAAAATAGACGACAGCTCAAAGCAATAATAGCAATAATGACGATCAGAGGCAGCGGTGCAGGTGAGGACACCAATACGTACCCACTGCGAAAAATGTAGAAAAGAGAGCGCGGTGAAGAACCGATCATTAAAGCGAGGGTGCAAATTGAAGCGAACAAAGGCAGTGCATCGGATGATTGAGTTAGTTGATTTTTTCGCGGTTTACTGTATTGTTGTTTGAGTTTATTTTTTTATTAATATTTTTTTTGTTGTACACAACTCGCTGGTTTGATGTGTGATTAAATAAAAAGTCCACAAGAAAAGTAATTTTAAGATTTAAGTTTTTCTTTAATTACACGCATTATGAACACAGTCTGTCAAATCGCGCTATACAAACATTTGCCAAGTTGACCAAAGATTATGTGGCATTCAATTCAGCACCCTTAAATTGTTGTAAACTCGGTTTAATTAAAAAACCATATCTACGCTTCAGCATTTACACATATCTCCACAGAAACTTCTGGTTTTAGAAGTTAAAGCTTCCAATTCCGTTGCAGTCATTTATAATTTTGTACAGCACCATTTTCAGTGTATATTCAATTTTATAAAATCCACTATAAGCCTTTTGAATTGATGAATGTTATGCTCATGTTTTATTATATCCGGAAGTGTATTGAACAACTTTCAGCGTTAGCATTAGAATGAATCGCAATATATTTTACAAGTTTTACTTTAAAGTTTTATAGTTTAAAATAAAAATAAAAAAGTTTTTAAAAACCAGAAAAAAGGTCCTATTAATTTAAAAAACTTAAACTTGTATAAACAATTAAAGAAAAATTGCATCTTAGATTTATTTTATTTTTAAGTATGTAGTAAAACAACTCTTTCTAAATACATTTCCAAAATTTGGTCTGCCGAAACTTAAGAAAATGGATTTTACGACGTTTTCCTTTAGCATTTTTTGGCGAAAATGCCCAAATTTGTATGGAAAAATAAGAAATTTTTCAAAAAGTTTCAAACGCAATTAAAAAAATTGCTTTAAAAAAAAGATTTAATGAAATCTTTACATGTTTCCTGGAGCATGTTTTTGCGAAAATTAGCACTAATTGCGTGCCAAAAATTTATAAGATTAAGTTTGAACTTCTTGTTATAAATAAATACACATTAATATTTGTGTGCAAGTACAAAGATTCGTTGTATTTATAAATTAATAATATACTAACCAAAAATATGATTTTTTTTTTCTGAATCATTAAGATCTACGAAAACAAAGAAAAGTACTAATGAAGTGAAAAACAACCGTTGTCTTTAAAAGAAAACAAAACAAAACAACAGAAGAGTTAAAAACAAGCTAAAGTGCATCAAATATTTAATCGAAGTGGAAATTCATTAACATATTTAATGTATTTTATTAGACTAACATTAAACAATAAAATAACAACAAAATAAATTTTACATAAGTAAGCATATTTTTATTAGATAATAGTGCAGAGTTTTTTTTAACATTATAAAATATATTTTATAGTGTCTGATCCAATAAAAATTATTGAAATTTTTAATGTTTGGCTAAATTCGAGTGCGCTTGGTTTTTAAGGAAGAAATGAAGCTGTTTTCCATTTTATAAAGAACAGAAGCGTAAATAGAGTTAATTTAGAAAAACTCAACCTGTGTATTGTGTTGATGTTTAAAAAGTTTTGAATTCTTTGGAACAGGTGCCATCGAAAAAGAAAAACTTTTGAACAGAAGAACTCAGAATGGTTGAACTCAGTTTTTGTTCCAGAGTTGTATGACACAAGCAGCATACAACAACTACAATATTATGATGTAAGAGCTTCACGTAATTATATGTTTATAATTGTATGTTTTAAGATGTCCTTTTTAATTAAGGGACCTAGGGAGTAGTCGTTCATCCTAGTTCGTTAAGAGGTAGAAAAAAAGGTAGTGTTTGAGGAAGGTTCCGATGAAACAAAACGTCGACTAAATTTTTTTATTAACATTACGCCTGTTATCGCTGAAAATATATTAGGATTTGAAAAAGCCTTTCTGGCAGTATTACCATCATTTGATGTCCCTTACCCAGTTCTTACTCTATCAACTGTCAGCCCAAATTCTTTTTGAATTTTTTATTTTTCGATAAATGTTGTGTTTGATAGTGAAACTCGCCACCATTTTCACTCGCCACTGCCAGAAAGGATTTTTCAAATCCTAATATATTTTCAGCGATAACAGGCGTAATGTTAATAAAAAAAATTTAGTTTTATAATGCGGATACTTTCTAGCGGCAAATTAATAAATTCGTCTTTTAAAGAATTGCTTAATGAAACATTCAAAATTTATAATGAAAAATACATGCTTATAACAGTACATAAAATACTTGTTCATGCTGATAAAGTAACTCAGAACTTTGCCTTACCAATCGGTTAGTTTTCGGAAGATGCTTTGTAAGCTACTCATAAAGCGATAAGGAAGTGTCGGCATATAACATTGAAAGGTCTGGAAGTCTTGACTGCTCCATAGTTTAGAAAAGCTTCTTTCGCAGGAACAACACATCGTTAAAAATAATTTTAAGCCTAGTGTTAAATTCGGCAACGACTCTTCGAATACCCATTCATAAATACATTTTTAAAAATCCATTGAGGTCCAGTTTAGTTGTTTTAAAAACAATGTCTGCAGCTTTAACCCTGCATTCGTAATATACGTACATTTTAATTGTACGTCGTATAAAAAGTGTACGTAGGGTAAAATTGTCTTACGATTCTAGGGTTAAAGTGCCTCTTAGCCTTAGTATTTCAACCGTTAACTCTTTTTCATTGACCTCATCATGGACTTCGACCAATCTTTGTATTCAAATCTGCAGTTAGCAAGCTCGATGGCAGTAACAATATTATTCCTAACCAAATTATAACTCCTACTCAAAACCCTTTTCCCAGCCCATTATTTGTCTCTCTCTTTACTACCAAAATGTAAGAGGCTTACGCACCAAAATCTCTACAGTGTTTCTTAATTCTCTTAAGCTTCCCTACGACATATTTGCCCTTACTGAGACCAATCTTACGCCTGACTTTAAGGATACTGAGGGTTTCGCGTCCGATTTCGTGGTTTTCAGAGACGATGGTCTCGACAAAGATGATCTCTCCTCAGGTCGTGGTGTCCTTCTTGCTATTCACAATCGCTTCGATCCAACCATTATAAAAAACTCCCACACTGCCAACTTTGAATTTATATGTGCCAAAGTTTGCATCGCAAAACGTAATGTATTCATTATTTGCTGTTATATTCGCCCGTCTCAACCAGTGAATGGTTATCAGCTTGCAGTAGACGCAATAGATTCACTTTTGGACCTTATGGATCCATTTGACGCCGTTATTTTTCTTTGAGATTTAAATCTTCCAAACCTTCAATGGGTCCTCTCTGATGATAATCCTACTATCTTTCTTCAAATCCTACCTCTGAAAAAGAAATTCTTTTTACTAGTTGTATTTCAGACTGCGGCCTTTACCAGTTGAGCGGAGTTACTAAGAATTTAGGTAGACAACTAGACCTAATTTTTTCTTCGGATTTGGATAACTGCATAGTCTCCGCAAGTAACGATCTTCTTTCAACACTCGATCAGTACCATCCACCATTATCCCTTACCTTATCATATAACATTGATATAAAAAATACACATTTCGAGCACTCGTACAGCTTTAACTTTCGGAAAACTGATTTTGTAAAATTAGAAATTTTATTCAGTAGAATCGATTTCCAACATCTCATCGATAATGCTCATGAAAGAATAGATACTGCAGTTTCTCACTTCTATGACATAATTTTCGACTGCTTCACACATTCCGTCCCCTTCACCAGGCAGAAAAACTTTTCGTCACGTCCTCCCTGACACAATAAGGAACTACGTGAACTCCGCAACAAAAGGAACAAACTATGGCGCGCATATTTAATTTCTCGTTCTTCTCTTGATCTCACAAATTATCTTCACGCCTTTAACCTTTTTTCCGCACTCTGTGAAACGCTATACGAGTCTTATCTTGCTCATATTCAAACTAAATTGCTGTCGGATCCTAAAAGCTTCTAAAAGTTTATAAATATTAAAAGAAAATCTGACAACTACCCATCTACCCTTACTTTTTCGGACATCTCCTCAAACAACCCGGAAATAATTGCAAACCTATTTGCAAATTTTTTCAGTCAGTCATACACTAATCATAGCGACGAACTAGACTACGAGTATTTTTCTTTGTTAAGGGACTGTCCTCAAACGTCGCTAACTTCTGTTGATATTACACTAGCTGATGTGTTAGAAAAGATAAATAATCTGAAGGACGATTATTCTCTAGGACCCGATGGCTTGCCTGCTATTGTTATAAAAAAATTCGCGGACGTGTTGGCTCATCCCCTATTGGCTCTTTTTCAACTTTCTATTTCTAATTCCGTTTTTCCTAAGTTGTGGAAGCGCTCATACATAATACCTCTGCATAAGAAAGGACCGAGAAATGATATTTCCAATTACAGACCTATTGCAAAACTTTCATGTACTCCAAAAATGTTTGAAAGCATTATTTATGACATTCTCTTTTTCCATTGCAAATCTATTTTTCCTCCCAGCCAACACGGCTTCCTCAAGGGAAGATCGACTACCACTAACCTTGCAGAATTTGTTTCGAACGCTCTATGCTCGTTGGAAAGCGGGTACGAAGTTGATTTAGTGTCTACCGACTTTAGTAAAGCGTTCGACAAAATCTCACACACTATCATTCTTCTTAAGCTTAAAGCCTTCGGTTTTCCATCATTCTTTATATCTTGGATTAAATCATATCTCGAAGAACGCCGTTATAATGTCATCTTTAGATTTTTCAATTCAGATTCTTTTTCAGCTACCTCTGGTGTCCCACAAGGTAGTCACCTTGGTCCTTTGTTGTTTGTCTTAACAATCTCTGATGTAGATGGCATCATCAAAGAATTCAATCTCTCTGTGTATGCTGATGATATGAAAATCTATTGGCGCATACAAACTAACGACGATTCTCACTATCTTCAAGAAGATCTAGTTAGTTTTTCCACTTGGTGTCAAAAAAATCTTCTAGAACTCAACGTTAGTAAATGTCAAGCTATTACATATTCACGCAAGCGTCTCCAGCTTCCACCAAGAACTTATTACTTACTCGGCAAGCTAGTTCCTCCTGTAAGTTTTTCACGGGACTTAGGTGTAATATGTGATAATGAACTTAATTTTAGGTCTCATATTGATAATATCATTAGTAGAGCCAATTCTGCACTGGGTTTCGTGAAACACTGGTCCAGAGAATTCTCCAACCCTTACGTTACTAAATCTCTCTACCTTACCTTTGTCAGACCCATCCTCGAATATGCCAGCCAGGTTTGGTCTCCTATCTACAACATCCATTCTGTGCGAAACGAAGCCGTTCAACGAAGATTCATTAGGTTCGCACTACGCGGTCTTCCCGGTTCTGACAGTTTCAACTTACCTCCTTATGCAGACCACCTGAAGTTGATTAACATGCAATCTCTTGCAAAACGAAGAGAAGTTGCAGATGTACTCTTCATTCATCAACTTGTATGCGGTACCATTAACTGCCCTGCACTACTCCAATTAATATCCTTTAATACCAACCCACGTAACCTTAGGTCTATTCCTCTCTTCCACCTCAACTTTCATCGTACTATGGTTGCAGTGAACCTGTAACCAGGATGCTTCGTGTGGCTAACAATTTGATCAGCGAATTCGATTTTCATCTGAGCAGATCTCGACTCCGAAATGCCCTTCTAAACTCCAACGCCACTTCTTAACTCCAACGCCATTTTTTCCCCCTCTATAATCTTTTTCTTACAATTAAGATATGATACATATTCCCTGTTATTTATTGTAAGTTCCCTTTATTACTTTTCTCCCCGTATTTCCTTTTTGACGTGTTCTTATAATTACGTTTTTCTTTTGGATATCTTTCGAACACTAAAACAAGGAAAAGAGAGGAAAAAAATAAAAAAATAAACCCTGTTAGAATAAGTTAAGACCCTGTTAGAATAATATTAGTTCTTAGTTAATCAGCTTGTATTAAGCTTAACGAATAAATAAATAAATAAAATATATTAAAATTTTTAATTAATATTTATGGTAATTGCACCCCTCACTAAACAATATAAAGGGTCCGCCAAATAACTTTTTTTTTTTAAAAACGCATTTGGTGGTCAGTTGGCTTCAACTCCTGAACCAATTGGACTTTGTATGGCGTCATACCAAGGTCTTTATGCGAAATTCGTCTCAATGATGTCTCCGAAATGTTCAATTGTTGAGAACGACGGTGAATTGATGTTGATGGCGCTTCACGCACAGCAGCAATATTCTCGGGTGTACGCACTGTTTTTGGCTTTTCACGCTTTGGTTTATCGATGAGGATGCCAGTTTCTTTCACTTTTTTCACAAGATAACGAACATACGGAGCTGACGGTGCTTCTCTTCTTCCAAAATCCATACGCAATTTTCGCACACATTCTGCAACATTACCATGATTTTCAAAGTAATGTCGCAATATTTCCCAGCGTTGTATTTATATCAGCGGAAGGATAAAACTATTTATCTGTCAAATCAGACATGAGCTAAGTGTTACCATTCACGAAATAAGCACTAGTTGAAAAAAAAAACATTAGATGGCGAACCCTTTATATATATTTTAAATTTGTTTTAATTGATACGAACGCAATGTAAGGAATACTTTCAGGTATTTTTACACCCTTTGGTATCTGCAATGAAAGAGTGCAGCCAATAAAATTTGTTCAATCATAAGCATTGAAAAAATATTCACTAGGTGTTATAAGTCTACGCTCTTGAAAGGTTCAGTTTATACAAATTTTAAAAAAACAACAAAAATCCGTGTTAAGTTTATATATGTTTATTAATTTAAATATATTATTTCAGCCACTTTAAAATAGGAGATTATTTTTGAAACACATTATCATAGTTTTTGTAAAAACTATAAAAATAACTTCAAATTTTAAAAACTTGCACTTCAAAAGTCTACGCTCTTAAGAAAAATAATAAATAAAATAGTTATAAACAATTAAGCACAAAGTTAGTATCCGGTTAGATAGCCTCGACGTTTGAGTACCTTTCTGAGCCTATTTTGCATGGAATTAACCAGGTTTGTAGTCTCTGCAGACGATATCTTCTCCCACTCCTCTATGAGCACTAGCATTTTCTTGCTAGTTCACTAACGAATTTTTCTTTCTAGTAATGCCCATATGTGCTCTATAGGGCTTATGAAAATTTTGGTGTATAAACATCTAAATAATCTGAATGGACCTAAACCTGGGATCTTCAATTGCCTCATATCTTTATGATGATTGTGACTACATTTGTCGACGGTACCGTGGTGTCTTGGGTCTTTTTACCTCTTGAAACACTACGTTAGATCGATTTGTAATATATTAATATAAGTGGCCGATAAGACCTAGTTTGTATTGGTGCCTGCGTTCGCAACTGGTTTTCTTTGTTTTATGAAAATTGGTTTGGTGAAGTTGACCTAGTTTGTCGAGTAACCACCCTGTCAAGCCAGGATCTCACCGGCTTCAGGAAGACAGAACGATATATATTATATATATACTTATTGGAGTGGTGTTTT
The DNA here is from genome assembly GCA_963920525.1 of Dichetophora obliterata. NCBI lineage: Eukaryota > Metazoa > Arthropoda > Insecta > Diptera > Sciomyzidae > Dichetophora > Dichetophora obliterata. The sequence continues at coordinate 87,721,743 of OY986438.1, read as the reverse complement.
ATTGGGTATGAGACCTTGTTTGTCACACGACTCTGCCGATGTCCGGATACAAAAATTGTTGCTAACTTGGCCATGTTTGTCTTGAAAACGCAACCCTGCTATGCTGTCTGATATTATCGATTTTGACTTGACTTTTTATTTTTTATACTTTAATAAAATTATGTACTTTAAGCAATTTATTAAAACTTTTTAGTTTGTTAATAATACATGATATCAATCAAAATCATACTTTATATTTTTAAATTGTATTAAATATCTTATTTTATAATTTTCAATTTGCTATAAAACCTGTTAAGGTTTAGCAATCAAGTAAATAAATAAATAAATATCTGGCGATTGTGGCGGAGTATGCAGCATTTTTGAGACATTGTAAAGGATCCAAATCTTAACGACTTCTGCAGTGTGCTTTGGGTCGTCGTCATGTTGGAAACAAAAATCAGTGGACAACCTCAACTTTTCAGCACTCTGTTTTATATTCCTCTTCAGAATATCCAAATAGGCAAATCTGTCCATTTTTGAATCTATAAATTCCAGAATGCCTACTCCTCCAGCTGCCATACATCCCTATATTATGACTCCTTCTCCACCGTGCTTGATTGTTGGCAGCAAATTTTCTTTATTAAGAGCGGTATTTTTCTTCCTCCATACAGTTTGTCTTCCTTTAATTCCAAATATACAAAATTTGCTTTCGTCTGAAAAAACTACTTTACACACACCATCGTGAACACACCACCATCACCATTTCAAAGCTGTCAACATTTTTCAATGCACACAAGTGCACAACTGCTCAAGTCCTCAAGTTGAAGGTAATAGTAGAAAAGCACTTGTGCAGATTTTTGACGTACGTACAATTTGTTTTTGTAAAGTGCACAAGTCCTCAAGTCCTCAACTGCACAGGAAAGTGCACTGAATCGTGAATACCCCTAATAATTTTTCGGCTTACCAAGGAGATGAAAGCGACACATTGGCGTCGGAAGCGGGGGGAAAGGGGGCAGTTGCCCCCAACTTTTTTAGCTAGATAAACAATTAAAAGGGAGAACTTCAAAAATTATTCAAAATATCAGTTTTTTTTACAACGATAATATTTTTGTATTATGTATTTTCCTCTTCTTTCTCTCTTCTTCATAAGCATGCTTGCGGATAACCATTTTCTTTCTCTGTGTTTGCAAAAAGATAGAACAAAATGTAGAGTTTCTACTGCAAACCCACCACTTCAGTTTAAAAGCACCCAGTTTAAAAGCAAATACATACTTAATAGGGCTATTCCCGATGGCGGGCAAATAGCGTGGCATCGTGGCATTTGCAAAATATGATGGCAAATATTTTCAACACAACAACAAAATGTACAGATTTGTATTTGCCCGACTGTGTCAAATTTGCAACACTAAAATCGCATTGCATACAGTCGAGCATGGGCAAAACTTATTTGCCAATCAATCAGCTGTCACATTTTAACCAAACGCCGCTAATAAAACAAAATTAACAGACTCTGATATGGAACTCACTTTGATAAATAATACACTTTGATAAATAATAATGAAAAACACCACAAATACTGTTCGTGTTGTTTTTTTTTCCTCCAAAACAGCTGTGAGTTTTGTTTGCAACAGTGTTCTAAAAAGTGTGCTCACAGTTGATGGCAAATATTTGGTAGGGCATACATTTGCAAAGCTATTTGCCCGTAACTGGGAATAGCCCTAATATGTAGCTTAATGCTTGTTAATTTTGCAACTCTGGTAAGAAAAGATTTGACATGTTCTTAGGGGCTTTCCATATTGGACGACATGTTGTACGATAAGTTAGATGGAAAGCTAATGGGACTATTTGTAAAGCAACATTATTAATAGCAAGCTCTCAAGCAGAACACATCCGGCTAATAGCTAAGCAACTTTTAGATGCCCTAACAATTGAGCAGTAATTATACATAGTTGTTCAATATTGTACAATCGGCAGAAAAAAACCAAAATGTTCGACTATCGTTTTAGCTTACGCATGGCAGTACATGTTGTACAATCTGCCATGTTGGTCCAATGTTTTGGTCCAATGCGAAGGCCCCTACTGTGAATTAGCTGATGAAAATCCACCTCGACGCTTTGAAGAAACATCAAATCCGGTTCCTTCAGTACAGTTGCTGTTATATGATCGGCTATGAAAAGATTATTTCCAAATTTTAGATCTTCTCTCAAATGAGATAACGGCTAGATTCGATCAAACAGGTTGATATTTTACTTTTTTTTTATTTTTGCAAGTTTACACCAGCTTCACTCAACCGACTCACTTTGATTTAACATTCGGTGAGTCGGTTGAGTGAAGCTAGTGTAAACTGGCACTTTGTAAATCTTATTGTACATTTCAACAGATCTTGACACTCTGGAATCGTTGGAAAATATTGTAATCGAAGCCTTCAACGGCACTAAAAGAAGTGCACTAAAAGAAGTATCCGAATTTTTCGCAAATTGGGATACAATGCCACTTTAATTTCAAGGTGTTTGGCCAGGCAATTGCTTCAGCAATTTCATCTGCAAAAAAGTCATCTGCATAAAGATCTTGTTTTGTTTTTAGATTTTGTTCAGAAGGCACAGCATCATTAGTGATGTGCACAATAAATATTCAAAATACATTGAAACAAATGTTAGGTCTTTTGAAATTTTTTAGCTAAAGAAAAGTTTTTGTTCAATGGGAGCGTAGATTTATGGCACCTAGTGTATATACTTTGGTATTTGGGAGTTGAGTTCGTGATTTCAAAGGGCGTGAAAGCAAAACCTGTTTTGCAGAGAGCCGCCAGCTGCAGCATCAACATCGCAGGACAGCATTTGAATTTTTTTTTTGCTGACCACGCGAAGGGCTTTTCTATGCTGCTCGCTGTGTAAGTTATTGTTGTTGTATTTTCGGTCCGTTTTCTTCACTATTCTCTCCCATTAGTTACGCTTGTAAGTAGGGTTGCACAGTGGGCTAAATTGTGCTGAAGTAAAGGCATAATACTTGCTTCAGTACTTTTGTATTGATCACGCTGTGCAATTCTCTTGCAGCCAAAACTAATTTCCTTATATGCTGTAAACTTTTAGAATAAAGCGGGGTGGGGAAAACTAAATGATTTTTTAATAAAAACGGGGGAAATTTGGTTGAAATTAAAACACGGAGAATTCGAAGCGAATTGTACTAACGTTGTTTTATTAGTGATCTTAAAACTAAACAGAGTTTTAAAACAAGGCAGCGAGAAGCGCTACCCAAAAGGAAATATAAAAAGAGTAAAAATTTATAGAGAGCGACACTCCCGCGCTAGCGCCAGGCATCCACCAGTGGCGTGAACATATGCCCTTATATAATTGGTTTTTGCATGGTGCGGAAATATCGAGTCATTTTCGTATATATTTTTGCAATATTCGTGGACTCTACATAGGCCTCAAATAATGGCACTGAGCGAGACCCAGGTAGGCGAGGATGCAGATCCACTGGATTTCCACATACCTGGGTATCGCTTACTGCCATTGTTTTATTTGCATAGGGGAATCACCCTATTTATAAGAACGGATCTAGACTTTAGCTCAATGTGGGTTAGGTTCGGGCTTCGCTCGCACTTGCTACATTTCTGCTTTATTTATAGAAGTCCTAATCTAGGGATGGAGCCCACTTTTAACAAACTGTACTCTCTCCCTCTGATTCAATTACGCATATTTTGGAGTTATTTCCTGACAGTGAGATCCTTGTAGCCGGCGATTTCAATGTCCACAACCCGGCGTGGTTACGTCACTCGGGTCCATTGATGCCTGTTGGTCAATATGTTGAGCTATTTGCTGAATCGAACCAATTGATTCAACTTGTATTTCACTTTTTTCCCTCAAACTGATATACATAGCCATAATATACTTGACCTTTTTCTGACTTCGCATCATGAAAAATATGGCATGAGTGTCAACACACCTCTTGATAACTCGGACAATTGTACCATCTCCACCGTTTTTCCATATCCTTACCCCTGTACCTCTACGCCTAAAGCCCCGAAGAGGACTGCATGGTTTTATGGAAAGGAAAATTGGACTGTGCTTAATAATTTTTATCGCAACTTCAATTGGTTGTTACTTTTCGCTGATATAAATGTGAATGCTGCGGCTGTCATGGTACAAGAAATTTTTTTATTGGGTATGCGGTTTTTCATTCCCAATAAGATGAGAAGCATTTAGCCAAAAGATCACTCAGGGTTTAATGAGACTTGCAGGATTGCAGTCAGGTCCAAAGGAAGCCTTTCAGAATTGGCGCTCTAACAAGAATACTTATACAAAAAGACTTCGCATTGCGGCAAGGATTCACTGTTATTCAATTTTAAAACGCGAAAAGTTTCACATCGTCATCGATTCCAACTATTTTAAAAGATGACCAAATCTTCACTGAATCGGCTGATAAAGCGAACCTATTGGCTAGATTGTTTGCACGAAATTCCATTCTCTCGGATAGCAATCAGCCACTATTGTGGGCTTATCTTCTGCAATGCAGGAGATCTACTTTCTAACGAGAGCAGTTAAAAGGGTCCTTACTTATCTCAACATAAACAAAGCCTCTGGCCCTGAAAGCATACAACCAATTGTGCTTAAAATGTGTGCTCCTTCGCTGGCTCGGCTTTTGCGCTACCTTTTCAACATCTCCTACAGAACAGAAGTATTTCCATCGTGTTGGAAGGTGGCAAATGTCCAGATGGTACCTAAAAAGGGCGATGCCACGAACCGTGCAAACTACCGACCCATTGCGATATGCTCTACGCTTTCCAAAGTTATGGAGAGCGTAATAAACTTCAACGTTATGAACTTTCTGGAGCTCAACCAACTGCTCAGTGACCGCCAATATAGTTTCCGTAGGACTCGCTCTACTGGTGATCTTATGGCTTTCTTAACCGAAGAATGGAATCAATGCGTTCACTTTTTCGGCGAGAGCAGGGTTGTTGCTCTAGATATTTCAAAAGCGTTTGACCGAGTGTGGCATAAAACGCTCTCTCAACTCTCTTGGGCATCGACGTAATGGTGGTTACCTAAGCCTTCTGCATAGATACTACCATGATAAGTGTACAATGGAGATAGATGGCTTGACGCCACCAGTTCGTGTTTTCCAGGTCTGCTCGGGCAGCTGTTCAAGCCAACCCCTTTACCATTGCAGAACCTCACATTACCGAAACAATTCGTTATTTAGTCGCACGGTAAGTTCACCGACACTACTCCATCTATCTACCCCCTAACTAACTATCAACCATCTTCCAACACAATCAACGTAATGCTTATGCATTTATAGGGGGCAATCATTGAGCGTTGGCTCAATCAAAAAAAAAAAAATTAAAATATGTGCTCCTATTGAAATAAAATTTATTATTATACAAAAAATTTTACTTTATAATATGGATATATGTTGGAAAAATTTTGTTTATCAATTTTGCACCTCATCTGGGTGTGCGCCCGGAAATACTTTTTTTATGATCAATTGCTTATAGTCGATAAATGTGTTCTATTAGAGCACAAGCTATGAGCTCAGAGAATAGTATCTGTACCGAATTTTCTCTAGGAATGAATTTATTTATTTATTTATATTTAATAACTAATAAGTTCTTTATAAGGCATAACAAGGATTATAAGGCATCAAATTCCGGTATTTTCGGGATACCGGGATTGGTTTCAACTTGCAAAAATGCAAAACTTTAATTTGTCATTCAAATAAAAACTGCTACAACACTGTTCTTCTCTGCTTCAAAAAGCATATGACTATTTTGTAACAATTCCGTCTACTAGTGTTGAGTTCGTAGGGATGCAACATCGTTCTTAAAAGCATCGCTGTTTGAAAACATCGATGTTCACTTGACAATTATCGACGTTTGAAAACGTCGTTAATAAGACCGATATATCGATGTTTTTACGATGTTTTCATTTTTGTATTAAGCCTAGTATTGAGGTCGAAAAATATAAGTATTTCTTTTATATATTAAATATTTTTATTTGCACTCTATTATAAAATATGAAAGAAAGAATTATTTCTAATAAAAAACAAAATTTGAAAAAAGGAATCGACCAAATTTCTGTATTTTGTATGAAAAATTTATTTTTTCTTTGCGTTTTTCATCCGACTTAAAAAACGGTTTTTTTTGTTCATACAAAACACAGTTTTTTTTGTTTATATAATTTATTTTTATTGTTTTTTTTTATACCGCCCAGAATAAAAAACGAAATAAAGCCCAAAATAAAAAATGAAATAAAGCCGAAAAAATTAAATAGCACCCAAAATAAAAAATGAAATAAAGCCAAACAAATTAAAAAACGCCCAAAAACCGAAAATAAAATAAGACAGAATTCTTTTATGGGTTATGAACAGTTTCAAAAAGATCATGAGACCAAAAAACTTGCTGGTCGTAAGCCGTAATCGGCTTTGTAAAGAATGCAGATCCGTACAAGGGAAACTAATTTTATCGTAAAAAACACCATAAAAAACTTGATTTGCCCTTATACGGAATGGTGATAACAACAGAAAAAAATTATGCCAAAAATGATCAAATATACAAAATGCGAAATAAGCTTTTATTAAAGTTTTAAATCTACCCACTTCTACCGTGTGTAACTGGTTTCATTATGAAATAAGACCCAAACAAAAATATGAAATAGCCCCCAAAAATGGGGGAAGTAAACCAAAAAATGTATGAATTTTTTTGGGGTTTACTTAATTTTTTTGTGGCTTATTTCAATTGGGGTCTATTTTGTGGTGCTAAGTGCAACACCGGCTTCGCTGTCTACAGTACTTCTAAATTGAATTTGAAATTCATCTAACATTTTGATGCCAAATATAAAAATTAAATAAAGCCCAAATTTGTATGGACAATTTTTGGGCTTTATTTCATTTTTCATTTTTGGGCGTTATTTCATAATGAAATAACGCTCAAAAATAGAAAGTAGAAAAATGAAATAAAGCCCCAAATTTTGGGCCTTATTTCATTATGAAATTTTGCGGTTCATTTTGGGGTCTGTTACTTTGAAGTTTCATTGTTTGTCATTTTCCTCTTGGTTCTCTTATGTTTCGGCGCAAATAAATTTTGTTTTGTCTTGGTTGGGTTTTCAGTTGTTTAAAATTTATTAAATTTTCGTGTTGGCGCTAAATTTTAAAATGAGCAACTGGACAAGGGCGCAGCCCCTTGGCCTAATTGCTCTTTATGAGCAGCATCCAATCCTCTACAACATAAAATGTGAGGAGTTCCCAGACAGGCTGAAAAAGAATGATGCCTGATTGAAATTAGCACAGCCTTGATGGCCTTTCGTTCAGAGGTGACTCCAGACGAGATTAAATCAAAAATAAAAACGATACGAAGCCAATACATTCGCGAAAGGAATGCTGTTGTTAAATCAAAAAAAAAGTGGTGCGGGCACGGATGATGTTTATATCCCGAAGTTGTGGTGCTTCGAAGAACTCCAGTTCCTGGACAAGCATATTGCCTCCACTCCTCAGTATTCAAATATTCCACAGGTTTGTTAGTTTACATAAAAAGCTATTCCAGCATTTTATTTACCGAAAAATAATATGATTTTTCTAAATAGATAAAATTGTAGAATTAAATGCAGTATAAACTATGTCTTTCTTTTGTACTGCAATAACTACATTAAATATAATTTCAGCCAATTGAAGAGTGTTTGATTGCCAGTTCAGGAACGCCTCTTCTAGCGGATGATGCTGACTTCTCTAATGATAACATCTGCGGAAGAAGAAAACGCACCACATTAGACAAGCAGATTTCTCGGTCGCTGCAGATAGCGGAAGATATTGCTGAGAGCGCCCGCATACGAAGGGAGAAGAAACCGAGTCCCCAATACAACTTGGGCAAATTTGTTGAAAATGAACTGGAAGGCATAGCAGAGAGTTTATTTATTGAAGCAAAATGGAAAATTGTAAAAATTCTTCAAGATACACAAGAGAAAGATATCCGATTAAAAGCTTCACTATCTGAAACCGTTTTCCCACCCAATTTATGTGGAAATCCTCCAAGCGAAACACCGCAGTCGTCATCTTCCTGTTACCTTTCATCACCAGCACAAAGTCCTGTTTGTGAAGTTTTTGAAATAAATAACTGTTCAAAGGTTATTGATACTCTCCTGGATACGAAAAGAAAACTGTATTCTCGGTTCAATGCTTCTCACCTGGAAGCAGTCTATCCAGCTAAGATTATGAAAGCATCAAGTGTCGATAGTAAACTGCTGCAGTCATCTTGCCATGAACAGTTCTACTCATCGATTAATCAGCGAAGATCAATAAAAAACGTCGTAAAAATTTAAAAAAGAAAACAGATTTCAGCAACATCTGTAGCTCAACTTTCGTTAAAAGTGAAAAGGCACAAATATTGTTGAATAATTCATCCATCAAATCCACAAATCTGTTCTGAATTTGAAGAACCAAATTAAAACATCATCCGTGCGTTCTATACTTCGCTTATATTCGCTACAGCTATGATTTTTATTATTTTCTAATATTAGTTTTTTCGAGCAATATAATCATTTTTTTTTATATTTTTAATAATAATTAAAATATAACTATTGCTTATTATTTAAAATAATCAGCCTAATCATGAATAATTCTTCACGCGGAATCGGAAAAGGGAGTTTTAATTTTTAAGGTAAAGTTCAAGAACATTTTGGAGATTTTTAATGCAATTTGTTGATAAACTGTCGATGAACAAATTTGCATTAAAAATTTCAAAAATGTTCTTGAGCTTTATCTTAAAAATTAAACTCCCTTGAAAATTTCCATTTGAAAGAAAAAAACTTTCTTGGCGCTAAATATAATAATTTCGAACTATTTCTATAATCATTATATTTCTTCACATTTAAAAATAAATAGAAAACAGCCTACTTCACATTTAAATAGAAAATAGCCACCTTTCAGTTAGAACACTAGCTTCTGGCGAAGCAAAAAACTCGTTTCATTTCTTTGGTGCATTTCGACAAACTATCGAACACCAATGAATATTGAAATAAATAAAGAAGCAACTAGAACAGATGGCAACCCTTGATAGAGTTGATAGCGGTGATCTATAAATAGCCTACTGCTTTAAAATGTCATATGATTAGCAGCCATACAATTCAAAATAATGAATTCCAAAATCTGCGCACTCATATACTGGTTTAAACAGTGAGTTGATCACAGCTTAATCACTCAAAGATTACTGAAGAGGAATATGTAGCTGTTTCCGAAACAGACTGTCTAGTCAGCTAAGTGATTGACTCTATACAGAGTTGTTGTTGTTGTTGCCTTCTTTAAAAACTTACTTGATCTAAAGCTCACAATTTAATTCATGTAATAATTTCATAGATCATAAAACTAATTAAATAATTCACATTTTTCCGAAATATTTATTTTAATTTGTTAACATAACTTTGAATTACAATTAAGTTTGTAAATTTGTTTTTAAATAATTTTTATTTAGAAGATGAAATGCAGTAAAATAGTATTAAAAAAACAGAATATTTCTCTTCTATATATATATAAAAATGCATCGTGATTTGTTCGGATGCTTAAAGAGTGTGGCAGCAACGCGCCGGGTTTCAGCTGTATAAAAATGCCGAGTTGGAGAAAAAATGAGTCTTACTAATTCTAGTCAGAATTTAAGTAATCAGAATTCTAATTACTAAGATATCTAACATTCACATATATTTTACAAAACATATACACAAATAATTTTGCTGGATGCTATTTGCATTTCCGTTCATTGGAAGGAAGCGTGCCCAATTTAATGTATGCAACAATCATGGTAGGATAGCACCATCGCAACAACTTAAGTTTACACGAAAGTAATATATGTGCCAAATTTGAGTGTGTCATTTATATTTATATACCGGTCAAACAAACAAACAGAAAATTTTAATTTATTCGAAGTTTATTATAAAATTTTTGACTTCATTATCAAAATAACCAGCAAAAGTATTTCGAATCTCTCTTGCTTCATTAGTATATCTTCAAGCGCGTCGGAAGCTAATTTCATCTGGGGGGCAGTACAAATGGGGGGGCAGTACAAATGGTGGTGCAAAAAAAGTTCACCAAAATTTCTTCAAAGAAACATGAATGTGAATAAACAAATTTTTTATTTTAGTTTAAAATAAAAAAATATGAAAATATATAAAAAATATTAAAATTTCATTATTTTTAAAAGTTCTTCCAATTTCAATATTAGAGATCATTCTTTAAAGGATCTTTCATATGGTAATATGAAAATATAAGAAATAATGGTTGCTTTTATAAAGCATGACTAGGTATATCTTTACATGGTTTAAATGCAATTAGGTACAAGAAGTTATATCAATTTAAATTATTCCAAAATATTTCTTTCTGTCCTTGCGAGAAACAAACTCTTTCACCACCTCCATCGAATTCAATTCTTCGGTTTTATCTTTGTGAATGTGTATAAGTGCCGCATGAGTGAGTCGTTTCTGTGTCATAGTTGCTCGAAGATACGTTTTAAGTCGTCTTAGTGCACTAAAAGAACGCTCAGATGAAACTGCTGATGCAGGCACAGTCAAAAGCAAAGCAATAAGTTTTTCAACTTCATTTAATAGTTTTTTACAGTATCTGAATTTTTTGCAAATTGGGATACAATGCCACTACAATTTCAAGGTGTTTGGCCAGGCAATTGCTTCAGCAATTTAAGTTGCGCGTGGAGGTCGCTCACATCAAAGTCATCTGCATAAAGATCTAGTTTTGTTTTTAGATTTTGTTCAGAAGGCACTTTTCCGTTGAAGGCTTCGATTACAATATTTTCCAACGATTCTAGAGTGTCAAGATCTGTTTAAATGCACAATAAGATTTACAAAGTGCCAGTTTACACTAGCTTCACTCAACCGACTCACCGAATGTTAAATCAAAGTGAGTCGGTTGAGTGAAGCTGGTGTGAACATGCAAAATTAAAAAAAAAGTAAAATATCAACCTGTTTAATCAAATCTAGCCGTTATCTCATTTGAGAGAAGATCTAAAATTTCGAAATAATCTTTTCGTAGACTATCACCCTACAAGAAGACTATCGGTTATTTAACTAAGCAAAAACGGTTTTTCTAAACTGAAATATCGGTTACCTCTTTATACGAAGTTTCGGTTATGCTAGGAAGAGCCTCGGGAAGAAATTAACCGAAACTCGTGTATACGTGTGATCTGGCATCCCTTTCTCACACAAAGCAATTTCCAATATTATCGAATTATAGCCGTCTCGCTCTCTCTAGTTAAGGTTAACATAAATACAGGTTATAAAGGGTGATCTTTTAAGAGCTTGATAATTTTTTTTTTTAAAAAAACGCATAAAATTTGCAAAATCTCATCGGTTCTTTATTTGAAACGTTAGATTGGTCCATGACATTTACTTTTTGAAGATAATTTCATTTAAATGTTGACCGCGGCTGCGTCTTAGGTGGTCCATTCGGAAAGTCCAATTTTGGGCAACTTTTTTGAGCATTTCGGCCGGAATAGCCCGAATTTCTTCGGAAATGTTGTCTTCCAAAGCTGGAATAGTTGCTGGCTTATTTCTGTAGACTTTAGACTTGACGTAGCCCCACAAAAAATAGTCTAAAGGCGTCAAATCGCATGATCTTGGTGGCCAACTTACCGGTCCATTTCTTGAGATTAATTGTTCTCCGAAGTTTTCCCTCAAAATGGCCATAGAATCGCGAGCTGTGTGGCATGTAGCGCCATCTTGTTGAAACCACATGTCAACCAAGTTCAGTTCTTCCATTTTTGGCAACAAAAAGTTTGTTAGCATCGAACGATAGCGATCGCCATTCACCGTAACGTTGCGTCCAACAGCATCTTTGAAAAAATACGGTCCAATGATTCCACCAGCGTACAAACCACACCAAACAGTGCATTTTTCGGGATGCATGGCCAGTTCTTGAACGGCTTCTGGTTGCTCTTCACTCCAAATGCGGCAATTTTGCTTATTTACGTAGCCATTCAACCAGAAATGAGCCTCATCGCTGAACAAAATTTGTCGATAAAAAAGCGGATTTTCTGCCAACTTTTCTAGGGCCCATTCACTGAAAATTCGACGTTGTGGCAGATCGTTCGGCTTCAGTTCTTGCACGAGCTGTATTTTATACGGTTTTACACCAAGATCTTTGCGTAAAACCTTCCATGTGGTCGAATAACACAAACCCAATTGCTGCGAACGGCGACGAATCGACATTTCACGGTCTTCAGCAACACTCTCAGAAACAGACGCAATATTCTCTTCTGTACGCACTGTACGCATTCGTGTGGTTGGTTTAATGTCCAATAAAGTAAACTGAGTGCGAAACTTGGTCACAATCGCATTAATTGTTTGCTCACTTGGTCGATTATGTAGACCATAAATCGGACGTAAAGCGCGAAACACATTTCGAACCGAACACTGATTTTGGTAAAGATATAACGTAAAAATCGGTTTTATATAACGTACCTCTAAAAAAATAAAAATGCAAGCAATTCGTTGGTGTCTTGAAACAAATGTTTTAAATTTATTAAATTTTTTATTTTTGTTGTTGTTGTTGTTATTGTTGTTGCTGCTACTGCTAGCCACTTCTGTGCCGACGACTTTGGGAGTGGAATTAGATGTGGCGAATGTTGAAATGCTCATTTCATTCTTGATAATGGCAAGCATGCTTATTGGCTCATCCTTCTTTGATGGGCAGCAGCGTTCCAACAGTAAGCAATTTAAAGATATTTTTAAATTTTTTATTGCAAAACTTGGTTTTTGTTAGCGAAACCTGGAATGGTAAACTGCAATGGCGGATATGCAAAAATTGGACATAATTTTTAATAATGATACCTTCTCTTTCTTTCACATGCACTTGCTAAAATTTTCATATTTTTCCCTTGCTTCACAATTTTTGACACTGAAATGAGTATGAGAATGTGGTTGTAAACAGAAAAATGTATGTGATTGTATTAGAGTTTTGGTTAGCTATTTTTTGTAGGGCATATAATGGCAACTGTACTGAAGGAACCGGATTTGATGTTTGTTCAAAGCGTCGAGGTGGATTTTCATCAGCTAATTCACAGTAGGAGCTTTCGCATGGTCCAAAACATTGGACCAACATGTCAGATTGTACAACATGTAGTGCCATGCGTAAGCTAAAACGATAGTTGAAATTTTTGGTTTTTCTGCCGATTGTACAATATTGTACAACTATGTAAAATTACTGCTCAATTGTTAGGGCATCTAAAAGTTGCTTAGCTATTATCCGGATGTGTTCTGCTCGAGAGCTTGTAATTAATGATGTTGATTTACAAGTTGGATCGTTCGAACGCTCAATCAAATAGTCCCATTAGTTTTCCATCTAACTTATCATACAACATGTCGTCCAATATGGAAAGCCCCTAAGAACATGCCAAATTTTTTCTTACACGGGGGTTACACGAGACAGTACTGTTAAGACAGTGAAAAATACGTATTAGTTGTCCAACTTCGTATCTGTGAATAAGAGTCCAGACAATTGGTAAAACAGTTGGCAAGACAGTAGAGAAAATTGTAAAAAAATTTATATTTTATGAAGAAATTTTTGTTAAAACTACGAGCACGCCAAATTATTGCAAATTTCCAATTAATTCTTTTAAATTATATCATCTTCTATCATTTGATATGCTAAATATCATTCTACTGTCCTAGATACTGTCCCGCCAACTGTCTACAAAAAAGTGAAGACAGTAGAGCAGACAGTAGCAGACTGCTGCAAAAATGAGTGTGTGTGAGTAAAAATTTGTGAATGTGTTGCGACTGTCTTAACAGTACTGTCTCGTGTAACCCCCGTGTTACCAGAGTTGCAAAATGAACAAGTATTTAGCTACATACTTAAGGGTGCTTTTTAACTGAAGTGGTGGGTTTGCAGTAGAAACATTTTGTTCTATCTTTTTGCAAACACAGAGAAAGGAAATGGTTATCCGCAAGCATGCTTATGAAAAAGAGAGATAGAAGAGGAGAACATATACAAAAAATATTATCGTTGTAAGAAAAACTGATATTTTGAATAACTTTTGAAGTTTTCCTTTTAAATTGTTTATCTAGCTAAAAAAGTGGGGGGCGACTGCCCCCTTGCCACCCGCTTCCCACGCCAATGTATATCTTCTTTGATTGTCTCGGTTATCGCTATCGCTTGTTGCAACACTGGCAAGTTAACGTTCTTGGATTGTTGCAATGACACTGTCGCTTGGGAAATATTGTTTTCCTTTGGAAAGAACATCCCGTAAATCGCTACAATTAAGCACGCCTCCATCGCTGACTCGACCATTACAACCAATGTCTACAAACGTGAATTTGCAGTCCGCATCGCACATTGCCTTTATAGTTGTAATATAAAGCACCGCCGGTCTTTCTTGCTTTAAACGCATCGTGTTTTACATCAAGGCAGCCAATACAAAGCGGAAAGTGTCATCGGGATTCGAAGCTATGGGCAATACTTTTCCATTTCTGACCCACTGGAAACTATATAAATAATACAATTAATATAAAAATGTGTATATATTCAATAGAAATAATTCACTACCTCCAAATACTTGTCCTTCAAGTTTTTGAATAATATCCCACAAATTTCAGGAACAAGAGTAGATATATACGTGAGGGATATTCGCGTATGGAACTCTGTACTACGATAAGATTCTCCCGTAGCCAAAAATCGCAAAACGCATGTCAACGAATCTAAAGGCGTTATTGCCGATCGCATAGTCGCGTCCTGCCGCTGCAAGTCGCTTTTGACCAGGTTCAGCAGTTCCATAAAACAGTCTTCGTTCATTCATAAATATCGCCTATACGAATCTGCATCTTCCAGCCGGAGGTCCTTGTGAAGCAAATGATTAGCGCCCTTGTTAATCCTTCTGAGTTTATATTTCTTGATCCACTCACGTTTTTTTTACCGTATTCTTTTGCTCTTACGCACATAACGCGGCACTATTTATAGCACTTAAAACTCCGATAGCACACATTTCATCTTCACTTTCACTCATTTATAATTTTTTTCGTTGCTTTTTATTTTAAGACTTACAAAGTGATGAATTTTGCGAAATTTAACAAGAGAATTGATTGACTGTTCTCGAACTTCAAAATAAGGCGGACTTACAAAAGTTGGTAGTAAGACACCTGACAGATGCTTAATGTCAAAATAACGCTCTTACTCTGCCTTTTTTAAGGCGAGTGAGAACAGGCTCATTGTGTGTTAGCTTTTTGTGGTATTTCCTGATGTCAAATTATCCGGAAATCCGCTAAAAATGAGTGAACGATATCGATGTTTTTCCTTTTCACACCGATGTATCGACGATGTATCGCTCATAAGAACATCGATGTCAACATCGATTTTTATGAACGATATATCGTCGATGACGATACTATCGATACATCGTTTGCATCCCTATGAGTTCGAGATTTGTTTCTCTTCGGCTGGAAATTTTGCGACCAAAATTTGATCAAGCCTGGGGATAACACCTTAGATGACATAGTATTTTTAAGAGCATATTTTCAAAATCGATTAGTCAAACTTCTAAAGACTTCAGTGATCTCAAAAATATACCTTTTTTATGTTAGTAGTAGTGTCTGACCGAATATTCGGTTTCGGTAACGGCCAGTTTCGGCCCTTTTTGTCAGTTGAGGCCGAATAGCTGAAACTTTTGGTGAAAATTTCTTGCATCATCAATTCAAAAATTCATTTAATTCAAATATATCAGTTAAAATTGGAGTTCTTACTCATCTTCAATTGTTCCGTTTTGTTTAATAAAAACATTTACAACGCATTGTAAAAAACAAAAATGATGAATTCGTCTATTATTTGATTTATTGTGTCAACGGAAAACATTTTGGTTAATTTTATCAGTTTGATACTATCATTTTCGATTTTATCATCTCTATTGCAATTAATATTAAAGTTTTATAGGCACTGAAGCCAAAAATGGATAATTAAACTTCCGAACGAGTTCTGTGTGTGTGGAATTAAGGAAAAGAAAATGAAATATTTATATTTTTTAATACTAAACCTTTAAAAAAAACTGCTTTGTTTTATAATTCTATTAAAATGTATGTACATTGTAGGTGCATACTATTTTGAGTATGTACGGAAGATATAAATTATGCAATTATTTTGTAATAAAAAATTAAATAAAAAATTATCTCATTAATTACTACAGTAAGCTTGAATTAATTATTATAAACTTCAATATTCAAATAATACTATTTTTATATTAAATTTTTTTTATGTGTATGAAAGTACTTTTGTTTACTTTTAATAAAAAAAATTATTTTTAAAAACTTAAATTTTCATATTGATAACCATTTTCGGTTTCGGTTTCGGCCGAATGTTACAAAATGGCCGAACATTCGGTTTCGGTTGGACACTAGTTAGTAGCAGTATGTAAGAAAATATGAATTTATTGAATTTTATTTAATGTTTTGTTAGTTTTGTTTGTTATATTTATATATATATCTTCAGTTAGATATATATATAAATAAAATTAATTCATTTTTTATAATAAAAATTTAAATTAACTGTTTTTTTAATGCCTTTATTAAAAAAATATCCTAATTTCCATACCTTGCATTCGAATTTAATTTTTGTTGAAAAAAATTTGTTATGCTCTGTTTTTCAAATCCCGGGATTCTTAATTATCAATCCCAAAATTTCTTTTGAGTCCCGAAATTTCAAGCTCTACATGTCTCTCCCCATCACTTATGACAACCTCATGCGACTATTTTCCTTGTATTAAACCCCTCTTACTGCATCTTTATGTGTAACGAAACGAAGGCTGAACGAGGTGTGAGACACTCTTATTCCATCTTGAAATATTTTGAAATCCTGTGGAAGGATTTTAAGGATTTTATTATTTCTCCCTGACTGAATGATGATATCTTCAAAATCATCCGTCGCTTCCATTCAGCACCAATTTGTCCATGAATGCTGTTTGCTTTCATGAACGAATGCCCTGGTTCAAAATATTTAAGGGTGATGACATCAGGACCTCAATTTTGATGCATTATCCACACTACAGTTGTAAATAGCAACCAATTTTTATATTGTCCTGAACAAATGTCGGTCCAAAATATGAATTTCGTCACTGTAGCTTCGGCAGTTTTGATTATATTAAAATAAGTAGAGGCCACGTCTGTAGCACGTCTTCCACTAATGGATTCATTCCATAGAACCATACATGGGCACACTGCAGTAAATATTTACTGCATTACTAGAAGCAGTAATCAGTAAACTTTTACTGATAATGAAATTCAATTTGCATTACCAGTAAATTTTTACTGATTACTGGAGAAAATTGCAGTAAAAATAAATTTTTACTGATTACTGGGAAAAAATTGCAGTACAAATAAATTTTTACTGATAATGAAATTCAGTTTGCATTACCAGTAAATTTTTACTGCTTACTGGAAAAAATTGCAGTAAAAATAAATTTTTACTGATAATGGAATTTAATTTGCATTACCAGTAAATTTTTACTGATTACTGAAAAAATTTGCAGTAAAAATAAATTTTTACTGATTACTGAAAAAAATTGCAGTAAAAATAAATTTTTACTGATTACTGAAAAAAATTGCAGTAAAAATAAATTTTTACTGATTACTGAAAAAAATTGCAGTAAAAATAAATTTTTACTGCTTACTGAATAAAATTGCAAAAATAAATTTTTACTGCAATATTTTCAGTAATCAGTAAAAATTTATTTTTACTGCAATTTTTTTTAGTAATGCAGTAAAAATTAATTTTACTGATTACTGAACAAAATTGCAAAAATAAATTTTTACTGCAATTTTTTCAGTAATCAGTAAAAATTTATTTTTACTGCAATTTTTTTCAGTAATCAGTAAAAATTTATTTTTACTGCAATTTTTTTCAGTAATCAGTAAAAATTTATTTTTACTGCAATTTTTTTCAGTAATCAGTAAAAATTTATTTTTACTGCAAATTTTTTCAGTAATCAGTAAAAATTTACTGGTAATGCAAATTAAATTTCATTATCAGTAAAAATTTATTTTTACTGCAATTTTTTCCAGTAATCAGTAAAAATTTACTGGTAATGCAAATTGAATTTCATTATCAGTAAAAATTTATTTGTACTGCAATTTTTTCCCAGTAATCAGTAAAAATTTATTTTTACTGCAATTTTTTTCAGTAATCAGTAAAATTTTACTGGTAATGCAAATTGAATTTCATTATCAGTAAAAATTTATTTTTACTGCAATTTTACTGGTACTGCAAAGTGCCCATCTATGCATAGAACGCCTATATCCTTTCGATTGTTTTGCAGACTATCGAACGTTTCGTTAAAAACTACCATGCGACTGACAAAGTTACTATTTTTAATAGTCATCTTTGGAATAATCACCTTTTGCATATCAATACCAGGGTAGAAGAATACAGGTATATGCACCAGATGAGAGCATACTGCCGGAATTGTCAGAACGAAGCAAAACTTTTTCTTTATTTTCTTTTGTTTCCATTCGCCACACAGCTAAATTTGACAGACATGGCAGTATGGAAAGAGAGAACAGTCAGCGCTGCATATACCTCTATCCTTCTACCATGATCAATACAAAACATACTATGCGTTGAATCCCACTCGAGAAATGCATTTTCTGCAAATGATTTTCGTGCTCTAGTGTAGATTGTGCTGCTTGTATTTTCTACAAATATTAAAATTATACTCATTATGAATATCAACGGTATTGGGAGTGATATTTTTGTTGCCGCTAGAATGTGTGTTGTTTCATCATTATTTGCACTATTATCATGATTCAATTACTATAGGTTGTCCATTCATTTGACGTTTACTAACAAGAATAAAGATATACACCCGTAAAATTGAAGAGGAGAGCAAAAGAGTAATTTGTTAATGCCATCAAAGTAATCAGTTGCAGGAATATCATACTTTTTCGCACTACTAAGTACCCAAGGATACATTTCAATGCTGATTTTTCTACTACGTTCTGCACTACTTGTTTGTTTTGATAGAAAATTAAAGTGAGCTTTTGAAAAGCTAATTTCAATATTTTGTTGTGCAAATGTATTCCCACCGCTGACGGCTTATTGGATCCACTGCCACATTATATTTTCGAATTTTATCACCAGAATAAACTGTTTTGGAAATACCGCACGTTGAATTATTTTAATAGTCGCGATTTATCTTTGAATTGAAAAAAAAGGCTCGCAACAAAATTTGAAAAAATTTTTCAATAATAATATCAAAGCAATAATTATTATAAACGCAATGCACACTATTTTTTTCTGCTAACAGCAAAATATAGAATAACCACTTTTTTTAAAAAAATATACAACATAACACTGGAACATAACTTTTTTCATAGAAGACAACAAAACCCTGGTTGTCATTTATATTTGAAAGAGAATATATTTTTGTTTACATATTTACGGGTGTTGTCAAACGAATGGACAACTTATAATAATTGAATAATGCACTATTATTGGAGATTGTCGTACTGCCTTCTATTTGCCTGCTCTATTCATTACTCGAATCTGGTGTAGTCTCTGTAATACTATGGTTTTTATATAGTGATCAGCTTGGACAATCATCTTCCGCTGGTCCAGTAAAACCAATGGTTGCTTCCACAAAATTTTTCCTATATGTTTAATAGGAGACTTTGTAATTTTTTGAACAATAGTCATTCCATAAAATTGTATGTCTGTTTTATGTGTGATACTACTGGTTTAAAACTTTCCACATGAGCTCGTATTTGTGAGGATAATTCAATTTTGTTTGACAACAAATTATTTGTACGCAATTCTCCCTTTTTTTATCCGTAATATCAGCTAATCCTTTGTTTTTAACCTTTGATTTAAAATGTGTTATTATAAAACTGTCACTGTTTCTTCCCAAGGTAACATTTTTTTACAAGACTCTATTTCATGTTTTCATCACCATGCAAATAATATTTGTATGAACAACTTCTTATTTTAGCATTTTCATGCTGTGATTTTCTTTTTATAGGCGTTTGCCGTACAAATTTATCTACAAATAATCTTACTTGATTAAACTCCTATCCAATAAAATGGTTAAATATTATCTCTGGTTATTAGGTTACTTCGTCTCCTATGACCTCCAGTTCGTAATTCGAATCTACCATTGAATCGTATGCACTAAAATTGGAATCAGCTGATTCGTCGCTAATTGACTCTACAGTTAAATTCGATGGTGTAGCATTTTTATTCCTTAACATAAAAGTAAATTTTAATCGTTAAAAGCTCTTACTTGTTTTTCATTTTGCATTTTCTTTACATATTTTTTTTAAAAGACAAAATTAAACAGCGTAAAATGCTTATAAGGCTTATTAAATGTTTTTCGAATTGTACACTTACAGAGCCTGAGCCAACTGTACCATTTATTTTCCACGGAAAGCCATATCCTTCTCCTATTGATTACCCCAAATTACTGAAACACAATAGTATTTTGAGCACTGCACTAAGTTATCTGCACTATTGACACACTTCCTCAACTTAAAATCATTAGGGGTATTCACGATTCAGTGCACTTGCCTGTGCAGTTGAGGACTTGAGGACTTGTGCAATTGTGCAGTTAGGTTTTCGTGAATACACCACCATCACCATTTCAAAGCTGTCAACATTTTTCAATGCACACAAGCTCAACTGCTCAAGTCCTCAAGTTGAAGGTAATAGTAGAAAAGCACTTGTGCAGATTTTTGACGTACGTACATTTTGTTTTTGTAAAGTGCACAAGTCCTCAAGTCCTCAACTGCACAGACAAGTGCACTGAATCGTGAATACCCCTATTGTCGTACCTTGGTGATACTATGGTTTAATTATTTGACAAGGTAGCCGTGACAGTTTTTTGGCGATTGGTAGTTGTCAAAAACAGCTAAAGAATGTTGAAGTTTGCTGCTTTTGACTAGCTATGTGCTTATTTTTAACTTATTTTTGATTCATTAAATTTATTCGCGAAGTTGATTGAAATATTTTTAGTTTGTTGCGGTTGACTAGCTATGCTTAATTCGTCGCTTACTTTTTCACTTTTCTTTGATTAATTGCATAAATAGCTAATTTTGACAACTACCCATCGCCGCTCGTGAGAAAAAAGCCAGTCTACGCTACTACCTTGTCAGTAATTGTGCCATGCGTTTAATGAACAAAGTGTAAAAAAGAATGGAATTGCGCATAGTTAGATGGATTTTGCTTTGCTTAATTTTGTGCTCTCATTTAATTTAAACTTTGAATATGTATGAGTAAAAAACGTGTAATGTCGATTAACTGTTTTTTGCGCTGCATTTATAGCAGTTTTCTGTAAATGTAAATAATTGAAATTTCGTAACGAGACAACACACACAAGTATTTAAAAAGGGACAAAAGTATTATGAACCAAAGCATGGAGAATTCAAAAAAACGTATAAAGCAAAAAACATGTAACATACAGTGGCTAACAACGAAAGTCGGGCAGGCATTTCTAAGCATTTTCTTATTGGTGAAATGAAATTGTCAGAAGAGCCTTGAAGTAAATATTTTTTCAAAACGTTATTTATTGGCGAACAAAATTAAACAAAACATAATAAAAAATTAGAACATAACGGTGAAACAAAATTAAATCAAAGCAAACCTATAAAAACGAGATCACATTGAAAGTCGGGCAGTTTAATGCTAAAACTAAGAATTTATTATGTTGTTGCCAATCCATTTTTATAGGACTGCCTGCAGCCTTTTAATTAACCTTTAGTAGTTGCCCATCTCCGATACTGCACTCTGGATCCAAGTTCATCCCATAAATGTTCTGTAACATTTAAATCTGGGCTTTATGAGTAGTATCCGACCGAATATTCGGGTTCGGTTACGGCCAGTTTCGGCCCTTTTTGTCAGTTTCGGCCCTTTTTGTCAGTTTCGGCCATATATATTGAGGCCTCAATATGGTCGAATAGCCGAAACTAGCCGAAACTTTTAGTAAAAATTTCGGAACATTTCAAGAATAGCGACAACTCTAATTTTTAATTTTTTTTTGCAGATTATATGAAATTTGGCCTCTTAACTAAAAATCTGAAAAAATTGCAGGACGCTCGCAATTGGTTTAGATGTTATAGGCCTCCAAAGTTGGAAAAATGGCCTACACTTAAAAGCTATATACAAATAAATTTTGACTCATTAAAAAAAGAATTTTAAATATTTTTGCATAATTTAATGACAAATGTAAGCACTGCGTATTGTGCAGACCACGTTATAAAACTTTTTGAAATTAAATTTAATAAAAACCATGCAAAGTATGCAGGCATACTTGCTCACTTGTTTGTTTTTAGCGTGTAGCTTTGTGATTTTTTTTATCCGTTCGCTTTGTCCGACATAGGTTTTACTTGTTTGCAGTCTTTTTTTAAAACTGAACTGATTTTCATTTCTTTGCTTTGTTGTTGTGTTTTATGTCACTACGTATGCTCCGGTGCTTGCTCTGTGCCCATAGCCGGCTATGAGTCAAGCAAATGATCTACAAGTCGTTGGAAGCAAGGCTCATTTATAAGGTTGTGGCACTTGAGAGCGATCTCGGTCGAACTGTCAAAATAGATGAAAATAAATCAAGGAATTGAATGCATGGAACAAAGAAAAGCACAGTTGACAGTTTCGTCGTGTGTTTTTTATTTTAAAACAATTTTTTTTATTCCTTGATAAAAACAATATCAGAGCGTAGGGTGGAGAAAAACTCGGCCCAACGTGATCGGTCTTGAGCCATTCTACGAACTTCCTGCCAATTGCATCGGGATTGGTATTATGCATGTGTCGAGCGAATCCATGTCATGCGTGGGCGACCTCTCTGCCTGGAACCTTGAGGGTTCCATTTAAGGGACATCTTTGCAATGTCGTGGTCTTCTTTGCGAAGAGTGTGACCTATCCACCGCCATTTGCGTTGTTTGATTTCAACTGCTATTGGTTTGAAAGTCGAAATGATTAGGAGATCTGCGTTTGTAATTGTTTTAGGCCAAAAGATCCTGTGTATAATGCGCAGACACTTGTTCAAAAAATGTTGAAAATTCGCAGTTTTGTTTTTGTGTTTATGTTACGCGCTGCTTAAATGCGGTTGAGTATGTGGAAGGCGTGTCGGGCCTTATTGATGCGCGAATTTACATCCGCCTCAGCACCGCCGTCTTTGATGACTACGCTACCCAGATAGCAAAACTGATCGACATCCTCAATGGTTTCTTGTGTGGTTTCAATGGTCGCTGTGAGGACATCTTGACTTGACGTTGCTGCACGCATAAGTTTAGTTTTTAAAGTTGATGCGTAGTCCAACCTGTTTCGCGTTTTTGACGAAAGCTTTAAGTTTGGCCTTGATCTCTGACAGACTGTGAGTCAAGAAGCAAATATTATCAGCATAGCTATCAAGGTCGCTAAGTTTTTAGTGCGGCCGCCATTGAATACCACCGGGGACGTCATTGTTTGTTTTCTTGAGGACGCTGTCAAGGACAACTATGAAAAGTAGAGGCGATAATACGCAACCCTGCCAGTCCCCTTGTTGGATGGTGAATTTATTGCTCCTTTTCCCTTTGAAGAGGATTAATAAGACCGATTATCGTATCCGGTACGCCCACGTTTCTGAGAGCGGACGAGATTGCGCGTCTGTTCATTGTGTCAAAAGCTCGATCAAAATCAACGAATAGCATATAAAGTGGTGATCTTCACTCAGCTGATTGCTCAATTATTATTCGCAATGAGGTTATATAGTGAGCAGGATCGATTTGGCCTGAAGCCATTTTGCTCAGTGCGTAGTGTGGTGTTGAGAGCTGGTGATATTCTATCCAGAATGATAACAGCAAGAATTTTTTCGACAGCATTAAGAAGTGTGATACTTCGCCAGTTTTTACATCGGCTTAGATCGCCTTTCTTCGGTATATTATGATTCCCTCTTTCCACTGGGTATTGTTCGTCATCCAGATTTCTAGTAGCAGCAGAAGCAAATCTGTTCAACAATTCGGGTTGAATGTCATCCGCCCCGGCAGCTTCGTTGTTTTTTAGTTTGCGGATGGCTGAAGTAATCTCCGAGATCGATGGGGGCTTTGTATCGCCGGTTGTCATTAGCATCATCGGATTTTTTTCCTCGATAGTGTTATCCAGTTGCTCATCTACTGTGATGAGAACGCTGTCATTTATGTCTCTCAATGGTGAGATGTGCGGTTTGGCATTCGTTAGTTTGTTTATTGCTGCATACACACTTCTTAAATCATTTTTATAGGCTGCAGCTTCGGCTTCACTTGCGATGTTATTTAAGTTAGCTTCTTTATCCTTTAACGCCCGTTCTTTTACCTCCAAATCGGCTAATTTTTATAGACTGGCCGACTTAGATTTTTTAGCATAATCATGTGTGCTATTGAGTTGGTTCTTGATGAATCTTCTTTCGACGCAATGTCAAGTGTCAGAGCGAATCCAAGGTTTGCTTTGATTGTTTTTTAACCCAATGTTTCCGCTGCCGAAGAGCATGCCAATGCTACATTATTCCATGTGTATCTTACACCTATGTAACTGATGTTGTTGTGTAGTCGTGCCTTATACTCCTCGAGGTTTTTTGGGTCGCGTAGTATAACGATATCAACTTTACGACGTCTGCCCGAGCTGGTGTTGAGGGCTGCAGGGTGCATGCGTAGTTTGGTAACCACAAGGTTATGATCGCTGTAAGCATCAGCTCCCCTATATGCTCGTACATCTAATAAAGAGTTGTAAAATCTGCAGCTGATTAATACATGGTCAATTTGATTTCGTGTTCGGCCACCTGGTGATTGCTATGTATACTTGTGGGGGAAACGCGTGCAGCAAATAAAGAAATTTTGTGCAGCACAGAACTTCACTAGGTGCTCTCCATTGTTGCTTCTGCTTGTGCCAAGACCGTGGCGGCCCATTACTGCTTGGAGTTCATTGTTATTATTTCCTATCTTCGCGTTAAAGTTACCGAGAACTATAACAATATCTCCCTTCGGAGTATTGTTTAGGGTGCCTTCAAGCTGGCAGTAGAATATGTCTTTTGGGGCGTCGTCAGATGGGTGTAGGGTGTAGGGTATAGGCGAAACCGTGAGCTAAAGCGTACTGTTATGATTCGTTCTGATAGAGGAGGGCTGAAGTTTTTGAGGCAGTTTTTGCATTTTTTGGATATTAATATGCCAACACCGTGTGCTCTTTCGGTGTCATTGCCACTGAACATAAAGTAGTGGCTAGACTGCAATTGAAAACAAATTAAATCAAATTAAAACTTAACTAATAAACAAACAAGCATTAGTGCAAAAAGAAATAATTATAAAAACAACAACAATAATCTAAAGCAACAAAAACTCACCAGCTCTAATCAACAACACAACAGTAAAACCTGTTTTGTCTGCCAGCCGCCAGCTGCAGTATCAACACCGTTGACAGCATTGCGGTTTTTTTGGTAGGGAAATGTCGGGTCATTTTCGTATAGATTTTTGCAATATTTTGTTGTGCAGCCCTCTTGCAGATGTAACTAATTAGCTTATACGACCTTATTTGTTTAATGTTTGCATGGTGCGGAAATGTCGGGTCATTTTCGCATAGATTTTGGCAGATTCATTTGATTTTCATATACCAGTGGGTTTCATGGGTATCGCTTACTAACATTGTTTTCTTTGCATAGGGGCATCGACCTTTTTATAATGCGTACCAGTGCGAGAGGAGTCTGAGCGTGACCGATCCAGAGTTAAGCTCAATGTGGGTCAGCCAAAAGATCACTCATGGCTTAATGAGACTTGCAGGATTGCAGTTAGGACCAAAGAGGAAGCCTTTCACAATTGGCGTTATAACAAGAGTACTGATGCTTAAAGACTTCGCATTGAGGCACGGAATCGTTGTAATGCAATTTTGAAAAGCGAAAAGCTTCTGCACGAAGCTCGCATTCGAGAACAGGTCCTTCTCTCCCCCAAAGGGAGCACAAATTTTTGGTTATTTGTTAAAAGAGTAAGGAATCAGACAAAGTCATCGATTCCAACTCTTTTAAAAGATGACCAAATCTTCACTGACTCGGCTGATAAAGCGAACCTATTGGTTAGATTGTTTGCTCAAAAATCCACTCTTTCGTATAGCACTCAGCCACTGCCCTTTGTTGAGGGTGGATCTTCTGCAATGCAGGAGAACTCGCAGGAGGACTCGCCAAAACCCTTCGGGATTGAAAGCCCTAGTATGGATACACGTGATTATGCGTATGAACTCGAGTCTGCTCTGTTTATAACTACTTGCTGCAGATCTCTGGTTTGAACATGGCTTTAGATAGATGTTTATCAAATATCCCAAAACTAAATGTTTTCTTATTGCAGTGAAGAGTTTTTAAAATTTCTAAAACTTATTGTGATTATTTTGCTTTTAATATCTTTTGTTGCTTTAATCTTTAGTAAGAAATCTTGAATTAAAAATGCTAAACATTTTCTAATTTTATATTTTTTTGCAGATATTACTCAGTATCAAGACTGTTTACAAGAATTGAGGGAGGAATTAATTGAATGTGAAGGACCGCCGGATTGGTTCGAAAAGGCAAATGAAACAGTTGTTTGCAGGTAAATAATCCAATTGCCATTATCTTTTCCAAAAATACATGCTTATTAAGCCTCTGTTGATAATTAAATCTTACTGATATTGTTTAATACCGCAAGATCATCTAGTCAGGCCGGTAGAAAGTATTTGCCATGTGCCAGTTTTGATTACAAAATTTAATTGATGCTAATACGATCTTTTTCATAGGATTTTTTAAGGATTTTTTTATTAAACGAATGAATTTTTAATGTGGCTTAAAATTTTTTTTAAGGAAAGAGTGACCCTTAAAACTTACTCACTTTTAAAATCTGATTTCTCAATACTGACGTAGATTTTAAAAATCAGTGCCAAAAACAAGATTTGGTCGCTCAAATTTTTTTAATATTCCACTTGTTCTTAGCATAAAATGATCTGCACAAACTTTATTCAATATTTTTATTCATTCTTGAGATATTTCATTTTGAAAGTATGTAAAAACTCGTATTTAAGCGACTCTATTTAGTCAACTCTTACCATTTATTTCCCAAATTAAAATAGCACTTCAACTTGAAATATTCATCATTCATATAATAAAAACTTTGTTTTAAAAATCAAGCTCCACCAAATGGGCTAATTTTACGGCCAACGATCAACGCTTAGCCAAGCACATTCCTCCGCATGGCGACGCTGTTATCGCTGTGAATAGTACATTGGTAAAATGATCCGCCGCTGATCAACCAAAGTCATAACTGGCTCGCCAAGCTAGCGACAGTTGATGTTGTAATAACATCAACATGCGCTTGGCCTCAAGTGACGATTCGTCACTTATAGTTAGAATATGTTGAATTAATTTCGATTGCTTATTTGTTGTTGTTGGCTGCAACAACAAGCGTGTTTTGTTTCTTTAGCGTTAGTTGCCTGAGTGCTGGCTTGGCTACCTAGTGCACAGGCAATTATGCATGTAATTGTGGGGTATGAAAATGCGCCCCACAACCACACCCTTCGCTTCGTCATTAGCGCTGATGATGAGGCGACCGAGTATAAATGCCAGTGACTCTGGTAATATGGAAAGAGTAGAAAATATGCATATTGACAAATGTGTGTTTGTGGTTTTTGCTATGTGTGGCTTTGCAACGCTATATTATATAGCGTTAAGATATTTGTTCAATGCGTTGTGGTGGCATGGGCTATGGGCCCTACTGCCGTAAAAGAAAAATTGTAATTGACAGTCATGAGAATGGGAATAAACCCTACAGTTCGCGATCGCGCTTTAAATAAATAATTGTAAATATTCTGTAAATGCAAATAACAGCGTCTTTCATTTAACTACATGTTGTATTATCATTGAAACTATGTACAGTGTACATTTTACACTAGATCACCACAAAATGCAAAGGTGTTTTTTTTTTCGCTCCACCAGCATTTTCTAATAGAATAGGGTTCAGCAATAAGATCTACATCAAAAGATTGGTATCGTTAGTGGAAAATAGCCACCCGGCTATTATTTGGCTAAATAGCCAAAAATTTCCGACCTTAAACTTTTTTAAAAAAGGTAGAAGTTTTTATTTTTTCAACAGGTTTGACGGTCCGTGTACATTTTTTAGTGTAGGTGTCTTATTGAATGGTGTATTAGAAGATTAAACTCAATTTTTTACTCAATTTTTATGTTCTATTTTTGTTAAAAAAATTCCCAAAAATCATATAAAATCTGTGAGGTGGTAACATTACATCATCATGAAGGAAATTTAACGAGTTCTAAGTCCCCTTTTACAGGTTTCAAAACTTGATAAAGTTTTTGACATTCCCTTTTGAACTTGCCGTCAGTATTTACATGTTACAATAGTTATAGTTATGTTACTTTCTCCCAAGAATCCTTTTTTGTAATTATCTTTCGAACTTTTGCTAAATTTTGAGTTGTTAGGCTTTGTTTAATTAAATACATTTTAAAAAAAAATATGTGCTCAAAAAATTAGTAACAAATGTAATATACAATTTAAAATAATACCCTTTAATATTTTTAGAAAAACATGCTAAATCTTTAAAAACAATAACTCAATTTCAAATTACTTGATTTTCTTCAAATAAAAGGTTGTAGTATAAAGGGATTGCATTTATTTATTATTAAAGATATTGTAAAAAATCTTTTTAATCAATTTCTTTGTTCTCTTTTTGTTCAAAATATTCCCAAAAAAATCTTTGAGGTGGTAAAATTACATCATCATGAAGGAAATTTAACGAGTTCTGAGTCCCTTTTTACACGTTTTAAGACTTGACAGTCAAGTTTTTGACATTTCCTTTTGAACTTACCGTCAGTATTTACATGTTACAATAGTTGAAAAGTTCACTATTTTAATTTTGTTCGTTCTTTAAAGGTATTTTTTTTTCTATATGTGTGTAGAATGTCTACAATTTCAGGTCGATAATACCACCACACACAAACACCAACACATACAAACGAGACTACATAAAAAAATGTCGATTTTTTATTTATCAAAAATAATTTCATTATAGTTACAAAAATTTGTTCAACCACAAAACATTGTTTCTTTTAAGAAAAAATTGTGAAAATAAAAAAAAATTAAATTGTTTACCATATATATAGATGTAAAAATATGTATACTATAAGAAAGAAATTGCATGTTTAAAGATTTTCAACGCGATTTTCTCAAAACAGCAATTTCGAAAACGATGACGAAGATTATTGTAGAATTATAGATCCGATTGAACTAAAACTTTTTGTATTAAATTTATTCTAGCTAAAACTTTAAGATAATTTATAATCATCCCTTAATATTGAACACTCGTTTTTTAGAACATTTGAAAGGTAAATAATAAATGTGGTTTGACTGGCTGATAATAGGCGATTTTATAGGTTTTTCTATAATAAATGTAATACAAAAAGTTTTAGAAAAAATTCAAATAAATTACACGCCTGCATATAAACATTAAGGTGCCTCAACTTGTATGGGGGAAAGAAAAGTTGTCCGGGTCACCTCCTGAAAACAAACTTTGGTTTATTTTATGATGATTCCCAAAATATTGCAACTCTAGCTTTAGCCGTTCGTGAGCTGGAATGGTTTGAAATAACCTCTAAAAATCGCGTTTTTGATTAATACTATTTATACCACACTACCTTCGGTCAAAAAAATTGTCACAAATAGTGTAAATCGATGAAATACATAGTTTTGTTTTTTTTTTTTTTTTAAATCTGCCCACACACTTAGTTATTGAGTTATTTGCAGTGAGTTTTTAAATTTTTTTGAATGCAGTTTTTATAAAAATATATATAACTTCCCCATTTATAGCCTGATTTACCATTCCGTGGTATCATTGGAAAGGTACTGAATGCTGCTTTTCATTTCTGTCGTTAATTAACCCTTATAAGCGCTGCAATTGTCGTTCTAGGTTACAAATCGCTCCATTAAATTTGCCTGTGTTGGTGCTGGTTCCGTCGCAATTTACAGCGACCACGTGCTCTAGTGAAAACTTTTCAGCTTTCAAGTAATTGACAATATCGTTTGCGATACCAGCACCGCTTCCGTCTACGGGAGTTAAGTAACCAATGTAGTTTGAGCTGGGTTCGCTTACCAGAGTTATATGCTCCTCCATCATTTTAACGTTGCGTGGTTTGCCATTCACAGTAACTTGTTTCAAAGTGCGTTCCCTTTTTCCATCAAAAGAAATGCATTTTAGTATTTCATTGTTTTTTATGTCTCTTAGTGATTTCGCCCTAGCTTCAGTTCGCTCCCTTTGGATTTTGTGCTGATCAATAATTATGCCTGGAATGTCCAAGTCTTTTAGCAATGTTGTTGCGAGCAGAGCCCCAAAGCGATTGAATACACTGGCACGGTCCAACGCAGCACTGAATGTTGGTAAGGAAAAACTTTGTACGCTTGGTCCAAGATCTTTAAGATCTTCCTCAGACGATGATGAATATGGATCATCCACATCCATTTCTCTTAGTTGTGGTACAAAAGTGGCTGTTGCAATACTTTCGTTTTCACTTTCGCTTTCGAAGTCCGTAATAGAATCACATGGGATGTGGTTTTCAACGTCATCTAGCGTGAGCAACCTTCGGCTCGACTGATCAAGGTAAAAATTCCAAACATGCAATGGCATTTGTTTTTCACCTGGGCAACTACAAGACACTCTAATTTTTAGAGCACATTTGCAAACAGAAATTGAAAATAGTTCGGCCCACTCGCTTGCATTGTAATGCGATGGATTTTTTGTGATATCCCGATATAAAAGCGTTAAATTTTGAAGTTTTTTGCGGATCGCAGTCTTCGATATAACCGGAATTTCTGCTCTTTTCCAAATTTTGCTTAAATCATTTAGCATGTTTTGATGATAATTAGATAGCCCGTAAGACCGATTATTATTTTTTTCGCGCAAAAATAATAAATGTTTTATTACATCACTTTTTGTTGGCAATTGATTTTTATTTAACTCGCGAGAAACGAAAAGCATTTTTTTTATGAATAACTTGAACAATTAAGCGATCACAATTCAAAAACTCACATTTATATAATATAATATAACTCATTGTCAAACCTAAAAGTCATGTAAAAGTCATGAGTGACTACTTATAAGAACTGTGGTAAAATTTACTCTTAGCTGTTTTGTCTAAGTACAATAAAGTATTTTCCTATACTTTATTCCAAAGTCCATTTAAAAAATGCATTCTTTATCTACATGATTTAATTTTATTTCTCTTATATTTGAACAAATTCAGGAATTGAGGCAAAGGCCATCACAAAAAAATAAAAATAAAATAAAATGCATTTTTATAAAAGTGCTTATAAGGGTTTATTAACGACAGAAATGAAAAACAGCATTCAGTACCTTTCCAATGATACCACGGAATGGTAAATCAGGCTATAAATGGGGAAGTTATATATATTTTTATAAAAACTGCATTAAAAAAAATTGAAAAAATCACTGCAAATAACTCAATAACTAAGTGTGTGGGCAGATTTAAAAAAAAATAAAAAAACAAAACTATGTATTTCATCGATTTACACTATTTGTGACAATTTTTTTGACCGAAGGTAGTGTGGTATAAATAGTATTAATCAAAAACGCGATTTTTAGAGGTTATTTCAAACCATTCCAGCTCACGAACGGCTAAAGCTAGAGTTGCAATATTTTGGGAATCATCATAAAATAAACCAAAGTTTGTTTTCAGGAGGTGACCCGGACCACTTTTTTTTTTGAGGCGCCTTAATAAACATATGTCAATTCAAAAACTAAATAAAATCATTATCTTCAAATACACCATCCATTGAAAGCTCCAGAATGTCCCGTTTTTAAGAGTTCTCGGACGTTGATGCAGGGCGTGACTTTTTTACATATTTTCTTACTACACATTGTATCCCATGCAGCATCATCCTGATCGTCACAAATGATTTTTTTCCATTTTGAAAATCACCAATCGCCCAAGCCATTCGTATTTCTTGCTGTTCTATAAAAATTATAACATATTTCTTAAAACTTCAAATTTAGTATAATTTAAAATGTTTACCTTATTTTTATTTAGTACCTTTTTTGTTACGTTTTTAAGTCCGTTTAAAATTTCTTGTGATACCAGCTTAGTTCTTTTCGGTGGAGGTATCGGTGGTAGCGATGATGAATGCGGCGGAGATACCAATGGCGACAGCGAAGATGGATGCGTTAGCGGAGTCCCTTCAACATTTTCACAACCATTTAAAATCTATTTTATATTAAATATCTATCTTTAAATTGCATTTAAATTTTTTCTTAATACTTACATTTGATTTGCTAAGTCTTATAAGCAAATGCATTTTTAAAAATTGAAGTTGGTCAAAGCACCAAAGTTTTGGACAATAAACGTCCTCAGCTCAGGCCCCACTTTTTTTAGAGCTCTCCATGTGACGAATCTCTTGCAGTTATTGGGTGCGAATCCTCTCCACTTCTTTTTTACATCTCCTGCATTTAAATCCTTGCATGTTTCTTGCATATCAGCTAATATTGAGTTCATTGCGATGGCTTTCTTGTTTCTATCCAGATATTCCGCAGATCTTGTGTTGTAGACAGGGGCGTAACTAGCGGGGGTAGACTACCCTCCTTAATTTTTTAGAGTCGATCTAATTGTTATTTTTTAACAAAATTTTTTAAAAAATGATTTTTATAAGCAATAATTATGAACGCATCAAAGCCAGTCGTACCTTTTATTGCCGTTTTCATAACAAAAATCAACTTTAGTCGGCTATTACATTTTAATTCATACCCAAAACTATCTTCAGTCGGCCAATTCACTTTTAGTCGTACCTTAAACAAACTTCACTCGGCTAACTCACTTTCAGTCGTACTTTAAACGAACTTCAGTCGGCTAACTCATTTTAAGTCGTATCAGCGTTGAATTGTTGTAAACGAATCCAGTGTTCCTTTGTAGAATGCAGAAAAAGTTCAGAAAAGTAGTATAAATTTTGTTAAAAAAGTACGGAAATAGTAATGCATAGTGATGTAAAAAGAGCAGCGGACCAACTGAAAAATTGACCATTTTTAGTCCGATTGTGCAACCGTGGCCTTGACCAAAAATAAAAACTGAAAATGATATTTTTATTTGACCAAAAAAATATTAATGATTTTTATTTAAGATTTAAAAGATAAAATCAGATTACTATTTCTATATCTGAGCAAAAACTTGAAAATCGTAAAATAATGATTAATGCTTAAGTTTAATGATAACAGTCCCTGATACAAATACCTTCTCAAAAAGTTGGAAAAATAACTGAAATAAAACAAGACCAAACGAACAAAGGTTTACTCCGTCGCCACACATATTCCCCTTTTTAAAACTTGATAAATACATTTTCTGAGATTGAAATGTTTATCCAGAAATGCCCAACATTTGTAAAAAAATTTAATGATCGAAATCGGCCAACATATTTAAAGAAACGTTCTTAGCTCAAGAACTCTGATGTAAAATCTTTAATTTCCTAGATTGAACATTTTAATTTAAATACAATTATAATAAATAAATAAATAATGAATTTAAAGGATTAAGTCAAACTATTGAAAAAAGGTCCGTTTTAACTTTTAAACTCGAGATGATGGCAAAAGAACACCATTTTTAAATTTGCATTCAAAATTCAAAATTGACAAGTGGACTCGAAATGCTGCATATTCGCTATCAAACCAACTCATTTCTGTGGACTTTATTATAAGTCTTGTTTTTATGAAAAATGTGCAAGTAAATATGTAACTCCTGACCGAATCTCTTGAAGCCGTTGAACTGAATATTTTAGATGCTATGAAATTTATTTCTTGTACCCTTAAATCATTAGAAAAAATAAATTCGGACTTTGAAGGTACGGATAACCTAGTTAATAGTGCTAATCTAGTGCCAAATCTATCTTCTACTAGCTTGACCCAAAAGCGAATTCTAGAATCAATAAACTTGTTACCAAAAAATTGTTTGTTGGATTCACTTCAATTGAAAGCGGAATTTGAAGTATTCTATGATCTATGCGAAGGCGTAGAAACTCTATTGGGTACAGGTAATGTTTCATAATGCAATAAAAAATCTTTTCCTGCAGTTAACAAAATGCCGCGTTTGCTATGCACAGTACCTGTTACTGTTTCAGGAAATGAGAGAATGTTCAGCAAATTAAAATTAGTTAAAAATTATTTAAGAACCACGCAAAGTGACTCACGTCTTAATGACTTATTAATACTTTCATCGGAAAAGGACATAAATGATCTCATTAACTTATTAGATAATATTGCGCAGCAATGGGTTACCTTAAAAAAAAAGAAGAATTAATATTTAAATGTTATACTTAAAAATTAATTTTGCATTTTTTATTTAAAACGTATTGAGATGTATTTCATTATTAATTAAAACTTTATTAATGAAAAACTATTTATTTTATAATTAATTATAGCGTTTGAAATGTAAAAATGTATTTTTAAATTTTTGTTTTGAAAATGGCGCCAAAAACAGGTATGAGGCTTAGTTGGCTGATTAAACGTAATCTTATAGTTTCAAGTACTATCGTTTAAATCAGACATGAGCTTCCAGAAGCTCAATTGGCTCAGTTGGCTCAACTACAAATTTGTTTTGTTTTATCAACTTTGTGTTTGCACATTCATAAAAACAACAACACATACAAAAAATAGCAACAAAACCGACGTTCACCAAATTTCTAACTTGCTAACAACAACAAATGCATGCAAAGGCAACAAAAAGCAAGCCTTTCTCAATGGCGCTGCGCTTGAAATGTTTGTGTCGTTACATGTGTTGCACACAAACACACATCATTTGTTTTTGTTTTGCTGGTCAATTTTTTTATAGAAATAGAAAATCAGTGTAACCTTATTGGGGTTTTTCATTGCATTAACACTTTTAAATTTATTCTTTTTTTTTTTGCAACGATGAGCAAAAGCAATAATGAGAATAATTCTGTGTTTGTTTAAAAAAAAAACATTGGCCCACTAAATTTATTTTCCTGCTCATGATTTAGATGAACAAAAAAATTTTCAATTACCTGTTGTAAAAGCTGAGAAATCGTTGCCACCTTTTTGGATTCGAAAAATGGTGTCCAAATTGCGAAAAGCTTAAGAGAGCAGATAAAAGGCCAAACCAAAAAAAAAATTCAAAACATACTTAATTATATGTATTTTGATGCACACAAGTTTTTTTTTTCATCATTAAAAAAGTTTTTAGTAAAAATAATTACAAAGTGTTTTTCTTAGCCGTTCAAATGAAAAAGACCCCTTAAGATTTATTTATATTGATCAAGCTGGATGAGAAACTTTATATAATTCAACTATGTTAAGGTTATAAAAGTCGGGACTTAAGGGTATCCAGTCGGCCGAAATACATTGATACCCCCCCAATCAAAATGGCCTCGGTACGCCCCTGGTTGTAGAGGCATAAAATGTTCTACCATATCCCTTGTCCACTAAATTGCCATTTTATTAAGTTTTTATGTATTATGTTGACTTTATATGATTTAAATACAAATTCTAAAATGTTTGATAGTTTAAATCATAGTTTATATATTTATTTAATTAAAAAGTTTTACAATATCAAATACAATATCAAGACAAAAAATCAAATAGTTTTCCAATAAAATCTGCAGCAAAAATTAATTCTAAAACAACGCCGTCGTTCCGAATATAACGGGAAACGGAAAGGAACAAAGCGAATTGCCAAATAATTGACGGTACGTTCAAGTCTGTTTATACCCCTTTCCTTTCAACTTCCACACCTACGAACTGAAGGCTTGACGTTCAAGTCTTGATACGTGTAAAACGGGGTCTAAGAATTTTATTACTTTTCATTATTTATTTTTTTGAGTTTCACTCATCAAGTTACGTCTTAAAAGCAAACAAATGTTTTTTATTTTTGTTTCGTTCAATAGAAAGATTTCAAGTTTTAAAAAAGTACTTGTTTTACTCACATCATTTGTAATGATCCATTCATATGTTGTGCGAGAATTTGGGCTTTGTTTCAATTCAAATTAACTCATACGCCTCGTTGAGAAAAATATTAGTCCGGTCTATTGCTGCCACTTGACTAAGAAACCAAAATTTTAAATAAATTCGCAAAGTAAAAATATTAAATCACCAGATATTTTTCAATAATTAAGCTAAAATATAAAAAGGGAATTAGTTCACAGATGAAAAAAAATTCGAGCAAATAAAACTTAAAATTTAATTAAATAAAATTTTTTTAAAATTTTGATTTATTTATCAAGTGACAGCAAAGCACAATTTAATGAAATATTCATGCAAAAATAACTGAAAACTTTCAAATTATCGGAGAAGTGTGCAAAAAAAAGCTCAATCATTTATGTCATTTGAACGAATCCAATTTTCCATAAGCATTTTTTGACGATAAAATTGATGTTGAAACCAAACGAAAAATGTTGAGAAATTTAAAAAGAAATGGACATCCTGACAAAACCAAAAGAGTGTACTTAGAAGCTGATGATGTACAAAAATAAAGAATTGAATGGCTTCCTGACTAATAACACATACAATTTTTTCCATACAATTTTAAATTAAAAAATAAACTTATTGAAAACATAATTTTTATTATATTTGAGTTGTTCAAACGTATAAATAATTTTATTTCCTCTCGTTTAAAATTTATTTTGATTTTTTTTTAAAGTTTTTACGAACTCCTTCATAGAAATCTATCTATGTTCCTGAGGAAAACTTCTTAATTGTCAAAAAATATTTCATCCAATCAAGCTGATTTACTTAGATGTAATTTAGGTTTGCTTAGCACATGTCTTTCAAAACAAAAAGTGTTATTTTTCTTATTCCACGTAATTTATGTTAAAAAAACTAAACAAACCAAGGTGGAAATTTTTGGAAATTATTGAAAAACATCTGTTGGTTAAATATTTTCACTCTGCAAATTTATTTTAAATTTTGGTTTCTTAGTCAAGTGGCAGAAAAAGTCCGAATATTTGTAATCAACGAGGTGTCTAATTATTAAATTAGCACACAAGCACGAAAATACAAAACCAGCTCAAAACAAGTAGACATATGGACATAAAAATTATTTAAATAATCTGTCAGAATATGTTTAATACTTGCTTCGAAATAAGTGTCACCTACAGGTGGCACTGAGCGTTACCGAGTTAAAAAAGTTATAGGTCAGAAATTGTTGAAACAATTTTTAGCAACTTTAAGCCCGTTTTTGATGCTTTGAATGAAAATCGGGTGGCTATTTTCCACTAACAATACCCATCTTTTGATGAAGATGAAAAAAACACCTTTGCATTTTTCATATATATTGTGGGTGCTCTATTGTACACTAACCATATAAAATAAAATGTTAAAATATTCTTTATTTTATTCTCTTTTAAAATAGCTTTCAGAAAAATTGTGAAAATTTCATCTTCTTAAAACAAACTAACAAAAAACAAAACTGTCAGTGTACCGTTATCAAATAATTTTTTTCATTTATCGACGCTACATGCAGTTTGCTCTTAATATTTTAAATACATATAATTTAAAGTTATTTAATGACAGTTTAAGCGAAAGAAAAAACAAAATGGATTCAAAGCAAACTTCAATAGAAATAAGGAAATTAATTGAAGGGCTTTTTGTCAAAACATGATATGCCACACAATAAAAAATTCGAAATAATTGACTTTGAAAATTTTAAAAAATTACATTTGTATGAAAACACGGAGTTTTTCCACGAAACTATTACGTGTAGGTCGGGAATTAATAGAAAAATATCCTTAACCTCCTTAGCGGATGTTGGTAAAGAATCTAGCTCAGTGTCGGGCAG
This sequence comes from Dichetophora obliterata, assembly GCA_963920525.1. Lineage (NCBI taxonomy): Eukaryota > Metazoa > Arthropoda > Insecta > Diptera > Sciomyzidae > Dichetophora > Dichetophora obliterata. Next base: position 87,683,999 of record OY986438.1, on the reverse strand, counting down.
CTTTGCACACCTATACTTTCTCATCTTGAGTATGTATTATTTAGTGCTTTAAAGCTCACACTGAAAACAAAGTTTTGCTAAAGCGCTTTTTGCAGAAATCTTATGAGGCATTAGGTGATTTTTTTGTGTGCTCTGACTTATATTGCGAAATTTACTTAATGTGTAGTGGACGGGCTGTCAAAAGAAAACAGACCGACATACGGATAATGTGAAATACAGATAAGCGGACGGATTTTTAAAAAGGCTTCCAAAAAGGGTTCCATCTTCAAAAGGCTTATTATGTTCTGACAATGCCAAACTTACAACGTAAGATGCTTTTATCTTACTTACTTGGAACTGATCGCAATATGACATAATATGTGGACATGCTGCTTTCAAATCATTAATTAATTTGTCCCTGGCAAGCCCTTCAATTACTTTATATTGCCCATGCAAATTGTCATAATGTCTTTTTATGCAGAATATTTTTAATATCACCTCTTTATGACACACCATGCAATGCGCCATGCCGTTATTTTCTAAAAATAAAAAATTTTGCTCATACATACTTGCAAAATTGCATACATAAAATTTTATGCAGTGTAATCTTACGTAATATAATAAATTTAATTCAAGGAACACGCAAGCGCAGGTCTTATCTGTTTGACGTTCGCTTGAACACTGAAGCTTGAATCGTTCTGTACGTGAGATGAATACATATTTTACTGCACAAACACAGTCTCAAGTGTGCAAAGCTGCCCGACACTGATCTAGCTATACAATAGAGAGAGAATATGAATTTTGGAATTCGTGTGACTTATCATGTTTTTGCAATAAGTCCTAAATTATAAAACTTTGGGCACAGATAATATAATAGAAAGATGTGCCACCGCCTTACAAGCAAGTGGCACACTAAAGTTTAAATGTGGATTTATCATAAATCCACATAAAAGCTTTATGAGAGTCAGCGAGCGAACGAATTAAAGCTTTTGAGAGCGAGAGATAAGCAAACGACCATGTGAGCAAATGTGAGCATAATATTGAAAAGCAATAGAAATGATTTGATGCACGAAACATCTGAATAAACGATGTAGCTGCCAAAAAAATGTAGCAGAATTTCATTAGGTTTTACTTAAATAATGTAGGCAATTTTTTTACTAAACTACCCTACGAACATTATATAATTTAAAGTTATTATATTTTTTGCATTATCTCTTATATTTTTGTAACATAATTTCAAGAATATAATATCATAAAGATGACATAATCTAGGTATATTTTGTGTGTTGACTTGGTTTTTTTTTTGCTGTTTTGCCACATGATATCTTTAGTGTTATATTTTTGTAAGGGCGATTTCATCAGTTGTAGCTTAGTCGCGAATAATATTGTAAACAATATTTTTTAAGTTGTTTTTTTGCAGAAAAATTTTTTATTTAACTTCTTTTATATATTTCTATTATCTTATTGCAAATACATGCTTATACATATGAAAAGTACTCAGAAATGCAATTTTTAATTGTTCTTATATATCACGCATTCCGTGAAAAAGTAAACCGCAAAGTTAAAAAATCAACTTTATGCAAACTAAAATTTTATTTTACCATACTTCAGCACATACAATGTTCAGTAATAAATTAAAGAAAAAAAAAAACGCTTGAGCATGCACACTCGCTTAGAACGGCGAAGGAATGAGAATACGCGAAAATACGGTCTATTCTATCATTTTAGTGTGTGAATTCAAGCATAGTTAATGCATTTTTTCTAAGTGAAACCTTTGTTTTTTTTATTTTTCTAGTTAAAATAACAAAACATTATATAAAAATAAAGTAACTGTAAATAACGGATAGGTATATTTACTGAGATAAGATATAAAACATTAAACGGAAATTTTTTATCCACCGTACGCAACAAAAAAAACAATTTGTTTAATTGTGTAAAGCCTCCTGAAAGCAAATAAAGAAAACTACTTGCGAATCAAACTTTCAGAGTTGCTTTACCTGATTCAATCGAAGTTTTTCACATAAAAGTATGTTTTTCGACTTTTATTGGTTAGGTACTGGGGACACTTCAATGAATTTTGATGGAATTTTGGTGGAAGTGCGAAACTCTTAAAAATTAACTTTTTTGCTCTTATCAGTTAAATTTTCTTTAATATGAGTCATTAAAGCCTAAAAACATATAAAAACGTTTCAAATCGACAAACAAGAAATTAAAGGCACTCGACACAAATTTGCAGCTGAATACCTAACTAAAAAAATACCTCACTAAAAGAATACCTAGCCTACAAAACCAGCACCACTTCGACGTATCGAGTGATGGCAACATATTGTCATCGCCTACTAAAGGTTCTAAATACATAAAAAAATTGTAACCAAACAGTGCGAAAAATTATGAAAATTTTTTTCGTGCATGTCCAAATACGCAACCACAGGGACATCGTACGCAACCGAAGTTTTCATTTTTATTGTTTTTGTTTATAACTTTCAATTAATTTAAAATATTATATTGAATTCTGTGCTATTTTCGCTTTATATACGAATAAAATATTTCTTCAAATTTCAACACATTTCGCTGGCTTATTGGTTTTTGTTAAGTGAGCTAATACTGCGGTATATTTGAAGTCCCCCGTACGCAACCTGGTAGATACTTTATATTTAGATCAATGTTTTAATAAATCGTTTTAACCAAATTTTATATTTAAATATACACATATACTGAACAATACTGGATATAAGAAAAAAATAATTAATATTTATTTATTTGTTTATTTATTTGGCCAAGCAAGGCACTATACTTATTCTAACAGGTTGTTTTTTTTTATTTATTTTTTTTCTCACCCCTTACCTCGTTTTGGTGTACAAAGACATGCTAATCGAAGTGGGCGTAATCCGCCCACCTGAACGACATGAATTTAAGAACACGTCAAACAGAAAAGGAGATAAGAAAAGAAAAGAAACAGAAGGATCTTATATCTAACATATTTTATACAAAGTAGTAGAAAATATGACTATTAAGCTACTGTACTATCTTAAAAAAAGAAGGAGCTTATTACTTACATATTTTATACAAAGTAGTTGAAAATATGGCTATTAAGCTACTGTGCTATCTTATAATTAATAGGGAACAGTTAAAGAGGTATGGATGGTGATTGGTGATCGTGATAAGGATAGATGCTTAGGGTGGAAAGAGGTGATTGGAGAGGTTACGCTTGAACATGTATTTAGACATAGGTGGAAGGTAGTGCTCGCTGATAGTATTAAATATCATACAACATCTATTAATTGGTTCTTTGAAAGCGTAAGTAGTGTGGTGCTGTGACTCACATAGAAATCTTGTGTGCCTAGTTCTCCTTATTGGGTCATTAATTGTTACTTTGTTGGAAATATATTCGCTGTCAATGTTTCGGGCAATGACATCAAATATAAAACATGAACACAGTAGTGATCTTCTTGTTGACAACGGCATTAAGTTAATGGCTTTCAGTCTGTGCACATATGGTGGCAGGTTTCTATAGTCCCGAGGGTTGTACGTGTCTCTCAAGGCAAAAAGTAAGAATTGTTTTTGGATAGTTTCTATTCTATCACTATGCACTGCAAAACTTGGGTTTCATACTGTGCAACAATATTCAAGAATGGGACGCACTAGTGTGCAATAAAGGGTTTTAGTTACCCAGACGTTCTTGAATTCATTTGCACGTCTTTTAATGAATCCGAGAAGCTTGTTTGCCCTGGATGTGATATGATCGAGGTGAAGATTAAAGCGCAGCCTAGAATCTAGGATAACCCCAAGATCTGCAATGTGATTGATCCTTTTTAGTTCAACCCCATTTAGCTCAAAACTACTGTAAAGCATTTCTTTTTTACGGGAATAACTTATAACATAGCATTTATTTTCATTAAGAGAAAGCTTATTTTGATTACACCAGTTTTCCAGGGATACGAGTTTACTCTGTAAGAAAACTGTATCCACATCTGATTTAATGACATAATACATTTTTAAGTCGTCTGCGTATAAGAGATGTGGGATATCATACAAAACTTCAGATATGTCTGCAATAAATATGTTAAAGAGGAGTGGACCGAGGTGACTTCCTTGGGGTACGCCTGATGAGACAATAATCTTATTAGATAGAGTACCCTGAAATTTAACATGTTGGGATCTTCCACTAAGATAAGATATAAGCCAATTCAACAAAGAACCTGATATACCGAATTTTTCTAATTTTTTAGTTAAGATTACGTGATCAACTTGATCAAATGCTTTACTAAAATCGGTATATATACAATCTATCTGATGACCTTTTCGTCATTTTGACCTTTTCGTCAATTAAATTCGTTTTACCATGAAAATGCACCAAAATATACGTAAAAGTACTAAAAAATGTCCCCGTATGCAACACGGAATGCGAAATGAGTAAAAATTCATTATTTTGGACCGTTTTTGAAAAAAAAAATTATAGAATATATTCACTAGGGCGTATCGAATTACAATTTTTTTTTTTGGAATTTCATATTCTAAGAGGTCTCAAAAATTGCATGGGGTGGTCAAGATCTCCCAAAAAAAATTTTAGAAAAAATAAGGATCTCTTCCTCTCCCGCAAAGACGAAGTTTTTTTTTGAGAAAAACATTAAAAAATCACGATCTCAAAATGCTTTAATTTTTGTAAGAAAAACTACATAAGTCTTTAAGCAAAATTATATATAGACTTTAACTAATAATATTTTGGCAAACACGATGCCACTCTTTATTCTTACCCAGAGTGTCCTGTGTGAAAGATATTCCAATCTAAAGGTGCACTCGAGATAGCACAAAACTTTTAATTGTTATCTGATTGCCTTAATTTTGGTGATATTGATTATAATGTTATCGCTTTCCTTAAATTTGGCGAACTAATAATTTGCATATTTTCTGCATATGCATTTTTTTGTTTTGGAGAAATGTATTCTTGAATGCAATTTTTAACTTTTTCAAAAAAATTAATATACGGTTTTATATCTCGGGCACCAGAAGTGGTACCGAAGATAATTTTCTCAATTCGGATTCTGCAAATTTTTTTAAACGAAACCCCGCCTAAAACTATCTTTTTTAAAACAGCAGGAAATGACATGATTTTTTTTTCTATTTTGATATTAAAAAAAGTTACTTCAAGCATGAAATGTAACAGTTTTGTTCATATCTCCTTTATGGTTATTATTTCACTAAAACACTTCTTATCAACAATTATTAAATCAATTGAGACCCATCGAATGGGAAACTCAGAAACTCAAAATTTTAGCATAAAATTTTTATGAATGCTGAGTTGAGGTGTTTTAACGAAATAATAAAATTCTTAAGGAAGGAAAATTTTTTTCAAAAATCGAAATAGGAAAAAAAATCGTGGTCTTAACCTGGTGCTGTAAATTGATATTTTTGGAAATATTTGAAGAATCTAAATTAAGGAAATTTCGGTACTTCTGGTGCCCGAGATATAAAAACTTATATAAATTTTTTTGAAAAAGTTAAAAAATTGCATTTAAATATACATTTCTCAAAAGCAAGAAATCGCATATGCAAAAAATGTGCAAATTATTAATTCGACAAATTTAAGGAAAACGTAAACACTGTAATCGTTATCACCAAAAATAAGACAATCAGATAACAATTAGAAGTTCTGTGCTATCTCAAGTGTGCCTTTAGATTCGAATATCCTTCACACAGGACACTGTGGGTAAAAACCAAGAGTGGCATTGTGTTTGTTAAAATATTGTTAGTTAAAGTTTATACTTATTCTTACTTTAAGACATATGTAGCTTTTCTTACAAAAATCAAAACATTTTGAGATCGTGATTTTTTACTGTTTTTCTTAAAAAAACAACTTTGTCCTTGAGGGACGAAGACATCCTTATTTTTTCCTAAAATTTTTTTTGGAAGATCTTGACCACCCTATGAAACTTTTGAAACCTTTTAGAATACAATCTAAATTTTTCGATACGCTAATATTCACTGACCTAACGCTACAGTTGAAACTATTTTTGTAAAGTGCTTTTATTAAAACTTTAATCAAAAAAATTTGAATTACATATATATAAAAATAGCGGATATATTTGCATCGAAGTCAAAGTTTTGATTTCCATATCGTTTTTTCTCATTCTTAGGGAACGATGTCTTATGAAAAAGTCGTTGTACCAAAAATTTCTGAAATTCTAAAGATATGTGAATGTTTTTGGTATTAAAATTACTGAAATTTTTTAAATTTAATTTGCGAAAAATTTTTTCAAGAAAGATTTTCAATATCAAAATTAACGTAAGTGAAAATGGGTGGAATGAGCGTGATCAAAACTAAGTATGTTACAATCTAACCTAGGATGCACACAATATATGTACTCAAATTGAGCGAAGTCCGTTAAGCCATTTAGATTTGTATAAATGTCAATTAAACAAACAAAAAAGAAAATAAGTTGTATTAATATAGACTTAGTGTGTTTAATTGTATGAGTATTATAGAACGAATGTAATTCGAAAAGAATTGAAGAATTTTCAAAGATTTTTCGATTTTTTAAAGTTTTGAAAAATATGTCCCCAGTTATGATCCTATAACTTCAAAAGTATTTTTTCATATTACAAAATTTATACATGTTTGCAAATAAGACGTTTATATCTTTCATTTAAGCTATCATTTGTATTGATCTAAAGATTTTTGTATAATTTTTTTAAATACTATATTTGTGAAAGAGCTTACAAAATATGGTTAATACTCAAAATTACCTCCTATATAGGCCAAATATGCGATATCGGATAGCTTTATAATTATATTTCGAAAAGCCTTAGAATTCGGTATTCGACCACAATTTACAAGTAGCGTTTTCCTGATAACATGTGATCGTCGTTGGGCAAGAGGGCGTGGCACCTCCTACACCACCCAAATTTGCGATATCGAATTGCTTTGGAGTTATAGGCCGCATAGCCTCGGAATTCGGTATTCGACTACAATTTACACGTTTCACTGATAACATTTTATGGGCGTTTGGCAACGGGGGCGTGGCAGCAGCACACAGTGTTTCAGCTGGTTACTTATAGCAGCGCGAAGATTTCGTTGTTTTGTTTTAATTTATTTTTGCCGTATCTTTGTTTACGTTATTTCTGTTATTTTACTCATTTAAAAGAGTTTATTTTGTCGCAAATCCTATTACAATATAACGTAAAATTGCTGCTCAGGGATTTTTAAATTTAGCTAAGAACATTGTTTGTAAACAAAATCTTTAGTTAAATATACGATAATTGGGTTTTTAAAGTCTGAAGAATTTGTTTAGTAACTTAGATGCAGGTAATTTTGAGTATTTTTACTAAAACCGAAATACGTAAATATCCAACCTGCTGCATTCATACTTTTTACCTTAATATTTTCGTTAATATATCAAAGTCATGCATATAATTTGATTATAACCAACCTGGCAAAGTCTTAACGTTTTTCAGTATCTAAAAAAATACTCAATCGAACTAGCAATGTCGTTTCCGTCGCGCAAACTTTTTTCAAATTGTGTACCACTGTATCACTTTAAAATAAAAAATACAATGAACAAAATTTTGTTGTTCACTACTATTTTATGAATAAAATGTACGCTATTAATTGTTTTATTATTTTTTTTATTCATAATTAATTTTTTATTCATTATTAATTTTTTAATTCATTATAAATTTCGTATTCATTTCTAATTTTTCATTCACTTTTGAATAATAAATAAAATGAAAAAAGAATCTTGTTTTTCACTTTTGAATAACGAACCAAATTAATAATAAATAAAAAATTAATATTCACAATAAAATTAATAATGAATAGGAAATGAATCAAAAAATAATAAGTTACAAAAAATTAATTATTGAAAAATTTTAAATTCTTTTTGAATAACATTCTTTGTAAATAGCATTCATATGAATAAAAAAATAATTATTCTGAATAACGAGAAAAAAATTGAAATTAATTACTAATCAATTTTTTAAAATTCAATGTGAATTAAAAATTGTATTTTAAAACAATTTTGAATTCATTGGATGGATTTCGTTATTTCATTATTAAGTTTTCCTTAAGATTCTGAATAAATATGCAGATTTTAATGCTCTGGCTGAGTCAATCAAAAATAGTCAATATTAATAGCAAGCAGTGAATAAGAAAAATCTGCTTCGCACAAAAAAGGAAATCATCATGAAATTAATGCAAACAAACAAAAACATTTGTTGCTGTCAAGCAGAGATCACAACTGCTTGGTTCCAACAACAACAACAACAAAAAACAATTACAACATTAAATTTCACGACTCTCGCTAGCTATGAGAAACCATGCAGTTGATCTATGCTGTGAAGCATTGTGAAGCATTGTGGAGTGAAGAGTGAAAGAGCATTGCAGAGAGAATGTGCATGCAAGGATTGGAAACTTTTCTCTCAAGAAAGCTTTGTCATCGCGCTCACAAAAGCTTACGTATTGATCTGAAAAATATTTGTTACTTTTTAATGTTCTACGTGGCACATCTTTATACTATATAATCTTTGCTTTGGGAAAAAGAAGGGGTATCATAGTAATCAACAAAAACAATCGGAATACAAAATTGAAATTACAAACACCACGTGAAGCTAAACGAAACAAAACTGAAAATCAATTACGCTATCGCTAAAATACGATAAAACGATATTTCAAAAAAAGTTTAAACGAAATTGATACTAATATAAATATAAGAATTTTGTAATAGCTTGGAACTAGATTTCGAAACGAGATAGTATAGACATAATGATATGAGAATAGACAAATCAAAAGGCCTTTTGAATTAATTTAATATAACTGAAATACGAAAACAAGCAAACAGTGATAAGAATTTCTTCATTATGCGTACTCGCTTTATTTAATTTAAAAGTTATTGCAATATTGAGATTATCAATAAGTAAGCGGCACTGAGAATGGCATTCTTCTTGTTTTGTTACATTTATCAATAATTAATATTTTAACAAAAACCATAAATAGCTACTTAAGTTCGAGTTTTTACTGTAGCCTCTTAAGCTCCCTTAGCTAACTATATACGATACGTACCTACATTACATACTGGTGTACATGAGCACAGGCGAATATCTGTTTGTACTTATGTTAAATTATGATTTACAATTAGAGTTATACTAAACATTTTGAACCACTAAGGGCCGTTTTCTTCACAGTACGGCAATTCGAGCTTAACGTTCGGTAACTTTACCGAACTTCAAATTCCAAAGGTACGTTAACTTGCCGGACCGGCAATTCGAATTTCTTCAATAAATTTACCGAACCAGTCGAGTTTTTCTCCGGTCAGTTAAATTTTCTCAAAATTTTATTCACCTAGCTCAGTCCGGCTAAGTTTTATTTCACTGTCGTAAAAAAAATAATAAAAGAAAAATTTAAATATTAAAAAATAAAACGTTCAATCAAAATGGGACGCATAAGTCCAAAATCTGAAAATCGAGCACCAAATTTCTCGGCCATAGAAGCTGAAGGCTTCACGGAAATTATTTCGCGTCATCGAAAGGTCCTCAATAATGAGACCTGACAAAAGCGCAAAAAAACCAAGTGTTGGAGCTGATAAGGAATGAGTTTAACGCGCAGTTTACGGTTAGTGCAAAAACTTAGCTTTTTTAATTTGAGACATTGGTTTCGAATATTATAGTTAAAATGCTTTTCTATCTCTGTTTCTTTTGTATTGCAGCCCCGCACCGTAAGTCAATTACGCGACAAACTTGATGCTATCAAAAAGCGAATAAAAAAAGGATACGAAGAATAGCGCAAATACGTTTCGGGAACAGGTGGGGACCTGCGAAAAAACAAGTCGAATTATCGCTTAAGATACAAGACCTTGCTTCCCTCTTAAGCCTGTCCATCGAAAGACTGCAACCACGTCCTGGCGATGAGGATTTCAGTAATGGTGGCTAAGGAAAATCTATTTTGGAGAAGTTCACTGGCTTAAACGACGATGAACCAATCGAAATAGATTTGAACAATTCTCAAATCATTGTCTTGGATATGGATGCTAACATCATTGAAGCAACAAATACTGGAACACGAATGGTTCAAATGAAATCGCGGGTACTGTAGCCGAAAACAGTCTTAAGGCAGCGTGGTCAGCATACACGCTGGCGTAACTAAGAACAAAGATGACACCAGCGTTGAGGCCGCGCTTGGTAAAGCCACCGGAAGTTAAAGATTAATCCGTCACGTGAGCTGAACTTTATAAGAAGGATTCTGATATGGTAGAAGCTAAGCACGCGGCAGTAGTGAAGACTTTATCAGCTGATGAAAAACGCTCAATCACGCGCCATCCGATTGAAATAGCAAATATGAGGTTGAAAGCAAAGCGCGAGCATTTGGTGTATTTGTTGCAGCTAAAAACATTAAAGCAAGATCGCGCACAGAAGAAAAAACTATTTGATCTGCAGTTGCAGCAGATGAGAGAAATAAACGCTATTCGTTGTGAAAATTTAAAAAGAAACTAGAATAAAGATAATTTAACTTGAATTAATTATATATATTTTTTATTTATTTGATTTTTTTGACCGCAGCAATGCAGGGAAGTAATCATTTAATAACTCAGCTCGCACATTACGTTGGTTAGCATTTGTTTGTGGTCCGCTATTAGACTCCTCATTACCGGCTATAATCGAATCAAAATTTTCTATTTCGGGTGGGGCCACCACATCATCTTCATCGTTTCATACGTTGTGCAATGTCGCACAAGCAATAATTATGTCTTGCACAGTAGATGTTTGCACCAGTAGACCGAGCGCTAGAACAGAGAAACATCGCTTAAGGACCCCGTAGCTCCGCTCAACCACGTTTCTTGTGCGTATCTGGCTCTCATTGTAAAGCTCCTCGATTCTCGTTATTGGGGTCGGAAGTGGCGTTGCCAAATACATTGCATTTTGGTAACCACTGTCACCCACAAAAAGGAATCGATCAAAGTCACCTTGATCTAGTCTATGCTTCAAATGTGATAAATTAAATATTCGTTGGTAGTGGGTGGATCCAGGCCAGCGGGCAGTTATATTTATAATTTTTAAATCTGCTGCGGATACCGTTTGAACATTTAAGGAGAAATACCCCTTTCGATTTCTGAAATGTTCAGCGTTGCTGCCACCTGTTAATTGGATTTTCACGTGAGTGCAGTCTATAGCTCCAATCGTGCGAGAAAATCAAGCCAAGCGAAGAAATGAAGTCGCTGCCTCCAACATTTCTTCATTGGTTTGTGGCATTTTGATGAAATTATTTGATACTGAGGCAAGTTCGCTGGCAACTCGCCTCAAAAGTCTATATACTGGCGCTTCACAAACTCCAGCAAAGTCTGCGATTAGAGTCGCATTAAAAATTCGCAGCCAAATAAGAAGCTGGACATCTGGCAAAATTTAGCGTGGGCTGCAGATGAAAAGATAAATCTAAATTAATTTAAATGTTACCTAAATACATAATTACCGTGGATCAGCATACTTCAACTGATCTTCAATCAGAGAGAGCACAATGCAAAATTTACGTTTGCTCAATCTAAAACGGGACACAAAGTCCGTGTCATCCCATTTCTCCAACGAAATCTTTTGTTGCGTTTTGTATTACCATCGCTTAATAACTAATTGCTCTTCATTCTCCTTGCTGGACCACTGCTCTCAAAAATGTTGTTCCATTTTTTGTTTGAAATGAAAAAACCAAGAAAAATAAAAAAATATTTGACGCACAAAAGAATATTTTTCTATGAAGAAATCAATTCTTTGAATTAACTGCCCTGAGGTGAGTTAACTGGTTCGGGAACTTTTACCGAACTGTGAAGAAATCGGCCCTTCGAGTAAAATGGTTTTGTTCAAAACGTAAGTTAACTTAATTTACCGTAGCGTAGGGATATAACTGTATTTCCTCTCAAGCATGAGGCTAGAATGGTAACTTTTCAAGGATGGTTTAGCTTAGTTTTACCATAAAATTTGTACACCATATATGAATTATTATTGGGATTGATAAAGAATTAATTAAAGGGAAACCGGAGGTGAACCTTTACAAGGTAACATGTCTGACTGTCTCTACCTGGCAAGGCCAGCATTTTCCTTGTGAAATCTCCTCAAGTCGACTCAAACCTCCACGTGGTGTTTCTTGGGCAACGTCAAAACTGACAACCGTTAGTTTGGAGGCTAATCTGAGCAGCGGGCCTTCCTAGACCTAAAACAGGTTGTGCGTCGGGTTGGAATGGAATGGAATGTTCGAACTCTTCATTGGGAAGGTGCCTCTATCCAACTGACTGATGTCTTGGAAAGATACAAAGCTGATAACACTGCTATCCAAGAAATGCGATGGAAGGGGCAGGGCTGCAATAGGCATGCACTCTGTGATATCTACTACAGCGGCCATGCAAAGAAGCACGAGTTTGGTTGCGGATTTGTAGTTGGCAAGAGACTACGGCCCCACGTCCAGTGATTCAAACCTGCGAACGAATGACTTGCCATAATCTGCATAAAGGTTAAATTTTTTAATATAAGCCTAATATGTGCGCACGCTCCGACAGAAGACAAGGACGATGAGAACAAGGAAATTTACTACGAGCGTACGACGTAAAAATCGTGCTTGGTGACTTCAACGCTAAGGTGGGCTAGAAAAAATAGATTTGGTCCAACAGTCGGAAGGTTTAGCCTCCACGACAACTCCTCCGATAACGGAATGAGGCTGATTGACTTCGCCGCATCACAAAACATGGTCGTAAGAAGTTCTTGATTCAAGCATCTCAATATTCATAAAGCCACCTCGATATCCCCTGATCAAAAATTCAAAACTCAAGTTGATCACGTTTTGATCGACGGAAGGCACTCTTCCAGTGTTTTGGATGTACGCACGGTTCGTGGTGCAAACATTGACTCGGATCACTATCTTGTCGCAGCCAAGATCCGTACACGTCTGTGTGCAGCTAAGAATACACGCAACCCTACACAGAGAAAGCTAGACGTCGACAAGCTGCAATCGAAACAGACAGCCGATGCTTTCGCCACTCGACTCTCACTCCTGCTTCAAAGCACTCCTCCAATCGATGATATATGCGCGCAGTGGACACACATTTCCAACTCCATGCGTGCGGCTGCTGAAGAGGTGATTGGCTACCACAGCTCTCGCCGAAACCAGTAGTACGACCAGGAGTGTCGCGACGCCACTGCAGAGAAAGACGTCGCCTACAAAGCCACCCTGCAGTCGGTTGTAACGCGCGCTGCTAAGGAGCGATACAAAGAAAAAAAGAGGGAAGAAAGACGTATTTCCAGGCGGAAAATAAGAGAGGTAGAAAAGCGCGAACAGGAGAAGATTGAGATTTATGGTGACAGGAATGAGGTCCAAAAATTTTTCGAAAAAATGACGCCTTGCCGATGGTTTTAAAACCGGAGCCTCTTCCTGCAAGTATGAAAACGGGAATATAGTGACAGATTTCCAGAGTACACTGACGTAATGGAGGGAACACTTCTCTAAGCTTCTAAATAGCGACGCTAACAACAATCCCGCCAATAGAGATGATATTCCGGAAACCCCAATCACGGATGACAGCGTCGAGGTTCCGCTGCTGGACTATGATAAAGTTGACAGCTATAGCTCGGCTAAAAATAACAAAGCCGCGGGAGCTGATGGCTTACCTGCTGAGCTGTTTAAGAACGGAGGCGAAGCTCTACTTAAATGCATTCACGAGCTTCTATGCAGAATATGGTCGGAAGAATGCATTCCGAATGATTGGATTCTCAGTGTGCTCTGCCCAATCCACAAGAAAGTCGATCCCACTATCTGTGCCAATTACCGTGGAATAAGCCTTCTTAATATTGCATATAAGGTCCTGTCGAGCGTTTTATGTGAAAGGCTTCAGACCTGGAAAGTCCACCATCGACCAGATTTTCACGCCACGACAAATCTTGGAGAATACTCAAAAAAAAAAGTCGACACCCACCATCTTTTTGTCGACTACAAAGCCGCCTTCGACAGCCCAATAAGGAAGCACCTGTACTCCACCATGTCTGAATTTGGTATTCCTGCAAAACTAATACGACTTTGCAGGATGACACTGAGCAACACCAGCAGCGCAGTTAAAATCGGGACCACCCCACCATTTGTTACCAAACGAGGTTTCAGACAAGGTGATTCCTTATCGTGTGACTTTTTCAACCTAATGATGGAAAAGATCATCCGAGCTGCTGATCTGAGACGTAGTGGCACAATATTCTACAAGAATGTTATGCTGCTTACGTATGCTGATGACATCGATGGCCATAATACGTGCGAAGTCAGTGCAGAATTTTCCAGATTAGAAAGAGAGTCAAGTCGAATGGGTCTGGCAATGAATGCAGATAAGACGAAATACTTGGTGTCAACAAACAAACAGTCCCAGCGTCTTGGAACCCACATACCAGCTGACAATACCTCTTTCGAGGTTGTGAAGGACTTCGTCTACCTGGAATCCAGCATAAACTCAACCAACGACATCAGCATCGAGATCAAACGAAGAATAACTCTTGCCAACAGGTGTTACTTTGGGCTCAGTAGGCAATTGAGAAGCAGAGCCCTCTCTCGACGAACGAAAATCACGCTCTATAAATCGCTTATCATGCCCATCCTACTTTATGCATCACAAACCTAGACGCTGAGCAGTTCAGATGAAAAGACTTTAGGAGCATTCGAGAGAAAGATTCTTTGTAAGATCTACGGACCAATCTGCGTCAATGGCGAGTACCGAATACGGTGGAATGATGAACTGTATGAGCTGTACGCTGACATCGACAAAGTCATGCGCATTAAAATCGAGTGGCTTCGCTGGCTAGGTCATGTTCAGTGCATGAAAGACGATAATCCAGTGAAGAAAATATTCGATTCGGTACCCAGAGGAGGTCAACACAGAAGAGGACCACCGCATCTTCGTAGGAAAGATAAAGTAGAGGTCAGCCTGACGAAGCTTGGAATTTCCAACTGGCGCCAGCAAGCGAGAGACAGAAATGGCTGGCGCAAATTCTTAGATGAGACCAAGACCGACATACGGTTGTAGCGCCAACTAAGTAAGTAAGTTAAGAATTAATAATAAAAAGTTTTTTGTAACAATTAAAATGAAGAACTAAAGTCTTTTTTTTATTTTGTCAAGGGAGGGGAAGAATTTGATTTTGGGAGGGTTTGTAAAACATTTTTAGCCCCTGAACCCTCACGATAGGGTAGGAAATGTGTGGGTCGAGCTCGTCCATCTAAGTTCTAGAGTTTTTTTGTTGAATGATTGGGCCAGGGGTGCCCAAACGATAACCCATTTGTTTTTTTTAGATTTTTAAATTTCATTACAGGTTCGGTATTTTTTTGTGGTTTTGGTTTGAATCACCGACGTGCCGATGATGCATGCACGTAATCATTTGTACGGCGTGGGTACACGTGGATGGCCACAAGACCCCACACCGCATCTCACCGAACTGCTAGTGATGGCAAACCAGCACGTGCAGCCGTGGCCAACCTAGTGTCCGCAGGTCACTTGACCATGGCGTTGGTGCCCCCGGTTTGAGGAGGCCGAACCTGTCAGTCTAGTCACTATATACAGGGCTGCTACCTCATAATGGATGGTACCACTGCTCCAACAAAATTTAAATAAATTTTAACTAATTTTTGACGTTCGGTCAGTGCTCGGAAAACTTCACCACGTTACAAATTGGCGCCCAACGTGGGAACCATACAAATTTTTGATTATCGACTCTCTACGTAATATTGTTATTTTCGGTAGCGCGTCGGTGATTCAAACCCAAATTAATTTTTTTTTACTTGCCGTTTATCTGTCGAAAAATTTGTGATTTTGTTTTTATTTTTTTTTGATTTGGAATAGTCAGAGTTGGCTGCTGGAATATCCGTCTGGAGTAATTATCTGCATTCGGATTCGCTGTCAAATCATGAAAACTGTGATTTAATTTAAATTTCAATTTTTTTAACTTTTTCTGTTAATTCAATTAATAATTAATAATTCTGGTTTTGTTTTCTTGCGTGTTGATATCTGGTTAGGAGGTAGTGTTGAGTGTGAAATGGAATGTGATTTGTTTTGCGTTTATTGCGCATGTCGACCGCTTCACTTGGGACTATTTTTCACGTAAGTCCATTTAAAATTAAAATGCTGGTTAATTAATCAATTAATTTTTTAAACCGATATGACCCCCTGACCCAACCAGCCAACAAAAAAATTTTCTCCTGATACAAAATTAAACCCTTTTAATATATTTAAATATATTTAGAATTTACATTTGCTTATAATTTTAAAATTTTTTTTATTAATATCTATTGATGATGTCGTTGCATCATAGCAACGAAAATCTACCTGCACATTTAGAGCTGGCTGAAAATTTCTGCAGCATATGCTCGCAGTCTCTCGGCAAAGCTGATGACCTTGTGTCAATACCGTGTCGGCACATTTTTCATAAGGACTGCACATCCACGTGGGTAATAAAGTCTTACAGCTGTCCGCTATGTCGCACTTTTATTTACATCTGGTAGGCCAAATAAGAGCCAAGGTGCAGTGCGTAAAGAACGTCTGGCCACTAGAAGTAAAAAAACTTAGGTTTCAGTCAGGCACAAAACACGAATTTAAACATGTCGGGAATGCAACCCGTGCCACAAGGGTCGGTCGAACTCATTTCAAAGCAAGCAGCTAGCGCATCAAATCAAGGTCCTACTGATCAATTTCAGTCCTCTGGACCAATTTCCAATTGGAAAGCAACTTTCATTGGCAAATAAGATGCTCTAACCGTTGATAAATTTATTTATCGTGTGCACGCTCTGACGATGCACAGCTTGTGAGGAGATTTTGAAGCATTGTGCTGTTTTGCGCACATGTTGTTCGTTGGAAAGGCGCTGGAATGGTTTTGGCGTTACTATCGAAGTTTGCGTAGAGTTGAATAGAGTGCGTTATGCGCAGAGCTGCGAAGCAAATTTTGCCATCGCAAAACCGATCTAGACATCATAGATCTGGTGTGCAATAGAAAACAAAAGTTTAATGAGAGGTTTGATGAATTCTATGAAGCAGTCTAGCAATGGGCTGATAAATTACAACGGGTTTTTGATTCTCAGGTTTTGCTGGAGATTCTGCAAAGAAATTTGCGTTTAGAGGTACGGCGTTGTTGTATGTTCCAATACAAAGTGTTAGCTAGCTTCGCGCGTTTGTTCAGAAACGTGATTTCCTTGATGAAGAGTACGGGAGAAATTCTCGCAAATTCCAAAATCAGCGTCAGGTTTGTGAGGTGGCCTGCCAAACTGAGGCAATACCGGATGTACCAAATATTCAAATTCGAATTTTAAAACGTGAAAAACAGGCTTCTAGTGTGTCACAACGGACGTTCAAACCGTTGCATGTTCAATGGCTAGAATATAACGCTGCGCGCAGACGTATTTTTCAGAGCGAAGGAGATTGAGGCAATTATAGAAAAAGGTCAGCGCAATGAGGAAGTTTGTGTGTTCGGCGGTCTTATCAGCTGCTCCGAGGAATGATGTTCGTCCTTACGCACCGGTCTTATTAGTCGGCGAAACGTTGATGGAGTCTATCGATACTGGCGCCACTATCAGCTGCATAGCCAACAATATGGCGCAAAGACTTATGTCTAGCGAGCAACTGAAGTGGCGAAGGCATTCGATTGATCTTAAGACGGCAGACGGGACGAATCATTCTTCGGCTGGAGCTGTCACCCTTTGAGGAGTCACCAAACTACTCAAATTTTTTATTGTTCCAACTTTGTCTCAAGACTTATATTTGGGATTCGATGTCGTGAAAGCTTTTGGCTTGGCAGGAGCTCTCTTTCTAGAAAAATACAACTGCTCTCTCGTTAGTGGTGTAAGCCAAGTTGATTCCATCCACCATGTGTTGGAAAGCTTGGCTTAACTCAACTATATTAAATTTTACGTGTTTCTCTGAACAGGGCTTAGGCCGCACCACTCTGATTAGTCACGTTATAGACGTGGAAAAAAACAACGACATTTCTCTGTTTTACCTGGTGTCGAAAAACTTATTTTTGCTTATTTTGCCTTGGCGTAATTGAGGTGTCTCAAAGTGCTTGGTCATCTCCTATAGCATTGATTGTCAAACCAAGTAAAGTGAGATTGTGTCTCGATGCGAGTAAGGTCAGTGAGGTTATTGTGAAGGATTCTTACCCCGTCAGTTTATCTCCAGTCGGATTCCAAAAGCTCAATTTATTTCGAGCCTAGATAGCCATTTTTTTAAGCTGAAAGAGCTGTTATTTTAAGAAGAATTCTGTGATAAAATTTAACCTATGTCCCGACCAGAGAAGTAAGAAACCTAAATGTCAAGTTTAAGGAAAATATATCCAGAAATTTTCACGTATTACGCGTACAGACAGATATACAGATACAAATGTTAAAAATTACATTTTCGGAATACACATCCTTCAAAATGTTTCTAAAAAATTTCCAAATAACACTAAATGTACAGATTTTTTTTACAGTTTTATTATATGTACTAGTATAAAAGCCTGTCCTACGACAGTTCCTCCGCACACTTCCTTTTTGGAGCCATTTGCCAAAAGCACTTTTTGCTCTTTTTAAAGCTTCATTTTTTTATTCAATTAATTTGTGAAAAATACACAACTTTAAATAGCACTTTACGTATTGAAGCAGAGTTGAAAAATTAGTTCAAGTAAAAGTGCAAAAAGTCGAGTTTGGTAGCAATCATATTTATACACAACTGAACAAACTGGCATATGATGGTTGATATGCAATCCATCAAAAGAATTTCATTACATTCGTCATAACTTTTTTTTAAAAGCATGAAAAAAGAGATAGTTAGATCAAAAACGTAATATGTATTGTAAAAACCCAAATTGTCACTGATAAGTATTAAATATTTTTTCTGTGCATACTTTCAGGCTGAAAATTTTTGAGAACAGTGTGTCTTGTAAAATTACTTTACGGTCAAAAAATAATTACAATTTAAGAAATACTGTGTGCGGAGCAGCATTCTTGACTTTTATGTAATGAGATGTGCATACTTTCAGGCTGAACAGTTTGAGAGATATTGGACACGCAGCAGCGTGCTTGCCTTTTATATATTAGGATAGATTTATGCATTTAACAGCGCAGGTCCACTGATTAAAGCATTAAAGAAAACACGGGACAGTGCAAGTTCGAAAAACTTATTACAATTAAACATTTGCACTAACCCAGCGTCTACACGGGACAGTGCAAGTCTAAAAAACTCAATACATGTAAACATTTTTACTAATAGCGGGGTTCACATGGTCCTACATGTTATCACGCCTGGTAGTACAAGCCTCGTATTTGACCGTTCGAACGCTCGATACAGCCGACTGATAACATGTTGTCTTGAATTTGAAATGTTTCAAATTTAAGGCCATCACACTAGGCGTGACAACATGTAGGATCATGTGAACCTGGCTAATGGCGTTTTCTTTTCTCAAAAAAATTCTGCATTTTTTCTGCCCTCTTCGAGAGCTCTTCATTTTTTCCGTTCTTTTGAAAAAATAACGACCACGAAATAACTTCTATTTCTGATTGAAAAAAATAACGACCAAGAAATAACTTTTATTTCTGATCGAAAAAATATAGATAAAAAATAATTGGTTTGAGGTGATTTTTATCTTTAAAATCATGAAAAAAATCATGTTAAAAATAGAATCTCTAGCTCTCTAGCGTTACATTGCTATATTTAAAAGAATTATACAACAACTTTTTTTACATGATCTTTTAATCTAAACTTTCAAAAATTATCGTTACTTTTTGTTCCTGGTCGTGAGTAAAATCTTTAAACTAATCCCAGTGATTGAGAGCATCGACTCTTGGATCAAAGATGGAAAATTGATGATAAAAATAATTATGTATTATTTTTTTTATATTGTGCCTTTAATTTATATGGTCATATATATTTATAATGTATATAATATAAGTCGACTTTAAATTTAGTGCAAGCTTTTTGACAACATATTTTTTTTATGGGCCAATGTCTTTATATCAATTAATTTTTTATTTTATATGTCACGTTACTTTATAAAGGGGTTTTGAATGCACTACGAAAAGTTACAGAGGGGGGAGGGCGCATCGAATTACACATTCTAAGAGGTCTCAAAAGTTGCATAGGGTGGTAAAGATCTCACACAAAAAATTTTTAGAAAAAGTTAGGATCTCTTCCTCTCCCGCAAGGACAAAGTTGTTTTTTGAGAAAAACTAAAAAATCTAAGAAAACTACGTTTATCTTAAAGTAAAAGTAAATAAACAGCCGTATTCATAAAAATTCAAAAAACAGCTTTCAAACGTTTTTTAGTAAAAATGCTATTTAAAGTTAAAATACTCTTTAAAAGCGTTGTATTCATAAACGAGTTTAAGGCCCTATTCTCTTTCAGCAAAAAATTATTTTTGCATTTTTTTATAGCTTGGACATTTAAGAATATAACCCTAAAAGGGTTTTTTGAAATTCGAAATACTTTAGAAGATATGGCCATTTTTGTGGGGTCATGTCTTCGCTAAAATGAGTAGTTTTTATGTTGCTTTGAACTTTGAACGCGTTTATCTCGAAACCACGTTTTTCGAGCTGGCGGCCACGATTCCGCCAGTTCTACTGAACCGATTTGGATGAAACAAAGTTTAATCGACGTAGAATTGTCACCATTCTAGCCCGTAGTAAAATAAAAATGTTGCGATTTTTTTTACTATTTTTTTTTACACTAAACTACAAAAAAATGGGTCCAAATTCGATTTGTCAATTTCAAGTGGCCGCCATTTTGTCAAAAAAAATCGCAAAATTTTTATTTTACTACGGGCCAGAATTACATCTATGCTGATCATAACCCTATATTTGTTTTTTTTCAGACGCTCCTGAGGGCCGGAATCGTGGCCGCCAGCACCATGCCTTTTTTTTTGAGGGCCAACTTTGACGGTGCCATCATCTATGGACAGCCCCTATATCGCGGCGAAAAAAATTTTTTTATTTTTTTTCATTCATTACTAATTCAATAAAAAAAAACAAAATTCAAATATCTTTTTGCGTTTTCAAATGAGAATTTTTTCAAAAAGGGTCCAAAAACAGCAAGCTGAAGGAGAATAGGGCCTTAAGAGTCTTATAGTTGAAGTGAGAATACTGATGCTTTAAAGTAAGAACAGTTGTAATTTTCGTTTGTGACTTTAATAAATAGAATGACATTTGCTTTAAAATTTTAAAAAAGAGAAAAAATAGGTTTGTGAATTTGATATATTGACAGGAATTTGTTTAAAATTTTGCTTACCTTTAAATCAAAAACAGTGTTGCCATATTTTTTTAAAACTTTAATTTTTGGAAAAACTTATTTTTTTTGTGAAAAAACTGGAACTAAAAAAAACTGGAACTAAAAAAAACTAAAACATATATTATTAAAATGTGTGCTTTAAAATTTTTATTATTGTATTCGAAATAAGGAATTTAAATTAAATTAATAATTAAACAAAACAAAAAAAATCGCATTTATTAACTAAAATAATTTAAATTATCAATTTATTAAAAAACCTAAAAATTCGTATAGATAAATATTTGATATTTATATGAATGTGGGAAATGTCATTACCAATAGTTTTACACATTAATAAATCACATTAATTTTAGTGGATTAATTTAAGAAATGTCGAGATAATTTTCTTACCGTTTAGACGTGTTTTTGCGAGCTCTAACTTTTAAAGTTATCCAGCCAAAAGTTTTAATAAATATAAATAGAAATAAACAGCTTTAATCAACCTGCACATTCATCTCGAAGCGTGATAACGTGGATTTCATCCTTTTAAAATACTTGATATTTAATTTAGTTTTCGATATAAATATATATATACGTATATTTGTTTATATTTGCTTCTTTCCTTCTTCCTGTTTTGTTTTTAACGCAAACAGGTTTCTATAGAGCAAATTATCGCATTTTGTTTGTACATCTGTTTTAACGCTACTGCAAAAACTCTAGTGCTTATAAAACTTTTCAATTCGTTAGTTCTACAAAATCAGGGCTGCAAAGTTTCTACAGTACAGTGTCTTTAAACAAAATAAACTGTTTTTCATTAAAAGCATTTAAGTTCATTTTTCTCCTTTTACTTTCATCTATATTGCAAAACTTTCTATTAAACTGAAAATGATCTGCAATTTCCGAAACTGCGCTGTAAAAGGTGAATCAGACCGGCTGGTTACTTGCTGGTTGTGTGATTAATTTTTTCATATCAAGTGTGCAGCGTTGACTGCGAGGATCTTCGATGCACTCAACGAAAGTAAGGGTCTTCGTTGGTCATGTAGGTTTACAAACGTTGAGATCTTTAAACTTATTAGACAATCTCGGAAAGGTTTTTTGGAGGTGGCTAAGGATCTAAAGGTAGCACAAGATAGACTGAATGAGTACGAAGATTTGTTTAAAAAGTTTAAAATTATGGATGAAGCTTACAATTCTCCAAAACGTAAACGTTCAAACAAATATCTTCGTAGTTCAGCTAAAACTACTGATATAGCCATGCCATCGCTCAATAATAATACTGTTCTACCTTCTACTGTAACTGTTTTCCCTAATGTGATAATACTGTCAATACTGATCAAATGACTGATCATATTGCACCAACTAAGGTCGCTGCGTCAGCTGATCAGATTTCTCCTTCTGTTGAAGCAATACCAATCATAGAGGAAAATGCTGATCCTCCTCGCGTTTCTGGCACAAACAAAAACTTACGCTGAAACTTGTATTGCCTCAAATGTGGTCCCTGCACCTTCCCAAATTACTTCGGTTTCTACAGGAGCAATACCGAAACAAATATCGAACAGCAGTATCAAAGCCCCTGTTCATAAAGAACTTGTGATTATTGAGCCTGCAAAATCTATATTTGTTTCTCGTTTTGCAGCTGATACATCCATTGAAGACGTGTTATTCTATATAAACTCTAAGCTGAATGTTGTAAATAAAAATATCTCTGTTTACAAATTCAATTTTTCATACGAGCGTATTACGTCCTCTTTTAAAATATCTTTGCCTGGTGCTCTTTTTTACAAGGTATTGGATCAAAAGTTTTGGCCTGACAATACGATGGTGCATGAATTTATTTCTAGACCTCGGCCTACAACTTCCTTGGCTACTTTTCCGGTTTTTAACAAGAATCAAAAAAACTAGATTGTTGCTTTCAGTTCCTTATCCTTTACCAAAACGTTCGTGGCATTAACAGAAAACTAAATAATATATTAATTTTGAGTCACAACCTTCACTTTAATATAATTGCTTTTAGTGAGACTTGGCTGAAACCTAACACTCTAAATACTGAAATTCTGTGCAACAAATTTAGCATATACCGCAAAGATAGAAACTCCATTCCTGGTATTTGCTCTACTCTCAAGGCGGGGGTGTGTTGATTGCAGTCAAAGCGACACATTTTTCTGAAGAGTTATTAATTCCAGAATCCTTGGATTCTGTTGTGTTCATGTTAAGTTTGGTTCCTTGAGTCTTTTTATTGCATGCTCATATATTCCTCCCCTTTCTACCTTAGAAGTTTATAGCAAACATTTGGCTTCTATTAGTAAAGTTTGCTCAAAACTGCAATCTAATGATCATATTTTAATAACTGGAGATTTTAACCTGCCAAACGTTTCTTGGAACTGCTGTTCTGAAATTCCTGAAATATTTTTACCTTCGTCTGAATGTTCATCTGATAATTATTTTTTAAACGAGCTCTCAATCCAAGGCCTGTTCCAACTTAACTGCATCTTTAACAAAAATAATCATTTGCTTGATCTGGTGTTTTTTGATGACAGCAATATCGCTTCTGTGTCTAAATCAAATCCTCTGGTTACACCCGAAGATTCTCATCATCCAACATTAGAAATAATTTTAAATTTTCCAAAACCATCTGTGCAGTACAATGATTCTCAACCGCCTATTGAGTTTAACTTTAAAAAAACAAACTACGTGATTTTGAAGAATAACTTGTCTAATATAAACTGGAATTCTATTCTAAATATTAATACAAAAAGTTTATCTTCTCAGAGTCTTGATGATGCGGTAAATGCGTTTAATAGAACGCTAAATGATTGTTTTCTTGAAGCTGTTCCGCAAAGGAAACCCTCTTTGACATCGGGTCCGGTATGGTACACAAATGAATTAAGAAAAATGAGAAACTTGAAATCTAAAAACTATAAAAAATATCAAAAAACACGTAACATATGCGATTTTGGATGCTATACCTCGATTAAATGCAGTTACCAACAGTTATGCAAACAATCGTATAATATCTACTTAACAAAAGTAAAATTAAACATCAAATCTGATGCTAAATCCTTCTGGAACTTTGTTAACACAAAACGTAAGATTGATTCCTATCCTTCTTTTATGAAGTATAATTCTGTTGAGTCTGATAATGATAATAGTATTTGCAATCTTTTTGCTGTCTTTTTCAAGGCGACTTATTCATCATCGTCCTATGATTATTTAAGTTATCCTTTTAATATTCAATCTGGGGATATTTATTTCCCAATAATTGACACAGTCTTATCATTTTTAAAAAATATTAAAACATCATATAAAAGTGGTCCTGATAACATACCTGCATGTATATTAAAATACTGCTGTGAAGAATTAGTAACTCCAATCTCTTTACTATTTACTTCATCATTAAAATCCTGCTATTTTCCTGCAGCCTGGAAGCATTCATTTATCATTCCGCTGCATAAATCCGGAAATAGGTCTTTAATTGATAACTACCGTGGCATCGCAAAATTAAGCGCTTTGCCTAAACTTTTAGAGGCAATTGTTACATCGCGACTATCGCATAGCGTTAAATCTTTAATGTCTCCTTTCCAACATGGATTCCTTTCTGGAAAATTCACTGTAACTAACCTTCTCGAATTTACATCAAAAACTATAGAAAACTTTGGAAAAGGCATGCAGACTGATGTTATTTACACGGATTTTAGCAAAGCTTTTGACGTTGTAAATCACAAAATATTGATCTTAAAATTACATCTTGTTGGATTTCCTATACCGTTGGTAAAGTGGATTGAATCTTACTTAAGCAATAGAACACAGTCTGTTATTTTTAAGCTCAAGAAATCACATGAGTTTCCTGTTACTTCAGGAGTACCTCAAGGAAGTCATCTTGGGCCTCTTCTGTTTCTACTTTTTATAAGCGATTTGCCATCTGTCATAATGCATTCTAGCATCTTAATGTTTGCTGACGACGTCAAACTCTTCCTTTCTTTTAAAAACGATAATGACGCTGTATTTTTGCAAGCCGACATTGATCATCTTCATAACTGGTGCAAAACGAACCGTATGAACCTCAACATGAAGAAATGCAAGCATATGTCTTTCTCGCGCAAACCACCAATTAAATGTACCTTCAAAATTTGTGGTTATCCATTGGAGTCCTTAGATAGTTTCAATGATCTTGGAGTTACAATGGATCCTAAACTACGCTTTAATATTCATGTAAATAAAATAATAAATAAAGCAAATAGTACTTTAGGATTTATTAAACGTTGGGCAAAAGAGTTTAATGATCCTTTCATAATGAAAACCTTATTTACTTCCCTAGTGCGGCCTATCTTAGAATACGCTTCAGTTGTTTGGTGCCCACGATACGGTTGTTACATAGACGACATTGAATCAGTGCAGAAACAATTTCTTTTGTTTTGCTTAAGCTATCTTTATTGTAATACTGATTTTCACTTACCACCTTATGAATATCGGTTACAGCTCTTAAATCTTTCTTCTTTAAAAAATCGGAGAATTATGATAAATGCTTGTTGGATTATAAAACTTTTACATGGTTATGTAAACAGTCCATATTTATTGAGTAAAATAAATTTTAATATTCCTCTTCGTCCTAGAAGATCTTTTGAGTTACTCCAAATGAACTTTTGTAGAACTAATTATTTGCAAAATGAACATCTTAGAAGCGCTTGCGGTGATTTTAATTTTGTATCCTTAAGTGAATCCATGGACTCAATCAAACATAAAATTATAGATTACCTGCAGTACCGACGTTGATTATGTAAAGTTCTTTCAGACATATATCTAATGCATCTGGTGATTAGTAAACACATTATCATTAATATAACAATCTTAATGGATAAATGGACCTAAGCCTAAAATGGAAAATTTTGGTGTATAAACATCTAAATAATCTGAATGGACCTAAACCTGGGATCTTCAATTGCCTCTTATCTTCATGATGATTGTGACTACATTTGTGGACGGTACCGTGGTGTCTTGGTGTCTTGGTGTCTTTTTACCTCTTGAAACACTAAGTTAGATCGATTTGTAATATATTAATATAAGTGGCCGATAAGACCTAGTTTGTCTTGGTGCCTGCGTTCGCAACTGGTTTTCTTTATTTTATGAAAATTGGTTTGGTGAAGTTGACCTAGTTTGTCGAGTAACCACCCTGTCAAGCCCGGATCTCACCGGCTTCAAGAAGACAGAACGATATATATTATATATATACCTATTGGAGTGGTGTTTTATTGGGTATGAGACCTTGTTTGCCACACGACTCCGCCGTATTCAAAAATTGTTGCTAACTTGACCTTGTTTGTCTTGAAAACGCAACCCTGTTTTGCTGTCTGATATCATTCGATTTTACTTAACTTTTTTCTTTGTTATTTTTTATACTTTAATAAAATTATATACTTTAAGCAATTTATTAAAACTTTTTAGTTTGTTAATAATACATGATTTCAATCTAAATCATACTTTATATTTTTGAATTGTATTAAATATCTTATTTTATAATTTTAAATTTGCTATAAAACCTTTTAAGGTTTAGCAATCAAGCAAATAAATAAATAAATAAATAAATTAAAGACTTTTTATTACAAAGGAAAGTTATTTATGCTGTTTTATCGATTCCTGAAGCAACAGCAAGTACAGAAAGCATTTTTTCTTAAATCTGTAGTAATAAACCCAAAATCAGAAATGAATTGCTGTTCACAGTGTGGGTGATGTTGATGCGCTTGTGTCTAATAGAACTCACATGTCTGCTTCGAACCAGATTGACTAAAACTGTATTGTATTCATTACCAATTTTATTATTTTTTCTACTGTTATTATTATTGTGTTTTTTCTCACTGGCTATATTTTTAACTTCCTTTTTTTTCACGCCTTTCTTGCTTAAGATGTTTGTTTACTATTTTCACGCTTTTTACTTGTTGATTACATTATTGTTTTTATTTTATTCGTCTGACAGTATCATTGATATCTATTATAAATTCTAGTCCTTTTGATGGCGTTGGTGATAACCACAAATTATTAAAAAACATCTTATGTAAGCAAAAAAAAGGCTTATCTATTGTTCATTTTAACGCTAGAAGTTTAAACTCATTAAAGCTTGATCATGTTAGACACGTATTTGAAAATTCTAATGTTGATATTATATGTATTTCAGAAACTTGGTTTAATCCTGATATCCCAGATAGCTTTTTTAGCATCTATGGCTATAATCTGTTTAGAAATGACAGGGTTGACAAAAGAGGGGGTGGGGTTGCTATATACTGCAAATTTCATCTAGTATCTAAGCTTATAAATTTTTCTTCTGGGTCCGACGTTCAATTTTTAAATATTGAAGTTTCTGTTGATTATCACAAACTTTTTATTTCTTGTGTCTACAATCCTAATCGGTGTAACAGTTTGGAACCCTTTTTCTCCGACATACGAAGACGTTTGACTGACTATGACCTTTACACTATATGTGGTGATTTTAATGTGAACTTGCTAGCAACAGACAGCTATTCGGGTTGTTTCAGAGATGAAGTAAGCTCAGCAGGAATGACAATTGTTAATTCACTAACTCCAACTCGATTTGCTCCTGATGTTCGACCAAGTTTAATTGATGTCTTTATATTGTCTGATGTTTCATTACTTTTACTTTTTGACCAAATTTCATTTATATCTGACCATGATCTTCTTTTTTGTACCATAAATTTAAGTACTTGTCGCAGTTATGTTCCTTTGACAATAACGTATCGCGATTATAATTCTGTTGATTATTCTTCACTGTATACTTTTATGTCTCAAATTTGTTGGTATGAATGTTGGTCTTGTCCGTCTGTTGACGATAAATTAAATGTTCTTGTCTCTCAGATTTCTAATGCTTTTGAAAATTTTGTTCCCCTCCGTAATAAAGTCATTGTCAATAAATCCTGTCCTTGGTATACCTCTAGCGTAAGACAAGCTATAAACAAAAGAAATAAACTTTATAATAAATGGAAAAGAAATAATTCGAACCTTAATTGGGCGCTTTACAAGGTGGCTCGAAATGAGGCTGTTTCCATAATTAGACACGCAAAGAAAATATTTTTTCATCGTAAAATGGACTGTTCACTTCCTACCAAAACACTTTGGAATAATATTCGCAATCTTAGTGTTATAAATAAAGATAAGCAAAAGTGTGCAATTGACCCTAATAGTCTAAACAATTATTTTCTTTCCAATTCTACTGCAAATGTTAACGATTGTCGTTTAAATGGTCGTCAGTTTCGTGATGTTGATAAATTTTCGTTTTCTAATGTTGATGAAAGTGATGTTATAATGACAATTAAGAGAATAAAATCAAATGCTGTCGGCGATGATGGTATTTCACTTAGATTCATAAAGATTATCTTACCTTACATCTTAAGTCCTCTTACCCATGTAGTTAATCATTGTCTAACCAGTTCATGTTTTCCTAACTCTTGGAAACGTGCAACTATTATTCCAATTGCTAAAGTTGCAAACGCATCCAATATACAGGATTATCGCCCCATAAGTATTTTGTCTTCGTTTTCAAAAATATGTGAGTCTTTAATGGCAAAACAAATTAATGAGTATTTAATTAAACATACACTCTTATCACCTAACCAGTCTGGATTTAGATCGAAACATAGTTGCTCAACTGCTATGCTCAAAGTTATTGATGACATTCGCGTGCCCTATGATGAAGGATATGTTACTCTTCTATGCCTTTTAGACTTTTCAAAAGCCTTTGACTCTGTCAATCATTCCTTGCTTGTTCGCAAGCTCGGGGCTTTTTTGGCTTTAATAATAGCGCCCTCACCCTAATATCTAGTTATCTTGGTAGGAGACAACAAAGAGTTAAAATAGATAATTTATTTTCTGATTATAAGGACATTCCTTCAGGTGTTCCTCAAGGCTCAATTCTTGGGCCCTTACTCTTTAGTTTATTTAAAAATGACATTTTTAGCGTTTGTAAGGATGTGAAAATGCACGCCTATGCTGATGACATTCAGCTATACTTTTCTAACCGTGTGGGACTTGTTGATGATTTATGTTGCAGGTTAAATGAAGATTTAGACGCGGTATCTAAGTGGTCATCCAATAATCATCTTGTCCTCAATGCTAATAAGTCGTATATACTACCAATTTTCAAAGACAAAATCGAGTTTCTTGATATTCCTCCTATTTATTTAAATGGTAATCAACTTAAAATTGTTGATAAAGTTAAAAACTTAGGCTTTTATCTAAACTCAAAACTATCGTGTTCTGACCATGTAAACAGTGTTCTTAGAACAATTTATTGCACATTGCGGTTCCTTCGAATATCTGCAAAGTGTACTCCTACTGAAATTAAGAAGAGACTTGTTGTTTAGCTAATACTTCCGCTCATAACCTATTCTGAGCTTGTATACAGTGATCTTGATTCACATTCTGCTCATAAAATACGGGTTGCTTTTAATGATACAACAAGATATGTTTACAACATGAGACGCTTTGAACACATTTCCGTTTTAAGTAAAGAAATTTTAGGATGCACCATAATTAATTACCTAAAAGTAAGAAATTGCATATTCCTACATAAGTTGATAAATAATAAGACTCCTCACTATTTATATCAAAAACTTCAATTTAGCATGTCCTCTAGGACTTGTAATTTAACTATCCCCAAATTCACTTGCCTACACACCAAACGATTGTTTTTCATTAACGCCATCAAACTATGGAACTCATTACCGCATTCTATTAAATCTACTGTCAGCACGAATAAATTTAAATTCTCCGTCATGGCATTTTTCTCAAACATCTAAGCTCTACCACATTATTACTCAGTCCTCACTTCTAATAATTTTCTAATTCTAATAATATATCCTAATCTTTCTCTATCAACTTCTTTTTTTTTTTTCTCTACTTTTTAAACTCTTTCAAACTTCTAATCTTATGTTATTAAATTGTTAAGTTATGACGCAGTTATTATATTTTATAAAAATGTTTAATTTTAATATGTTTTTATATTGTTGATTATTTATTTTTGTTTGTTTTTTGAAATAATTTGTATCTCTTTATCATAAATTTAACGAATATTCTTGATCATTATTATATTATATTATGTTTAAATTTGCCAGTTGAGTATTATATTTATCAATTGTACTTGAAAAGATCTAGGATCTTAATGTACTTATGCTAATTTTTGTATTAAATAAATAAATATGGAAATATGGAATTTCATATCAAACCTTTTGTGATATTTTGCAATGGAAAGACGTTTTAAGAAAAATCGAACATTCACAAATAATGAAATGATGATGAAATCTGAAAAATTAAATTATTTTTTATACATATTTTGATGAAACTTTTTTATCATTTCTGATGATTGTTTGAAAGTTGTGCAGTTCCAATCGTTTTTCATTAAAAAATCTCTAGTTCAAAGTATCCCACACAACATGGGAATTTCTAATTTATTTCTGATTTTAGTTTTATTAATAATTATTTGTAAATAAAAATACGTTATACTAAAAATACGTATTAGGTATCGTTAAAACAACATAAACTAGTTTTCTAAGTAATGGAAAGACTCAAGAATTATCTCCATGTTTCTGATAAAAAATTGCTTTCTAAAAAGTTTCAATATTATTTTCATTCAGTGAATTCAAATCACTGAAATAAAATTGGCGCAACTCATGCAACTCATCACCGATTTCTTGCAATTTTTCTAAATACTTTAGGTAGAAAAATACACAAATTGAAAATAGTGAAATCTAGCCTTTTTAAAATTTTCGTAGGTGGTAAAGGTTCGACATATTTTAGAAAATCAATCCCAAAATCAAACTTTTGTAATAAACAATTGCATAGCTCAACATAAAATTTTAAACAATGTTCTCTAAAATCCATTTCATCTGATTCGAATTATTAATGCGTAGAACTTAAAGCTGAATATACCCCGGCTCCTAAATAAATGTCTTTAGGATTATTTAAAAACTTTGAATCATTTACATCAATTTCTTTGTAGTTTTCAAAGCATATATATTCATACATATATATTGACCGTCAAGACCAAGGTTCATTTATAAGATTGTGGCACTTGAGAGAAATGCACTCTTTTTTCCCGCTTTTGCTCGAACTGTCACTGTGCTTTTCCTTGTTCTCAGCATTAATTTTCTTCATTTCTTTTCATCCATTCTGACAGTTCGACCGAGTTCGCTCTCAAGTGCCACAACCTTATAAATGAGCCTTGGTCAAGACGAGTGGAAGTCAAGACAAAGGAACAGAAACAAGGAAAGCAACAATAATAGCAACAGCGCTACCACATAAATAAATTTTTGAAAGAGCGTGAAAAGTAGTAGTAGAAGCTTCAAATGTTACTTTTATTTTTGTAGTAACACACAATTTATTTTATTTATTGTATTTGATCCATAAAACTAGTAACCATTGTTTTAATCGTAATAACTTGAAAAACTGGGTAAAATAAAAAAAACTGTATTTTTAGGCAAAAACTGGAAAACTGTGTACCCTATCAAAAAACTGATGTAGTGTACTTACATACATGTACATACATCATGCAAATATCCACCTAAAAAGACCTTCACTTTAATGACCTACAGTTGTCTAACATACGACAACAATAATAAGAAAACATATCAACATAATATGTTGACAAATTCCCAAATTTAACTCTAAAAAAAACCTCAACGTAAACACAACTAATTGCAGCTTGAAGTGCATTCTTATGAAGTGCATTTAGCACCCCTTTGCGTTTGTGCCGCTAGATACCGCACAAGTTGAAACGCGTCAGCGGTGTTGTGTTACAAGTGCATTGCACAGAAAAACACACTACAACAACAACAGGCGATAAGTCGAACAAGTGCCTATGACGTTAAAGTCAAGGCCATGAATTCAAGCGAACCAATTAATGTTGAGGAAAATAATTAAATTAAGGGGAATAAGAAAAAGGTTAACAAACTGAAAGTGATTGGTCGATTATCGATTCTAAAAATTAAATTCAAAAAAGTATTGGAATAAAGGGCGGAGTCTTGGAAATAGTGGTAAAATTATTTTAAGAAAAATACTTGTATTTTTAGTTTATAAGTCAAGACTTTTCAGTAATAAAATTAGAATTTAAAGACGACTTATACTGAGCTCTTCAGCTCCTTGTTTTATTTACTTCTCAAACTTGGCTCCTTAGCCTAAAACAAAAATACAGAGCGGCACTTTAGCCATATTAACTTGAGCGTTGGTGCGCTCTAAAAACACCAAAGTAACATTTCGATTAGGCATCGAAATGTTTCTTTGAATCACCCAATAGACCAGAAAAAATCACCCCCTACATGGCGATCCTGCCGATACCGATCCTGCCGATACCGATCCTGCGGACCATACGATTATAGATTAAACAAACAGTACACTATAAAAAAAAAACACCTTAAATGTCTTCAACAAAATTTCACAAATTATTCGAGAAAGTCCTAAGAGAAGCAAAAAACTTAATGGAAAAGCCAACAGAAGAATATATTCCACAGTCAACAGCACCAATAGAAAATATACCAATCTACACTCCAACATCCAAAACTGCCGGACCCAAACCGATCACTATTGAAGATTACAGAAAAAGGCAACAACAAAGAATCCAACCAATCCAACAACAACAGAAGACAACACCAAAAAGACCAAGAGGAGGTAAAGCAGTAAAATCAAGACAGAAAGTTGCAGAACTTTTTAGAATAGTAAAAATTACAACAGATAAAAATTTAAAAAAAGAACTGTTAAACAAGATAAAACTAGAAAGAAAAATGTACAAAAATAAGTAAATTAAAAAAAAAAACAAATAAATTTTTCTATATAAAACAAATTTATTAACATTTAAACAATTTTATACATTTTATGATTTTAACTTAATTTTTTTGAAATTTAAATGATAGGAATAGTTTTGATACCTAATATAACTAATTTATATAAAGATTTAACTATGTTTAATAACGAACTTAAAGAGAAAATTATTATAAATGAAAATATAGACAATAATTTAGGATCAGTTGTGACGACCAACCATATACAACAGATAGGTTGGACAGTCATAATTACTTTAGGATTAATAGCTTTATTAGCTTATGTTATCTATAAAATCAATAAATATTGTAAAACATACATTAGAAAACATAATGGCAGGGCTATAGTAAATAATTAAATCTTTTAATATAAAAAAAAATATTTTTAATCATGCAAAAAGCTACCTTATGCAAATACCAAGGCTGTTACGGTATTTTGTTTAGTAAACATTGCACAGCATGTACTAAAAAAATAATTGATATAGGAAAAATAATATATTTTTCATATGAAAAGAAAAATTGGCATCAACAATGTTTTAGATGCAATATATGTTTAATTAAATTAAGTAGATTTGATTTTAAAGAAAACAATACACAACTATTTTGTAGAAAATGCTATTAATGCATGAATATTTTGTAACTTTTTTATAGAAAATAATTGTAAACAAATAAAATGAAAATGTAAATGGAAGAACTAAAAGAAATTTTAAATGAAGTACTTAAAATTAAACAAAACATTAAGAAAACTTCTAATAGAAAATACAAAATAGAAACGATAAATTTAAAGCTAGAATATTTAAATAAATATAACTTACATTTCAATTCAAAAAGTCGAATCTCTAAATAAACTAGAAGCATACGAATTGAATGATCAATTCAATAAATTATTAAACGAAACAAAAACTCTTTTGTTAAATCATAGAGAAGATAAAAGTAACGAATCAACAATGACGGAACTAAATATAGAACTCATTTTGAAAACCATTCCGATTTTTAGCGGAAATTACAAAGAATTAAACGCATTCTTAACCTTAGTCGAACTCTTAGACAGCACTTACACTACTACAGAACTTAAAAAGCAATTCATAAACATTGTAGTCAATGTTAAACTAAACAATAATGTAAAAACGACCATAGGACACTCAGCAAATATAGACACATTAGATAAACTTAAATTAGCTCTCAACAATTCATTTAAAAGTAACTTAACAACAGCTCAAATTCACACAAAACTCTCTACACTCACACAAAGAAACAGTTCAGTGACAAATTTCAAAGACAAATTACTACACTTAATATCCGAACTAAATAACCTACAAACAACAGCGTTGACGACTGAAGCTAACGAACAGCAAAAAGATTTAATCATAAAAATGAATGAATCATACGCTTTGACAATTTTTAAAAATGGACTAAATGATGATTTAAAGAACACAATTTTTGCAGCACAACCAAAAACGTTGATTGACGCAACAAATCTAGCTTTGGAACTAGAAAAGAATGTCAACACAAATAATCAGTTAATGTTTTTTAGAACAAATAACAGACGACAAAATAACAATTTTAATAATTCATACAGAGGACAACAAAATAACGTTTCAAGTAACACTTTCAATAATTCTTACAATAGACAACAACATAACAGAAACTATAATACACGACTACAAACCAACAGAAATGACAATACATTTATGCAACGAACCCATAAAAACAACACATACAGACATAACCAAAATAACAACAATCAGAATTACAATAACAATAGAAACAACTTTGTTAGAAATAGTAACCAGAGAAATAATAATGGCCAAAATGCGCAAAGACGCAATTCTGATAATAACAACACATACAGAAATTCTAACAATCAAAGATATAACAACAGAATGTACGTATTTAATAATGAAGACCAGGGAAACGACGATCGCTCGGAGATCAACAGAGAAGATCATCCGGGACAGCGCAACTAAAAATATACAAAATATCGGATTATACAACAAATTATA
Organism: Dichetophora obliterata; assembly: GCA_963920525.1. Taxonomy (NCBI): domain Eukaryota; kingdom Metazoa; phylum Arthropoda; class Insecta; order Diptera; family Sciomyzidae; genus Dichetophora; species Dichetophora obliterata. Next base: position 87,648,982 of record OY986438.1, on the reverse strand, counting down.
TAATAATAACATGCAGCAATACAAAAAAACAATTGAAATTCTTAATTGATACAGGTGCAGACATATCAATCTGCAAAATAGAAAATATAAATAATGATACAGAATTGATGACAAGAGAAAATTGTAAACTAACAGGTATAACAGAAGAAGAGACTTTCACTCTAGGCTCAATAGCACTAAGACTCAATTTACAAAACTTTAATATACAACATATTTTTCAAGCCGTAGACAACGACTTCCCCATTCACACTGACGGTATTTTAGGTAGAGACTTTTTATCAAAATATATGTGTAAAATTGACTATGAAACACATACACTCACAATAATACTAAACAACACCGACATAGTAACACCTTTATACTTAAATAAAAACGCATTTAATACTATCGGAATACCTCCTAGAACAGAAATTATAGCTCCAATAAATTTAAACTTAAATCAAGATAGTGTTATTTTGAACGAAGAAATTCAAACAGGAGTATTTATAGCAAATTCTATAGTTCCATCAACAGGAATATGTCACGTAAAAATATTAAATACTACCGAAACAGAAATAAAAATTAACAAACTAACACCAAAATTCAAACCTCTATCAGAATACTCATATTTTACACGAGACACACGTCAAAATGAAACTAGATTCCAAGAAGTTATAAAAGAATTAGGCATAGAATTAAAACATCCACTAATAAATATTTTCAGAAAATATCAACATATATTCCATTTAGCAAATGAACAGCTGACAATAAACAATTTTTATACACAAAAACTAATCACAACAAATGATACTCCCATATACATAAAAAATTATAGATTACCACATGTACACAACGAAGAAATACATGAACAAGTTCAAGACCTATTAAACAACGATATAATTGAACCATCAATAAGCCCATACAATTCACCTCTCCTAATAGTACCTAAGAAAAATAATGACGATATCAAAAAATGGCGTTTGGTAGTTGATTTTAGGAAATTAAACAATAACATAGTTAGTGATAAATTCCCTTTAACAAGAATAGAAGATGTCTTAGACAAACTTGGCAGAGCAAAATACTTTTCTACACTTGACATGACAAGTTCTTTTCACCAAATACCTTTAGAAAAAAATTCAAGACCATTAACAGCTTTTTCGACCAACGATGGTCACTACCATTTCAAAAGACTACCATTTGGATTAAAAATATCCTCAAACAGTTTTCAACGAATGCTAACTTTAGCACTAACAGGTTTAAGCTCAGAAGCATTTTTATATGTAGATGACATAATAGTTTTTGGATGTAGCTTGCAACATCACAACAATAATTTAATTAAAATTTTTGATAGATTATCTAAATACAATCTTAAATTAAACGCAAACAAATGCAAATTTCTACGTCCAGAAGTTGTCTATTTGGGACACCTGATAACACAAAACGGCATTAAGACCGATCCAGCAAAATATGAAACAATAAAAAATTATCCAACTCCTTTAAATGCAGACGATGTGCGTAGATTCGTCGCCTTTTGCAATTATTATAGACGATTCATAAAAGATTTTGCAACAATCGCACAATGCTTGAATGCTTTACTTAAAAAGAACAAAACTTTTGATTGGACAACACAATGCCAAACAGCGTTTGAGACACTAAAACAAAAATTAATAGAACCACCAATATTACAGTATCCAGACTTTTCAAAACCATTCATTTTAACGACTGACGCGTCAAACTACGCGTTAGGAGCCGTATTATCACAAGGTGAAATTGGAGAAGACTTACCAATATCTTATGCAAGCAAAACTTTACAAAAACATGACATAAATAAACCAATAATAGAAAAAGAACTTTTAGCAATACACTGGGGCATTAATTTTTTTAAACCATATTTATACGGACAGAAATTTATAGTAGTTACGGATCACAGACCTTTAGTCTCACTTTTTGCTCATAAAAACCCATCATCAAAAATGACCAGAATCAGATTAGACTTATCTGATTATGACTTTACAATAATATTTAAACAAGGAAAAATAAATACCAATGCCGACGCGCTATCACGAATAAAAATAGATTCGGACATACTTAAAACAATGATACCAAATGATGAAACAAGCAAAGCCATGGTAATTACAAGGGGAAATAAAAAGAAGCAAGAAGAACTTGCAGACGATGATTGCACATCTCAACGGGAGCATCATGAACTCTTTATATGGGACTGCACATCCATTACAGATATCAGAAACGTACGTAAATTAAAATTTGAAATAAGCGATAAAAATATGAATATGAATAAAAATGATACTAGTATCCAAATTATAAATGATATTGTGCACGTGCGATGTAGCGATAAATTGACGAATCCAGATTCGACATCGATGAAGCTATCATCAAAAATTAATAAAAATAATAAAAATATGCATGCAAGATCTAATGATAACTCAGCGACTCTAGAGCCGATTCTGAAGAAATTAGTATCTAAAATGAATAAATTTAATATAAAAGAACTAGCGCTAGATGAAAAAGATAATATATTTGAAATCATACAGAAAGAAGAATTTAAAAGAATATATAGCATGCTGCAGCAGAAGAACAAAATAGAAAATAAAAAAGAATCGCTACAAATTATGATATTTCCACCCCCTAAAAGAATTACAAACAAAACCATGCAACACAAAATAATTCAAGAATACCATGACACACCACAAGGAGGACATTTAGGTATTAGAAAGACTATCCTCAAACTAAAACAACGCTATGTATGGAAACATATGCGACAGATGGTAAAAAACTACATAAACAAATGTATATATTGCACTCGCAATAAACAAACTAGACACATCAAAGAAAAAATGACCATAACGAACACTCCGAACACAAGTTTTGAAACAATATCAATTGACACTGTCGGACCATTAAAAATCTCAAACGGATTTAGATACATATTGACTATGCAATGTGAATTGACAAAATTTGTTATTGCACATCCAATTGAAATAAAAGACGCAAAAACAATAGCACAAACACTTGTAGAACAATTGATCTTAAAGTACGGATTTTTCTGACGGAAAATCTGACAGAGGAACTGAATTTACAAACGAACTGCTAAAAAACGTTTGCAACTTATTAAAAATAGAACAAATTTTCTCAGCACCCTATCACCATGAAACAATAGGAGGACTCGTTAGAAACCACAGGGTACTTAACGAATATCTTCTATCCTTTGCTGATGATTATGAATGGGATAAATGGATTCCATATTACACGTTCGCATATAATACAACACCACATGTTGATACATCGTACTCACCATACGAACTCATTTTTGGTAAATTACCAAACATTTCGAAAGATTTAACGAAAGAAAACGAACCAGTTTACAATTTAGAAAACTATGAAAACGAATTAAAAATAAGACTTAGAAATTCCATTAATAAAGCAAGAGAAATAATAAAAACTGTAAAAGAAAAACGAAAAATTGCTTATGATAAAAATGTAAATATCTCAGAGTTTCAAGAAGGAGATCATGTATTTGTTAAATTAGAAACTAAGAAAAAATCTCAAAGTCCATACCACGGACCGTATAAAATAATCCATAGAGATGGTGTAAATTCTATTATAGAAATAAATAATAAGCATAAAAAATTTCATAATAATATGTTAAAAAGGACTGTGAGCCATAATTAAAGTCTTAAGCATAAAATTTTACTCATTTAATTTAATATTTAAAATTTTATTCAATTAATATTACTCAAAAATACACATAATTTCTTTTACTATACAAAATTATTTTTATAAATATAACTTTTAACCTTATATATAAGTGGCCACTCTACCAAATAAGTTAAACGTAACAATTATCATAAAAACTCTTATTAAAGCTACAAATTTTATATAAATCTAAGAAATAGATTAATACAAATATCTTTTTAAACTGTATAAATTTTAGTATTATACACAAGCATATCCTCTTCCAAAACTCCAAACTCTTAAAAATTTATCTTTGCAAGTAAATTTTCGCTTAAGGGTGAGGGTGTAGTGTACTTACATACATGTACATACATCATGCAAATATCCACCAAAAAAAGACCTTCACTTTAATGACCTACAGTTGTCTAACATACGACAACAATAATAAGAAAACATATCAACATAATATGTTGACAAATTCCCAAATTTAACTCTAAAAAAAACCTCAACGTAAACACAACAAATTGCAGCTTGAAGTGCATTCTTATGAAGTGCATTTAGCACCCCTTTGCGTTTGTGCCGCTAGATACCGCACAAGTTGAAACGCGTCAGCGGTGTTGTGTTACAAGTGCATTGCACAGAAAAACACACTACAACAACAACAGGCGATAAGTCGAACAAGTGCCTATGACGTTAAAGTCAAGGCCATGAATTCAAGCGAACCAATTAATGTTGAGGAAAATAATTAAATTAAGGGGAATAAGAAAAAGGTTAACAAACTGAAAGTGATTGGTCGATTATCGATTCTAAAAATTAAATTCAAAAAAGTATTGGAATAAAGGGCGGAGTCTTGGAAATAGTGGTAAAATTATTTTAAGAAAAATACTTGTATTTTTAGTTTATAAGTCAAGACTTTTCAGTAATAAAATTAGAATTTAAAGACGACTTATACTGAGCTCTTCAGCTCCTTGTTTTATTTACTTCTCAAACTTGGCTCCTTAGCCTAAAACAAAAATACAGAGCGGCACTTTAGCCATATTAACTTGAGCGTTGGTGCGCTCTAAAAACACCAAAGTAACATTTCGATTAGGCATCGAAATGTTTCTTTGAATCACCCAATAGACCAGAATAAATCACCCCCTACACTGATGTAGTGTACTCTTAAAAGTCATTATTACCACCAACCAAAAGAAGTCGCTATTTAACTTCATTAATTTTTATTAATAAACAAAGTAAAAAAAATAAGTAAACAAAACAAAAATCTAAACCACCAACTAAAACAATAAAATCAATAATTTATTGCCAAATAAAAACCCAAAAATTTTCCATAGAATTTTAAAGTAAACAATTATATTCTTAATACCAAAGAATCTCAAATTCATGTTCAATGCACTTAGCACCCCTTTTCGTTTTCTTCCGCTAGTTGCTACATAAGCATGAACGCGCCAGCGAGTATTAAGTTACACACTTATTGCACGAAAACATAACGCAACAACAACAAGCGTTAAATTTAACTTAGCCGTTGACTCTTTTAAAGTCAGGGCTATGAATTTTGTCCATCGATTATATTGGCTATTTAAAATTAATATTTTGAAGGGAAGAAAGAATGCGACAATACAAAGTAAAATACGATTGGTTAGTTTTATTATATTGTAAAACAAAATTAAATATTGGAATTTAAGGAGGAGTATTGGAAATAGTGTTAAGATATTCTTAAGAAAAATAGTGGTAAAATTACTTTATAAATCAGAACATTTTTAAAATAAAGCAGATTCTTGATCACGACTACAGCGGCGAAAGCCAGAGTTTTTATAAAGAATTTCAACAGTTCGGCATTCTTGCCATCCCTTACAGCAGCACGGTGTGCTCTATACACCAAAGTTGATTTCGATGCAGTCATCGAAATAACTCATAAAATACTTAGGAAATCAAAAATATTTAAAATAGAAGTAGTATATCCTTTCGTAACACCACACTGGCAAAAAAAGTTTTAGCTGAACATATGGTAACACTGATCACAAAACACAATTATTTTGATTTATTTATTTGTTTGTTGACACTTTAGCTTGTCACAAAATAAGAAGATATTTCTCAATTCAGAACATTCAAATTTAAAAAAGCTTTGTAGGAGGTTTACAGAAGGTTTGTTCCTATTTTAAAATTCTCTCATTTGTGAAGCTGTTACAAAAGGTTTTTTTCGTTGTTGAACGTTTATGAATAACTTTTTAGGCATGTGTCTTACAAAGGGCTTACAAGAGGTTTGTAACTTTTTATTAACACGGCTGAAAGACTTTAACTAACAATATTTTGGCAAACAGGATGCTAGTTTTGGTTTTTACCCACAGCACAGATAACTTATCATATAGATCTTCATTTTAGCACCAAAAACCGGAAGCAATTTCTTGAAGCTTGAAAAATAGCTTTATTTTCAAAGCTTTATTGCACCACATACGCAAGCATGCAAGAAGTAGCGCAATTCTAATTATAGAATTTTTGTTATGATAACTAGCTCACTAATGGTCGTTAGATAGACGAGCAAACAATTATAATAATACCACATTTATTGCAAAAATTATGATGTTTATGATGTAGGCTATTCCTTTCGTTTTGTTTCAAATGTATCCTCATAATATTTACATTTTGATTTGCGTATAGCTTGCTTCATATCTTTTTCGAACTGTTCTTGTTTGTATCCTTCCTTGAAAAGGCACTCTGCACTAAAAAAAAACATTGAAAAATGATTTAAGCAAGTAAAGAGCGATGGTTTTTCATAACTTACCAAATAATACATTATTAACATTTTCGAGGCTTCTGAACCAGTTTTTTTTTTCAAACGCTGACAAATCAAACAGAAAGTAAAATTTTTAAGAAACACGTGAAATTATTAAATCGATAGATTTAATATTAAACATAATTATAATTAATTAATAATTAATTAAATAATAATTAAATTAAACTATTATTGGTAAGGATAAAAATACAAATTATTTCTTATTTCAACAGAGCGCAGTCATTAAGCAGCATATTTTATTTATGATCTAAAAAATAAAAGTCAAATTTTTACTGTGAAAAAATGTAAAATTTTTGTTGCTGTATACCGCTGAAAATGTTGATGGGATTTGCCGAAGATTACACTAAAATAGTATTAAATTCAAAGCATGAGCTTATCCTTCAACGTTCTTCGTCTAATGACACATCAATTAAAATTGTCAATACTGGATATAACATGGAAAATGCCTCACATGCAACTATCGTACTTTTCGAAATTGGAAATGTACAAGATAATTAACAATTGTTACCAGCACTACCAAAATATTACTATTTGCTTATCGATTATTATCCTTTTATAGTGAGCTGTCATAAATATGTTTCACATGTCATGTGTGTTCTGGCTTGTACTTAATAAAATTCCATTTATAATTTCTTTACTTCTCTAGCGAACACGCGGTTAAGACTCAATTTTCTAATTTTAAAGTACTCAGAACTACAGATTTGTGACCAGCTCAATATATTTTCTTGGTGTCAAAACCATAAGTATATATTACTGAACTATATGTAATTTGATGAATTTGTAACTTTTTTACTATGTTATAGAATTTTAATATTGAAGTATTGAACATTAATAAACTGTGAAGTAGTTAGAATAAGAGCTAACAAAAAAACGCCTTCTAACTTCATGGTCAATTCCGCCTTCAACTACCTTCATATTCGAATTTAGACGCCAGGGAAAACCGAGGCAAACTTCCTCAACGTTTGCTCAATAGGCAAACTGCGTCAACAACTATTTTAATGGCTTTTTGAAGTTAGGACTGTCATGTAAATCCTAGGATTTCAGAAAATAAAAGTACAAAGGTTTTATTGAATGTAAAACTGAGTCAGCAAAATGAAAGACCTAGATTTTTTATCATTGTCCTAAAAAATGAGAGGAGTAAAGAGGAAGGAAATACATTCGATCATTGTTATATAACTAATTTAAAAGTTAATTTAAACTCTGATTCATATCCCTATAATGATTTAAGTACGTGCTTTGAAATGGGACAGTATGCTATTCTATATGATATGTATGCAAAACTTCAACGATTATGAATTAGATCGTTTAATTGAATACACGCCTCTAAGAAATGAAATCATAAGAATAATTTATATACAAAATCAATTATTTTTCACAATTTATACAAAAAAAAAAATAAAAAAATAACAATAAAGATTCATTTATAAATCAACTCGTTTTGTTTTATTTATATCAGCATAGTTGAAAATGGTCATGGTTACGATAGCGCTTTCAATCGCTAGCTTAATTTATCATTAACCACAGCCACCGCCGCCACCGCCGCCGCCGCCGCCGCCGCCTTTGCTGCTTTCATACGAATACTTGCACGAGCATAAGCGCGCGCATCTGCCGCCGCTGAATACTTGCACGAGCATAAGCGCGCGCCGCTGCCGATAGAACGCACGCTGACGCGTTCATCAAACATTTTTTCTTTTTGTTTCTCTATATGAGTCATAAATCATAGGAATAATTCTGATATTTACAGTTTTATTTATTTATCTACCCAAAATTCTTTGCACTAGCATCAGCACCATCTGCTTGAGCACTATGAGCACTGCACATAAGATCTATCCAGAACACAAAGCACATATTTACAAAAGATTAAAAGCTCAGCTTTATTATCCGAGACACAAACCACACGGTGATTCTGAGAATTGGGTGACATTTTTTGTCTTTTCCGCTAAGCACATATTTACAAAAGTTTATAAGCTCAGCTTTATTATCGCAGACACAAACCACAGGGTGACTCAGAGAATTGGGTGCAATTTTTTGTCACTTCCGCTATTTTTGCCTGGTGGCCATATTGTTTTTTGTTTGCACCTTCACTTCCGGTCCAGAACCGGCATTTACAACCTACTCTAATTCAGAACATTTGTGTCCCAGGTATGCTATTTCTCAACGAAGAAACTGACACTTTTCCGTATTCAATTTTAGACAATTTTCCCTAAGCCTCTGGAATACCTGTGCTAATGTTTCCCCATGCTGCTGTAAATTTTTGCCATAAACTACCACATTTCCTAAATAAACGAAACAATCTGTTCCTTGTAATCCTGTCAGTATATTATTCATTAATCACTGGAAAGTTGCTGGAGCTCCGATGAGTCCAAATGGCATTCTATTGAATTCGTTATGACCAAATGCTGTACTAAACGCTGTTTTGTTTGCTCATGAGAACCTGATGGTGGACACTGGCCAAATCTTATGTTGAAAAAAATCTACAGTGCCCTAATTGATCTAATATTTCATCTATCCTTGGTATTGAAAAACTTGCTTAATTGTTGCGTCATTTACCTTTCTGAAATCTGTGACTAACCTCCACTTTTTCTTACCATCGCTGCCTGCTTTCTTTGGTAATAGCAATGGCGAATTACACGGTGATTTACTAGGCCTGATAATGTTATCTTCTAAAAGTTGTTCTACCTGTTTTTTAACTTCTTCTCTATGCGCTTGAGGTAATCTATATTGTTTTTGATTATTCGGAGGCTGATCTGCTTGGATCTTAATTTCGTGATCCAACACAGGAGTGTATGATAATTTATCCCCTTCCAATAGAAAAATATCATGGTATGAAATTATCAAATTCTCGATTGGAGACCTTGTTGTGTTCTCCCGCGAGAGCAGCTTTAGGTTCTAATCGTGGCCCTAATTATTATAGCTTCGTTTAGGTATCAGACTTCAACTTCAACCGTGTTAGGGTTAGGTTTTCTTTCTTGTTTATTTCGCGGTGTTGCAATAAGCACTTGGACTTGTTACAACCCTGCTACACTAGGCATTTGAACCTATTATAGCCGAAGTTGTCTTCACTGTTGGCGTGTTGCAACAAGCACTTGGACTTGTTACAGCATGGCTGTACTGGGTACTTGAACCTATTATAGCTGCTGAACTGGAAGGAACTGGAACCTGGAAGGAACTGGAAAGTTTTAGTGTTTCATACTTACTTCCGCTTCCTGCTGGTTTTTCCTTAAAAGAAAGAGAAATTATTTGTTTTCTAATTTTTTTTCGCGCTTCACGCACTACTCTCTGACTAAAAAATAACTGATTGACTGACTCTTTATTTTAGCGGGGACCAGATATTTATAACATACCTGACCGCGCTTCGTCTTCTTCTTAATTTTACATACTTACTTAAATTTATTCATTGATAAATTCGCTGTATTGAGCGTTGCGAAAGGCAATCTTGCACAATAATTTGGCTTAGTTTAACTTCATTATTAAGTTCTTAATCTAGTTTTGCATTAGTAAAAAATAAATAAACTGGCCATTTCAGCCCTTGGAAGGACTTTGACCTAGTCAATTCTTTTGATCAATTGTGTTGTGCGTGTTGTTAAATGTTTGATCACAAATGACCGAGAACTGGACCTACGTGTTTTATGCCGACTCCGAACGGCTTATGTTCTCCAGAAGCTTTTACATGGCAATTTTTACTCTCTGAAGCTTGCCATTGTCTGCAGAGAGGTGACGACCGAACAGAAAAATTAATTCAATTGAAAAAACTTTTCTGTCTGAGCTGGAATTGAACCCGGGCTACCGCGGTTCTTTAGTTTAGGGGTCACGCACTCTACCCACTAGGCTACGGTCGCCACTTTTGCATTAGTTTGCATTAGTAGCTTACAATTAATTCTTATTTTAAAACATACTCATACCTATACATACTTATTTAATAATGCCAACTTGGGCCGAACAAACGTACAAACATGTATAACATGTGTAATACGGTCATATTGCCCAACGATAAAGTATTATTTAAATTGTTATTATTTTGCATTATTCGAATAGCCTAAATGTATGTACGCTTATTACAACAATAAAATATTAAAATTAATTTACCTCTGATTTTTGCTTTGTCAGCATTTGACGCCAGCCGCACAGAAGTAAAATGTTGGCTTTATTTTATTGTCTTTAAATAAAATGAAAACTGATCGCCCAGTTGTTTTTGCGGTAGATCAGTGTTCATTTTATTGTCTTACTTTTGTTTTACTTTATTTGTTTACCTTACTGGCCTTGGCATTGAATACATATAAAAGTGCCGCAATGCAATGAATGTTGATCGCTCGCTTTGTTGTTGCGGTAGATCAACTTTCATTGTCAACACTTGGCCACTAGTAGAAAGACAATTTTCTGTGGAATACCTCTTTGTGAGACACAACAACTTTTCCTCTTAGTTAAAATTTTCATCTAATTTAACTGTTTGCATTAATATATTAATCCTTTCCTTTACATTACACTGGCTTACTCCATATATTGAGCCTGACTTCATTTTAAAAATGTTAAAATGTGAAAATTTTGGCTTATAGTGTCTCGGCAAGATAAAATCATCATTGTTTGAATTTTAAATGGATACATGCGAGGTATTATTCCTTACGTTCGTTAAACTTTCTCCTATATAAACTCCTGGCATAATCTCCTGTTTATGTACCACTACTACCCGAATCTTCGTCTCTATTTTTATTCTTAATGTTCGTATGATGCTAGCTTTAATTTGCATTTCCTCACCATAATTAACTGAGCTTATTTCATTCATTTGTTTTAATGGTAATTTTAAACTACCCCTTTTTTTGTTATATATCATTAATGTTTTATCTTTTGTATTAATGACGGACTTATTCCACAAATTATCCCTGCCTAATATACCATCTGCAGGCAGCAATCGCGTCGGAAGCGAATTTTATCTGGGGGGCAGTACAAATGGGGGGGCAGTACAAATGGTGGTGCAAAAAAAGTTCACCAAAATTTCTTCACATGAAACATGAAGAAGAGAGAAAGAAGAGGAAAATATATAATACAAAAATATTATCGTTGTAAAAAAACTGATATTTTGAATAACTTTTCCTTTTAAATTGTTTATCTAGCTAAAAAAGTGGGGGGGCAACTGCCCACCTTGCCCCCCCGCTTCCGACGCCAATGGCAGGCAGTCCTTGTTCTAGTGCCACTACGTGCAAGTTAAAACTAAGGCTATCTACCTCTTCATGTTCTATCATCACTGAGCCTAGTGTTTTGACGAACCCCCCAAAAGCTCCACTTAAATTCTTAATTTCTTTCTCCCTATCCTCAATCGTTTTCAACAATTTTTAATAAACCAAACTAGTGTCTGCTCCGGAATTCACAAGTAGAATGAGTCTACCATTTAAAGCTTTCCTGCAAGGAATTTCTATAAGCACATCATTAACTTTGAAGATTCCAAAACAATCACCTTTCTCTCTCTTCAGCACTGTTAGATTTCTGTGCCAACCATCATTTGTTATATTTTCATTGAATTTTTCTACTACCACATTGAATTTTTCTTTTATTTCTCCGAGTGTTTCTATAACCTTTTTTTGGTGTCGTCTGCAACGACTCAACTGTTTCCTTCGATTCTGGGCTTATGATTTATTCTTGAATGAGATGTGCAGAAATTTATAATCTTTTCAGATGTCAAATTCTCTATCACTATTCTTTCCACTGACTGGGATGTACGGGCATTCACAATCTTTCCAGATGTCGAATTTCTCGTCACTAAAATTTCTACCGGCTTAGAATCACAGATATTCACAATCTTTTCAGACGTAGAATTATTACTGTCTTTTCTATTGGCTTCGATGTACAGATATTCACAATCTTTTTAGAAATTATTTGTTACTATATTTAACGGCCTTATTTCGCTAGTATTTTGGGGTTCCCAGCTCATTGGCCTTGGCTGGGCCCCTGAAAGTTTCCCTGCCTCGCATTATAATCCCTCTTCGCAAAACAGTTTTGTTCCCTATGTTTGACTCTTGCACACCACTCAAACTTCTTTCCTGCTTTATTTAAATTTGACTGGCTATTTCTTGTATCGTATTCCATATTGTAGTTCCTATAATTGCCTTCATTCCTCCTATTTAGAGCCAGGCAGTTGTTTTTATCGTCGTATCCGTACACTCTACACCTGTTTTTTTCCTGGTGTAGCACTCATCTCTTGTATGCCCTACCTTATTACAAAATGAACGCGATGGCCTCTTGTTTAGGTTTAAACGGCCTAAATTATTCCGTTTCTTGAAATACATGAGGATTATTGTTTCTATAGTAATTATTAGGAAGTGCAGGACTCCTCTGCTCACCGGGTCCCATCTGATCTATGCTTGGAAAGAATTGTCTTGACTCTGTAGTGAGGTTAATTCTTCACTCTCAATGGGGCAGTACGAACATCAACAAAAGAGGTGAGTTTATTTTCGAATTTATCATTACCACAGACCTTATTCTATGTATTAGGGGCAATAGGCCAACTTTTCAGAATAGAGTCAGGGAAGATATAATTGATCTTACTTTAGCGAGCAATTCAGAACAGGCTATAGTCGGTAAATGGGAGGTTTCACAAAAAGAGTCGTTTTCCGACCACTTAAAGATCCTCTATACCATCGACTACGATCCTCATATAAGGTAACGATTTAGGAACCCATTAAAAACAAACTGGGATAGGTATTCAGTCTGGATAATCAAAAATATTGTCTGGATAACAGAATATCTCCTAAACGACGCATCCATTGACAATGCAGTCGAGTTCATGACGGGAAAAATTGACCAGGCTTTCAAGAAGTTCTGCCGAACTTCTCCAGGTCGCAAAGCTACAACTGCGAGTTGGTGGTTCAGCAACCTTAAAAAGAGGCGATCAGAGGGCAGAAAACTTTATTGGAAAGCAATGTTAAGTAGGCTTGAGCAAGACTGAACAACATACCGATCCATGTTAAATGCCTATACAAGGGAAGTAAGGATAGCTAAGCGAACATCTTGGACAAATTTTTGCGAGTCCATTGAGGATACCAGTGAAGCCGCCAGCCTTAGAAAGACGCTATCCATAGACCCATCGGTCCTGGGATACATTAAGAGGTTTGACGGATCCTGGACAGAATCCAGTCAAAAAACGCTTTTGCTTCTCATGAAAACTCATTCCCCAGGCTGTAAAGAACCGAAGCAAAACGGAGCTAACAGCAACCTGGAAATGACAATACCAGAACCCTTTCAGGAACTCCCCATCATTATTACAAGGTCAAATGTAGAATGGTCTATTGAGTCCTTCAAGCCCTACAAATCTGCAGGGCCTGATGGAATCCTGCCGGCCATGATGCAACATGCCCTTCCCAGAATCATGCCCTGGCTTATAGCAATCTCCACCGGTTGTCTCAAGACAGGATATGTTCCAAAAATCTGGAGAGAAGTGCGAGTTGTCTTCATTCCTAAAGCTGGGAAACCGATACACTCAGAACCAATGGATTACAGGCCTATTAGAGTCTCATCGTTCATTATGAAAACGCTAGAGAGAATAATAGATCTCCATATAAGAGAATCTTTGAACGAAACCAATCTTTGCTTCATTGCAAAGAATATACTTAAGCTACTTTTTTGGACATCGAAGGCGCATTCAACAATGTGAATACAGATTCCATAAAGAATGCTCTAGTAGACAAAGGGGTCAACAGTAAAATAACCCAGTGGATTTATAAAATGCTCAACAGCAGACGTATAAGCTCACAAATGGGAATGAGTGTGGTTAGGAAAGAGGTCACAAGAGGCACACCGCAGGGAGGAGTCATATGCCCCTGCTGTGGCTGATTGTGGTTGACAAAATTCTCAGTACACTCAAAACTGGTGAAACAAAAGTGGTAGCCTAAGCCGATGATGTCGCCATCCTAATATGCGGGAAATACCTGAAAACATTTAGCGAACTAGTGACTGGGGCATTGAGTGAGCTACCGCGGTGGGCAGAATCGAATGGACTTGGTGTAAACCCAACAAAGACCGAACTCGTTCTGTTCACAAGAAGAAGGAAAATAGAAAGTTTCACATTACAGAAACTGAACGCAGTAACTCTGAAGCTTTCCACGGAAGCTAAATACCTTGGAATTATCCTTGATAACAAGCTGAGCTAGAAACGCAACACAGAAGAAAGAAGGAAAAAAGCACTATGAGCGCTTTACGCATGTCAGAGAGTCTTTGGCAGGAAATGGGGTCTGCGACCGCACATAATCCACTGAATGTATACAGTAATCGTGAGATCTATTTTTACCTACGGCTCTCTTGTATGGTCCCTAACAGGAGTTCAAAGGTTAGCATGCATAGGTGTAACAGGAGCCATGATATCAACGCCACAGCCGGGCTGGAAGTGATGCTAAATCTTCTCCCAATAGAAGAGGTCCTTAAGTGTTCGGCGACCAAAAGCGCAATTCGCTTCAACGAATCACAAGCCTGGAGAAACAACACTTTCGGACATGCATCTATTCTGAATCTCTTTGGAACCGAAGAATCAAAAAGAGCAACCGACTATATCATACCCAGTGTGAGATTTGGCACAAAATACACGACATTCATCCCCAACAGACAATAATGGGAAGAAACGGCCGTAGAATTCAATGGCAATCTCCAATTATATACTGATGGTTCCAAAATGGAAAACGGAACTGGATCAGTTTGAAAAGTGTATATTGCGAAACGCTACAAATCAAAGAGTCCTACAAACTCCCTGACTACTGTAGCGTTTTTCAATCAGATATATACGCTATTGAAAAATCGCTATCTTACCCCCGCAAGGATAGTTATTTTTGTGGATAGCCAAGCGGCCAACAAAGCGCTGAATATTAAAACGATGAAGGTTTGAACGGTACAAAACTGTAAACTGGCACTGAACAGTATCTGCAATACCCACAAAGTCACTCTCTGCTGGGTTCCCGGACATAGCAATATCGAAGTGAATGAACAGGCTAGGCGTGGAGTAACCGCAAGTACAAACAGAGCTAATACAGATGTGAACATTCCAATAGGCGTGGTCAAAAGGAGTATTGACCTTAAAGCCAGAGATAATGCTGACACTAACTGGACCTCTAGAGGTGACTGCAATATTCCTCGAAGGCTCTGCCCGGAGCTAAATGAGAAGAAAGCCTTCTGCTTTTGGCCAAACGAGAAATCCGGATTCTTGTGGGAGTTCTAATAGGTCATTGCCCCATTGGGGTAGTGGCCAATAGAATTAACATAACAGGCCCAGACTTTTGTCGGAGCTGCAAGGATCCGGAAGAAACAGAAACAATAACTCACCTTCTATGCGAAAGTCCAAGTCTACAGAATCGTCGACTCCGATGTATAGGGAACAGATTTTTCAAAAACCTGGAAGATTTAGCGAACACACCACTGCTACGCATCTGGAGGTTCATAAAAAACACAGGCTGGTTTGAGAAATAATCGAAATAATTATGGTTATTATGGTACTACGATGAAAATAAAAAAGGGACCTATTTACCTATCCTGCCTATCATAGTTTCCAATGTCCCTGATTTTTCAGTCAACATGTAAACCCTAAGAATGGAATCGCGAAAACCTGCCCTAAAAGTGGTCAAGACGGTTTCATCTAACTCGCTTACAAGCGCAGACACCCATTCTTTATACTGTTTATTTATTATTGTTCTTGCATTATCCCAAGGGTGTTAAGCCTTCTACAATATTGACGTATCTCTTCCCCTGGCCGTTGCACTGATTGCTGTATTTGTTGCCACACTACTTCTAAGGTTTTAGGCCTAAGATAGGTATATTTAATTATCAAATATAGCTCATTTATATTGGAAAGTTGCTTTGAGGTTACCAACTCAGAGGCGTCTCCATACAGCCGCAGCTTTACGCATTATATAAATATTTGTAGGTCCGCATGGCCCACTCCTAGGAATGCTAGTTGCGATCCCTGTATAAATTTACACACGTCAGTGTGCAATTCACTCGACTCTGCTTACGAGAATAAGGGTACTAGCCTTTCTACGACCCTTGATATGTCATCCAACCCCATCTCGATATTGTTTGCATTTCTAACAAATTTATTCTGGCGAATGCAAACACATTTTATATCTTTTGGTTAATAACCACATTTTTTATTCCTTTTTTTTTTAACCTGTCGGCTTTCATAATGTAAATATTTTTTAATATATTTAAACTGATTTTATTTTTGATATACAAATATGTCAAATTTTTCAATAGTAAAGTTCATGTGCCTCCTCAGGGGGCGCTTGGTCCCCCTAGGCAATGGACATTTTTTATATATCTTCACATTAAACAAAAAAAGCAGTAAGTTCAAATTAAAAATTTTTAAGAGAAAATCAAAAGACTTTCTAAATTGTAAGTTGCGCTTAAACTCATGGCTCACATTAAAAAAAGTCGTAAGTTTAAATTAAAAAATTTTAAGAGAAAATAAAAAAACTTTCAAAATTGTAAGTTGCGCTTAAACTCATGGCTCACATTAAAAAAAAGCCGTAAGTTTGAATTAAAAAATTTTAAGAGAAAATCAAAGAACTTTCTAAATTGTAAGTTACGCTTTAACTCATGGCTTTGAGAACTTTGTTAATAAAAACGTCGGTTTTAGTTGTAGAAGTGTAAAATTTTGCGAAACATGTATTTTGATAAGTTGCATCATAATCAATCAAAAAATTTGAATTTTAATTTTTTGTAACTTATGGCTTTTTTGATTTCATGTGACGATATGTTCATTATGTATTTAATATATTTTGAAAATAATACAAAAATACTTTTTTTAGGTTGATTTATAAATAAAGCAGAGCAAAACCATTCATTTTCAAATAGTATATTGCACCCGTTGCTGTAAGGCCGTGTTCATATTACGCGTTTTAGTCGCGATTGCTCTCACGTGTTTGTTTTGCAAATGCTGCTGAAAAATACTGAATATTGTATGTATTTAAATACACTTATTTATTTAATATTCAGTATTCCTCAGCTGTGTTTGCGAAAAAAAAATTGAGAGCGGTGTCGCAATCGTGACAAAAAAGAGTAATATGAACACGGCCTAATGAGTTACGATACCATTTCATTTACCTTTGTTTCACAAAAACTTTTCAATACGTATTCTTAAATTGAAAAATTTTTCTACGAATTTTATTTGTAATTTTCAGACACGAATAGAATTCGTAGAATGGACGTACAATAGTTTGGTACACATTTCAAATATTTTATTTGTATTCGTACAAAAACATATTATATTGTACTTTGCATTTACGAATGAACATAATACCTAGTCACGAAAAAAACCTTCTGTTCAGATAGGGTTTGAACCGCGGTTCTTTAGCGTATGGGGCACGTATTTTTCCAGGAGGCTACGGCCACCTTGCAAGCACACATTTCCTTATATTCGGTAATTGTTCGACAAACCAGTTTGAACGATTTCAGTTGAAAATTTTTTAAACTCAACTAAAACTTATTATTCGAAGATCATTCTTCGCAGCAACAGAAAGCAAGGTGCATTTAATTCAAAAACGTATATAAACTTAGACGATAAGCAAATTTATGTTTTAAAATCATTAAAGTATTAAAGTCATTACAAAAAAAAATAATGTTTTCCAAAAAGTCGGCTTATTTTTCTACATGAAAATGATCCAATTTGGATTTTTTTTAAATTTTTCCTAAACTTAATAAAATGACAAACAATTCTACACCATTTAAATTTAAGAAATTTTCAGCAATTACGGTGAGAGCAAAGCTTCTAATTCAAAAGCGAAAGAAAAAAATTAGGAAATTTAATTAAATAGGCCAATTTTGGATCAAGGTTTAATTTTTTTAAAAACCTTATATCATATTAAGCAAACGATTTTACATTGGAATATGTTATAATCAAAAGTTTTTTATGATATAAACGTTAATAGGAGACTCGATTTCAAACAATCATTGTATACTTCTTAAAATTCACGTTATTTAGCGGCGCCCACCTATTTTGAGAATTTTCTGGACTTTTTTTTGCATCACGTGCTTATATTAAACCAGGATTCAGAATCAAGCCTTGCAGGAGGTTCTGGAATATGTTAAGAAAATGTTTGAAACCCAAAATACATATAATATACATGTACCTCTCTATTATTGTACAATCCTATTGTACCTCTACGTTTTGAATTAAAAAAAGATAAATTTTTTAAATCATTCAGATAATAGGTATATTTTCTTACTCGATTGTAGGAACTTGCAAGCTGCTAGAACTGATTCATGATAGAAAAAATAAGTACATTGGTGTCAATGCGGTGTGAGATCCGGTGAAATATATCTCCCTTAGTATGCGGGGAACATTTCAAGAATAGCGGCAACTCGCCCCATGTATTTTTAATATCACTCTGCTGCACTGGCATGTTCAGCTGCAGCGCAATCGGCCCTTGCTCTCTTATCGGCTCCATCTCTTTCATCTTTCCTCTGAAAGCGGCTTTAGCGGCAAAAAACTGCTCCTGTTCTTCCACCATGACACGCTTTAGCTCATCGTTGTCAATAGTTTCTACGCCCAGCAATTTTTCATGGACCTGGTTGAAGCGCAAGCTTAAATCGGCAAGCCGTTTAATCGACGTCGCCATCGATAGTAACTTGTGCGAAATCGATAAATTATGTGTGTTGCGTCTGTGAGAAATATCTGAATAGCTCTATCAACATTTCTCATTTTTACCTCGCACTGAATTAAATTTGGTTGATTGAATTTTAAAATTTAAAATTTATCTAACTGCTCAAAATCGCTCTAGCTCAGTTTATCGATTACATTTTAAAATTTAAAATTGTATCTAACTGCTCAAAATCGCTCTAGCTCAGTTTATCGATGAATCAATATTTTAACGTTCATTCTAAGAGGTCTCAAAAATTGCATAGGGTGGTCAAGATCTCCCAAAATTTTTAGAAAGAAGTAAGGACCTCTTCCTCTCCCGCAAGGACAAAATTGTTTTTTGAGAAAAACAGTAAAAATCACGATCTAAAAATGCTTTAATTTTTGTATGAAAAACTACATATATCTTAAAGTAAATATAGACTTTAACTAACAATATTTTGGCAAACACGATGCCACTCTTGGTTTTTACCCACAGTGTACTGTGTGAAGGATATTCGAATCTAAAGGTACACTCGAGGTAGCACAGAACTTTTAATTGTTATCTGATTGTCTAAATTTTCTAATTTTTTTTTTTTGTGAAATTCGAAAAAATTGTAATTCGATACGCCCTAATACCCATATCCAATGGGAGTAGCTAATTTTGTGAATACAGAGACTCGTAACTTGTTGAAGGATGGTATAATAAAGCCATCTAGGTCGCCTTTCAATAACTCCATCTGGGTTGTAGATAAAGGCACCGATGAATACGGAAATACCAAGAGACGACTTGTTATAGATTTTAGAAAATTAAATACAAAAACAATTGCTGACAAGTATCCTATTTCGAATGTGAATGTTATATTGTCAAATATAGGGAGAGCGAGGTACTTTACAACTTTCGACCTTAAGTCAGGTTTTCATCAGATCCTGCTTGCAGAATGCATATCTACAATACAGGGTTGTCCATATTCGAAGCGCCCATCTGGCAACACTGTAACTTTCCGCAGTGATGCCAAATCGACTAATGACATACCGCGTTTGAAGCGTCATTCCAAGCAAATGTTTACAATGGAACAGTACACGCCACGCGAACGCTCTAAAATTGTTGAAATTTACATTCAACAAAACAAGTCAATAGTGAAAACTCAACGTGCTTTCAAAAAATGAGCGATGAAGCTCATTTTCAGTTGAACGGAACGGTAAACAAACAAAATTGCCGTATTTATGCCACTGAAAATCCACAAGAGATTCAAGAGGTACCTCTTCACGATGCAAAAGTCACTGTTTGGTGCGGCGTTTGTGCTAAAATGCTCATTGGGCCGTTCTTTTTCGAAGATGACAATGGCCACAGAGTTACTGTCAATCAGGAGCGTTATCGCGATATGATAAACAATTTTTTCATGCCAATCGTTCGTCGAAAGCGTATCAGGCACTACTGGTTTCAACAAGACGGCGCGCCACCACACACAAGCCGCACTACAATCGATTTTTTGAAGCAATTGTTCCCTGGCCGTTTGATGTCAAAAAATTGTGATTTCGATTGGCCGCCAAGAGCACCAGATTTAACGCCTCCAGATTTCTTTTTGTGGGGTTATTTGAAATCAAAGGTTTACGTCAACAAGCCAAAGACCCTAGAAGAGCTGAAAACCAACATCCGTCAAGAAATAACCGCCATTCCCATCGAAATGTTGAAGAAAACCATGGAAAATGCTGCAAAACGGGCACAATATGTCGTAGAGGCCAATGGCGACCATTTACGAGATATCATATTCAAGAAATAATGTAAGCAAATCTACTTGAACCCAATTAAATGATATTCATGACGAACAGACAAAAAATTGTGGTTTCTTTGATTTATTTAAAAATAAAATGGGAGCTTCGAATATGGACAACCCTGTACATAGCGAAATATCCTCGACCTACACTATTGAATCAACTGATAAGCGACTAACTGCTTTCAGAATCAGATAATAATAGAGGCAAGCGCAGTTTCATCAATACGCACCCTTATTCTATTTGGAAAAAAGACTAGACATCTAATACATTTCTCTAGTAGGGAAATGCTAATAGAGAAAATACGCGACGTAGTTAAAAGTGATGTAGTGAACGCAATTCATTGCGAACTCCCAATTTTGGCATTTGTTCAACAAGAATTCCCATCAACATTATTTCGTCATGCAAAGAAAATGGTGATTGACGTTCTTAATAAGAACAAACAAATGGAGATTGTAGTTGCAGAGCACAACGGGGCCCACAGGGCCATCCAAGAAAACAATAAGCAAATACTACAGGATTATTTTTTTCCGAAGATTACTCAACTAGCAAATGAGGTTGTCGCAAACTGTAAAATATGGCAAAGAGCAAAGTATGACCGCCACCCACAAAAACAGATAATTGGCAAAACACCCATTCCTTCGTATGTAGGCGAGACGTTGTATATTGACATATTTTCTACAGACAAGAAATATTTCCTCCCGTGTATTGACACATTTTCTAAATTTGCGATTGTTCAGCCCATAGCCTCGAGAACTATAATATATATAGAACCAACAATTCTACAACTTTTAAATTTTAATTATCGCATCAAAACAATATTCTGCGATAATGAGCTCTCTCTTAACTCTGAGATCACTTTTGCTCAATCATAAAGGGTATTCAGGGGTAGTCTTGTTACAGTGTTAGATTGTTTAAATTTTGATGTACGTGTGAACACACCTGTTAAATTATTTTGCTACACCTCCACTTCTGTCAAAATTAGATAGTTAACTGACAACAAAAATATTCAACACCGTACCAACACTCATAACAATAGGGTCGAGGTATTGTTAGAGTGTTGAGTTGTTGAAATATGACAAGACGTGTATTTTGTTGTTGTGTTGTTGAAATAATCAACACTTCAGCAATCAAACACCGTAACAAGTGTACCGCTGAATACCCTTATAGTACTTCATAGTACTTCGAATGGGCAAGTAGAGAGATTCCACAGCACACTTTTAGAAATTGGTCGGTGCTTAAAACTTCACAAATGTATCAACGACACGGTAAAGTTGATAACTCAGGCAGCAATAGAAAACAACGAAACCATTCGCTCGGTCACAAACAAGTGTCCAATATGCGTGATCCAATCATCTTCTCCGGAGTTAAAGGTGGAAATAAGAAATAAAGTTCATAAACTCACACCTTTGTATATGGAGGAAATCGTAGAAGCCGACCTAGGGACAACGGTTCTTATAAAAAGGAGGGTGGTCCATAAGGACAATGTGAAGTAGTATAGTTTTTAATTATATTTTTTTCTTTTCGTATTATTTTGATTGTGCTACTGCTTGTTACGACATCGACGGCTCAATTGACGGACTATTCGAACTCAGATTAAATCCTGGGAGGTGGTGATCTGGCAAGATTTCGAATACTTAAGGCATACCTCGAATCTCACAATGTACTCGGAATTCGTCAAAGAAACAGAGGAGCTCAGGAACCATTTTCCCCAGTCTCATATGAAAAAGATATTGGACGTTGACATAGGACATATAAAGAAGCTATTAAATGTAATAAGCGTTCATCACAGGCACGCAAGGACCATTAACTTTTTGGGTACTGCTTTGAAGGTTGTTACAGGGACTCCAGATATTGACGATTTTGAGAAATTGAAATTCAGACAGCAGGAACTCATTGACTCAGAAAATAGGCAGATCCTCATAAGTACAAAAACGCAAGAACAAATTAATAAACTAACAGACACAGTTAACCTTATTATTCAGAACACAAAAAATAAATAAATTAACACAGACTTTTTGTATGAAACCTTGCTTGCGAGAGATAAAATCTTAATATCGGATTTTATTTTATTTTCTTGAATTTGTTCCAATTTCATCACTATTTCACAAATCTTTATTAAAAATTAAAAAATGCACAAATTAAATAAATAAATAACACTCGATTGCCAACTGATCAGCTGATTCAGAAGAGTTGAGCAACTCGTTTCATTTTGGGCTGAATCCGTAAACATCCGTAACGAGTGCAGACGTTCGTCAAGTTGCTATTGTTCGTTGCGTCTATTTTGGTTGAGCCTTATAGAAAAACTAAAGGTCCAATTATGTGTACGTAATGTGGTCTAATGTCAGTTGAGCAGTGCGTTCTTTTACTTCTTGTTTGAAGCAGTCCTTGCTTTTTTACTTCGTTATTTCTGTTTTTTACTTTAACAGCGTCAGTAGCTGCATCTGACAGTTTACTCAACTCAGAGGTGTTCATGTAGCATAGAATATTTTCGCTCGATTAAATGGCGTTTGCTACCTGATCAGTTTAAATGAGCGCTACCAAAATTTTACAATTCAGCGAATTTTTACACAACAGTTGCCAACTGTTGTCTGCGCTGAATGCGGCCAACAAAAGCAAAAGTTAAGACTTTTATAACTTTTTTCCAAAAAGTCTCTGAAATAGTAATCTTAACAAACTCTTATTATATAAAAGTTATTATTGAGTTATCAAATAAGAGCTATTTATAACTTTTATTTTTAATTCTTATTTAATAAGTCTTATTGTTAACAGTTTTTTTTAACTTTTATAACGTATAATCAAACTGAAGAATCTTTGAAGACTTTTAAATTATAAAAATAATTATAAAAATAAAAATAATTTAATAGTCTTTGAAGACTTATATTTAAAAAAGTTAATTTTAAGTCTTATAAAATAAAATCTTTTTAAAAGTCTTTTAAAAAATGTATTATATGTTATTTATTTGTTCAATATGAATCTTTCCAATAGTCGACAAGATTAACAAAACTAATCGGTGGAATAAATTAGTTGCTGAAACCAGTTCATAAATAAACATCTTTTTAATTTTTTCGCAGTTTTTTTATTGTAAGACTTTTATTAAGACTTTTACAAAATAAAAGCCTTGAAAGACTCCTAAAAATAACTGTTAAAAATAAGTCTTTAAAGACTTATAAAATTTTTTTTTGGAAAATAAAAGTATTTGGAGACTCTTAAATTTTATTTTAAGTTTATGACTTAAAAGTGAGGGAAAACTTTTATTTTCAAAAGTAAAAAACAACTCTTAACTTATATTTTTATTAATAAAAGTTAAAAGTAATTTTTTACTTTTTAATTATATAAAAAAGGTAGCAGTCGGACTTAACTTAAAAAACTACATTTTTAAAATTTATTTTCAGGCTCTGAATAAAATTAACGTAACGTGACGGGACGTATAGATCCGTGGACATTAGATTTATACGTTACTTTACATTAAGGGTTTTCATGCAAAGTGGCAGGCTTCTAATTTGGGCAATTAGTTATTTTTATCAGACAGGTTGTATGAACAGCCCTTAAAGTCGATTGTGCATTTGCAGCATATAAGTCAGCTATGCGATCTGCCAGCGATGCGTTCCATTTAAACGGGAACGCTTTGCGGATTGTTTGCTTGTTTTCTGAAATTTTTAGAATTAAATCTTTATTAGTTTTGCTCAAATTATAACTTTTCCTTCAAAAAAGAAAACAGCTGATTGATCATATAAGTTTGCCACCTCGTTTGCTCACCTAAATCGAAGAGCAAATTTATCTGGTTTGTGCAAAAGCTTTTTCATACGAATTTTGACAGTTCATTTATAAGGCTGATAAACTTATGAGGTTTATACCATTTATAAGGGTATTGCCCATTTGCATGAAAACCCTTATTACGTCTTGCCAAAAAGCAACTAAACATTGAAGTTAGATATAATTATTGCACTATTTTATATTGTTGAACTACGGTTTTTGTAGAGTTTTACTTATTAATGTGATAGTTCCATATATAGACAGCTAAGGATGACTCAGTTTTAATTAAACAAAGAACTGCCTGGCTACTGCCTATTATAATTGCTATGACATTTTCTTATATTACGTCCCGTCACGATAACAGTTGACAACATTTCGTTACTTTACATTACGTCTATTATAATTCGACCTTTATATGCCCGTACATTTAAGGTAGAATTATAATAGACGTACTGTAAAGTAACGAAATGTTGTCAACTGTCATCAGGACGGGACCTAATGTAATAAAACGTTGTAGCAATTATAATAGGCAGTAGCCAGGCAGTTGTTTGTCGTAAATAATTGCACGTTCTAATGCACGTAATGTAATGTAACGAAATGTTGCCAACCGTCATCGGGATGGGACGTAATGTAAGAAAACGTAGCAATTATAACAGCCAGAAGCCAGGCAGTTGTTTGTCGTAAATAATTGCACGTTCCCGTACAAGTTCAATTAAAACTTCTACATCCATAGCTGTGGATATATAGAACTATCACATTAATAACGAAAACTCAACAAAAAGCGTAGTTAAAGAATAAAAAAAAACGCAATAGTCGAATCTAACCTTAATGTTTAGTTGTTCTTTGAACAGACGTAATGTAAAGTAACGTAGAAATCTAAATCCAACGGATCTTTACGTCCCGTTACATTACGTTACTTCTATTATAATCACTTGCATAAAAAAAGTATTGATTGAAACAGTAAGTGACAGAACACACTGCTGCAGTGGCATTTCACTACATTACGTTACGTCTATTATAACTGGGCCTTAATATATTGTTATGGAGTGGCAAACCATTTGTTGTTGAGAAACGGATTATAAGTTTTAGTACTAATATAAAAATAAGGAGTTATCAACCCTGCATTTATTGATGTTCGGTCAAATGCACAAATTGCTGTTTACACCGCCTGAACGAACAAGATGGCGGCCAATGTTTGTTCGCGATTGATGTTCGTGCGGTCTAAACAGTACTCCGAACGAAGAATTTATTGCAATAAATTGTTCGCGATAAATTTTTCGTTCGTTCAGGCGGTCTAAAGGCCCAGTTATAATAGACGTAACGTAATGTAGTGAAATGCCACTGCAGCAGTATGTTCTGTCACTTACTGTTTCAATCAATACTTTTTTTATGCAAGTGATTATAATAGAAGTAATAATGTAACGGGACGTAAAGATCCGTTGGATTTAGATTTCAACGTTACTTTACATTACGTCTGTTCAAAGAACAACTAAACATTGAGGTTAGATTCGATTATTGCGCTATTTTTTATTGTTTAACTACGCTTTTTGTTAAGTTTTCGTTATTAATGTGATAGTTTTATGTATGCACAGCTATGGATGACGAAGATTTAATTGTATTTGTACAGGAACTTGCAATTATTTACGACAAACAACTGCCTGGCTACTGTCTATTATAACTGCTACAACGTTTTCTTACATTACGTCCCGTCACGATGACAGTTGACAACATTACGTTACTTTACATTACGTCTATTATAACTGGGCCTTAAACCCACAGTTACGTTACGTCTATTATAACTGGGCCTTTAATTGCCGCGGAAATTTGACATTCAACAACAACAACAAAAAGCAGTAAGTTTTGCGATAAAATTACAAGTTTATTAATGTTATTAAAACATTTATTGCAGTTGCAAGTTTAATTTGCAGCAGCTGAAGTGCAGAAAACTATGGAGAAGAATAGCGGCACAAAAAAAAAAGGAAGCGATGGAGCTTTACCGCTGCGGAAAAAGTGCGCTTGGCTGGCCCAGTTAAAGAAAACCCAGCATTTGGGATCTCAGCCACCCAAAGCACTTCAACATTAACGTGTCCAGTGCATGGGGTGACATAAGTGCGGCTATGGAGAAGTCAGGTATGATTATTGGTTACTTGAAGTGTTTGTGCTTTTGCTTATGAACAATTTTCAGTGGAGGAATGAAAGGAATGCTCTACCGGATGAAGTCTGTAAACCGTAAGAGCGGTGACGCCAGCGGTTCGCCAATACCCGAAGAAAGCTTCGACGACAACTGGGAGTTTGGAAAAGCGATGCAGTTTATGCCGGACAACTCGAAAAAAGAAAGTATGAATTTCTTTAAAACTTCGTCAAAAAGTTGCTATCATTAACCTTAATATTTTTCAGAACGTTGGATAGTTCAAGTAGTGATGGTGTCATGAACGATGTATTTGCACAAGGGACATCAAAATAAAATATCGAGGTAAACCTTATATGACAATGGCTGACTTCCAAAATGCATTTTTACAATGCATCAGTGTGTTTTATTTCGAATTGGTGCTAAGTTAAAATACAAAAACTGCGCAACTCTGTTAATATTTTTACAAATAGGATTTTAAAACACATTCATTGTTATGGCATCAAGAAAAAATTAAATTTATACAACTTTCATGCTTACAAAGAATCGAGTAATGTAGTTTGAATGTTTAAGATCTGTTATTTATTGATCCTTTGGTTTGCAGATATGTGTGCATTATGTCCCCTGATATATGATATCAATTTGGTTGGCCTGCCATACTTTTAATGGATTTTAGAACACATTCAATGTTTTGGCATGCAGGTGACGATATATTCTTGGCAATAACTTATGCTATGAAAAAAATTTTAAGATAATTGTTTATAATAAATTGCTTTTTTGAGTTTGTATACTCATAAAAAAAATATAGCAACACAATTTTGCAACAAAATTTCCAAAAATATAAAGCGAATTTTACCAAGTATTCTGATTATCCTTTAATACAAATAAGAATGAAACTTTGAATTCCTGATTGTTGGTTTTGTGCAACGATGTTGCATTAAATATACAGTATTGTGCGTAAGCAACTCAACCTTTACATTATAAAGTCGTTAATTTTTTCAAGTGGCCACTAAGCCAAATTAAAGTATTTTTTACTTTGAAGTGTGTGTAGTATGAAATAATCCATATACTTCATAAGCTTCAACAGAAAACTTAATGTTGCTTAGGCTTTCCACAGTTTATTTTGGAATATATTTTGTTTTGATTTTTTTATTGCCTTATATAAATAAAAACCTTTCTGCAAAACATACACTTCAAAACCTATAATAAAAAACATTTTTGCATCATGAGATTACTTATATTTTTAACTAAAAATGTGTTTTAAAAGAATTTCAAACCATGGAACTTTTTTTAATTAATTTTAATTTAATTTTTTAAAAATAACGCAATCATAACATGCATTTCAGCACCAAAGTTCAACGCCGGTTGTTGAAGATTTGCATGTGGAAAACTTAAATCCATTAATAGAGTTTCAACTTCAACGCAACAACAAGAGAGTCCGTGGCAAAGATAGGGAGTAGACACTCCCATTGAAGTACCAAACGTTGTATGCTCATATGGACACAATGCTCTCAAGACTGCCGCAAGAGAAGGTTGACCGGGTGTCTAATAAAATTTTAAGTTTCATCTCTGAGGAGCTGTATACTACTGAATAACTAAATATCTTTTGAAGTAACACTAGCTTACAATATTTTGTTTCACGTGTACTTCCCTGAAAAAACTTTTTCATTCTAATTTGGGGTCGCTGATCACGAAAATGCTACTAATTTATTTTTTAAAGATGCATTTTAGAGTTATTAGCAAAAACAAATTCTTACTCTTCCAAAAACTTACAGAAATTCAAATTCATAGTTCAAGAAAATGATTGCAGAAAATGTCAAAAAATGGACTTCTTTGGGAAAAATAAATTAATATAATTTTCGTGATCAGCGACTCCAAATCAGTTAGAAAAACACATTCTTAGCCAAGTACATTTTCAGTATAATATATTCCGTTATCTTCTCGAAAATTGAAATGAATTTTCAAACTCAATTTTATTAATGTATTACTTAATTTTATATTGGTTGGTACATTTTATCATCATTTTATTGGTTGGTTCTTCCAGGAAACTGACTTTTCTGGTAAATTAAAAAATGTTTTCAGTTTGTCTCTTACATCTTTGCCACTGTTGCTCTGTCGGCCTCTGTTAGATTCCAACGAAGACCCTAATATTGAGGTTCTTCTTAAGTTTTGCTCATCTCTGCGCCATTCTTCGTCTACAACGTTGCCATATTTGTCTATGTTGTCAGCATAAGCAGCTGGGCAGTAATATCGAGATTTTCTTACTAGAAAATTATGAAGCAGGCCAGGTATAGACAATCTTTTTAGCCATATCTGGTGAGCAGAACATTGTGCACTTCAAACACAGCCATTTTTCACATAAAATTCTAAATGCGTTTTCAATGCATCTGCGGGCGCGGCTTAGTCGATAATTAAAGATGTTTTCTTCCGTAGTTAGTATGTTATTTTTTCTTCCACTATATAGCCTCAACAATCGTTCACTAAGGGGATACGCATCGTCACCTACAAAATATGGTTTTGATTTATAAAAATATTTCGCAGAATGTGAGTGTGTTTTACATATACCTATAAAGCAAAACGGAACATAGTCCCTCTCAATCATTGTATCCGGAGGAAAGGGGATTTTATTTGCAGCGAGGTTTTTGCCTAGCGAACTGGCAGAAAAAACATTAGCATCACATTCACTACCATATGCTCCAACATCTATGTATGTGAACATGTATTGAGAATCCGCAACAGCGAAAAGAACAATTGAGTGAAAGCCCTGCAACCAATTTGAGAAATTATGCATTTATTGAAGCGTAATTATTTTTGGCAATAACATTCTTTTTTCTTTTCTTCTTAGTTCGCGCTACAACCGTATGTCGGTCTTGGCCTCATCTAAGAATTTGCGCCAGCCATTTCTGTCTCTCGCTTGCTGGCGCTAGTTTTAAATTCCAAGCTTCGTCAGGTTGCCCTCTACTTGATCTTTCCAATGAAGATCCGGTCGTCCTCTTCTGCGTTGACCGCCGCTGGGTACCGAATAGAATATTTTCTTCACTGGAGCATCGTCTTTCATGCGCTAAACATGACCTAGCCAGCGAAGCCGCTCGATTTTAATGCGGTTGACTATGTCGATGTCAGCGTACAGCTCATACAGTTCATCATTCCACCGTATTCGGTACTCGCCATTGTCGTAGTTTGGTCCGTAGATCTTAAGAAGTATCTTCCTCTCGAATTCTCCTTAAGCCTTTTCATCTATACTGCTCAGCGTCCAGGTTCGTGATGCATAAAGTAGGACGGGCATGATGAGCGATTTATAGAGCGTGATTTTCGATGTTGAGAGAGGGCTCTGCTTCTCAATTGCCTACTGAGCCCAAGGTAACACCTGTTGGTAAGAGATATTCTTCGTTTGATCTCAATGCTGATGTCGTTGGTTTAGTTAATGCTGGATCCCAGATAGACGAAGTCTTTCACAACCTCGAAGAAGGTATTGTTAACTGTAACGTGGGTTCCAAGACTCTAGGACTGTTTGTTTGTTGACGCCAAGCATTTCGTCTTATCTGCATTCACTGCCAGACCCATTCGACTTGATTCTCTTTTTAATCTGGAGAATGCTGCACTGAATTCGCTCGTATTATGGCCAATGATATCGATGTCATCAGCATACACAAGCATAACATAAAACAATAACATTACT
Source organism: Dichetophora obliterata (assembly GCA_963920525.1). Lineage (NCBI taxonomy): Eukaryota > Metazoa > Arthropoda > Insecta > Diptera > Sciomyzidae > Dichetophora > Dichetophora obliterata. Next base: position 87,618,594 of record OY986438.1, on the reverse strand, counting down.
TTATAGTTATAAAACATGCTTAATGATTTGAATGGTGCTTTCAAGGCCACATGCTTACCATCCACAGCTCCTTCGCAATGGGGATACTGCCACCTTCCATTAAATCCTTCGGCGATATTATAAAAGCTCTCCACATACGGTTCCTCTATTTCTCCTTTCAACTCAGCACAAAGTGCCTCGCAAACTGAGTCAACTATTGAGCCCATTTGCTGCTTACTAATGCGGTAGGTCGATGCAACATGTCTTTGCATAGATCCCGATGCGAAAAATCTATGTGTAATGTTCAGTATAGAAGATTGCAATGTTTATAAAAAAGATATCTAAATAGCATATCAATGTCTTACTCTAAAGCAGCTGCCAGCTTTTCACAAGGGCTGATCAGGTCGTGGCACAAAGTCCGTTCCGGCAGTAAGTGGTGCTCAATATTTTTCAACAAAACGTTGAAGGTGTCGGAGCTCATATGCAAATTTTCATAAAATGCTGGTGCCTTCATGTCATCAAACTGCAATTTAATTTTAATAAGTCCATATAAAACTACCCCAATAATAACATTAATGTTTAATATACTTACATCTGTGACAAACCTTCCTTTAGAGAGCCTTTCAGCCAAATATGGATTTACACGATATCGTGAGCGTTTCTTTTTTTTGCAACGATCTTTTATGTTCGCAGCTGCAGCAATTAATATTGTATTATTTAAATTACTTCCAGAAGATGAACTCGAAGATGAGTAGTATGATGTTGCCACCGATGAATCAGAGACATCTGAGTTATAACCCATGTCTGCGCTCATTTTTACACACTTTTATTCGCTTTCCTATTATCAATTATATACAATGCAATTTAAAATATGATATTCACATTAATTATTTAGTTAATTATTTCCAAAAATTTGTATATCCACTGTAATATTGCAGCAATAAAATTATGTATCTGTCAACCAGAACAGCTGTTGCTTTTTCTCCACACAAAAATTTTGACTACACCAAAATTTCGCGTGTAGAGTTATATGCCTAAAAATTTTCGTTCCTACAGCATACTAAGCTTAACTCTACATTAAAGGATACACTGTTTTTTGTTACTTGAAAGAACTTATTAAAATTTTCGGCCTTTCAAGACCGACTTTTCTTTCATAAAAAAAAAACTAAGAAACAGACTCAATTTTAAAACCATAAGTAATATGATGCCTATCAAAGCGTTAATTAATAGTGAAAATAATCCGAATTTTGTATGGTCAGCGAAAAAATATCTGTAAGCATACAGATATGTAGAGCATACATTTAGATTTAATTTTATTTACAAAAAGTGAAACAGCTATGTGTGCTTCATACAATGGTCCTTCTTTCTTTTATTTCATATTTCGTGATTTTTAACAAAGAATACATCATGGCAGAATTATCCAGGTAGTGTTGACAACTGCTTATTTTCTCTTCAAAAGGGAAACATAGTCTGTCAAAAACAGCTGTTAGTGAAAGAAAGCGGAAAAGAAAGCAAGCGTCGAAAACTAAAATCATAAAAATCAAATAAGAATTTTTTTGCTTTAAATAAACAAATAGAAATCAAAAATCATGAAAGTTGTAAAAAATCGTTTGTGATGTATTCGAAAAGCTTTTCATTCTTGATGTTTAATTCTATTCAGTGCCTCAAAAGGAAGCTCTTTGCCAGAGATGGATTGATGCCTGCGGCTATTGGTTATGTTTTCACTTAGTGACAATGGCCGATTAAATGCTCTCTTTTTTTTTAGTAAATTTTTTGACAGTTTATGTTTTCCATAAAAACTGTCAACACTATCTGGGTAATTCTGCTATGGTATACATAGCGCACAACAGGCAAGTAAAAAATTATTAAATGTCTAGAAAAGTTTATTTTGTTTTTAAATTGTAAAACATTTCAGTTAAAAACATAAAAATATAAGCGTTTCTGGAAATTTTAAAATTTTCTTTTATCACTTTTGTGCGCTTAACCATCGATTTACAATGGGTGGCCAAATTAATAGGGACATTCTTTAAATTGTGAATTTAGCGTTATATTAATTAATCAAAAAATGACGCAAAAGTTAGTTTTTTTGTAAAAATAATAAAAATTCAAAATTGCATTTTTAACTACATTTAATTTAGTTAAAATGAATTTTTGTTATAAATTGAGAATGTTACGTTAGTATATTTAATTAAATTTATTGTTCTAGAAGTGTAAGGATATTTTAAGCAAACAGAAAATGAGTTATATTTATAAAAACATTTTGAAGAAAATGAACTTCGTTAAAAAATTACAGGTAACTTGGTTTTTATAAGGTTAAAAATTTTCGTTAAACTGGAACAACTTTTGTTAATAAATACTATGTCATATGAAAGCAATTTAAAATGCAATTTTTAATTTTAATTATTTTTACAACAAAACAAACTTTTTGTCATTTTTTGATTAATTAAAATAACCATAAATTCACGTTTTATATGCCTATTGTGTATGGCAACTTTGCTCTCAGTTGAGTTGCGGTTGCCAAATTCTTATTATCGATGGCAACACTTTCGAACAGTTGATCAACTCGCTGCTTTCACAGTTGCTTGTCAAATTTTTGTGTTATTATCGATAGCCACTGTTATTTGGTTTTGTTGCGGAACCTGTCAAAAGTCAGCAACTGCTAATTACTTGTTGCAAGCTGGTGGCCTTGTGCAAAAGCGAGAAATGGAGGCAGCGCAAGTTTTGGAAATTTGTGTTATTTGGATTATTCATAGATTATTTATTTTCATAGAAACATAAAAATTACAAACAAGCAACAGTTCGAGCGATTGGCAGAGCTTATGCTGGAAAGCGGTATTGGCGTACAACGAACAGGCTGTTTAAAGTTTTTTATTTCGTCCAGTACATAACAAAACGCTTCTTTGCCTTATCGGAAATAACTAAGAAACCTGTCAAATTTATTCAAATAAGCAAATTTTTATTCAATGTTTGTATTTACAGTGTTATATTACTTTGAATTTGAGAGTTCCAAAGGGTTGAATTTGTCTCTGATCTTCCTTCTTATACGCAACACACAACATCAGTGCATCCGTTTCCGTCATCAAAATATAAATCACTACTTATATCCGTATTTATTTGTTTTCTTTCTATAAATGGCTTTTTCCAAATTTAAACTTATTGAATATATAAAATTTTTAACATGAGCTGTTTTCTTTTTGACAGCTCGTTATTGTTTTCTTTGGCAACTCGCTGAAAATAGCAACTTGAAATTGGTTGTGATACGAAATACCAGATGGCAGTTCGGTTGCTTATTTGGCTACGCAACTCTGTTTTGTTGCCCTACGCAATAGGCCTATTAATGGTTGTCCTATTAATTTGGACAACCATGGTTTTTTTCTAAGCTTAACATTGAAAGTTTTTATGGTTTAAGAATTCAATATAAAACTTAAAACTTCAAAACTTATTTTAAATAATTAATTTTTTATTGATCATAATTGATAAACTTTTGTTTTGAATGTGAAAGTTTTTCTTAAATGTGAATTTTTTTTTTGGAAATTTGGTAAATAAATTTTAGGCTGTGGCAACCCAGCATTTAACAGGCCAGGAATTTTAGAAATTCCACAAAAATATGTGATTAACCAGGGTCAGAAATTTTCACTCATGTAACAGAAATCTCCAACATAAATGAAAATAAACACTATTTGAAGCACACAACACACAATTTTATTTTCATTTCCTTTTTGTGTGTAACGGAGTTGGCGTGCTGCTGATCATTCAACATGAATTCTTCGTTTAAATATTTGCTAGTGCGTCACATACTCAAACAAAGATCGATCTCAACAATTCGCTGTGATTTCGTTTTGCACTAGTGTTTGCTTCAAAATGTTCATGTTGGAGAATTCAGGACTTTGTGAAAATCAAAACAAAGATAATTTTTCCAATATGAACAAGTGGTGTATGCAAAATTGTCTTTGTGTCGGTCATTAAGAGAAAAATATATGCAATGACTGGTTTTTTTGCTATGCATAAATCGATCACTACCGTCGTGTGACGTAAAAAACGAATGCTGTTCTGGTTGCTGTGAAGCGAATTGAACTGTTCTTTGGCTAAATGTAATAAATTTCGGCGCCAATTAGAAACATATATGGCCAAAAAACAGTTCAATACGCTGCACAGCAACCAGAACAGCATTCGTTTTTTACGCCACACGACGGTAGTGCTCGATTTATGCATAGCAGAAAAACCAGTCATTGCATATATTTTTCTCTTAATGACCGATACAAAGACAATTTTGCATACACCACTTGTTCATGTTGGAAAAATTGTCTTTGTTTTGGTTTGCAAGAAATTGATGATGAATGGCGCAAATTACGACAAAGTAATTTAAGCGATTTGAATTTAAATGCTGACAGTAATATTGAATTTTTTTGAGATTCTATTTTAAAAGTAGAAAGAAGCGATGGTAGTGAAGAATTTCCTCTATTGGGAAAAATGGTTTCTGCTGCTCTATGCATTCCAATATCACTGCAAGTGTAGAAAGAATATTTTCAGTAATTAATGTTAATAAAACAAAACATAGAAAAAAGTTAGAATATCTCGCACTTTATGGTATTCTAAGAACAAAAGATCTCTTAAAAAAGAATGCATCAAATTGCATTAAATTTTATAAATCAAACCAAATGTATAAAAAAATTGACAAGTCAATTTACGAAAATTAATGAAATCAAATTATAAAAACGTAAACCAATATGTGTTATATTTTAAAGTAGACAAATGATTTTAAAGTTGTTTTAACTGCTTATTTCATTGTTAAATTAAACTATAATTGTGTTTTATTAGTTTCATTATGATAAATAGAAACTAATAAAATTAAAAATTTTGTTAGGTTATATTTTTTTAAAAAAGTATTTTTAAATTTAGTTTTTTTAAAAAACGACTGGTAACGCTCCACTTAATCTGAAACGTGTTTTGAATTTTAGTTTAACAAAATTGGATGAACACCACGCCCATCCTCTATACGAAGTGACTTCATCAAACTTTCAAAACATGCATAACTTGGAATATACTGTGGGGTATTTTAACTTCGACCTAGTTGAAATAATTCGTTTTTTTTATTTTGAATTGAAAGAATTGTCTAACGTATTATCACAATATTTGTAAGAAATATTCACAGGTTTTTTATGCAGATGTTTTTTGAGTGTATTCTTGTCAAAGCGCTTAAAAACTGCAAAAAAATTAAAATTTTAAAGAGTTATTACAGGCAAACGAAAAAAATGTGAGCCCTTTTTTATTAAAACTATTGTGTAAATAAATTTCTGCATACTTCAAAATTAATTTTTATATTTATTTAAGAAATACTATCTTATGCAAAGATGATGTGTTAAAGTAAATTTATTTTTAAGTTTAGAATTCATTTTTAATTTTAAAAATATCTTTGAAATAACGAAAAAGTTCGTGTGTCACTATAAAGCTTAAATGTTGTGAAATATTTTTTTTGCACAATAACCATTTTAGTGCATCTTGCAATACAGTTGCAAAAAGCAAAATGTGTTGTTGGCAATGACTTCGAAACGTTGCGCATATAATACACTAAAAATTTGTCCGCGAAAAATTAGGGTTTCTCGCAAAATCGTAAAAGTTCGAATACTAATTTTTGATGGACATGGATAAACTAGCATTTCCTTATTGAAGAATAAAGAAAAAATGGATTTTCTACTAAGTAGATCGAGTATCGATGTTATGTTAAAATTTTGTTTGCAACATCGGAAATCATAAATTAGGCTCACTTGGGAAATTGTCCTACTTTTTGTAAAAAATTACACAAAGCACTTCTGAATAAACAAGCTAATTGACTAAACATTTTTTTATATTTTCAGGTATTTTAATGAAATCATCAATTGCAATTATGTAAAAGCCGCAATGCTGTGCGGATTGACACCAGCATTCATGCTCCGCAAGTTTTCAGCCGATGTAATGAAAAGTGTTCTACTGGTAGGTTTCATCCATATATTTGTTGGAATGACATTAAATATTTGCTGTATAGTTTAAATGTCGAGTTTCAAAATCACTGCCATATGTTGAAGACCCAATGCCGGCGATTGGCAATGAACTGCATATAGAGCTCAATTATATTTGCTTATATTTTTTGTTTTGTTTTATTTTAATACAATAAACTAATGCTAAGATTTTTTTTTACCTCAAAAATCTGTCTATGCATTTTTTTTAGAGCCCCCAAATCCAGAAAAACCCATAATTGCTGCCATGTCATCTAATAATACTCCGCCGAGCGATTCATCATCGTCTTCAGCTTTCCGTTTGCGTTCTTTTTTCTTTTCTTTACGGTGCTCCTTGTACCGTTCCTCCTCTTCTTTGGCTTCACGCAGACGTCTCTCCAATTCGTAATCTTTTTGCTTTTCCTCGAGTTTTTTTTTATTAGCTTGAAATCTTTCTTTTACTTGGTCAACAGTACTACGCTCTACCTTCATAGACATTCCAAGATTTCTTTGATGTTTCTTGCCATTTATATGGTCCAGAAAGTTTATAGAATCTTTAACAACACAGTCACACACATTGCAATAGTATCCTCCAGACTGTGATGTTGGTGTATTTTTGTTTATAACAACACTTTTCCCCAATTTGCTGTCTAAGTCCACTTTATAATCCCGTCGTTTTAAGTTTTCACGCTGGACAGGCTCTATCACGATAAAGACATGTATATGCATTTTTCGAAGAAATTTGATTCAATATAGCTGATACCTTCATCTTTTTCATCTGACTTAGCCTGACTTCTAATACGTTCCTGTGCTAGCTTTTGGTATTCCGCCTTGTCCCATTTCCTTCTGTGATCATCTGGGCGCAAAGACATTCTTTAATTTTGTGTTATATACCGTCCTAAAAATAGTCACGGATAAAGCCTGGTGGTAAAATAATGTTTTTGTTTTGGTATTTCTGTATAAAACTACAATCTGTTATTATAAGCTTAAAAAAGTAATTACGTCAAGAAATTACGATTTTTTTGATAATCCACACATATCTAAATGCATATACACATCAATATACCGGTATGATAACAAGTCCAATAATTTGACAGGCATGTCATTTAGGTGAACATTTTTAATAGGGGTAATCACGACACAGTATACTTGTGCAGTCGAGGATTTGTGCACTTTACAAAATCAAAATGCACATGCTTAAAAAATCTGCAGCATTATTGAAGAATTGTAAGAGCTCAAATTTTACATTTTTTTTAAATTATATGTATTAAATAAGACCTTCTTAATCCCAATCAAAAACTTGAGATTTTTTTATTTTCCAACTAATTTTTCTTTTATGGGTATCAAAAGAATGCTAATGATGTTACCTATTCAACAAGCCATTTATCATAAAAATCCATGCATTATCTTTAAAGATATAACATTTTACGTATTATGCACACTTGATGGTTCGCCCTTCAACGAAATATATATATATAAACTATTATATCTTCTAAAGTAATGCATGGGTTTTTAAGATAGATGGCTCGCTGAATAGGTAAGAGCATACACTTTCTTTTGATGCCCATAATAATTTGTTTTGTAAGAAAAAAATCACTAGTTTTTCAGGCCAATTTTTACAACTTTGGACCCCTATAACTTCTAAACGACTTGCGAGCTGCCTAAAAATTTTCCAGATTTGGACTTAGAAGAACTTAATACACATAA